>JAUDYJ010000001.1:328108058-329308058 GCA_030761175.1 Masticophis lateralis
ACTGTGACAGCATCCACATTAGAACCGGGAGTGGCACATTTATCCTTAGCAGGACAATCTCTTACCAGAGAACCTTCTATTTAGAAAGTAGTGAGTGACAGTTCCTGGACCTGGGAATCAAGATCAACACAAGAGGAAAAGAGACTCTATTCTGGCCTCAGAAACACACTCTCCAGCTTCAAAGGACAGCAAGAGAGATTTGAGATGTGCAGTTTTTAAGATCCATAGCGAAAAACATGCCTTGGGTTCAGCTCAGGTGTGCTCTGGCACTATTCCTTGGAGCTGGACTGCAATGAAAGATTATTTATTTATTTATTTATTTATTTTTTCAATTTATAAACCGCCCTTCTCCTTTGTATCATCAACATAATTTGATATAATTAAAAGCTCCTTTTGGGAATTGCTGCTTTTACAAAAATTGCAGTTCTTCTTAAACCGGGTTAAGAGCCTATGCATTTTATCTATGACTAAAGTACTAGTACTGTAGAGCCTTAATATCACTTGTCTGTAGGGCTATGTGGGCAGCTCCCCAGTCCTGAATAGCAGAACAGAGGGCTGATGTGCTTGAGAAAACAGTTTATTTTCTTTTTCTTTAATTTTTATTTTCCATTTTTCCAATTTACATAACAATAAGCATTTTTTAACAGTACTGTGTCATTTGTCTCTTACAGCCATCTACATTTATTTCTATACATTTT
This sequence comes from Masticophis lateralis, assembly GCA_030761175.1. Taxonomy (NCBI): domain Eukaryota; kingdom Metazoa; phylum Chordata; class Lepidosauria; order Squamata; family Colubridae; genus Masticophis; species Masticophis lateralis. Next base: position 328,108,757 of record JAUDYJ010000001.1, read on the forward strand.
TGTTTCTCTGTTCTAACCACTTATACCACTTATCCCAAACCTCATAAAATTCTGTTTCTTCCTTGCCTTTTATTTCTAAGGTGGAGAAAACAGTTCATTTTCATGGAACAGAAGTTACTTTTCTAGAAGCAAAATGGGCTGGGGGGAGGATGGTCAAGACGAATCAGCCCTGCTCAAAACATGTGTAGTCAAAGTTCATCGTCTCCAGACCATAAAACTTTCCCAAAAGTTCACCTTTTGTGCAATTAAAGCTCAGTTTGTAAATCCTTGCTCCTCATCATTCCATCCGACAATATGCCCCGATACAGACATAGCTGTAAAAAAAAGATAATCAAAAGGATTATCTACCCTCCTCTTTCCCCCTTACCAATTTGTCTAAGAAAAATTCTCAAAACTGTATCCTTTCTGATACCAGTTTGTTAGGTCGACTAATATCAAATACCTTAATGAACTACAGGTTAGCCTTCAGATTGAATTTTTAAAAAATGTATTAAGGTAGCTATATTGGCTTTTGATTACTTTCAGTAGAAGAGAATATCTGTAACTCAGGGTTGAATTATGGAGGTCTGGGTGCTCTCTGAGCTTAGTGGTTTGATTTCAGACATTTCATCACTAATGCAAAACAGTGCAGCGTTTGCTGCCTGCTTATATATATAGTAGTTTACACTGCCAGCTTTGGTGGGGGTGTAGTTTCCTCTTTAATTATTTTCTTGGGTAGCTGGAGTTGCTATTAAATCACCATTGGCAGACATGGTGTTTTATCCATAGGCAAAAGGCAGGGACATTATAATTTACTCAGTAGGGAAAGAAAGAATGTGAGTAAATACAGCAGGTAGTCTGACTACCAAAGAGAAAAGAGGCTTTTAAACAGATTACTATGCAGCCTTTAGTTTAAATACCACGTTCTCCTTAGCTTAGGTTTTTTTTTTTTTTTACTTCAGAGCATTTGAAAATTACAGGTATGTTTAAGTACAATTCTACTTCAGGAGGAGGTAACATTGAACTGGAGAACTACTTTTAAAATATCATTTTATTTTATTTTTAAAAAAAGGAAAGCTGAAAAATGTTTCAAGTAAAACTGTAAGCCTCCCCAAACATCTTTACTTTCAACATATCATCTAGGTCTCACATTGACCTCATAGATATTCTTGGAATATTTTTTTTTGAACTGGAAAAAAGTCAGACTAGCTGGTTTAAGAAAAGTTGAGTGATTGGGAGCAGCTTGGAGGATTAGAAAAGTGGCAGGATGCAATTTCACCAGTTTGCAGTTGGTGTTTTGTGAATAATGATGTTACCATACCAATGGTTTAATAATAATGAATGCTATTATTAATATTAATAATGAAGTCATCCCCAGCACAACCACCTGGTTAGATAGCCAGGAAATGATTTAAAGATTACAAATCTACTAAGGGAGTAAACACAATTGCACAGTTTCATTTGATGTGATAAATGCCCTCCAAAAATTAAAAACCCCATCCATTATTTAAATTTAAAAGCCAAGAAACTTTAAAATCTGAATAAAGATCAGAAATAGCCAATTTCTCACTTGAGGACATAGGAGATTCAGCTATTTTGTGAGGTTTAGGCTAATATAATTAAAATTCACCTGATTTAGGGAGAAAATGGAAGATCCAGTAAGCCTCATTCCCGGAAAAAAATATAGAACTATAGAAAAGATAATGGCTCTGTTCATCACTCATCTTTCTTCTGATACCTTAGAATTTTAATCAGGACCATGAGAGACTTTTGATACCTTAGTTGCAATAGACATCATCTCAGGAGATGGTAAAAGAACATTTAACCCATTGCATAGGATAAAAGCGTATATAGCAAATACTTCGTAGAAGGGACATGATATAACTTATAAATGCTATATGAGGAAACTACTGAAATGTTGGCTATGTGTTGCAGACCAGAAGGCTTGTCCCCTTTGTCTTCTGTTGGCCTGGTATCTCCTTCATACAAAATTGTTCAATTACTGCTTTGCTGCCTGAAGTGCAAAATGAAGTGCAAAATATAAAAAGGTAAAGGTTCCCCTCACACATATGGGCTAGTCGTTCCGAACTCTAGGGGGCAGTGCTCATCTCCACTTCAAAGCTGAAGAGCCAGCGCTGTCCGGAGACATCTCCGTGGTCATGTGGCTTAAATAGGACTAAATAGGACTAAATAGGACTAAACGCCAAAGGCGCACGGAACACTGTTACCTTCCCACCAAAGCTGGTCCCTACTTTTCTACTTGCATTTTTTACATGCTTTTGAACTGCTAGGTTGGCAGAAGCTGGGACAAGTAACGGGAGCTCATATCGTTACACGGCACTAGGGATTCGAACCGCTGAACTACCGACCTTTTGATCGACAAGCAAAATATAGGAGGGCTTTAAATTTACTTTTTAATTTTGGGTGGTGGATGATTTTCCCCTTCGCTCACTTGCTGTCATGTCGGAAGCGCCAAAGCGCTTCAGGTTGAAGAATTAGCCAGTGACATCATGACTGCCCAGGGGACTCCCAGTTGGGGGCTCGTATCATGTCCCTGTTAAGTTGCCCACTGAAGTGCTACCAATCTATCTTATTTGTGGTCACCTGCTTTCGAACATCTGGGTTGGCAGAGCAGGAGCAAATGAAGGGAGCTTGCCCCATCACTCAATAGCACTGGGTCTCGAATGCGGGCTTGCTGATTGTCAACCCAGCTTCCTAACCATGTGAGCCAGCACGCTTCTCAATATTTCCCTATGAATTAGGATCTTTCTTCTCCCATTGCTTAAAGGCAGATTTTTATCTCGGGGGTTAACTGTAATGTTTTTATCTGGAACACAGCACAAAAGTAAAAGAACCAGTTGAGATTCTCAGAGGCAAATGTCAATCATCTATTTGAAATAGGAAGGGACAGAGTATCCATAATTCTAGTGTGGTAGTGTGTTTGTTTCTTGCATTTCCTCCCATGTCTGTTAAATATTGAATAACAGAAAATAGCATCCTGAACAACTGCTTCTTCTTTGCTTCTGCTTTAAAGCCAATTCATATGACTGCAGTTTTAATTTTTGTCATGCTCTTGGTAAACCTGGAAATCTTTCCTCCATGAGTGATTTTTAGAGTCATCAAGCCATCATTGAACCAAAATAACAACAATGAGGAGAAGCTTTATATTGCTTCAGCTGTGGAAGGCTGTGAAGATGCTGTAGGTGGGGGACTGGCTTTCCCTGACAGGAAGGATGCCATATTAGAAGGTGATGAATGGGATCTGATCCAACAGAGCTGCTCTTACGAATAACTGCATGGTTATTCGTCAAGCAGGTCAAGCAAGAAAACACATCCATTTTTTAAAATGTTATTCTACCCATTTAGATTGAGGGCACCCAGAAACAATTAGTGGAATACATTCCAGTCATTAATTTCCTTTACAATGTTCAACATTTATTAGTTATTTATTAAATCAAGTATATAATGAATAAATATAATAATTTCTTCAGCCAACTCAGGAATGTGCAAAATCCAGGCAGAGGCCAGGCTGGAATCCTCTCCTCCACACTCTGGCTGTCTCTGCTCTGTTGATGAGACATGGTGACAGAACTGCCCATCGTATTGTCAGGGAACTTCCTGACAACTTTCTAAAAACCCTCTGGATCCATTCAATAAGAGTCACTTAGGTCAGATGGGCAATGTAGAAATTTGATAGAAAAATAAATAAAATAAATTGGGGCAGAACAATCTGAATAAGTCTACCAACCTTGTTGACGTCCATGAGGTGCAGTTAAATGAGGAGGTGAACAGACATGGACAGATGTTAAAATCTTCTGGTTTGCTCTGAACAAAGATCAGGCCCAGTGCATGCCCTCTCACATATGTTGGGGCTGCAACTATTTGTAACAAGCCTATGGTCACCCTGGAGACATCGAACTCAGCACCAGATCCCTTTCCCCAGCCCAGGGCAAAACTAAAATTCTTGAGAATCGCAAGGACAAGGTATAGAAGCTCATGAAGGGTCAGTATTGGGGGGAGTAAGTAGATGATACACCAGCCTGTGAGAGAGTAGGCTGCCTAGAAAATTACCAGCACCTGTGCTGCTTGCCACCCTTCTCTTTAAGCCCTCTCCCAAGTGGCTGCATGGCAAGGTTAACTATAAAAGCTTTGCCGCAAAACAGATGAGGGAGTGGGGAGATTAGGAGGAAGAGATGTAAGCACTAAGAAAGGGACATTTTTCTTTATCGTAATCACAAGGAGTAGTTGATGGAGTAACAGTAGCAGTGGGAAAGATGGAGAAGAGTGAATAGTAATATTATGTGAGTTTGTGGACTATGTTGTCTATAGACCTGTATTGTTGTTAGCGCTTTTGTATCTTGAGTGCACCAAATTGGGTATAAACTACAAGAACCTATGACATAACCTCACTTGACGGCATGATCCAATTCTACACAGATGCACTTACAATTTATCACATCTGGAACAATATGCTTTATTGCTATGAAAGACTCCCAGATGATCACTACTGCTCATCTTCCCTGTACCTAACCTTGGACTGGAAACCCTGGTGGGAAGATTTCCAACTGAGCTGTATCTTCAGTGCCACCCAGCCAAGTCTTAATAATATATAGACAAATCAGCTTATTCTACCTTCACCATATCATGTATGAAGTCTTATTGCACACTGACCTTGGTTGGGTCCCCCCCCCACCTGCCCAGCTGAGCTGCGCAATCAGAGGCTTTTTAAAAAAAAATTTTAAAGCATTTTTTCTACAACCTCTTCGACGGAAAAAATGGTTTTAAAAGTAAAAAAAAAGACTTTGATGATCGCGCGGCTCAGCTGTGATTGTCAGAGGCTTTTAAAAGCATTTTTATACAACCTCTTCAGCCAAAGAAGTTGTAGAAAAAATGGTTTTAAAAATAAAAAAAAAGTTGGCCACGCCCACTCAGTCACATTAACACACACACACCCCAAGCCACAACCACAGAACCGGTAGTTACAAATTTTACATTTCACCACTGGTTGTGTATATGAGAGAGGCCCTGTGAGGGTGTCCCTCTCTCCGTGTGTGCTTCCATGCTATAGTTGATGATTGATTGCCTGACTTTGTCTAGTACATGTATGTATATATTCCTTGTAGATAAACCATTATTACAAAGACAAACCTTTGTTTACTGTATTTTGCTCCTGGGTTGTCTCAAAACAGTCACACTGTGTGCACTCTTGACAGGCTTCCTCAATGGCAAAATGCTAAGTGCCAGAGAATTATATAGTTGACATGCAACAGAAATTCTGTAGAGGAATCTGAATGAATGAGGATCTAGATCAGACCTGGGCATTTTATGGCCCGCAGACCATAAAATGCAGCCCTTTCGTTGTCCCTGTCTGGCCCATGTGAGGTCAATCAGAAAATAGAAATCAAATGTAAGTAAGTGTACACCATGCATGTAATATAATTGCATTGATTTTATTATGAAGGCAACTGGTTTTGTTTTGTTTTTCAGTTTACTGTACCTCTATGAGTACACGGCTATGTACCTTCATAGGAGTGTTAGTGCTGCCTTTCATACAGTCCCAATTTCTCATGTAGACAGTTGGGAAAATTAATTGCCCACTCCTGATCTCAATGCTTTTACCTCTAACCCTTTCTAGTGCAGGCCTAATGTCTGGGCAAGGAAGGGTGTAGCTGACACGGCCATCAAGTGGACATAAGGGGACAGACTATAGCAGATGGCAAGATATTATCATGTGCCTGATGTTGCTAGTAACTCTGATCCATCTTTGCATTAGGTTGGAATCAAAGAAATAGTCTGTAGTGCAACACTTAGAATTAGCAGCAAGTGATCAAAATACATATTAAATGAAGTGGAATAAAATCCGGGAAAGCCCAAGTGCTATGACACATCTTACTCTTAAAGTGCTATGAGATACTTGGTTGTTTAACAGTCCAGATAACAATCTCTATTGCAACAAAAAGATCTGAAACATGTAAGAAAACAACAAGGTTTCAGCAATGGGATGCTTCAGTGCTGATTCACAATTTATAAAGCAGCTGGCAATGCAGCAATATCTTGTCTGGAAGTCTTTGGCCTTTAAGGGCCAAAGACTTCCTTTAGATCTAAACACTAGTGGCAGCCTGTGGGGGGGGGGGCGCGTTGGCTCATGGTATAAATGATCTTTAGAGTATTTTGGAGATGTATTACAAATATTGTCTTCTCTTAGAGTTGGTTCTCACATCGGAATTTACTGATCCTGAGTCATTCTCACTTTCAGATCCAGATATTAGGAATTTTAAGGTCAGGATCCTTATGGTTCTACTATCCTCTTCATGCGTATTTGGGTTGTGTGTAGTGTCTGAACCTCCATTTCTAAGAAGTCAAATGTATTAAGATATAAGATTGTAGAATAAATGTTCTTGCAGATTAATCCATTGAATGAGGCTCAGCATCAGAGCGATGAGTTTAGACATCTGTCATCTGTACCATAGCTCTAACTAAAAGTCAAGAACCCATACAAACATAATTCAAGATAGCTTATTGGTTGGGATGCCTTGGAATGTTGTGACAACTCTAAAATTCATGTTGTGAAGTCTGGTGAGTGCAAAGGGAAAGTCTTTTCCCATTTTCTGATCAGTGATTTCTTCTGGAGGCCCTAATAGTTTTCTCCAAACTGGTGCTCCATGGATCTGTTGGGCCTAAAACTTACATTATCAATCCTCTGCCACCCAGATTGCTACAGTAGAGAAGGCAGACTTCAGAATCGCATAACCTGTCTACCCACATAATTGTGGGCTTTCTGTTATTTCAGATGAACTCAGTAGTTTAACGCTTATCATACTTAGTTTTGGTAGTGAATAGCTGGCTGACTAAGCTCTTTAAGTATCCGAATTCAAATGGCTCATAATAATCTTGACTTTAAATTTCTTCCAGAAAATAACTTTCCAAGAAAGCGGAGAAATGCTGTTGACAACTGAAGTGTTGCCCTTAATATTAATAAGACAATTATAGAAATATCAAAGCAACTGGTTTGGAGCAGACTTGTTCTAATCTGTTCCGAATGAGCAAATAATCTAGGATTTACCACGGTTTTGATCTTATTCCCCAACCTAGATTTGTTGGGGCTTTAGCTCCCATCCCCACCTTCCTCTCCATCACCAGCATAGCCAAACTGCCACGCTAGCAAGAAATTAGGCAAGTGAAGTCTAACAAAACTTGGGAGGAAGCGCTAAGAAAAATGCCACTCTTGTGGTTCCTCTTGTCCTTGGGACCATCCATGTACAGGTAGTCTTCACCTTCTGATGGTTCATTTAGTGACCGTGATATGCTCATGGGAATGCTGCAATGGTCGTAAGTGTGAAAAATGATTATAACTCACTTTTTTCCAATGCTGTTGTAATTTTGAACGGATGGGTGAAACTGTCATTTGGTGACAGTTCTAAATTACAACGGCACTGAGTAAAGTGACTTATGACCGTTTTTCGCAGTTATGACCTTTGCAGCATCCCCATGATCATGTGATCAAAATCCTGAAGCTTGGCAAGTGCTTCATACTTATGGCGGTTGCAGTGTCTCAAGGTCACGTGATAATGTTTTGCAACCTTCTGACAAGCAACGTCAATGGGGAAGCCAGATTCATTTAACAACCAGGTTACTAACTTATCAACTACAGTGATTACTTGACAACTGTGCAAGAAAGGTTGTAAAATGGGGCAAAACTCACTTAACAAATGTCTCACTTAACAAAAGAAATGCTGGGCTCAATTGTGGTTGTAAATCAACGATTACCTGTAGTTAGTAATATGGTTGTTAAGTGAATCTGGCTTCCCTATTGACTTTGCTTGTCAGAAAGGGGTAAAGGGTGATCACATGACCCAGGGACACTGCAATCGTCATAAATATGAGTTAGCTGCTCAAAATTCATACACCAGGCAGTCATAACTCTGAAAAACAGTGATAAGTCACTTTTCTCAGTACCACTGTAACTTAGAACTGTCTCTAAATGAACTGTTACAAATCAAGGACTAGCTGTATACACCTGCAGTGGTTCACTTAACAAATGTGGCAAAGTCTTTCACCAGTAGCTATCCAGTTTGTCTTTTAAGATTAAAAGAGCCTGGTTTAGCTCTGCAGACTAAAGCACTGTAACTAACATCCAGCTGTCTGCAATTACACCAGTTCGAATCTCCCCAGGCTCAAGGTTGACTCAGCCTTCCATCCTTTCTAAGGTAGGTAAATTGAGGACCCAGTTTCTGGGGGCAATAAGCTGACTTTGTATAAATATACAAAAAGTATGAAGGCTATTGCTTAACGCATTGTAAGCTGCCCTGAGTCTCCAGAGAAGGGCGGCATATAAATCAAATTTTTTAAAAAAGATTACAACATATGGAACAAAGACAACAGGGTCAATCCTACATTGTAGACATATGGGAGCAAAATAAGATACTCCAAATAATCTGTTCCTGATCTGGGTTGAAATGTTTTTCTCTCTCCAACAACTTTATAGTACTAGGGAAAGTCATATTAATATATTATAATAGAAACAGTGAAGGATGTTACGACAAAGACTAAAATCAGCATGAATTTATATTACTACGTCTAGTTCATTAGACATAGGTAATATTATTTTGACAGAGGTGTAATATATATGCAGTACAGACTGCAAAGACTTCCCAGACCCTTTTGCAGTCCCTGGAGGGTGTCTGTATATGTGGAGTGGGTCTACCTCCAAAGGAGTATTTTTAAGGCCAATGGGGCTTATGGTATCACTATGGACTGGCAAAAGTCAGGGTTGCAGGTGGGGGAGGTTGTCTCCTAGTGACTTGGCTCATGTATATGATTCACGTAGAGCCGAGATGGGGAACTATGGACTTGTGGACTTCAGCTCCCAGAATTCCTGTGCCAGCATGGGTAAACAGGCCTCAGTCCCCTGCCCCTGACCTAGATCAAGGTTAGCCAGCCCTGTGGACTCATTTAATCAGAATAGAATAGAATAGAATAGAATAGAATAGAATAGAATAGAATAGAATAGAATAGAATAGAATAGAATAGAATAGAATATTGTATTGCATTGCATTGCGTTGCGTTGCGTTGCGTTGCGTTGCGTTGCATTGTGTTTTCTATTCTATTCTATTCTATTCTATTCTATTCTATTCTATTCTATTCTATTCTATTCTATTCTATTCTATTCTATTCTTTATTAGCCATGTGTGATTAGAATTTTTCTCCGGTGCGTAAGCTCTCAGTGTACATACAACAATAGTGATAGATCATTATCATAGTAATTGTAAAAATACATTAATCATAAAACATTAGATACAACACTTGGTGATAGTCATGAATATTAAATAAGCAATCGACATAAATCATGCTAGGATACTAAGTAAACTATAAGTTGTAAGATACAAGCAACAAGGTTATAGTCATAAGAAGATAAGGAGAAAGGTAATAGGGAAGATGAGAATAATGATGGTAATACAGCCTTACCAAATAGTTTGTCAGTGTTGCAAGGATTAATTGTTTAGCAGAATGATGACATGGGGTGGGGGGAAGAACTGTCTTTGTGTCTAGTTGTTATAAGGGGTGGGATTGCAGCAATAGTTTGGGGACAGTGATGCAAAGTGAATGGGGCTGCATCATACACGAGGGGGCAGAGCTTAGCTTCATTATTGCATCATTTAGTTTGCCAAAATGTGCAAAATCTTCCAGTCCCATCCTTGTGTTACGCAGGGTCCTAACATCTTCTCTGTTTCTCTTCCTTTCCAGCCATGGTGCCTATGGGGAGAAATGCCGGGTTGTCCTACCTGCTGTGCCGTGGGTGACAAAGAGAAACTCTCAATTGACAGCTGTGCCCCTGAGTCTCCTGTACAGTCTCAGAGTGGCTCACTCATCAATTTACAGAGAGGGCCTGGAACACAATGAACAAACTGACCTTCCACAATAACAGAATCATGCAGGACCGACGAAGTGTCTGTATTTTCCTCCCCAATGATGATTCCCTCAACATCATTATCAATGTGAGTGAACTGTCACCAGTATCAGTGCTTGAATATCTACAGTATTTTTCTTTAAGCTCACAATCTATGTAAGAGCAAAAAAATTGTATCATGGTAAATTGGTGGTTTATCTTCCAATCCTAACGCAGGTGGTTCTTGACCAACAAACACAATTGGCACCCATAGCACAGATTCCATAGCTGAGCTAAGTGATTCTTACCCAATTTTGCAACGATTTTACAATGGTTGTTAAGCAAACCACTGCAGTCGTTAAATGAATCATGCAGTTGTTAATAATAAATCCAGTTTCCCCATTGATTTTGCTTGTTGGAAGCTGGCTGGGAAGGTTGCAAAAACCCTGGGAAACATCCTAAATACATGCCAGTTTCCAAGCACTGAAATGTTGATCACATGGCTGGGGGGATGCTCATTGTAAGTGTGAGGACTGATTGTAAAGTCACTTTTGTTCAGCCCCATTGTAAGTTGGAATGGTTGCTAAACAAATGATTGTCAGGCAAGGACCACCTGAAAGCCAATCTTTGAGAGTTTTGGGAGCTGCTCATAGTTTACAGAATACAGAATAACAAAGTTGGAAGGGACCTTGGAGGGCTTCTAGTTCAACCCCCTGCTTGGGTAGGAAACCCTACACCACTTCGAACAAATGGTGATCCAATATCTTGGATAAATGTTGGAGCATTCACAACTTCTGAAGGCATGTTGTTCCACTGATTAATAGTTCTAACTGTCAGGAACTTTCTCCTTAGTTCTAAGTTGTTTCTCTCCTTGATTAGTTTCCACCCATTGCTTCTTGTCCTGTCCTCGGGTGCTTTGGAGAATAGCTTGCCTCCCTCTTCTTTGTGGCAGCCCCTGAGATATTGGAACACTGCTATCATGTCACCCCCTAGTCCTTCTTTTCATCAAACTAGACATACCCAGTTCTTGCCACCGTTCTTCATATGTTTTAGCCTCCGGTCCCCTAATCATCTTTGTTGCTCTTCTCTGCACTCTTTCTAGAGTCTCCACATCTTTTTTACATCGTGGCAACAAAAATTGGATGCAGTATTCCAAATGTGGCCTTACCAATGCATTATAAAGTGGTATTTAACACATAGAATAGAGTAGAGTAGAGTAGAGTAGAGTAGAGTAGAGTAGAACAGAACAGAACAGAACAGAACAGAACAGAACAGAACAGAACAGAACAGGATAACAGTGTTGGAAGGGACCTTGGAGGTCTTCTAATCCAACCCCCTGCCTAGGCAGGAAACCCTACACCAGTTGTGTCAGTCTTGTGTTTATGCTTCAATGCTACTTTGATTCCTGAAGCATTCACATCTCCAGTATGCTTCTCCCGAGACCCAGAACATTGTCCGTCAATCTTTTTTTGGCAGGTAGGTGCTTTCAAAAACAGGACTGAAGCCCATACAAAAAGTGCATAGAATTGCAGAGGACTAAATGCTGTATGGGCAATCCTTGACTTACAACCACAATTGAGCCCAAAATTTCTGTTGCTAAGCAAGGCAGTTGTTAAGTGAGTTTTGTTCCATTTTACAACCTTTCTTGCCACAGTTGTTAAATGAATCACTGCAGTTGTTAAGTCCGTAACACGGTTGTTAAATGAATCTGACTTCTCCATTGACTTTGCTTGTCAGAAAGTGGTCAAAGGTGATCACATGACCCCAGGACACTGCAACCGCCATAAATATGAATTTTGATCATGTGACCAAGGGGATATGTTACAACAATCATGTGAAAAATGGTCATAAGTCACTTTTTTCAGTGCCGTTGTAACTTTGAATGGTCACTAAATGAACTGTTGTAGGTTGAGGACTAGGGTACCTATATTTTTGGGAAAACTCAATGTCTTGCTTTTAAGCCACACTTCCATTATTCTTTTCTTCCCAGTTTTGCTGTTGCTATTAATTAAGAAATTCCCTGATTTATATTTGAGAAATAAAATGTATCATTTATTTTTGGGAAGAACCGCAAATGGCATTAATGTGCAGTTTTGCATTGATAGATTTGTGGGGAGGAAAAGGGTTAAACTGAGTTTCTTTTTTTTTTTTCCCATCTACTCCCTGCCCCTGAGATGCTCTTCACTTAAGCTGAAGGCATCCAGCATTGCTTTATCTGATAAAAAAAAATCTGATTTACTTCTGAGTATACTGATTTACTTCTGATTTACTTCTGAGTATCAGTATACAGGAAATGACAAAACTATCCATCACCCAAATTGTTTAGCCAGTGCAAATGTCTTAAGACGGCTGAAACTCATCTTCCACAAATGCTCCTTCCATGGCTGACTTCCACAAATTGCCTTTTGAAAATATAAGAGTACTTTTCTCACTCTTCATGGTCTCATCACTGTCCTTAAGACATTCTGTCAATTAAAAGAAACAGAAAGCAGCTGTTATCTTACCATATCTCTGTTTCTCTTCCAGAAGTTGTTTATCTCAGCTCAGCAATAAGAACAGATTTGTTTTTGGAAATAGGTGGCTTTAAGTTTTAATATCTTGATTGTTTGGTGTTGCATAAAATGTTGAGTTCTTGGTGTTCTCCAAGATGAGTTTTCTTCTGGCAGATGCTTCATTCCCAGATTGTGTAACATCATCTAGTGTGAGAATAAAATATCTGCCAGAAGAAAACCAAACTCGGAGAACACCACAAACCAAGAAATTCCATCTTAAGCAAAATGTATTCTCCATTTTTGCTTTATAAAAATGTCTACATTTCCTGGCCAAATGATTCTTCAGTTCAGTGATTTTTTCTTTTTAGGAATTAGAGCTTTATTCTATGTTTTTTTAACCTAATTGGACTACTCTGCATCCTCTTCTATATCTTTTTATTTGTGGTTTTTTTTTTAAAGAGATGCTTACACTGCTCTTTTTCCCTTTCTTGTTATTAAGTTTGGTGCCTTCCTGACAAGATTCCTACAGGATCAAGAGAGACCTGCTGGAAATGAGATAATGTCATAATGGATTGGCATATTTTATTTACTTTCTTTTATCAAGATTGGCACCAAATTGATACATGAAGCAGGTGCCATCTTTCTCCCTAGCTCCTCACAATTAAATCTCACAAAATCCAAATTCTTAAATGAAGCATACAAAATAGCAAAAGATAAGATTTCAGGACTTCTTGGTGTGATGGATTTTGCTAGTTTTCTATTTGTTGCTAGTTAAAAAAGAAGAAGAAAGATTAGATGAATTCTAATGAGTAGCATTTTGTTAGATGGAGCCAGCAAAAGTTAGCAAGCCGTGAAAGCCTAGGGACTTTTGCTTTTATGTAATTTGTAATATGAATAATTCAGTCTGCTGTGGCCATAGTTTGCTAGGTCTTTGAATAAGTTGAGTTTGCGATATTTTGTCTACCTAAATTGTTGGTCTTGTTTTATGGTGAGCATTGTAGTTCCTTAATAATAATAAAAAAAAGAGTAATGGCACAATAACTTTCCTTGCGATTTCCCCTGAAATTCTTGCTAAAGTAATTACAGACTGAACTATTTTTCTTTTTATTCTGTAGGTTAAAATATTGTGCCATGAGTTACTTGTCCAAGTTTGTGACCTGCTACGGCTGAAGGATGGGCATCTCTTTGGACTCAGTGTGATACAAAGTAAGTCCAAATGGAACAGTGTTATTTCTGTAATTCTCTACTAACTTTCTGTTTGGATCATTGATCTTTGCTAAACGTGTGCTTTTTGCCCAAAAATTGTTTGGTATTTGTTTGCTGCAGAAAAATTGAATTGATGAAGAATTATAAAGTAATACTTTCAAGTATAACGTAACAATAGATCAGTGTCATAGAGCCGGCTTGGTGTCGTGATTAAGCCACCAGGCTACAAACCCAGAAGTCTAGTCCTAGCATAAGCACAAATGTGACAAGATAACTTTGGGCTAATCACTCTTTCTCTCAGCCTCAAGAAGGGGGCAATAGCAAACCATTTCTGAAATCTTGCCAAGAAAATTGCAGGGATTAGTCCACCAGGAATCTGTATTGATTCAAAGTATTTTTTGTTTTTGTTTTTGTTTTTAAAAAACCAGTATCGGAGGCTAGATTCATAGTCTCATTAAAATTTTATTTATTTATTTATTTATTTATTTTCTTTTTATTTATTTTATCAAGCTTGTATTTTATGACAGATACAAGTGTAAACATAATTATAAGTACATGAAAAGAATATGAATAAAAGAAAACATTAGGACAGGGACGGTAGGCACACTGGTGCATTTATGCACACCACTTACAGGTCTCTTAGTAATGTATCATATTTTGTTTGTTTTGTTTTGGCTTAATCACTGTAAGAATCTAACCATTTGGTTTAAGACCTCAGTACATTCCATGAACCAAGACAAGTCTTTATTATTTAATAAATTAAGTAAACTATGCCAGCCAAATATGCAAATTTGGTCAATAACATTGTTTATAAACTGAAGCAATGAGTTGAAGTTGCAGCTAAAAATTGACCATGCCTTGCAAAAACTATAATTGTCTCTAAAAAATAAAAACAAAAGAAAACTAGAGTCCTTGCAATAAGATCAAACTCCCATGGGCAGGTAATAGGTTAGATAATACTTTGTTACTTGGACCTTTACCATAGAAGTGTCAGATTAAAAGTATAGAAACTATTGAGCTGTCAAGATTCTCCTTAAAGAATCAGACTTTCTTAAGCAAGCAAAAGAATGTCATTAGCCTTGCGATATTATTTGCACTAGATGTGCAAATTTTTGCAACATTTTTAAAAGGTGGACAGGTTGTGTTAGAAGAATAAATTATTGAATGCCGTTTTTTAAAATGTCAATTTCCTAAAGGAAAGCTTATGAAGAAATTCTATCTTTCTTCCCCCCCCCCCACCCCCCAGTAGAATTGCTTCAGCTGGTTCACAAAAGCAGCTTTATAAGCTTGGCTTTCCTTAGTCATATGTGCATCATTGTTACTGTTTTTAAAAGAAAATGCTTTGCTCAGCCTGCATACAAAATACAATCTTCTTGTCCCTTTCTGTGGCAGATAATGAGCATGTATATATGGAATTATCCCAGAAGCTCTACAAGTACTGCCCAAAAGAATGGAAGAAAGAAGCAAGTAAGGTAGGGGTGTCACTCTGGTTTCATCTTTGTGGTCAGGAGTACTGAAGTAGGGAGCAGCTGCCTACTTACATCACAAGCTTGCCTTTCTTTGCCATTGCTGTGGCCAGTAGTTTATGCACTCTAGCCTTATTCACCCCATCACATGTTATGTGTGAGGCATTAGCAGAAGAGCCTCCTGACTCAGTGTCAGTTATCTGATACACAAGTACAATATTGGGGTTACTTCACAGTCATGGTTCTCCCACAGTGAGCATCGGGAAGGAAAACACAAGCTGCTGTTCAGCTTCTAGAGACAATTTCTGCATGAACTCAAAGTCCAAAATACTGAATATTCCTAGCTACAGTGAGGGTCATCTGTGACCTTAGTGTGAAATCATATCAACCCCTGGATCATTACAGTTTTATGGTTTCTATTGTTGTCCATATATCTGCAATGTCTTTGGAAGCAATCAGAGAATGGAGAAAATCGCAAAAACTACGAATTTCTGCATGCCGGGGGGGGGGGGGGAGGAAGAGGAGGATTTAGGTTTTTATGCCATCGAACTTTCAATGATTCAGTAAGAGAATAGGCAGCAACTAAGAAAGGGCTTTGTTCAGGAAACAGCATCCTTGGAACATCTTTCTCGGCTACCTTCATTAAATTCAGCTCCATCACTGTCTCCTTCAAAACGATTTGAATTAGCTCAGAGGAGCCCAAGCTTTTTGGCCAGTGAGCAAAGATTGAATTTGAGAAAATTGCCCCTTCACAAAAGGAAAACCATAGTGGTGTCACAGAAAGCAACAAAAAAGCATCCAAGGATGTCCACCCTGACGTTTATGACATCTAATACATCTTGAATTTTTGAATAATCTAGACCAGTGATGGCGAACCTTTTAGACATGCCCAAAAGGAAAGGTGCAGGCAAATATGTGGACATGCGTGAACGCATGCATGCACGGGTGCATGCACTGCAGAGACCCAAACACCAGCTGTCCGGTGGGAGGCGGGGCATCCCAACACCAGCAGCGCAGCAAGAGGTAAAATCTTTTTCTTTCGTGAGCTTCTGTTTCGTCGTTTGCAGGGAAACAGAAGCTCACGAAAGAAACGCCACAGAGATCTGACCTGGGGCGACGGCATGCATGTCAGCAGAGAGAGCTCTTTGTGCCACCTCTGGCACATGTGCCATTGGTTCGCCATCACAAATCTAGACTACTACTTTAAGCACCAGACTTAATTAAACCAAATACATTAACCTAGGCTAATTTTTTAAGTTGTGAACTTTGACATCTTTTAGTAAGTCCAGCCTCTTCTGGACATAGTGAGGATGATAAAGTAGTTGTGGCTTGAAGCCTGAAGGACTCCAAGAAAGTGCTCTGGAAGCACACTGTTATTCCTGGACATTGCATTGGGGCCCCATTGGGTCCACTAGTCTTACAATAAAAGAGCCAGCAGCTTTAATTTAGCCTCAGAGCCATTTTAAAGACATTTTTATTTCCTTTTTTTCAGAGCAAATAAGATGCTAAATAAGTAGAAGCTAAGTAATCTCCAATTGATAGGCAATTTTCTAAGAAATGAAATATTAACCAAAAGTTCCGTGTTCTCTAATTCCACAATTTATTTATTTCTCAGTCTGATTTCCCATCTCAGTCATAAAACTGACTCGAGTCCAGTTATCATTAAAATGTAGTAACATCATGCACTCCAAAACAAATGATACAGTGAAGAACATAACCTATAAATCAGTCAGTTGTGCCAAACACTTCAGAGATCTTAGCTCTCATTTATGAAATGAGATCTCACAAAGGTTTGAACTCGCCCCAAGATAAATTAAAGGAATATGGAGAATATCTCATATTCTCCACAAGAATATTTGGAGTCCTGTCAGATTTGACCTACTCCCCACTCCCCCAGCCACCGTATCCTTTGCTGTATCCTGACAAAAGAGCAAATAGTGAAGCTCAGGCATCACTTGAGGTGGAGAATGATCTAAATTTTGGTTTAAGGTTTCATTCCGCTTGTTAATTGATGGACAAAATGTTGTAAACAGTGTGTGCCTGCATACTTCTGCCAATCTCCTTGGCAAAGATGATTGCAACTTAGCCAGCTCTGTTTCTCCATCATAGTGTGCCTCCAGCTGGTGCTCCTTATAAAAACAGACAGAATAATTAGAAAAAAATAGAATCTCAGGTTTCTGGATAAAGATTACTCATCATCATAGATCAGGGGTGTCAAACTCAAGCTCCACGGGCTGGATCTGGCCCGTGGGGTGCTTAAATCTGGCCCATGGGGGGGGAGTCTGGAAATAGCAAAGGACTGGCCTGCGGTGCCTCTGGCAGCCAAAACAGGACATGGTGGGGGGGGCGCAGCTGTGTCATGCCCTGTTTTGGCCAGCAAAGTGTTGCAGGAAGCGTCGGTTCCATGTCTCCCGCCTCACCCACCCCCCGTGGCCAGCCCGCAGAAGAGAACTACAATGCTGATCCGGCCCTTGAAGAAATCCGGTTTGACACCCCTGTTGTAGGTATAGCTGACTGTTGTTTATTAAGAAGAGTATCCTTTAAAGGCTGGACACAAGTGAGAGGTTGTTGCAAATGGCCATCTCAGCAGCCCCTGCAGGAATAGAAAGTGGACTAGATATACTTTTGGGTTGATCCAGCAGAGCTTTTTTCATGCCGCCCCCCCTTCGCTCAGTCTGGAAACTGACATTTATATTTGCTATTTATTGCAGGGTATAGACCAGTTTGGTCCCCCAATGATCATTCACTTTCGAGTGCAGTATTATGTGGAGAATGGTCGCTTGATCAGGTAAGTTTCAGGAAGCCAGACTACCTAGAGTGAGGGGAATGTCACTGAGTGAGTCCTAGAGTGAGGGGAATCAGAGAGTCCTATTCAAAGCCTTGATGCTAGAGGATTGCAAAAAAATAAGTATGGGGCGCTCAGAATTGTCCACAAGTTAAATAATATTTTAGCTTACTGATCACTTCATTCACCTTTCTGCCAGGAAATCTGAAAAGATATAATCACAATAAATACATGGAGGACACAGCCTGGGAAAAGTTGCACTGACATATTACCAAATCTTCAGCAATGGGACTCTTTGAGACTTTTCATCACGATAATTTGTCCTGTTTACCTGTTTAAAAAATCTGCACGCTGCCATTGAAGATGATAGCCCTCTCAAGGCTTACCTAAATTTGATAAAGTAATAAAACAGTATGAAAGTTAATAACATGAATAAACAGCAACAAAATAAATGTTAAAGCAATGAAGCAATGGTTAAGGAGAGATTCACATCAGCGGAGGCATTCATAGCAAGAAGTCAACATATAGGGAAGAACTGAAATGGCGTTGAAAAAAATGTGCAGCTTCCTCCAGAAAAACATAAGCATAGCCTAGGAAAATAGGAAGGCCTAAGAAAGAAAATCAAGGGTGTTCTGCCTTGACTCTCTTTGCTGTAAGAGGGAGGGAAGGGAAAACTCTGTCAGACTTTCAAGATTCTGTTATCAGTGTTTCTCAACTTTGGACTTCATGCTGAATGTGAATTATGGGATTTGAGATCCATATGTCTTAAATTTGCCAGATCCGAGAAACATCTCATTAAAACAGAGTTCCACTATTTCTTATGGTGTCCATTTCCTGACCTGGCCCTACCCCAAAGGGTGGACACAAAAGTCAAAATGGTAACCTCAGTGGTATAGTGGCAGTGGCCTTCTTGATGTTTTGGTCCCCAACCCCTCTCCCCACTTTGAGATGCTGCTATGCATTAGGTTTAAGGCATTATCAAAGATCTGGGAGAATAATGTTAATCTGTATACAGATTAATGTAAATCAGATTGCCTTAAATCAGGTAAAATATTCTGTTAATCCAGGGATAAGGGTTAGAATGCTCTACTGTCAGGGTAATGATTTAAGAGCTGACCAGCTGCTATGATGATGTAATGCTGAGAATGAGTCAGCAAGGTTTTTGGGTTGATATCACTTTAAGAGCCTGTAATAAGAAGAGGCCGTTGTTGGGGCATATCTTTCTCTCCGTGTGGGCTTCCCAGCTGTAATTGCTGATTGCTGTTTGTTTGAGGTATGACTAAAGTATGTGTATGTATATATTCTTTGTAGATAAAACCACTATTTAAATACAAACCTCTGTTTATTGTATTTGCTCCTGGGTTGTCTCACATAGTCACACTATGCGCACTCTGACATCTGACATCAAGTATCTAAAAGCTGCCAAATGAGACCAGCATGCAGACTCTTCTGATACAGTGCATTCCTTATCTCTGGTTTTCTTGTTGATTTGCTCCATGTCCTGAACATCTGCTCATTTTTTTTTCTTCTTTTTTTTTTTTTTTTTTCATCTTCTCGTTTTTGTCCAGTGACCGAACTGCACGCTACTATTATTACTGGCATCTGAGGAAACAAGTCCTGCGTTCTCAGTGCATGCTACGTGAAGAGGCCTATTTCCTCCTAGCAGCCTTTGCATTGCAGGCTGACCTAGGCAATTTCAAAAGGAACAAGCATTTCGGGAAATACTTTGAACCTGAAGCATACTTTCCTGCGTGGGTAAGGGCTCCTTCCAAAACCACCTTGTTGTCTTCGAGGGAATGTTCCTTGTTTACTTTGAATGCTGAAACACAACCCAAGCGGTGGAGGCGGGTGGTTGGCCATTTCCGGAAACATTTCAGGCAGCAGATGCTGTTTTGGTACAGAGTTGGCCAGTGTCCCCATCAGCTGGATAAAATGCAGAAGGTCTTTTCAGCTTTGCCAGAGCCAGGTTGATTTTTGCAGAAATCTGGCCACTGAGTCTCCTCCCTGCTTAGTTTTTATAATGGTAAAAGGAGGGAGGAAATATGGCTGTTTGGCCAACTTTGCTATCGGTGTGCTTAGCCATTTGAAGCAATTGTGAGACTCATAGCAACTGTGCAAAGGACAGAAATGCCAAAGGAACTTTTTTCAGTTGATCAATTTTAAAAAAAGGTTGTATGGCTGGACAAGAGCTCGAAAAAAATAGATAAGGATGTGGTGCATTGTGTAAAATTGGCTTTAGGGCTTCCTGGTTCTTTCTAGTAACTGGTAGTATGTTGCAAAGGTTTCTAGATCAAGCTAATTTTCAGGCATGGCATTGCTAAGGCCTGTTGGATCTCTGTGAATTGAGAGATGCTATAAAGAAAACTAGGATTTCCTTAAAACACTTCTCATTCAGCAGCCATTCAAAGTGATGACAATGCTAAGTGAGGAGGACTTACTTCAGGTCTTCATAGTTGTAATCCTTGCAGCAACCCCGCAAACACGTGATTATGATTTGGTTGCTTGGCAACTAGCTCGCAATTACAATGGTCACAGCATCAGTCTATTTGCAGTCTTCACTGCTAGCTTTGGACAAGCAAAGAAGGTGGGGAAGCCTTGAGGTGGTCACAAATGGCGATCTCGTGAGACACTGAAACCTTGCGGAATTCAATGATGACACTGTTGCAGCTGCAGTTGTGTGACATGCTTTACAACTGCGTTGCTTAGCAATGGAGCTGCGGGGTCCCAGTTACCATTGTTAAACAAGGACCGTCTATATATGAAAAACATGTGCTCTGCCACAGGGCATAAGTCTATAGTAAAGCCTTTGTCAGAAACATCTGTAGGGGCAACAGCTGCATGTTGTTCTGTTTCCCTTCTGAACCACATGGAACCTCCTATGGACTGCAGTTCCAGGTAGCGCCCAGCAGTTTCCAAAGGTAACTCCTCTGAATCAAAAATAGTGTGAGAAATAGTGCCTACAGAGTTTGGGTGGGTGGGTGCTTTGATGGACTACAGTGAAGCAGCAGTAAGGAAAAAGATAAGACAAGAACCTCAATAGCCCAGAGCTGGATAGGAGATAGAATAGCTATCCCCTAGAACAGTGATGGTTAACCTTTTCTGGACTGAGTGCCCAAAGGTATGTGCGTGCCCAAACCCCCAAAATGCAATGTGTGTGAGGCCCTGCGCATGTGCCCTGCCTCCACGCACGCATGCACACGCAACCCCTCGCATGTGCACAGGGGCCCGAAGACCAGCTGGCCGGTGGGAGGCATGCAGGCATGTGCAGCAGAGCTGAACTGGGGAGACGGCTCACGTGCCCACAGAGAGGGCGCTGTGTGCCACCTCTGGCATGCATGCCATAGGTTCACCATCATGGCCCTAGAATCTCCCAGGGTATATCCATTAATAACGGTTTAATCTAGCAAGATTCTTTGTATTGTCTGTAAGCAAATGGAACTCTGTATTATTCTGTGTCATTTTTGGCCTTAGCCTGACAAGGAGTTTGAATGTGCCAGGTATTCCAAACAAAATGTCTTCTTTTAATTTTATCTTCACAATTAAAAAAAACTTTGGAATGCTTTTATCTGGGACTCTTCAAACTGCTTCCAAAATAGTGAAAGCCTTCATAGGGAGATATTGATGATGCTCTATGTTGGAGAGAGGATGTGGAAGTTGTGATGTTTAAGAGAGGAGTACATCCCCTTCCACTTTCAGGCAGTGTTACTCTTGCTTCAGAGGTAAGATGTTTTTATTTATGCATTTGATTTCTTGTTCTGGAACATAACTTACCTCATTTGCATATTTATCCCCGGAGAAACAGACAGTTTATAGAGATTTGGCTTCTTTTTTAAGTTGGTTAACTGTAACCATATCAGAGAAATCATTCATAGTTTCAGGAAGGAGAGATAATTTGTTGTTACCCATGTTTCTGGAATAATGTAAGAGCTAAAAGAGGGTAGTGAGTGAAGAGGAGCAAATTAAAGGTAAAGGTAAAGGTTCCCCTTGCACATATGTGCTAGTTGTTCCCGACTCTAGGGGGTGGTGCTCATCTCCGTTTCTAAGCCAAAGAGCCAGCGCTGTCCAAAGATGTCTCCGTGGTCATGTGGCCGGCATGACCAAACGCCAAAGGCGCACAGAACCCTGTTACCTTCCCACCAAAGGTGGTCCCTGTTTTTCTACTTGCATTTTTTACATGCTTTCAAACTGCTAGGTTGGCAGAAGCTGGGACAAGTAACGGGAGCTCACCCCGTTACTAGGGATTCAAACCGCTGAGTTGCTGACCTTTCGATCAACAAGCTCAGTATCTTAGCCACTTTAGGGCCCATGAAATGAGAGTACATGCTTGGAGTTAAAGAAGAGCGATGGAGTAACAGGAGTTTGTGAGCATGTGAAAAGATCTTCCCTGCCGGTTACTTGCGGTACTATGTGATTGTTTATGGCAGCCAGTGCTTCAGCTGGAATTTTTGGTAGTGGTGGGTGCAGCAGCTGTGGGCATCCCCAGAATAGATTCTAGTTATAAAGAGAGGGTGATGTCATGGGGAATGCATAACAGAGACATTCATGCCTGTTTGGTGCAGTACAACAACATGGGTGGAGGAGGTGTAGAGAAGGAGTTAGTTAACTGTTTTATTGCCTTCAAACTTTCCAAATGTGGCCCATCTTCATATCATCATCCTTGTAGTTACCATCATGTAGGCAAATCTATCTGGATAATCATCATAGGCATTCCTTTGTAGAGACTTGATACATTTTTTAATTTACATCCTACCTTTTATTCCATGACTCACAACTAAATACATACATACATACATACCCAATCCCATTTTATTTTCACAGCAATCCCATGAAATAAGTTGGGCTGAAAGATCATAACTGACCCAATTTTTGTGATTGGAGTAAATTTAAACCTTCATCTTCTCAATCCCAGTTCAATCCCATACAGCCACTGTATTATACTGATTCTGCTAAGTTGCCTCCGACAGGCAACTCTAAAACTCAAATATAGCACTAGGGTGTTAATATCTTAATGAATGATTTGACTGTTGCATAAGACCCAGAGCTATGCAAAGATCCCTTTCACCAAATTCTGTGATAGGGAAATGCAAAAGGAAACTCTTAGGATGTTCTGTGAGAAAATGTAGAATGTTATCAAACAAAACAGTATTGCCACAAAAATGGCAGCCAAGCCCATTGTTCCTTCCATAAGGTGAAAATACTATTAATCAATGCTAAAATGACTTCATAGTTGCATCCCAATTTTTTGATCCTTTTTTTAGCTAGCAGAAAGGAGGAGTAATTTCACTGCAGGATAATTTTGGGAGGAAAAGTCTAAAATGCAACTTTTAGAAACTATATAAAGAGAAGAAAGTCAAAGCTTTTCTCTGTTATTCCAAGATGTATGTTCTGGAATAATATGTACATTCCTAGAAAGTTGGTAACAGTAAGAATAGTTTAACAATTACTTAGAGAGGTGATGTATTCAAGAGCCAACTGGCCAATTTATCTTGGAATCTTTCTAGAGGAATTGCATTAAAATGATAATCCAGTGGTAGCAAATGAACAATTAGATGCCAAATATAGTAGGTTCTATATTTAGGGTCGCTATGAAAAAAACATGGCAAATGCTGGAAGGATGTCTCCTGGTTTTTGCAGTTGCAGCCTTATGCCCTGCAGATATAGATATGTTGGGACTACAGGCTCAGAATTCATAGCCAGCAGTTATTTGCCTGTACTGATAGGTATTCCTGGAATTATGGCCTCAATGCTGGCTGGGGAATTCTGGGAGTTGAAGTCTACCCATCTTAAAGGTGCTGAGGTTGAGAAAGACTAGTGTATGGTAATGTGGCACATTAGCTTAAGGCAGCTTCATGCATCAAATGCTTGTGGTGAAACCTTCCTTTAAATATTGTGCAATGGAAATGTGGTTTGATAGCTTTTCCAGTAGGTGAACTGACCTCTTTTCAAGTTCTGCCAACTCCCAAGATAACTGTTGGTATAAACTTGCCAGGTAAGAAGATAATAATCTCTCAACTGCGTTGACTCACTGTTTCCATTTTAAGCCACCTTCCCAGGAGTATTTTAATATCTCCTCTCTGCTTTGTTTTTGAAAGCCATGGATGACAGTTAGTACAGATAGTCATAGAGGATAGATCTACTGGTCTTGAAGACTCACTGTTACATCTGGGCTAAGGGCTGCATGCTACCATTGCAGGGACATGGTGGTGGATGGGGTGCGTATTCTCATCTCCAGCTTTCAAACTCACAGAGGTTGGCCACTTTAAGAAACAGAATGCTGAATTAAGGCAAGCCTTAGCCTGATTCAACAGGGTTGTTTTTATATTCTTCACTCCTTGGTGAAGAATATAAAAGAATATAAAAGAATATAAAATATTCTGAAATAGAACAATCTTTTAATGCCTGAAATGTCCCAGGAAATGCATAAGCATCATTTTCATTGCCTTCAAGACCTCTGGAGCAGGGAAAGCTGCAATCAGTGTATGAAGGGAGCCGTCTCCTGGCTGTGCTAATGATTGTTGTGGTTTTTTTCGACTGCTGTGTATTTTAATCTTTGCACACATTTCTTTTACCTATTTTAACACTCTCTGTCGCCCAGAGCCATATAAATTGACTAAATAAATAGCTGAACAGCTAAGTGCCTGAGGATATGAACCCATACCCTTATAATCAACATGTATTTTTCTTCTTGGCAGGTGGTGGCCAAGAGAGGAAAGGATTACATCCTGAAACACATCCCCATCATGCACAAAGACCAATGTGCTTTGACTGCCTCTGAAGCCCACCTCAAGTACATCAAGGAGGCTGTTCGGTTGGATGACGTAGCTGTCCATTATTATAGATTGTACAAGGTATGGAGTGAGGCTATAGCAAGCAAATCTTCGGGTGAAGTGATCGCTGCTCAGCAGTTTCTAATCTTGTTATGGGATGATGCCGCCCAGTCATAATTTTTTAACAATTTCCCTATCATACAATTCATTCACATCACAAAAATCAAATAAAAAATTCTTTGGAGATAGGCTTAGAGCAGGGGTGTCAAACTCAATTTCATTGAGGGCTGCATCAGGGTTGTGTTTTACCTCAAGGGGCCAAGGTGGGTGTGGCCAGCTTGACATTGCTCCTGTCAGGGGCGCCTGTGGTGGCCCGAGCGCTCTGTCAGCAAAAATGGGTTCCTGAGCTCTGCTTTTGACCGCAAGCAGCCCACTCGAGCTCCATTTTCACTGGCAGAGCATTGCAGGAGGCCGTGGCAGTCAAAAGTGGAGCTCAGGAGCCCGTGCATCATAGACCGGTCCTTCGCTATTTTCAGTGCGGCCCTGTGGGGCAGATTTAAGTACCCCGTAGGCCAGATCTGTCCCCCGGGCCTTGAGTTTGACACCCCTGGCATAGAGACACATTTTAAATTGCAAGTCAAGAAGGTGCAGGGTTTTTTTTTAATATCCCCTCTTCAAAAACTGGTGATAAAGATGTGCAGTGAGTTCTAAATCTGTGAGCATTGTGCTGCCTGGCAGCTGAGATTCAGGAGGATGTTACCTGGACTGGCACTAACTTTGTTGGATGTAATCATGATCCTTTAGTAATTGCTTTGCAAGCAAATGTTTGAAATGTTTTTTTTTCAAAATGACAATGGGAGTGTGGATTATTCAGTGAGTTGAGTAATGTGTACAGCTCAGAGGAAAGATGGCTTAACAATAGGAATAGACCCAAATTAATTCCCCATCTTGCATTTAAGAAGATATGCTATCCAGATCCTGATCCAGAGAGTGATATATGTTGGTTTGCTGAATATTTTTCAAATAATTGAAATGCATTGCTCAATGGCAGTATAAGTTCCACTTTGCAGGAACTATTCAAGGTCATTGGGATGAAATTCTCTGTAGGGGCTGACTGTTGCAAATTCAAGGGCTCCACTATGGATCTTTTTAGCTGTGTACATCCCAAATATTAGAGCCAGGATGGTGACAGTCTCAGATTCTTTATAATAGCAATTGCAATAGCACATAGACTTTATATGTCATTTCACAGTGCTTTACAGCCCTCTCTAAGCGGTTTACAGTGTCAGTATACTACCCCCAGCAATCTGGGTCCTTATGTTACCAACCTTGGAACGATGGAAGGTTGAGTCAGACTTGAGCCAGTAAGACTCAACTGCCGAACAGCTGGTAGCCAGCAGTCAGAAGAAGTAGCCTGCATTACTGCATTCTAACAGTACTGCACTCTAATCACTGCATCACCACTGCAGTGGCTATAATAATATAGTATATGTTTGGGGGGGGGGTCGAGTTTTTTCTAGACATTGAAAAAATATTGATATTTTATAGATATTGAATTATACAAAGGAGTCTTTTAAGAATCCAAAATCACCCCATTTAGAGTGATACATTCATTGCTCAATTGGCATTCACTGAATTATTATTGCCCAAAGAAGCTGTTTAGTTGTTTGCACAACAAAGTTAACCCTACTTGAAGGTGGTGTAAGATTTTTATAGGCCTCCTGCTATTCAATTCTTTTACAAGCTCTTAGCGGCTGCATACCCACTGTATTTGGGTTTGTTCAACTACAGCTGTAATTGGAGCTTCTATTTGCAAAGAAAGGATATATATTTCCAAATGCTAGTTGTTTGTAGGGAGCAAGCAGGAGATGCTGGCCTATGTATCATCTAGCTGTTTTTTGGGAAAGCAAGCTCTACATGTCCCTCCAAAGCAAAATAAAAATAAGAAAACCTTCCAAGCTAAAAATGCTGATCTCGTTTGATCTCACAAGCTCCACAATAATTTTGGAGGTGTCAAAGGAATGATGCTGAAAAAGAATGAATGAAGAGTTGTGGGTTATACTCCTGCATATTCATCCTGGTCTTTCTGAGGATTATAAGGTTGTGGTCCAACCAATTCTTGCAGTGCTTTAAAAAACCCAAATTCTTCTTTCATTTGAGTCAAAGGAATGTTTCTTTTCTCAATCGCTAGTGAATATGTGCACAGCTCAGGTTGTCATTGATATGTCAGCGAAATGCATTATGTGGGGAAATAATGCAACTGTATTTTCTCTCTTGTAGGACAAGAAAGAAATCGATGCTTCCCTTTCCCTTGGGCTTACCACAAAGGGAATCCAGATATTTCAGGTACATGTTTCCATAACTGACTTATTGGTACAGACAATTCAGTTACCTGTCTGGATGTGATTGAGACCATTTCTTTTTCAGGATTCTGGCAGATGTGTACAAGCTGTGGTCCCAAGGTCTTATGTAATTCCTCAAAACCTTCCATGAGGACCCAGTAACCTCCAAATTTGCTTTTTTGAAAACCCTGAAAGGTGAAAAGTATTAAATGCCCAACCCAAAGACAATGATACTAGGTTTAAAATGAAATGAAATAATTTTGGGGGTCCTGCCCCCCCCCCATGCCATACATTCCATATACACTCAAAGTTGAAGCATGGCCCTTCATCTGGAAAATGTTGCATCCTCCTGCTGTTGAGCTGATTTTTTTTTCTTTTTGCAACAGGGTAGGGGAGCAGGGACACGGTGGTTCAGTGGCTAAGACACTGAGCTTGTCGATCGAAAGGTCGGCAGTTCAGCGGTTCAAATCCCTAGTGCCTCGTAATGGGGTGAGCTCCCGTTACTTGTCCCAGTTTCTACCAACCTAAGAGTTCGAAAGCACTGTAAAAAATGCAAGTAGAAAAATAGGGACCACCTTTGGTGGGAAGGTAACAGGGTTCTGTGCGCCTTTGGCGTTTAGTCATGCCGGCCACATGACCACGGAGACATCTTTGGACAGCGCTGGCTCTTTGGCTTAGAAACGGAGATGAGCACCACCCCCTAGAGTCGGGAACGACTAGCACATATGTGTGAGGGGAACCTTTACCTTTACCTTAGTGGAGCAGGAAGATGTTTCTCGGCCTAGTTTTTGCAAAGTGAGCACTTGAAAAGTGTTCCAGAGTGCTACATCCTGCTCAGAACAAAGAATTTTTGTTGTTGTTAAAAATACTGTTCTCGGAACCCAATTCTGCAGAGCTCATTTTCTAAGTGAATAAAACATTTTGAATAAATAAATAAGTAAACCCCACCTCCCCTCCCCCATGCTTCCTGATGTCCCTCTGCTCATCTTTTTAATTTCACATTATTGTAGTCCCACTGTTTATTTTTATTGTTTCATTGTAAGCCTCCCAGAAGTAGCCTCAGGGCAAGATGGGCAGCAAACAAATTTAACAACAAATAAAAGAGTCATAATTTCATTGTTGAGATTCTGTAGCTCAGATGCAAACCTAACCTAAAGCATATACCAGAATGATATTGTGGTTAAGATGGTGAATGACAAGGTTCAAATCCACCCATATTTATGGAAGCCACTGGATGACTTTGAGCAAGTCCCTTGCTCTTAGCCAGCTGAATCTAAAGAGCTGGGAATTGTTGTTTTAAGGAAAAATTGGAAGAGACTATGCTAAATATTTTTTCATTCCCAAAAGAAATAAAAAATTAAATTGATTGATTGAATGTTGCTTTCTGCATTATTTTATATCCTGCTGGCAACTGAATGGGCAAACATTCCAAATGCTGGCCCAAGATCACCCAGATGGGTGCCTAAAGAAGGACTAAAACTCACCATCTCCCAGTTTCTACCTGATATCTTAACTACTATACCAAACTGGCTCTCTATCCTAAGGCAGGGATCCCCAACCCTGGTCTATGGACCACCACTGGTCTGTGGCATGCCAGAAACCAGGCCACATAAACAAGCGAAGGCCCATCCATGGGTTGCAGGCAGCACATCAAACAACATCCCTTCCAATCTGTGGAAAAATCTCCATGGAACAGTCCCTGGTGCCCTAAAGGTTGGGGACCGTTGCTCTAGAGTAATACAGTTCTTAACATAAAAAAAGTTATCTGCCAACTCTAGTCAGCCAGTCCAATCTTCTTTATCTTTATCTTTATCTTTATTTGATTTGTATACCGCCCTACTCCCGAAGGACTCAGGGCAGTGAACAGCCAAATGGTAAAAATACATAAATAACAAAACTTAAAAACAGAATAAAATCAAATTAAACAATTTGGCCCAGACAAATTAAAACATCCTAATCATTTAAAAACCAATTAAAATTTGCATAATTAAAAGGGAGAAAATTAGGCCAGGCCCGCCTGGTGGAATAAAAAGGTCTTGAGAATGCGGCGGAAGGTGCGCAGATCTGGGATCCTCTGTATCTCCGGGGGGAGCTCATTCCAGATAGTAGGTGCCCCCACAGAGAAGGCTCTCCCCCTAGGGGCCGCCAGCCGACATTGTTTGGCCGACAGCACCCAGAGGAGCCCCTCTCTATGGGAGCGTATTGGCCGGTGGGAGGCTATTGGTGGTAGTAGGCAGTCCCATAAATAACCAGGTCCTAAGCCATGGAGTGCTGTAAAGGTGGTAACCAAAACCTTGAAGCACACCTGGAAGACCACCGGGAGCCAATGCAGCTCACGCAGGAGAGGTGTTACATGGGAACGCCATCTCGCTCCCATTACCACCTGCGCAGCCGCACTCTGCGCCAGTTGGAGCCTCCAGGTGCTCCTCAAGGGGAGCCCCATGTAGAGAGCATTGCAATAGTCCAAGCTTGAGGTGATGAGGGCATGAGTGACGGTGCGTAAAGAGTCCCGATCCAGAAAGGGACGCAAGTGGCGAATCAGGCGAACCTGATGAAAAATCCTCCCGGTCACGGCCGTCAAATGCTCTTTTAATCAGCACAAGCAGTACCTCATATGCAATGTGACAAGCATCATGTAAGGCAAATCATTTGAAAACCTCATGCATCTACTTTCTTTTTGACTTATGAAATGAAAAATAATGGGTGAATTCAGTAAGCAGGGCATATTGTTTCAGTTTAACAGACGTATACTTTCTAAGATAAGTGTAGCATAATCATGTTATCTTCTTTCTTCTTTTCCTTTCAGAATATAAACAGTGAAAGACAACTGCTCTATGACTTCCCTTGGACCAACGTAGGAAAACTTGTATTTGTGGTGAGTAGGAAAATTCCAAAATTGGACCCTCTAGGATTTTGATGTCATTTATATCAGTGATGGGGAACCTATGGCACGCATGCCACGGTTAGCACGCAGAGCCCTCTCTGCGGGCATGCGAGCTGTTGCCCCAGCTCAGCTCCACCGTGTGTGTGCCTCCCACCAGCCAGTTGGTTTTTGGGTCTCTGCCACACATGTATGGGGAGCAGGTCACATGCGGGAGGTGTGGGGGCGTGGTGCACACGTGGGGGACAAGTCTGGGGTGGGGTGCATGTGGGGGTTTACACACATATGCATGGGGGTTGTGCACGCATGCATGGGCAGGGCGCACATGGGGCAGTTGCATGCATGGGGAGGGGGTGAGGTGAGGTCACACACGCATTGCATTATGGGTGCGCGTGCGTGCTCTCAGCAATCGGTGCCGAAAAGGTTAGCCATCACTGATATATGATATGACAACCACTGTAAAATAGAGACAACCAGAGACAGATTTTTTTTTAAAAAGCCCTACAAAGCTAGGCTAAACAGAAGTCTCTCTGCGGTGGTGAACTTCTTCATGTCTCTTGTCTTTGCAGGGCAAGAGATTTGAGATTCTGCCTGATGGCCTGCCATCTGCTCGCAAGCTCACCTACTACACTGGCTGTCCTTTGCGATCTCGGCATCTCCTGCAGCTCCTGAGCAATAGTCATCGCCTCTACATGAACCTGCAACCTCTCCTGAGGCAGATCAGGAAGCTAGAGGAGAACGAAGGTAGAAATCCCACGTTTAATGCCAATTTGAAACAATATATGCATTTCTGACTTCACGATAGCACCCACTGTATATAAAACACAAAATGCACAGGTACATTATATGTGGTACCTTGCTCAATAGTAGTAACTGTGAGAGGGAACTTGGGAGTCCTAGTGGACAACTATTTAAATATGAGCCAGCAGGGTGCAGCAGCTGCCAAAAAAGCCAACACAGTTATAGGCTGCATAAACGGGGATAGAATCAAGATCACATGAAGTGTTAATGCTACTTTATAATGCCTTGGTAAGGCCACATTTGGAATACTGCATCCAGTCTTGGTCACCACGATGTAAAAAAGATGTGGAGACTCTAGAAAGAGTGCAGAGAAGAGTAACAAAGATGATTAGGGAACTGGAGGCTAAAACATATGAGGAACGGTTGCAGGAACTGGGTATGTCTAGTTTAAAGGACATACAATGAAAAGAAGGACAAGGGGAGACATGATAGCAGTGTTCCAGTATCTCAGGGGTTGCCACAAAGAAGGAGTCAAGCTATTCTTCAAAGCACCTGAGGGTAGGACAAGAAGCAATGGGTGGAAACTAATCAAGGAGAGAAGCAACCTAGAACTAAGGAGAAATTTCCTGACAGTTAGAACAATTAATCAGTGGAACAACTTGCTTCCAGAAGTTGTCAATGCTCCAACACTGGAAGTTTTTAAGAGGATGTTGGATAACCATTTGTCTGAAGTGGTATAGGGTTTCCTGCCTGAGCAGAGGGTTGGACTAGAAGACCTCCAAGGTCCCTTCTAACTCTGTTATTCTATTCTGTTGAAGCCATACATATGCACTGTCAGTTTTGAGCCCATAGTTCAGATGCCAGATTAAGTACGGGTGTTACATTCTTTCATGTATGATTCTTCCAGAGAAAAAACAATATCGTGAATCCTACATCAGCGATGCTCTGGACCTTGATATGGATCAACTGGAAAAGCGTTCCAGAGCCAGTGGAAGTAGTTCAGGCAGTGTGAAGCACAAGCGTCTCTCCCGCCACTCAACTGCTAGCCATAGCAGCTCCCACACCTCTGGAATTGAGACTGATCCAAAGCCCAGGGAACGGGGGACAGAGGAGGACTTCATGGTGGCTGCTGTCCATCGCCAGCTGAGAGCTTGCAGCTCTATGACCAGTCATGGTAGTTCTCATACCTCTGGAGTAGAAAGCAGTGAGAAGGAACGCCTGGAGGAGGACTCCTCTCAGGAAGATGGTAATTGTCCATATTTGGTTCATTCTTGACAATCTTTGCCCAGTAATGTAGTTTGGGTTTGTTGGTTTGTTTGATTCCTAAATTGAGATTCAAGTTCCAGAATATGGAATATAGTAATACTGTCAACTTGCAAAGCATCCCTGGCCTGCTGTCGAGTTGCCTTAAGCAAGGGGGGATGGGAAACCAACGAAATAGCACAGCAGCCAAAGACAGATGTATATTCCAGACTTATCTCTCTCAAGGCTATATCCCAGGGTTACCCACAGCGGCCGGAAGGAAGTGGTCTCTACAACCCACGAAATTGCTCCATTGGAGAATGTGATTGATGACACACCGGGGGGGGGACACAACAGGGTCATGATTGGGGCATTAATTACATAGGGTCAGAGCTGGCTTCACTTGCAAACGTGCCAACATGAAGTTCTTAATAAATAACTGGATTTCTTTTGAAGCTTGGCTTGAGGCTCATGATTTAATTAGGGCGTCCGTCAGAACCGTGACAAATACTTTACATGGATGGTAAATTTGTGCATGTACAGTACTGTTTATTTATTTACTTTTTAGTAGATGTTTTTGTATTTTCTATATTATCTATAGAGTTAGAAATAGATGTCCATTTTTATATCTTTTTTTCACTATGCGTTTTGGATTTTTTTTAGTTATTTGATGATGTTTGTTCATTGTAGTACAATAAAAACAATGAAAAATTTAAAACATAGTTCAGAATATCGAGTTTGAAAAGCGATTTTCAAACAACCTTGGGATGGTTTTTCTCTGTTTGGGTCCCTGGAGAACCACTGGCAATTAGCATATCTAGCCTTCTGATATACTGGCTGGATGTCAACTCGCATAATTTCTCAGGATGCCAAAGGGATTCTGGATATTAATCCAATACAGCTGCGAGGGGCTGATGTACACCAGGTTTTTTTTTCAAGCTGTGTTCTGCAAGAACCTATGGATGCATAAGAACCTAATGGGGTTTATTTGAACACAGTCCTTTTATTATCTCTAGAGCTTGCCTGTTGACCAAAGGTTAGTGGAATTTTTAATTATCAATTTCCACTCCCTGAAAACATTTGAAAACTCCTGGTAGAGGCAATGCTCAGCTAGAAGGACCGAATGGCCTGGCTCTGCATCCTTCTCCTGCTTTGGCTTCTATGTCATTATCTCTTTAATATTTCCTAGTATTATTAAAAATATCCGAGGCTATATTATCAAGAATAAAGAGCAGGAAAATACAAGATGAACAAAGCATGCCAGCATTCTCCCAGTGGGTGTCAGGTTTCCTTTCTTTTTCTTTTTATTGAAATTGGGGGCCAGAAGGAAATTATCATGAGTGAAGAAATGGCCCGTGGAGGGTAAATCCTTTCCTTGTGGATTTCATCCTGTCCTGCGGCTGGTGGGACAAAGAGCCTAGAAGGAAAAGGGTGTGTGCATCATTTTCCTCTGTTATTTCTCTGGATTTGATTGCTGCCTCCCGCAGCTGCTTTTCATTCTGGGAACAAAAAAAAAAGGCACCCTGTGTTTTGTACTCTCCCTTTAGATTTTTTGGGGGTCCTAAACCATTAGAGAAAAAAAAGTGGTGTTGCATTGTCTGGATTTCCTAAATTCATCTGTTGTAAAGCTGCCAAGAGCTGCCACAAAGAAGAGGGAGTCAAGCTATTCTCCAAAGCACCTGAGGGCAGGACAAGAAGCAATGGGTGGAAACTAGTCAAGGAGAGAAGCAGCCTAGAACTAAGGAGAAATTTCCTGACAGGAAATTTCCAACTAATCAGTGGAACAACTTGCCTCCAGAAGTTGCAAATGCTCCAACACTGGAAGTTTTTAAGAAGACAACCATTTGTCTGAAATGATATAGGGCTGTGATGGCAAACCTATGGCACACGTGCCACAGGTGGCATGCAGAGCCATATCTGTGGGCACACGAGCGTTGCCCTAGCTCAGCTCCAGTGTGCATGCGTGTGTCGGCCAGCTGATTTTCAGGCCTTCTGGGCCCATCGGAAGTTGGGAAACGGTCATTTCCAGCTTCCGGAGGGCCTCTGGGAGGGTGGAGGAGGCCGTTTTCGTCCTCCCCAGGCTCCAAGAAAGCCTCTGGAGCCTGGGAAGTATGGAAAGGGGCCTACCGGGCCCACCGGTAACCTTTTTGCCGTTGCGTGCCAAAAGCGGGGGGGAGCGCACGTGGGGGGGGTTGGCACGCAACGGCAAAAAGGTTAGCCATCACTGATACGGGGTTTCCTGCCTAAGCAGTGGGTTGGACTAGAAGACCTCCAAGGTCCCTTCCAACTCTGTTGTTCTGTTCTGTTCTGTTCTGTTCCAGTCTACTCTAGTCTATTTTAAAGATAAGATTATGCTTTGTTGCACCCGATGTCTTGTCAATGTAGCTGTTTCAGCTCCTCCTTTCCCCTTGCCTTTATTCTCTTTTTGTTTCAGAAATAGAAATGCTGGTTGATGATCCTCGAGATCTTGAGCCAACAAGCGAAACGTCTCTGGATGACATCAATCCTGATGTTTGCATTTATATCACAGAGGACATGCTGTTGGCCAGGAAGTTTAATGGACATTCAGGTGAGTTTATTGTAAGGAACAAAAGGAGAACCCTAATACAGGTAGCCCTCAACTTACAAGAGTTTGTTTAGTGACAGTTCAGAATTACAATGGCACTGAAAAAAGGGACTTGTGACCGTTTTTCCACTCTTACGACCATTGCAGCAAGTCCATGGTCACGTGATTTACATTTGAATGCTTTATTTTATTTATTTATTTGTTGGTTCGATTTATATGCCGCCCTTCTCCAGAGACTCAGGACGGCTTACAATGCGTTAAGCAATAGCCTTCATACTTTTGTATATACCTGCTTAGTAGGGCTTTCGGCCCCCCCTAAGCGGTGTTCTTTTTTATACAAAGTCAGCTTATTTCCTTCACAATCTGGGTCCTCATTTTACCTACCTTGAAAGGATGGGAGGCTGAGTCAACCTTGAGCCTGGTGAGATTCAAACTTGCAGTAATTGCAGGCAGCTGGCAGCTAAGTGCTATTTAACAACGCTTTAGTCCACTGCTCCACCAGGCTCCTTGACAACTGACTCACATTTATGACAGTTGCAGTGTCCCTTTTGCAACTTTCTGACAGGCAAAGTCAATGGGGAAGCCAGATTCACTTAACAACCATGTTACTAATTTAACAACTCCAGTGATTCACTTAACAAATGTGGCCTGAAATGTCGTAAAATGGGACCAAACCCACTTAACAAATTTTTTACTTAGCAACTTAAATGATGGGCTCAATTGTGGTCATAAGTCAAGGACCACTTGTATTTTTATTATGATTACAAAAGGTTCAAAGAAATGTATATATGTACACTACACCCAACATACCAAATATTTAATGATAAACGAAGTAACCATTCATTTCAAGTTAGTAGTTTCCAGCAGAGTAGGTATATCAGTCTTAATTTTAACAACTTGTATTTTATATACCGAACTGTGCCATATCAGGCTGAATTTTGACCATCTTCACTCAAATAATTTTCAAGGTAAGAACAGCCTTCCTTCTCAATAGCAATAGTGCTTAGACTTATATACCACTTTACAGTGCTTTACAGCCCTCTCTAAGTGGTTTATAGAGTCAGCATATTGCCCCCAACAATTTGGCTACTCGTTTTACCCATATCAGAAGGATGGAAGGCTGAGTCAACCTGGTGAGATGTGAACTGCCAAATTACAGGCAGCGGGCAGTCAGCAGAAGTAGCCTGCAGTACTGCACTCTAACCACTATGCCTCCATGGCTCATCCATGGCTTAGACAGGATCCTTCAGAAAAAAGCTTTCATAATCCCTAATTAACACAACCCATGGGAAGTCCCTAGTTAGCAAGGAAATTGCAGTCTGCACATATGAAGAGCACCTGGTTAAGGAAAGTTGTATTCATTTCATTAAACTCGTTATTGCCGTACTTTTTTTGCCGAATTCTGGAAAGGCCAGATAAAAGATAACAGGCTCATAAGATTTTTACAGTGCAATTTGATGCAAAAAGTGCATCAGATGTACTGCATTCTGTGCAGTACTACAATACCATGAAAACTTAATGACGGTGAATCAGGAAAACTTCTCACCTCTTTTGGTTTTTATTTTCTTGTCACCTAACTCAGGATTAGTCGTCAAAGAAGTGAATTCGTCTACTTCCAGCTCCTCGGAGACAGTGGTAAAACTTCGTGGCCAAAGCATTGATTCATTGCCACAGGTTTGTGAATTGTGATGGGAAAAACCAAGTCAGACTGAATGGGTGGATGACTATGACAGAACGTAGCATTCTAATGGCAGCTAATCATAACAAGAAAGGAAGCAAAATCACTGTTTTGGGAATAGTAGAAAAATCCCTTCCATATGTTTTCATTTATTTGTTACATTTCAAGCATCACATGATGTTTTAATGATGTCTTCTACTTTTCTCTGTTTGCAATACTGTAATTGTATGCAGACAGTATGGGACGCGGTGGCTCAGTGGCTAAGAGGTTGAGCTTGTCAATTGGAAGCTCGGCAGTTCAGCAGTTCGAATCCCTAGTGCCGCCTAACAGGATGAGCTCCTGTTACTTGTCCCAGCTTCTGCCAACCTAGCAGTTCGAAAGCACTGTAAAAATGCAAGTAGAAAAATAGGGACCACCTTTGGTGGGAAGGTAACAGTGTTCCATGCGCCTTTGGCATTTAGTCATGCCAGCCACATGGCCATGGCGACATCTTCAGACAGCACTGGCACTTCGGCTTTGAAACGGAGATGAGCACTGTCCCCTAGAGTCGGGAATGACTAGCACATATGTGTGAGGGGAACCTTTACCTTTACCTTTACTTTAACTGTAGGCAGAAAAAGGAGAAATAAAACAAATACACCGGATTATGGCTTGACAAGTATTTTATCAGGCACTTCAAGCTTTCAGATAATCCAAAAGTGTCAATGAAGATAGTTTGGCTCAGTTTGCACAATATGCCAGGCTAGGCTAAAATGTTATGTGGTTGTTGGTGAATCAGTGTCTAATGGTAATACAGCTTTTATTTTAGTATGTTGTGTGAAGGACTCACACACAAAATAAGATTTATTTGTTATTTATTTATATATTTTTCTTCACCAAACAAAAATTACAAATTCAAACAAAGAAAATAAGAAAATCAAAATGTGACAGGGAAAAGAGGCACACCAGCGCACTTATGCACACCCCCTTAAATATGGAGTGAGATCCACAGAAGTTAAATTAGAATTAAAACTGTGGAAGTTAATGGCTGAGATAATGGAATCAGATAAAATATTCCAGACTTTGACAATTCTGTCACAAAAATCGAATTGTTTACAATTGAGATTAGAGCGGTTTAAATTTAAAACGGTTTAAAACGGTTTTTCGCACACGTTGCATTATGATTAAAGCTAAAAAAAAATCATTTATACTGAAGCATTGTACAATTTTGTATGCAATACCTAAGTTTCAACATGTTGAAAGCGACATGTGATGTGAATATAGCCATTATGCTTTGTCAACCCATGTTTATAATTTAATGTATTGTTTGAACTTAGCCTGTGTGTCTTCTCAAGTTCCTTCTTTCTGCAGAGAAGAGGCTAAATTTGGGGAAAGATCATTCTTTTCCCAGTCAAATTCAAGGGCTATCAACAACAACAATAACAAAAATTCATGATATTTTGATCAATATGAAACTGTATTTAAAGAACCTACCAGACAGAAATAAAGTAAGTTGTGGGCCTCAGAATAAGGAAGGACAAATTAAACCTTTCCTTATTTTCTACAGAGCATCTGCCAGAAACCAAGGACCTCCACCGATCGCCACAGCTTAAGTCTGGATGACATTCGGCTCTACCAAAAAGACTTCTTGCGCCTGGCGAGCCTATGCCAGGAGACAGCACAGAGTTATACATTTGGGTGTGGCCATGGATTGGCTGAAGACAGTATGTATTGCAATGGCTGTTTAGCTCAACAGTGCATCAATATCCAAAACGCTTTTCCTGTCAAAAGAACCAGCAAATACTTTTCCTTGGACCTCGCCCATGAAGATGTTCCAGAATTTGTTGTCTGATGCTGTCGTTGGGTGCTCTGGCAAGACAACCCAGTGTTTCCAGTTCCAAAAACCTTTTTTGGTGTGCCAAACAGGAATTTTCCCCCTCAACGATTTTCCCAGGATACTAAAAAAAAAAAAAAATCAAGGCCTTGTAAACTGTTGCACTTTTGTAAAAGCTTATCCTATTTGCGGGATCTTCGGCATCGATGTTTGCCATGAGGCAGAATTTGATTTGGTTAAAAATCAGTTGGATTTGGAAGACCCAGTCTCTTCTTTTGAAAGCAGCCAACTTGGAGGACCTATTGATTCACAAGAAGGATGCACAATGTTTACTTTAAGTATAGATATATCTCTTTAATTTGTGGGTGGTTTTTTTTATTTGCCTCACGGGGCCTCTTCTGTGCTATGCATACCATAGATTGTTGCATCACCATTGCAGTTTAGTTTTTCCCCTTGTGAGAATAATCGCTTTAGTTCTTTTTCTCCATTCCCATTTGTTTGTGCCATGTCAAGCCAAAGAAATGCCCCCTACACAGTGGGTGACATCAAGATGAAGCTCTAAGCAATAACTAACCCAAAGGATTGTGTAGAAAAGTTGCTCAGAGGATGAAAGCAACTTGAGATGCAATGAATCCATCTTGTGATCTTCTCCCTCACAAAAAAGAAAAATATGTAAGCTTTTGATCCAAATGGAATCTTTGTGCTATTTTGTAAAGTTTACAAAAAGAAAAAAGAATCAAACCAAAACAAGCAAGTGAACAACAACAAAAATCCCCAAATAGATGTTAGATGGTTTGGGGAAACTTTCTGGAAGCTTTGTTGTTTCAAAAGGTGCGGGGAGTGGGGGGGGGGGGTAAATGAGGATGTAGCAATAGGATTTGCTGACCAAAGTACCTTAAGTTCAGAGAGAGAAAGAGAGAGAGAGAGAGAGCATGTGTGAGAGAGAGCAAATATAAAAATATGCACATTGCAGAAAAAGAGTATATGTTTAATGTATTTTTGAAAATATAAAACTCATTTTATGTTTTGTTTTGGTTTTGATTTCAGTGCTTTTTTAAAAAGAAAAATTAACGCTTCCTTTCTTTCAAACTGCATGTACAGACAATCGTGCAAATGCACATTTTACAGATGGCTAAAACAGTCTCTTTTTTGTTTTTTGTTTTATTATTATTATTATTATTATTATTTTGCTATTGAGCATAATAAGGGGAGAGAGTTGTTTCTGCACTGTAAATGTGGCTTTCCCTACTCCAATTTTTTTTTTTTAAACTAAACTTTTGCTTCCATGTATCATGAGATGTTCCTCTCCCCTTTCTGGAAAGGGGAAAGATTTCTATCTTGTTCCAGTGTTAGATCAATGAACAAGTGTGGCTTTCAAAAGGAATGCTCTGATTTTATGTCTGCCATAGGTTGGAACAAAAGCTCCATCAGCTACCATCCTCCTATCACCAAAGAGCAGATAGCCATGGGATCTTTTTTTAGGGGGCCCCATGGTAAGACTGCCAACCCTTCCATTTCCAAGCACACTGAGGGGAAGGAATGAGTATCAATAGAATAGAGACAGAAGAAAATGCTATCCAATACATTTTCCCTGCAACACTGTGACTGGTCTTGCACAACACAACTCCTAGTAACTGCACAACATGCAAAAGCTTGGTTAGTTTTAATCTTGATTATTTGTTATGGTGACTTAGCATATTTCATAACCGAGTTCTTTATTTAGTTTGTAGCTGCTTTCTGCAAATCCAGGAGTTGGTTGATTCAGCTACCGATTAAGAACGATATAGGAATCCAGCTACCCTGTACTCTTAGCAAAAAAGCATCCAGTGTAGCATGTATTATAACTTAAAAATGGATTATGAGTAATTGCCCGTTTTTAGTAGATTGGAAAAAATAGAAATATTTACATATTGCTTCTTCACTGCGGGCTTCAGGGTGCCAGACTGTCAGAAGCACATGTCTCAATAACCAACACATTTTCTTCAGTTCCTTCCCCAAGAGAACTGAGGATGTCATTCTCCACCAGGAGTTTTGAGGCCCATCTTTGCCTCCTTACCTCTCTACCATTGTGCTTTAGGATCCCTTCAGCCATTGCTTAGATCCACAAAAGACTTGCACTTAACGGACTTGGATATGCATACAACATACGCTTATTTTGCTATCTATGTATCTGCACATAATTATTTTGCAGCCTTCTGTGAAACGAAATATGCAAATACCACCTGCAATAGGCCACTCTGTGGTAACAGTTAATCAGCCTTGATTGAGACTAGTTAAGATGGGATCTGGTTTGTGTTTGAGTAGGAACCCAGCAGAAATTCTATAGACCGGGAAGATACAAAAACATCCCTAAATGGCAGACCACTTTCATATTGTTCCCATGAAAAGAATATAGATGCTTCTGTGGCATCACTAAGACTAGAGTTCAGCCCAAGGGAGATTTTATTTTTAGGACTTAGAAGTAGCTATGTCTTCTATGCTGTCAACATGTCATGCAAAGTGTTGGCTGGTTTGTGACTTTTTCTACTAGACCATAGTATAGTTCTCCAGAAGACCCTGATGCTTGTCAGTGTTCTAGATGGCTAACTTTTCTGAGCTCTGGTCCCAGGGTACCTGAAGATTTTATATGACTTGTGGATAACTTCTTCTGACATATTTGCAGCATTTTCAGGAGGAGAACTTTATCAGAGGATAGCAGCCGTGGACTTGTTTGTGGGTGGGAAAGGGGCAGGTTTGCCCCTTTATCAGGAATTGTTCTAGTGGTACAATAATTTTCAGCCACTATTGGGAGAAAAAGCATTTACAAACAAAACAAAAAGATTCATAGCATGTTGCCTTAAAAATATTTTTGTGAGATTTTGTAATCATAGCCATAGTATTGCCATATTTTGATATATGGTATTTTTCTAACTGAAAACATAGACACACTACACACACACACACACGTAAAAATATACGCATCTCTTTGTACACACAATCACACACACAAAGGATATATTTATTTTTAAAAAGTTAATACAATATTTCACTTAGGGGGGTGTCAAAAATCAGATGGTTGGGTATTTTGTTGGGCCAGTAAGGATTGTATAAATCATCTGTCAAATGATGATGATAAAATGTAACCAGCTATGGACACTGGTATATTTACATGTTTAATTCCTGCTTCCTTTAGGTAGCAATAGCAATGCCAATGCACTGATATTTTTTTCTTCATAGATTCCAGTGGGTTGACACAATTTAGTAATTGTTTACCTTCAGTGAAGCATAGTGCCATAGATCTTTATTTTGATCATTTCCCCTCCCCCAGTCTGGTAGGTCATTTCAGGCTTGTTGGATGATGCAAGCTTGAAGTAATGTGATATTGTCATGTGCTATATTGTCCTTTCCACTTGCTTAAGCTGTTTATTTCATCATCTGGAGCACTGACAGGAGTGATTCATCCATGCCCATGCAAAGAAGGCTCTTCTTGGGAAGACATTTGTTGGAAAAGATGAGACCCTATTTTACAGTCTGAATTTCTTCAGCTGCCTGGCAAAAATTCAGAAGGGTTCTCTCCTTTGACAATGCCTCATAGGTATATGCAGAGAGGTCAATCAGTTTCCCAAGTTTACCCAACATTTTGCTTCATGCACAGCAATAATAAAGTGTGTAACACTCTGGATAAACTAAGAAAAACTTCCAGCCCAAACAAATAAAGCACAACTGGTGGGTTGTGGATTGCTATCTAGACGTTCTAGATAGATAGAACTAGTTCTATCTAGAAATTCACTTCTTGTTTACCACCGCAAAATTGGTTGTTGTAAATACCAGGTAATATCAGTCTAAGATTTGTGTGTCCCACAAATCTACTTGCATTGTGAAATAATAGGCTAAAATCAAATAAAGATCCATGTAAAAAGATAAATGAGGCTGGCTAGGTAGGAGAACATAGTATTAAATAAAACCATATTATCATTCCTTGGGTTGCCTTAAACTTATGTTATATATTACTTATCTGAGTCTTGAGTTGTCTGCTTTAACACATTCTCCTTTTTTGTCTCGTACTTGTATCTGATTTTAAAGATGTTCTCCTCCAGAAGCCTGATGTGTTGCACAAAAGCCAGGCCCACATTGTTGCTGTTTTGTGGTGTGTGTG
Source organism: Masticophis lateralis (assembly GCA_030761175.1). Lineage (NCBI taxonomy): Eukaryota > Metazoa > Chordata > Lepidosauria > Squamata > Colubridae > Masticophis > Masticophis lateralis. The sequence continues at coordinate 328,150,736 of JAUDYJ010000001.1, forward strand.
CAGGGGGAGAGGGAACCTCCCTGGTGTCATTGTTCAGTGTGATGAAAGAGGCTTTGTAGCGTGTGAAGCTGTTTCTGGGATGGATTCAAGTGTCACTTAGTACAATATGTATAATGTTGAAATAAGTCTCTTTCAGGCTTAAAAGCAGCAGAGATGGGGGTCGGTCCCCAAATCACCAAAGTAAATTTAATTGCTTATAACATAATAGGAGTAATTGAAATACTGCAATGAGAGTATCTAACTAGACTCCAGAAGAGCACTGGTGATAAATGATCACGTGAGTCCATATTGTTTGAGAAATATACCAATAAGTTTTCCTCAAATTCATAAAACTGAAGAAGTTGGTTTTAAAAGTGCCAGGAAATATACTGTATGTGGTGAGTTCCACAGAACACACGGGAGTCCCTTGTTGGTTGATAGACACTTTTCAGAGGTTTCCACATTCAGAGTATGAATTTAAACTTTAAAAAATTTAAGACACGACAAAAGAATTGGTAAATTAGTAATTAATTCAATGTTTTGCCCATCTCTGCTTCTAAAATCTAATCTTGGCAGCATCTCTAGTTATGCCAACTGAAAGACGAGGGTGAGCAAATATGGCTATCAATAAATATTCATAGGCAACGACATAGAATATTGTCCACCTTATTTCCCCATGGTAATTCTTCCAGTGCTTTTTCCTCTTGTCCATAAGAGGTTGCTTCCATTCATTCAAAAAGGACTCCTAAATCTATATACCCCCCAGATGTATGGATTACCACTCAGAATTCCTCAGTGGGCCTGACTGGCTGAGAAATTTTGAAGCTAAGATCTACACATCTGAAAGATGTCCAGGTTAAGGAAGGTTGAAGTAACCCTGCCTAAAAGATACCATTGATTCTAACTTGGGAATCTGTCAACTGGGTTCAATATCTGGATAGCCCAAATGTGAATGTGTTTGTGGGAAAGTATGAACGCCATCTTGAAAAGGGGTATCCACTTCATTGATGGTGTGCTGTGGCCTACACCCAGGGAAGCTAAGAATTGTTCTTGATCAACGCATGTCAGAAGGAACTCTTGCTAAATGTGTTTTAAACAAAAAGAGGTTCCAAGAAGCCCTTAATGTTGTCGATGTTGTCCAACAGATCTGTATGATACAAGATTGTATTTTTATATATAAAAACTATATACTTTTGCATTTCTGGGAACTCTTTAGCGGGTATGGGATGTCTCTGGCTTCCGATCACTGTTGCTGCGGGTTCACCTTCTGACAACAACTATTCCACAGCACAAGCGAATGACTTACTCCTTTCTATGAAAGGCCTTTTCCTCTTGGACAGTGGAATGCAAGCAATTGAGCAAGCTCTAAGGAATGCAGCCAATGTATTTTGTTATGCAGAAAGTTTGTGGTGCGCCTTTTGTGGTACAGTTCTAAGAAATGACAATAAAAGTCAGTTTACATTGCTGTCGGTCTTCTGGTCTTCATTTGAATAGAATTTACCAGCAGTTACGAACCCTGATGGTTAAGGAAAATCATTTCAGTGCTGTACAGATGTTGCCTGTTAGGTAGACAGTCAATCTGTGTGAAGGGAAATTGGAGAAGAGAACATGGAAAACATTGTGTGTCTCCTGATGTTAATGCTGTACTATAAGGTAATCCAAGCGAAGAAAGAAATGTTGTATGGGTCTAAAGCTGTTTTAACTGAAACAGCTATAATAACAGAATTTTGCAAGTCTGAATATGCTTCCTTCCTCCCTTATCTGATTGTTACCTTAGTAAAAAATTTCCCCGGTCTTCCAAACACATTCTCTTTATTGTCTATACCCCGAACTTCTACAATTATAATTTCCTTAGTCTTGTGCCCTTTCACAAGAGATTGAAGATGGGGTGTCAAACTTGCATTGTCATGGCGGCATCACATGACCTATTGCGACTTTTTTCTCCTTCTCTAAACCGGACATGGGTGTGGTCCAGCACATGGACCATGAGTTATACAGCCCTGCTTTAAAAGAGTAATGAATGTTTCTGAGCTACTGTTGCCAGGCTCTGGACAGGCCTAAATCTCTGCTGTTTAGAATTTTAAAAATCATTCACACCATATAGTGCATTCAGAAAGTATCCAGAACCTCTTCGGACCATTCACAACAACACGTGAAATTTAGCTCTGGTGCCTCCCATTTCTTTTGATTGTTGCTGACATGTTTTAACACCTTAAATGGAGTCAATCTGTGGTAAATTAAATTGATTGGGTGTGATTTGGAAAAGCCCACACCTGTCTATAGAATGTGGTGGCAATGCATACTGTAGCAGAGTAAAAACCATGAGGCAGTGATAAAATGTAAAATTCGTTACTACCGGTTCTTGGGCGTGGCTTGGGTAATGTGACTGAGTGGGCGTGGCCAACTTTTTTTTTTTACTTTTAAAAGCATTTTTTCTAAGACGTTGTAAAAAAAATACTTTTAAAAGCCTCTAAAGATCCCAGCTGAGTTGCCTGATTGTCAGAGGCTTTTTTTTTGTTTTAAAAACATTTTTCTATAACCTCTTTTAAAAATTAAAAAAAAAAACCTCTGATGATTGCGCGGCTCAGCTGGGCATGGGGGGGCAGGGAGTTTTGCTACCGGTTCTCCAAACCACCCGCCGTCATCGCTACCAGGTCGGGCGATCCAGTCCAAACCGGGAGCATTTCACCCCTGCCATGAGGTCAAAGAAACTGCCTGCAGAGCTCAGAGAGAGGATTATTGCAAGGCACAGATCTGGGGAAAGCTACAATAAAATTTCTGGGGGAACTGAAGGTTCCTAAGAGCAAAGTAGCCTTCATAATTCCCAAATGTAAGCAGTTTGGTGCAACCAGGACTCTTCCAAGAGCTGGTTGTCTGGTCAAACTGAGCAATCAGGGGAGAAGGGCCTTAGTAAGAGAAGTGACCAAGAACCCGATGGTCACTCTGACTGGGTTCCAGAGATCCTGTGTGGATATAGGACAGAGTTCCAGAAGGACTCAAGCATCACTTCCACTCATCTGGGCTTAATGGCAGAATGGCTAGATGGAAGCCACTCCTCCGTGCAAAGCATATGAAAGCCCACTTGGAGTTTGCAAAAAAGCACCTGAAGGACTCTGACTGTGAGGAACAAGCTCTAAGCAGACATTCATGTGTCTTTTCTCTTGATACAGTGTCATCCCTGTGGTCTTCTGGAATTTCTCTAAATCTTAAAATTCTGTTCGTCTTAGTTCCAATAATGCCAAGTTGTCCAAAGCTTTCACTATCTCTCTCTGTTTATGATTTCTGACTTACTTTCCAAAACTTCTGCTTTGTCATTAATTTATTTTACATCTCCAACCAATCGTCCTACAGACCATCATCTTTCATATCCGTTTTTATCTGTGCAAATCTTCCTTTCATTTTCTTTTTAACAGAATTCAAACTATTAGCAACTGTACAAGAATTGCAAAATGGGAAAGAATTGGTCTCCATGGGTCTGGTGCTATGTGAATCTGAGCTGTTTGGAAATGTTTCAAATTCTTGTGGGCAGTCTGGACTTGGATAAATATTCTGCACGTTTGAGGAGAAGGTGCCATTGCTGAAAGGCCAAAATCAGTTTGTTTAAAACTTCATATTGTAGTTGGAAAGAGTGATGAGGAAAGAAATCTACAGGTGATCCTTGACTTAGAGCCATTTGTTTAACAACCGTACAAAGTTACAACAGCACTGATAAAAGTGGCTTACAACCAGTCCTTGCACTTACAACAGCCATAGCACCCCAAAATCACATGAACAAAATTCAGATATTAGGCAACTGCCATGCATTTACGATGGCCCAGGATTACGTGATTCGCATTTGCAACCTTCCCAACCAGCTTCTGACAAGCAAAGTCAATTGGAGGGAAGCCTGATTTGCCTAACAATCATATGATTTACTTAACAACTGCAGTTTTAACCATAGCAAAAAAGGGTCGTAAAATCTGACACAACTCGCTTAACCACCACCTTGCTTAGCAACAGAAATTTTGGTTCCAGTTGTGGTCATAAGTTCACAATCACTTGTACAGGAAAGGATATAGTTCTCCAACTCCGGATCACATTTTAAAATTTAACAAAAGGGCCGTGGGATCTGGATATCGGAGAACAGAATAGAAAACATGGAATGGAATGGAATGGAATGGAATGGAATGGAATAGAATAGAATAGAATAGAATAGAATAGAATAGAATAGAATAGAATAGAATAGAATAGAATAGAATAGAACTACTGTAATAGTCTATTTTTGTCACTTTAAATGTACACTAATCAGCATACATAAAAATGAAATTTTGTTGCATACAGCTCTCAAAAGGTCATCACCTCCAATATTCACTACATAAACATGACTAAATAAATAATAAGTACATACAAAGTTTTGCATATATCCACATACTGTATATTATATGACACAGAGAAGCAACGCAATCTAGTTATGATGTATACATGTACATGGCGAGAAGAACGAATCTTGTGAGTTTACCAGACAGATGTTGGCATAAGTAACAGAGCTGGAAGAGACCTTGGAGGTCATCTAGTCCAACCCCCTGCTCACACAGGAAACTTATACTAGGGATTCGAACCGCCGACCTTTCTGATCGACAAGCTCAGCGTCTTAGCCACTGGGCCACCTAGGGAACAAAGCTGTTAGAGAATCTGGTAGTACTGTCAGGAATACTTCAAAACCTCCTCCCAGAGGGGAGCTACAGAAACAGACCATGAAGTGTGTGTGCGGGGTCTCTAACTGCTTTGAGCACATAGCACTTACAAGCACTATCCTGAATAAAGGGAAGTGAGTTTCCTATCTCGTCTGACCTTACCACTCTCTGAATGGACTTTCTATCTGAGGCACTGCTGCCACCAAACCAAACAGTGATGCAGTTTGTTAAAACCCTCTCAATTGTGCCTCTGTAAAAAGTGGCCATGACAGAAGGAGAAAGATGTGCTCTCCTCATCCGATGCAGGAAATGCAGACACCGGTTTGCACGCTTCACTAACGATGCCATGTGGAGAGACCAATTCAAGTTGTTAGTTATCTGAACAGCACAGAATAAACAAGCATATTGTCCAAATAAAACAAAAAAGGATCACAAAAATATTATTCATAAATTGCATAGAGAGTGATTAGAACCTGAATTGGTCCAAAAGCTATTGTTGCCTATTTAAATTGTTCATGAGATATCAAAAGCAATTAAATAATTGTGCTGTTTTCATTTGTATTAGGTCAGTAACTTCTGAGATCTACTTCTATCAATTAGAATTAGTTTAAAATCTTCTGCAGCCATTCCAAGACAATAATGGTCAGAAGAGTATAGGATAACTAATCATGAACTGCATACTGAAGTCATCCCTCTAAATAAAAATATTAAGTGACGTGATGGGGGAGGAAGGAGGACAGATAAAGACTTTTTGTAAGTTCTCATCTTTGACAAGGTAGTGGCATTTTGCAGGAATTTGAGCTCCAGGAATGGATAGTACAGTCACAGAATCAGTGAGGAGGGTCTGTGATTCTACCTTTTCAAATACATCAGCCTAGTCCAAATATTTGACAGGTAAGAGAGAAAGAAGCAGCTATTGATAAAGGAGAATATTTGTGGCTCAGGGCTGAAATGTGGGGTCCTTGGTGAGTTCTGAAATTAATTTTAATTGACTGACTTTCTGCCATCAAGTTGTTTTCAGTTCCTAGTGACCATGTAGAAGGATTCTTTTTCCCATGATATCTTATCCCAGTGATGGCTAACCTTTTCTGGACTGAGTGCCCAAAGCGCGTATGTGCAAATACGCATGCGTGAACCCCCAAAATACAATGTATGTGTGGCTCATGTGCATGAGCCCCCCAGACGTGCCCTGTGCACGCAGACCCCACACGTGCCCCCCACATGCACACATGGGCCCCCTGCATGTCCCCCGCTCCCAGCACAACAGAGACCCAAAGACCAGCTGGCCAGTGGGAGGCGCGTGTGCATGCGCAGTAGGGCTGAACTGGGGCACTGCGTGCCACCTCTGGCACTCATACTGTTAGATCCTCGTAGTTACGACGCCTCTTGCCAGGGTCTGTTACCAGGCGTCGGGATTGGCTAGGACGCGAGCAGCCAAAGGAGCGGGAGAAGGGCTGCTCGCGATTGGCTCAGATGGGAGGCAGCTTGCTACTTAAGGAGCTGTCAGGCTGTTGTTGGTGCTTACTGTTTGACTTCATCTCCTCAGCATTACTGTGATCTCGGGTTCTGTTAAGTTGCGTTAGAAATAAAGTTGTCTGTTTAACTCAACCTAGCCTCTGGAGTGTTTACCCACCGGATCCAACACATACTATGGGTTGGTCATCACAGGCCTATCCTTAAGCTACTCTTGCAAACTCTTATCACCACCCTAACTCAGTTCACCCACCTTGGTGCTGGCCATCCTCTTCTTCTTTTTCCTTCCACCTTTCCTGGCATGAGAGCCTTTTCCAGAGAGCTGGGATTTCATCAGATAGCCCTTCTTTAAATTGGTCAATTAAATGTCTTTTATTCCATCTCATATCCTAACAACTAAATCAGAGCTGCATGTTCATACACAGAGCATTTACCCACTCAGAGGTGATGAAATTTCACAGTTGGTGGTCCCTTTTTGGACTAAATCACCAAAGTAGAACTAAGAAAAGTGGGTGTTAGTTGTCCAAGTCCAAGGTGTTGGGAGGTTGCCCATTTCATGACTTCTTTCCCATGAGGCCAATTATACCTGAGAATACACAGGTGTCCGGGAAATGTATAATGCACACTAAGAAATATGTTCACCCGGATTCCCATCCCATCTGGGAATGAGGCAGGTATTCAAGGTTGGGGAGTGGCTGCTACAACAGTAACAAAAGCAACAACAAGAGCAATTATTTTGCAGCATATTCTGCTCCAACTTCAGGACTGCTTGGGACATTGACTGAGTTAAAGTGGACCTCTTTATAGCCAAACAGGCAAGATTTATAAACCTGTACGACTCTGACTTGACCCTTTATCATCATCTCTTTTGGAGATCACCAGTTGAGGTTCTGCAATTTCAATTTCAATCACTAGATGGCAATGTTAGCAAGGATTTGGCTTTTTAAAAGCTAAAGCTGCCCTTGGATGGTTTTGAATTGGTGGTTATTTTATGGCCACATCCATGAAGTGTCTACCTATGGTAGTGTCCTTTTTGCAAGAATGTGTTTGTTCGTTTTCATTTTACTTTCCAATATAGCCTACTGCCCTGGGATTTTGTGGTGATTTCCCATCCAAACACAAGTTCATCTTAGGAGAAACGTAATAAAAATGTAATAAATTGGTTGGGTCCAGATATTGCAAGGCCTGAGTTCATACAGCAAAGAAAGCCATAAACCATAAATGTTGAGTTCATGCATCTCACTAAGCACAAAGCAGATAAAATACACTAGGTGTGTTTTATTAAATACACTAGGTGTATTTTATTAAATACACTAGGTGTATTTTATTAAGGCATAGGATCTCTTTTTAAATATGTATGTCTAGTTTAATAAAAGAAGGGCTAGAGACGACATGATAGCAGTGTTCCATTATCTCAGTGGTTGCCACAAAGAGAGAGTCAAACTATTCTCCAAATCACCTGAGGGCAGGACAAGAAGCAATGGGTGGAAACTAATCAAGGAGAGAAGCAACCTAGAACTAAGGAAAAATTTCCTGACAGAACAATTAATCAATGGAACAACTTGCCTCCAGAAGTTGTGAATGCTCCAACACTGGAAGTTTTTAAGAAGAGATTGGACAATCATTTGTCTGAAAGGGTTTAGGGTTTCCTGCCTAAACAGGGAATTGGACTAGAAGACCTCCAGGGTTCCTTCCAACTCTGTTATTCAATATATGTTCTACCCAGAATGAATTTCTGGCAGCAGTGCCCTGAGCAGGAATCCTGCCATAGAGTTATCACAAAGGAGCTTTTTCAAAAGGCAACTGGATTTTCTGTGTTTGTTTTTTCCTGTTGAAGACATTTCACTTCTCATCCAAGAAGCTTCTTCAGTTCTGGCGGAATGGTGAAAATGGAAGGATTTATATTCCTTGCAATCATCTGGTTGTTAGCACCTGAAGGTCCCCTATTAGGTTCAAAGTGCTAACAACCGGATGACTGCAAGGAATATAAATCCTTCCATAAAGTATGATCTGCATAAAGAAACATTCTAGCAACATCTTTGCAGTTGATCTTGTTGTAGTTATCATATGTAAAAACAATGTTTCATGACTTTTTTCAACTGTTTATCCACCAGCCCCAAGAGCAAATTTCTAGTTTCAATTATATATTAATCTTTAACATCATCTGAATCGGTGGTATGCATTTGAATCAAAATCTTGTAGCTATTTTGCACATCCATCAAGCATGATAAAATGACTCTTCCTGTTATACGTATTTCCAACATAGATTTGAAGTACATATACATTCTAGATTATTTTCCTGAGATCATATACCAATGCTACATCATTTTATAAAGGTTGCTTTAAGTTCATAACATAGTATACATTTCAGTCCTTTAAACCATATATTTTCCAATTGCCCCATCTGTATGTTATAACCAAAATTCTGAACTCATTTATCATAGATCCTTTCACTTGTTCTTCTTCTCTTTCATACTTCAATAAAAATTTTATTTATTTTTGCAATCACATATTCATCATTTGTAGACAGCTGCATTTCAAATCATCCATGTTTGTTTCTTCTTGAAAACCTGCATGCAAATAGATTTGGGACCTGGCAGCAAATGTAAAATTTTGAAGCTATCTTGTGGGTACTTCCTCACAAAATGATACTACAGAGAGCAGCTCATCCATTTATAGAAATGCCAGAGTAATGCTGGAAGACATTCAAGACTAGGAAAAAAATAAAGAGGGCAAAATCCATGGATGGAGAAATATCATCAATGGAATCACTGCACCCTGATGGAACTCTCCATTCCATCAAAAAGACTTTATCTCTGTCCTTACTCTGTAAACGTACCATACTCTGTGGAGTATAAGATGCACTTTTCCCCCCATAAAAAAGGGTGGAAATGTTGGTGTGTCTTATACACCAAATACAGCCATTTTTGGCCACCCACACATCCCATTTTTGTGAAAAACGGGCCCATTTTTTGCAAAAACGAGGTGCACAGAGGCTTTCGGAAGCCTGCAGGGGGGGGCAGAGAGGGCAAAACCCTTTATTTCGTGCTTACCTCTTTGAAATACTGGTACATCTTATACACCGGTGCGTCTTATAGTCCAAAAATATGGTATTGCCCCAGGATCAACTTACAAATCATCTCTTCCATTTCTCTATCCCAATAAATTATTTTTTCTCATTTCGGTAGGTATGTTGTCATTTCTAAATGCTGCTCTTAAGCTTTGTTAACAATTGTTTTATTATTATCTTTATTCATTAAATATGAAACTCAATCAACTGAACATTCAAAACTGCATCACAAATATCATTGACTGGTGCTAATGGTTGCTACGGGTTGCTACCAGCATCCTAGGTATCAACCAGGTACCTTCTTAAGATGTATGATGTTCCAAGTAGCACAGTTTTTTGCAATTCTGCTGGTGTTATTGCAGGAAGCTGCAATTTGCTGATGTATGTTATAAAATTCTTGGACACGGTACCAAGTGCCCCGATGACAATGGGTATCACTGTTACATGTTTCATCCATAGCCATGTAGTTTCGATGGCCAGGTCATGATATTTCATGATTTTTTTCCAGTTCTTTTTCTTTGACTCTGGCATCTCCTGATACCACAATGTCAATAAAGTGTTCATTTCAGTTTTCGATAACTGTGATATCTGGCGTGTTGTGTTCCAAGTGACGATCCATCTGTATTCAGAAGGTGAAGATCTTCACCTTCTCATTTTCTATAGCTTTTTCCACTTTATGTTCCCATGACTTTTTGGATACAGGAAAGTCGTATTTTTTACATAATGAACAGTGGACTAATTTAGCAACTCGGTCATGTCTAATTTTGTAATCAGTTTGGGCAATTTTGCTGCATTCACATATTAAATGTCAATCAGTTTCAACCTGGTTGTTGCAAAGTCAGCAGTTTGAATTGTCGGTGGATTTTCGTATCTTTGCTTTCATGGCATTCGTTTGTAGTGCTTGTTCTTGAGCAGCCAGTATTAAAACTTCTGTTTCTTTCTTGATGGTTCCCATCTTAAGCCATGCCCATGTAAAGTTGTCATCACATTTTCCTTCAATGTTTTTCAACTGCTGTTGAACATACAAAGCTTTGGTTTCCCATCTATTTAATTTGTCATCCAGCTGTTTTTCCTTATATTCTGTCTTTGTTTCTGTTGTTTTTATAATCTCCATTTTCACAGCCTGCAACCATTTTTCTGTACTTTGGTTCACATCATAATTCAAACTTCGTTTTTCTTCTTCTACAATTTGATGGATTTGCAATAGTCCTCTGCCCCCTATTTTTCTTGGCAGGTACAACTTGTTGATGTCACTTCGTGGATGTGGTTTTTTATTACTATTTTTTATTATTATTATTATTATTATTATTATTATTATTATTATTATTATTATATTATTATTATTATTATTATTATTTAATCTGTAGTGAGATTCACAGCCTTTGAGGCTGGTTAATAGCTCAGCAACTCGAGTCCTAACCAAGGATCTAGGAACTGTTAAGGTATCATCAGAGGATGTAAGCTGTTCTGAGTAAGGTGGTTTTTTGTAGAGTCAAAATGTTCAAGTCCGGTAAATTTAGAATTTCTAAATAGCAGGGTAGCCCTTTGGGTATTGCTCCAAGGGCTCCAATTACAATTGGGATAACACACGATTTCTTTTTCCATTATTATTGTTGTTGTTGTTGTTGTTGTTATTATTATTATTATTATTATTATTTAATCTGTAGTGAGATTCACAGCCTTTGAGGCTGGTTAATAGCTCAGCAGCTCGAGTCCCAACCAAGGACCCAGGAATTGTTAAGGTATCGTCAGAGGATGTAAGTTGTTCCAAGTAAGATGGTTTTTTGTAGAGTCAAAATGTTCAAGTTCGGTAAATTTAGAATTTCTAAATAGCGGGATAGCCCTTTGGGTATTGCTCCAAGGGCTCCAATTACAATCGGGACAACACATGATTTCTTTTTCCACGGTCGCTCAACTTCAATTTGCAAGTCCCAATATTTTGTGATTTTTTTCTTGCTGCTTATCTTTAATCCGTGCACCACCAGGTATTGCAATGAGTTTCTCATTCTCTAAAACTTTCTCAACCTGATGTTCCCAGTGGTTTTTGCTGTACTCAAATCTAAACTTATTATCATCATCATCATCATCATCATCATCATCATCTTAAAAAACATGTCTTTTGAATATTTATTCTACATTCCTAATGGCATCTAAGAAATAACAAAGAGCCCACCTCATTCTCAAAAGCTCCTTCTCCCTTGGAGTGAATATATACTTCTTTCACAATCATACAATCAACTCTCTTCTCTTGCAAGCATTTGACTAGTAGTCTAACACAAAAGTGTGCAGTTCTGCAGTGAACAGCTGTGTATTTTATGGGAGGCAAAAAATATATAACCAACACCGATTCCCTTCTTTCCATGGCAACCAAAATTGTTAAGCAAGTAGAACAAGCTCCTCTATGATGAAAAATTGTGATTGTGCATAAGGAGGAATGAAATATTTAGAAAAAAAATATGCCGACTCTGTAAACTGCTTAGAGGGGGTTATAAAGCACTGTGAAGCAGTATATAAGTCTATGTGCTATTGCTATTGTTATTTCTTCTTCTGCCAGAACAAACTGTGCCAAGCACTCAGTCTGAACAAAATCATTCTGGTAAATTTAGGGGACTCAACTGTGTTACTCTTGGCCATCTTAAGGCTCTGTGGATACAGCCCTCCTCTGATCCCTAGCTACCGGTTTTCAGGGCCATTCATCTTTTGGCATCAGGAGAATAAGGGCTTTCCCCACTATGCCATCTCCCATTATGCCAAACACTCTTTCCCCATTTCTCTTGCCAATGTATGGATTGCAGAAGAAGGAGAGATGACTCAGATTGGTCTTTTGAGTGCCAAAATCCAGCAGCCCACCACCACCATGGAAGGGGGAAGGAAACAGCCTCTGTTTTCCACTTTTCCAATCTCTGAAGGATCAGAGAACTGGCTAACTGACAAGACAAAAGAGCTATTCTTCTGCACTTCTCCCCTTGTCACCCATCCTCAGTTAGAGAAGAGGAGAGGAAAGGGAAGAAACACTTTTTAAGCAACTGTTCTCTTGACGCCAAATCTCACAGGAGAACCACTGAATAGCAGAGAGGCTGCCTGCAGGTATATTTCCTCCACAATACAGCTGCCCGACAGCTTACAGACTGCAGTAGCTAAGGTACAGGGGCCTTTTTACGCACATAACTTTGGTCAATTGGTACCTCTGGACCTGTTTTGCATAGGATTACTTACAGGGCTATAAGCAACATTACCTTTCAGAAGCGATTTGGTTCTTCAGGCAGCCCTGAGAGAAAGCCAAGGGGAGGCAGAAAGACTTCAGAAGAAATGCAATGAAGCTACCTAGGACTTTCTTGCTGCGTTGTATGCAATGCTTCCTCGAGTTTATTGAGGAAGCCATGATCAGCTCAATTAAAGAGCTTGTAGAAGAGGTGCTGGTTGCCCCATGGTGAAGCTACCCATAGGAGTCTTCTCACCATCTTCAATATCCACAGGCAGTTTTGGGAGACAGATAACTGATTAACAGAGTTGGAAGGGATCTTATAGGTCATCTAGTCCAACCCCCTGCCTAAGCAGGAGACCCTACACCATTTCTGACAAATGGCAGTCCAATCTTTTCTTGAAAGTCTCAAGTGATGAAGCTCCCACAACTTCTGAAGGCACACTACTTTTCAGGTCTCCCACATTAGGTGGTAAAGGTTTTTTTGTTTTTTGTTTTGGTGCTGGGAGAACTAGCACCAAAGGAGCCCATTTTGTCTATTTCTCTCCCCATACAAGGATTGCAAGAGAAAGTGGGAGAATGGGAGTCCATGGAAATCAGTGACTTGCCAGCAGTAGATAAGTAGGTCTTCTGCTACCAGAAACTGGTATCAAAGGTGGCATTTCCCATCCCATTCTTTTTTCCCAGTGATTTCAATATGGCTACAACCCCTATTCTACTGGTATAGAAGTGGAAGTATAGTTAGAGCCGTGGTAGCACAGGGATTAGAGTGCAGTACTTCAGGCTACTTCTGCTGATTGCCCACTGCCTGCAATTTGGCAGTTCAACTCTCATCAGGCTCAAGGTTGATTCAGCCTTCCATCCTTCTGAGGTGGGTAAAACGAGGACCCAGATTATTGGGGGCAATGTGCTGATTCTGTAACCACTTAGAGAGGGCTGTAAAAGCACTGTGAGATGGTATATAAGTCTAAGTGCTATTGCTATATTGCTAGTTATTATTTCCCATTTCTGCAGATTCCTGCACAAGTTCCCAGCACATGTGTAGAAAGCCCCAATTTTATCTCAACTTGGTCAGATAACCTCAGTAAATTGTGGGAATGCTTAAAGTATAAAATATCTTGATATTATTTTCAGCTATAAAGCTTCCCCATTTCATTATGCTTAGCAAGCTAGTTCAATGTGAGATGAACATCATGACAAGTTGATATACTCAGATTACTTAAAGGGTGATTATCAATAGTTTCTTATCAAATTGGAGTGAAATACCAATTTAGGTACTCTAAGATTCTTTTCTGGACTCAGACCATTCATATGTTATGTCTTAAGTGAAAAGGTAGGTAAGAAATTTACAGATAACACAAAACTGTGTTATTCTCAGTCATCCAGGTCATGGTTGTCCCAAAGTTGCTTTTTCAAGAGGTTTCTGGATTTTCTTTGAAGATGTTTCGCTTCTCATCCAAGAGGCTTCTTCATCTTTGAAGAAGCTTCTTGGTTAAGAAGCAAAACATCTTCAAAGAAAAACCAGAAAGTCCAGTTGTCTCTTCAAAAAGCAACTTTGGGATAAGAATCAGATGTTAGGGAGAAACTCATAGCCTCCAAGAAAAAGAATTAGCAGCTGGGCTCCTCAAAGACAGCAGATCATTCATTTTGAAGAATTCCACTCATTTTGAAGATAAGTAAAGCTATATATAGTAAGTATAGCAACATAAATTCGCAAACGCACACCTGAGTCTAAAATTATCTAACTATTCTGGTTCTGCTTAGCTTTTTTTCCTCTGTATTTTTCTTCACCTGGAATACCCCCAAAGAATACAGAGTGAAATGAACTTGAGAAAGGAAGATAATGTAAAAAAAATACTAACGTTCTTCAAATATTTATTTATTTATATTTTGAAAAGATAATTGTGCATACCGTCTCCTTCTGTGTGACCTCCTTCCATTTATTCTTATTCTCTTGCAGGAGCTTCAGAGGCTGCCCAATTCACACACAGTGACCCTGGGTGGCATACAGCATTAAAAATTAACAATATAAAAACCCCAGAAAGCCCATCCTCCATGCCACCGTGGAACACAATCATACAAGCCACTCAATCATTTCCAAATCAACCTGAGGTCTCCAGGCCCATTAACAAAACTTTCCAAAAAAGTAACAAGGAAGGCACAAACCTTATTTCCAGGGGAATTGGTTGTGACCTAGGCTTACTGAGTAATTACAATACACAATTAGTCTCAAACAAACCTATTTTATTGTAACAGCTGAGAATTACATTCATTCCCAGCTGAGTCCCAATTAGTTGCAAAACACATCCTTCGGAAGAAGTCCTTCAGGATAATCACCAACCTTAATCTTCTTTGACACCCTGCCAAAGGCCTTACTTGGCAAAGCCCCACGAAGTTCAGAAACAAACAAGAGATGCCGACTGGAAACAGAGTTAGCAACGTTGCTTTCCTGCAAAGGCCCAAGTGCTTCTGTTTCTTTTTAGCCTCATGGGAGGGGCCAATCATCTCCTGACCTTACTCACGAGTCATCTCTTTTGCTTTAGTTGTTCTTGCCTTCTGGCAGCCCTGCGCATGCGTGCATTAGGAACAGGCTCCTCCTGTTCCTCTGCCTCTCTGCTGTCCAACTGGGGGCTCCGGAGTCTGTGCATCACTCCCAGATGGTCCTGGCCCCATCTCTGCCTCTGATGCAGAGCTTTCATCCAGGTCTTCCCCAGACTCCATGACTGGCCCATGTTCCTCCCCAGCCTCCTCACTGTCCAACTCCACTGCCAGCTCCACAGGCTGCTGGCGGACCACAACACAGATGTTTTCAAGCAGGGGAAAGACACCTGTCTGTCTGGGGTCCTTTAAAGACATCTGTCTGTCTGAAGTTGAGCTTGATTACCTTGGAGCTCACTTCCAGTTCTGTGGTTCCAATTGTGGATTTTAGGAGGATAGGAGCCCTCCTATTCCACCATCTCTCACAATATTAGACAACATAGTATCAACAGTAGAGACCTTCAAGTTTCTGAGTTCTATAATTTCCCTGGATTTGAGATTAGAACCATCATTAAAAAGGCACAACGAAGAATGTTCTTCCTGTGTCAACTCAAAAAGTTCAGACTGGTCCAGGAGCTGTTGATATAGCTCCTGGAGCTATACCGAGGAATTATTGAGTCTGTCACTTGAACTTCTATAACTGTCTGTTTTGGTACAGCAGCCAAACAGGTCAGATACAGACTTCAACTTCTAGTTAGGACTGCAGAAAAACCAATTGCAACCAGCTTGTCTTTCATTGAAGACCAGTATACTGCATGGGTCAAAAAGGGGGCTGAGAAAATATCACACGCACCCTCATATCCTGGACATAAATTGTTTTAACTCTTCCCCTCAGGACACCACTATAGGGCATTACATCAGGAGTGAAATCCAATTTTTTCCCCTACCAGTTCTGTGGGCATGGCATGGTGGGCATGTCAGGGGTAGGATATTGCAAAATCTTCATTCCCACCCCACTCCAGGGAAGGGATACTGCAAAATCTCCATTCCCTCCCCTCCTGGGGGAAGGATATTGCAAAATCTCCATTCCCACCCCAGTCTGGGGCCAGCCAGAGGTGGTATTTGCCGGTTCTCTGAACTACTCAAAATTTCCGCTACTGGTTCTCCAGAACTTGCTGGATTTCACCCCTGCATTGTATGCCAAAACAACTAGACACAAGTCATTTTTCCCCTCATGCCACCACTGCTGAGCACCTAATTACCACAATTCTGTCTTGTGTCTAGGAATGTTTACCCATGTAGTATGGCTGTATTACTATTATCCTTCTCATCTTTTCTACTACTTTCTCCTATTGGTATCTTATATTACTTCAGTGTTTGCATGTACACTGAGAGCTTATGCTTGTGTGTTCAATCACATTTGGCCAATAAATCTATTCTATTCTATTCTATTCTATTCTATTCTATTCTATTCTATTCTATTCTATTCTATTCTATTCTATTCTATTCTATTCTATTCTATTCTATTCTATTCTATTCTTCCATTTATATTCCATTCAGCACAGCCACATATGTGAGCTGGGCAGCTATATGCATCAAATCAATAAGCTGGTGATTTGTGTCACATATTCCTGAGGTAAAATAACTGGCTGCAAGCCGTGCTATTTCAATTTACAGTTACTCTTTCCTCCTAAACCAGCAGCAATAGAAGAGATGGGCATGGCCTGCTTTCTGAAGGGGGGTGGGATAGAGATTTCTAAGGTTTCTAAACTTCCTGTGTGGTGGTGAAAGACGCCTGGAGAAATGTCACTTGCCACCACATACCCCTGAAGGATTGGAGGTCTCCACTAAACTCCATTAAATACCTTTTTAAAAAAAAACACCTCAAAGCTGTAATGTTCTGGTGCTGCTAAAAGCTTGGCTCAAGATAAGGACTGTAGAAAGATGTTGATGTTGCTAAAAAAAATGAAAAAAAGGGGGGGATCTTTCCACCCTTTTTTTTAAGAGGCAAAGGATTGGGGTAAAAAGAAAGACTTGCAGACCAGTTGGGCAACCACAGGGGCTGCAAGTTAAGAACCAAAAACAACCCCCCCCAGTAGCTAGAGGAGGAAGTGGTGGATGTTCCGTTTCCTGTACAACGAGGAGCTGATATCACACACAAGACTGGGTGGGACTTTATTTGCAGGCTAAGGCGCTGCTCGCTCTTTGGCTAGCTGCTCGCTTCTCCGCTCCTTTGACCATCAGCTGTTGCTCCTAAGCGCCGCACCCGGGCGAGTTCGCCTCCTTGCCACATCTCGCAGCTGGATCCAGGGCGCAGAAGTCTCGGAGGGAAGGTTTTTCTCGCCTGCCCTGCGCGGACGCCTCTCCGGGATCGCCTCTCCGCCAGGTAGATAAGCCGAAGCCGGGGAGAGAAGGTGCAGATGTAAGCCGCCTTCTCCCACGCGGCGCGTGTTTCCTTTTGCTGCTCCAAAGCGCCGCTTCTGCGTTCCGCTCATTCCCTGCCTGATGGGTCTGGGGGAAAAAGTCGGAGATGCGGGAAAGAACCGGGGTTGGAGCGGGCAGATTCGGCTTGGAGTCGGATCGCTGGGCTAGCAAATCGCCACCAATCGAGGGGGAAAGACCGAGCTGTTGCAACCCAGGAATTGGGAAATGAGAACCGATGGGTGCCTGGGTTTAATAAGAGAGGGGAAGGTTTGACGGATGAGTCTCCACCCGAGGCAGAGCAACTGCGAGACAAATGGATGAATGCATTGCACTCACTCCAAGCGTGTGCGCCGGCTCTCTCTGGCTCGCGTGCAAGCGTGTGTGAATGGGAGTGAGTGGCAACTCCTTACAAAATCGCTTTCTGCCGTAGCTGCATTAAAATTGCATTGTAGTGTGTGGCACCCCAGGGTTGCATTGTCCAGTTGTTAGGGCTAATTCGAAATAGGCGTGAATTCAATCCTGTCCATTGCGTTCGAGATGGGGGGGGAGGAAGGGGAGGAGGAGTGATTCTACTCTCCCCCCCCCCCCCATTTCTCTTATGCATTTGTTCTCTGCAGCTCTCTTTGTTCAGATCAGGCATTGTTACATAATAATAATAATAATAATAATAGTAATAATAACAATAACAATAACAATAACTAATAATGATGAGGATGGGATGGGATGGGTGGGTGTGTGGATGGAGAGGTTGGATTCCGATTCAGATATATTTACTAGGTTGAGGGAAAGAGAAATGCCACCCACACTTACAAATATCTGGTGCTTGGTATTGTCTATTAAAGTTATTCCTGCTTCCCTCCCTAGAGAAGCTGGCTGGGGGCAGAGCAGTGGTGGAAAAATGAAAACATTGTGAATTGGCTCCTTCATCAGCAAATATTTCTCCATGTTATGGGGATTTTTTTGTTGCTGCTGAGATTTTGGGTGGCTCATGGACTGGAAATCTACTAGGGTGGGGAAAATCTTATTTTGTTTGATCACATCATATTCAAGTGTAAAATAACCAAATGGGTGAGGAGGAAGGAGGGCTTTGTATTTATTTCCCGACCAGTGGATAGATAGTAGGTTTTTAAAGTGGTTGTGTAGAATGAATGAGCAACCTGGCTGGATTTCTCTTGAAAGCAAATGGATCTGCGTTCCTCTTTATTCTTCTCCCATTCATAAAGCAGGCATGGGTGCATCTTTGCTGAATTCTGAGATTGTGGAAATAAGGCTTAGAGGCAAAACTATTAACAAAAGGCCATGAAAGAAATTTCAGACTGGGAGAACAAAGGCTGAATTTAGAAAACCCGCCTGTTAATCTTTGTGGAATGGAAATTAGCTGCTTTCCTGCTTCTTGTTTCATCTGTTTTAAAAGCTGGAGATTAGCTTCTCAACATATTTTCCCCTAAACTCTCATTATTATTTTTTTCAAAATAGCACTGAATAATTGCAAATGTCTCATTTTTTTTTTCTTGTGGGCAACTCTTCAAAAAGCATTTTCAGAAGAAAGAGACCTGACGTGGATCAAATGTGAAACTGTTCTTAATTCTGATTTCTTAAAAAGGAACCTGGTTTGTTGACCCGAAGAGACGGAAGTAACTATAGCAAAATAAGCATCTTTTTCTCTCTTTTCTGATGTTGAAACTCAGGAACCTGAATGTTGCAGTGCAATATCTGCTCAGAAATGTCCCACTGAGTTCAGGGAGGGTGGAGTGGAGTGAAATCTAATTTGCAAGGCGGCAACTCTGAGAAATAAACTGCAAGGGGAAAAAACAGTTTACAAATCCATTTATTTTTTATGAAATAAACTCTGCATCCTCTCTCCACTCTTAGCTTTTCTCACATTAATCATGCATTATGGCAATCCATAAAAGTTAATGGTGTTGAGCATCTGGATATATCAGTAACCATTGCAGAAGGTACCTGTTGTTTCTTGTCCATAAGGGGAACCATTTATAATTCCTCCCCCCACCCATAATATATTTAAGTGATTTCTGCAGTGACATCAAATCCGGTGATCTCTCTTGTGAGCGTTATGTCTGCAAGCTTTCTGTTATCTTAAGAAAATAGCATCTGTAGTAGCTTCTCCTGGCGAACAGCCAAAGCAGCCCTTGATTTAAAAAATAAAATAAAATTGCAGTCCACACAAAAGAGCAACCTCTTTTCCCAGCTGCTTTTGTGGGGTGGTTTGGGATCAAACTGGGCAGGTTTTCAAACTGCAGAACTTGCCTCAATTTCTCTCGGTTTGGGTGTTATAACAGAAGCTGCCACACCCACCTGTTCCTTTCATGTTAACAGGATTGTGTGGAATTCTCCACATATAATCAACTATTCTGCCCTAAGGCTCTTGAGTGAATTACAGTGCAATTTGTTTAAAGATAATGTAGAAAGCTACAGCACTCGACTTTTGTTTTGAAGCAGTTTGGCATTTCCTCAATGGGTGTGGCATATTAAAAATCCTCTGCGATGAAGACTCGGGGATGATAGAGACCGTGGTAGATCTTATTTATGGGCAAAGGTATTTGATGTTTTGTTTTTCCTGTGGGTTTTTTTTTAACTTTGTTTTTATTTAAAAGAAAGACATGGTAATTATTCCTAAACTGATAACTGACACAGTATTGTCCTTTCTGAATCTTCCCATAATGTCACCACAAAGTATCTCATAACATTTTAAAATAAGTTCACCCAATGAAATTGATTGTTGCATTGGCTGAGACCATGAAAACTCTTAACTGATTTCTGCAGTTTATTGTCCCTGGATGGGGCAATAGCTGATGTAGTTGGCTACTACTGTCATGCAAAAAAAAAAAAAAAAAGGATTACGCCAATTCATAGAAATGAGCAGTTCTATCCCAGGCTGTCCAAAGGAATCCCCACATTCAAAGCCAGTCTAGCCCCAAACGCATACAAAAAGGAAAGGCTGTTGGCTTTAACCCTGCTTGAGACTTTTTGAGTCATATAAGGCTGATATACTTTTGAAACAGGATAGACTACTAAAGTGAGGAAGTTGGTGGTTCAACAGCTGTGTTTGTACTGTAGCCCCTATTATGGCATCTTTGGTCTTCTCTGAGCTTGGTTGCTTACCTGACTCAATAATATCATGAGTATTTTTGACTAGTAATGGTCACAGTGCTAGTCACTGGCACTAGCTCATTGATTAGTACTTATGATTTTACCTGAATAAGGAAACATCTACAAGCAAACTACCAAGATCAGAAAGCACCAAGGATGTCGCAGTTCAACCCTGAGTTGCATATATTCTCTTCTATTGGGGCCCCTGTT
Source organism: Masticophis lateralis (assembly GCA_030761175.1). NCBI lineage: Eukaryota > Metazoa > Chordata > Lepidosauria > Squamata > Colubridae > Masticophis > Masticophis lateralis. Next base: position 328,171,356 of record JAUDYJ010000001.1, read on the forward strand.
ATATCTAAACTTTGTGTCCTCCAGGTTTATTGGAAGAGATAAATTCCAAGGCACTGTGGAAAGCTACAAGTTCCACTCTGTGGTCTACATCAGGGGTCAGCAACCTGCAGCTCTGGAGCCACATGTGGCTCTTTCATCCCTCTGCTGTGGCTCTCTGTTGCTGGTCAGCACCACAATTGACAGGACTTTCGGTTAGGGCAGGAAAAAGGATGCTGCGCTAGGAAGAGACTCTATGGTGGGGGAACCAGACTTCTGGTCAGCAGAGGAAAAAGGACGCCGCGCTAGGAGGCGACTATGATGGGGAAACAGGACTTCCGCTTGGCTCCAGAATTGAATGGGGGCTTCCAGGTAGGACTGTTATGGGTCTTTGAGTGTTTAAGGTTGCCAACCCCTCATTTGCATTAAATCAAACCCTAATGCTTGATTTATTGTTTTCCCTTTGTCTTTTCAAATAAGGTTTTGGAGGCCCTCATTTTATGGGCCTATTTGTAATTTACTTTGGAGGCACATCTTTGCAAGAGGCGGGCACATGGCTAAATTTGCATAAACTGGGAGGGGGGATGGATTTCTAGAGAGAAAAATCCAGTATGCTTTCTGCTGAATGCATCTGTCACTAACAAATGACAGGGTCCTCAGGTGGGAAGTAATAAACCCATGGCTGGAAGGATAGCAGATTGACAGACTGAAATGTGATTACAGGCAAAAAGCTTGGTTCAGCTCTGGGCAAAATGATTTTTATAAAAAAAAAAAAAAAGAGCTCTTTTCCACCTGAAACTTTGATGAGTTGTTTTCAGTAAGAAAGATGCTGCTGAGCAAGATGGACAAAGAGTTTGGCCTGAACAAAGGCAGTTCCTTATGTACTCCACAGGATTCATAATTAGAAGCAGATGGCAGGATATGTTCCTGTTTTTAACAGATCACTGTTTCTGTGCAATGTTTTGCATAGGGCTTCGTGCAAAATGCTTTATCAGCTTCATTAAAATTCCCCTGCCCAAAGTTATCGCTCCTGTCTACCGTAGAGGAAGCGGAAGCCAAGTGATGGTGGCTGGCTTAGGCCGAGCCATAGCAGGCATGAAACATGAAGCTGCCTCCTTCATTCCAAGTCCAGTTCCTGTTCATAGGTTCCTATTCATACTCCTCACAGGCAGTTGATAATGCAATGGGTAGCCAGAGAGGACTTAGGATAGCAAATTCATTCAGATGCAGATGTGAATTCAACTCAGCCACCTAGTCTAGCCTTCCCAGCCTCGCTCCTCTAAAGCCAATGAACTACTATCCTTATCATTACTAATTCAGCAGGGTCATTATAGAGCAGTGTTTCTCAACTTCAGAAAATTTAAGAAAGGTGGACTTCAATTCCCAGATGTCCCATGCTGACCGGGGAATTATGGGTGTCCACATATATTAAAGTTGCTAAGTTTGAGAAATACGGCTCTGAACTGTTCTATGAAAAATAGGAATTCTAATCTAGGGATGACCTGGTAAAACAACAAAAAAATTGCCTGTAACCCACCAATTCAGTGGTATGTGCTTTGGGTTAAATGATTTCCTCTAGTTTGAAAATTGGAGTGTGTGAATGAAGTCAACTTTTGTGGAGGTCAGGTTGTGGAGGGGGAAACCAGCATGTTGCATACTTTGGTTTTGGACTAAGCTCTCCTGATCCTCTGCCCTTAACCTCCTGATCCCCATCCATCACCTTTAGGCAGATCAGAAGCATAAGTAGGGTCCAGAAATGCAGCGATGACCGAGGAGAATGACGAGCAGATGATAAGGCGGACCTAGCTAGAGCAGTGGTCTCCAACCTTGGCAACTTTAAGTCTGGCAAATTTCAATGCCCAGAATTCCCCAGCCAGGGAATTCTGGAAGTTGAAGTTCGCCAAGCTTAAAGTTGCCAAGGTTGGAGACCTCTGGGCTAGAGTATGTAGAAGGGTCAGCTTCGGGGTGGGTTCTACTTACCTTTACTACTGGTTCACAATGGGATCGCAACGGAAGCTTCTGTGCATGCACAGATCACTGATGACGACATCCGGGGCAGTGGGCAGGGCCACCCACCGGTTTTATTACCGGTTCTTGTGAACTGCTCCAAACCGGGGGTAACCCACCACTGGTCAGCTTGATATTAAAATAGAAAATGGATTTATCTCTTGAAACTAACCTGGTAATATTGATCCATCTGCATAGCAGTCTGGGTTTAGTTTGCTTGTAATGTATATTGCTCAGAAGGAAAGCCTGGGTATGCACAGGGGAAAGTCATAGGAGAAACGGGATTTTGATTAGCGGGATCTCCTGTCTGGAATACTTGCATGGCTCTATATTGTATAGTTCTACATTCCAGCATTAGATGAAAGAACTTTTTAAAAAAAAATCTGAGGTATTTTAGAAAACCATTTTCAAAGTACAGATTACTGCTTTCTTATTCGATTCAATTTTTTTTCCACATCATTTTTATTCTGCTTATTATTGTTGCTGTTTAATTGTTTTGTTCATTTGCTGTTGATGTTTTACTTTATTTATAAAATTTATGAACTGCAATCACTCCAAAAACTCTAGATGGGGTTGAATTTGGTAACACATTTGTGTACTGCTGGGGAAGGAAATAAGGTTTTGGGGAAGCATAGAAACGTAAATACTCCAAATGTAAATACATTCAGAGTCACTTTAGCAGGGAGAGGGGTGACATAAATCTAATACAAACATACACACATACATACACACATATATACATAAAAGTTTTTGTTTTTTTTAATGATCAGCTTTCAGATTTCGGGAGTAGAAAGTATTCAGATTCTGCAAACATTTTCTTCTCACTCTGTTCCAAAAATAATGCACTCAGTGCTACAGCTACTTATTCAGAAGATGCATATAATTTGAGCTTTCTCTCTTGTAAAGCTACTTCATCGCAAAGCTGGGCGCACTTGGTGCCGTTGGTTCCCTGAGCCATTGTTCGCTATGAATTAAGCAACATCAAATATGCTTGTTGAATAAAAGAAGGACTTTCTTTTCGGATGGCTGCAAAATGGGCAAAAAGGGTGCTATTCAAATCAAACTGAAGCACCAAATTGTGGTTCAAGGGAGGTTTCTGGGTGGAGAGGAAAGAGTTAGTTTACTGGGCTGGCAAGAATTCAGCTGGAATTCAATTTCTGTTGGGAAATGATCCACTCATATTGCTTGCTATACATCAATGATTCTTACATGTCATACGTGGTTTTCTGCCTTGTGGCCCACCACAGCTTTTGTTGATCTTACGATTATCACAAGCAAAACTAGTGAAAAGAAAAGAGAAGTCTTTTGGGTACAAACAAACTTCTGCTTTCTGATTCAGTTGCAGACTTGCAAAACAAAGAAAAGGGATTTTAGATTACTGTGTGCTTCCATTCTTTGGGATATATATACTGGTTGAGAGACCCTCCTAGGAATTAGTTTTGCATTCCTCTTACTTAATAGGCCAAGAACTACAGGATCAAGGTGCAGAATTATCATAACTGCCTGTGGATGAAACAGTCATTTCAGCAGCTGGAGGGTGGGGGGAAGCTTTCAGCATCTGCTTCTGCTTGTTTGTGTTCTGTTTGTGGGGAACACCAGGAAATGTATTACAGAATCATTGCTGATTCTCAGTCACGAGTGCAGATAATTGGCATAGCTGCTTTCCTTTTCAGGGCCGGAGTGGGTGGGGGTGGGGGTGGGAAGGAATAATATGAGTTGGTGTGTAGTATGTTTGTGTTTATATTTTGCTTTTCTTTATTTTTTTCCAACTGTTGCAGACTCAACAAAAGTTTTGTACCTTTTCTCCAGAGGGTACATTCTGGAAAGGAAGTCTCTGTTTGCAATCTCAGTGGGCCCTGGCCATTATTTATAATTGTGTTGGGTCTACCTTTCTATAAAGGCAGCAGAATGATCTGAGCCTCTGGAGAGATTGAATGAAGATTTCTGTCTCACATTACTCTTATGGCCACTTCCCCTGGGGAAAAAGAGAGCACTCTAGATTAATATCTTTCTGCTCTAATTTGATTTCAGGTTTCCCTCTCTCCTCTTTGGCTATTTCTTAAGAATCCAAGAGGTATACTTCATTTGTGTATGTACCAGGGGTGGGTTCCAGTGGTGGGATTCAAGTAATTTAACAACCGGTTCTCTGCCCTAATGATTTCTTCCAACAACCAGTTTACCAAACTGCTTAGAAAGTTAACAACCGGTTCTCCTGAAGTGATGCAAACTGGTGGAATCCCACCACTGGTGGGTTCTACTTACCTTTACTACTGGTTTACATCGCACCCGCGCATGCTCTTCTATTCATGCGCAGATCACCTATAATGACGTCCAAGTCTGTGGGCAGAGCCTCCTACTGGTTCTTGCAAACTGGTCCGAACTGGGGGCAACCCACCACTGGTATGTACATGTTTTGTGAATGTATTGCATGCAAGCAGAGCAATTAGAACACATAATGACCCGAGCCCAGAAATTCTGCTTTGTTTTGTCACGTAAATGAATGCTTCATGTTCAAAATGTCACTGTAGTCATTTTCCATGTGATGCATTGCCTGGTGATGCACCAAAAGCAGGGTTGGGCATCCTCTAAGCCAGGGCCCAGTGTGGCATCTGTTTTCTAATTTTATGGCCTTTGAATTCTTTCAGATCTCAGGGCTGAAATTTAGTTACGTGTTTATTTTGTATATCTGTAATTTTCCTGTGATTGTGAATTTTAAAACAATTTAAAGTAAGTTAAAATGCATCCGAACAATAAATGGAAATAATATATCATATATGTCAAATCTTTTATATGGACAAAATAAAAAATTTCAAAAAGGAAAGAAAAAATAATTAACTAAATTTAGATGTAGCCCTCAAGAGCCATAAACTAAGAGGTTAAAATCTCTCTCTCTCTCTCTCTCTCTCTCTCTCTCTCTCTCTCTCTCTCTCTCTCTCTCTCTCTCTCTCTCTCTATTTCTGTCTCTGTCTCACTCTGTCTCTCCTCCCCCCTCCCTCCCTCCTCCCCATCTCTCTCTCATTTCTACATCACTTGCCTCACATAAAACACTAAAATTATTTAAAAGCTATACCTAAAACAATTTAAAAACTGGATTAAAACAAAATTAAAAGGGCCAATTCCAAAGTTAAAAAGCAGAGGGCGCACCTTTGGCCCACCAATTATCCCCAGTAGCGCTCTTGGACCCCAGGCCTGTTGGCAGAACCAGGTCTTAATGGTCTTCTAGAAGGCCAAGAGAGGAGGGAGGGTTCAGCCTTGCCTCTGGAGACAAGCTGTTCCATAGGTCAGAGACAACAGCAGAGAAGGATTACTTCCTAGACCAGACGTCTCCAACCTTGGCAACTTTAAGACTTGTGGACTGGTATATTGAATTTGTGAATTTCAATGTATATTGAATTTGTGAATGTAATATAGGTTTATTAAATACATGCATAGTTGTTTAGGAAGTAAAATATTGCATACTTGATATATAATGAAATAGGAGATATGTAAATTTGTATATAGATAAAGGAATAGATTACTTATTAACTTGATTTAGACGCAAATGTTAGAAACCAGAGACATTGAGCAATGTCCATTGTTTTCATTTTAAAACTAATAAAATATTTTTTTTTTTTTAAAAAAAGACTTGTGGACTGGCTGAGGAATTCTGGGATTTGAAGTCCACAAGTCTTAAAGTTGCCAAGGTTGGAGACCCCTGACCTAGACCCTGCCAGTTGAAGTTCTTTAATTGATGGGAACCATAGCATTCCCTCTCTCCCTACCCAAGTGGGACTGGTCAGTGAAATCAGGAAGAGGTGGTTCTTCAGATTATGCAATAAGTCATGAGTTGAAATGTGATTTGGGAATGACCTATTACTAGAATTACAAAAAGAACTATTAGAATCTTGGAAAAAAGGTTGAGATGGGAAAAAGGAGATTTGGACAGAGATCAATCCCTACAAAAGCATCTTAATATTAAATAAAATATCAAGAATGTTAGAATATTGAGCAAAAAAGAAAGAAAAAAGAAAAGAATATAGAGTTGGCTTGTTTGAATAGAGTTAAAATATTTCTATAGAATTCTGGAAATCCTTTAAGGACTTTTTGCAGTTAATGATCTGAAGATTTATGGTGATCTGAAGATCGCATTCAGGAAGGAGAGCCAGCTGCTCCACCCCTTGACCTCCCTATCCATTATGGAAGCCATGGGACACTGTCCTGGAAGCAGTCTTCATATTAGAGCGGCTGCAATTCATTGTATCCACTCCCCAAATGGTGTCCACTTCTGGGACAATACTGTGTAGGAACTTCAGGTAGGAAGTCCATGTGGCAGATCCCTGCTTCCTAAAGGAGATCTATAGAGAAGGTAAAGGTCCAAGCCGTGACTGGGTGGGGAGGAAGCACCCCCGATCCTACAGGAACTCAACGGAACGAGATGAAGGGGGAAGATAAGTGGTGAGGCCACCGCAGCATGCTTGCCATCATTTGTAAAACCAGGCAGATTGCCAAGTGCCCAAATTTTGTTCACACAGGCTCTGCAGCAACCATAATTTTGAGCAGGGGTTGTAAGTCCCTTCATTCAGTGGTGTTGTAATTTTGAATGGTCTCTGAACTAACAGTTGTAAGTTAAAGCCACCTGAAAAAAGACAGTAGATGGTGCGATATAAGCCCCATCCCTTTGTTAAATATGTTAACACACGTTCAAAAGCAATAAGAAATTTCACTGCAACACTCTGTCATCATTCATCTTCTTACACACACACACACATACACACACAAACATCCTGCAGATGCTGTTGCTGATGCATGTTCAAAGTTTATAGTGAGCATAATAAAGTTGTTACCTAAGGTCTGAAACAGACAACACTCCATAAAGCAAAGGAAAAACAAAATAACTCATGGTCCTACCTATTTTGCCCCATTCCCCTACTGCACTCCATCCATGTTAATTTTTGCCTCCTTGCCAATTAAATCTGATATCCAGTCGTTAAGTTCTGAGCTGGAAGGAGAGCAGTTAAGGAACATGGGGCAGTGATTGTTGGTGAGGCAAGGAGTTCTAGGTAGATAACAAATAACTAGTTGCTCCTTCCCAGATCAGAATAAAATTATAACCTCATGAAACGTCTTGTGGCTTTTTGAATGCAAACATGTTCCTTAAGATATTATCTAAGGAAGAGTTCATCATATTGGATAGCGAACATTTTTGGTACAGTATTGTAAAATACTGCTTAAGCTTAAAATTGTTCCAAAACTTTGTCTTTCCTACCGTGGACTCCCAATTTCCTTAATTTAGAATCTAGTTTTTCTTGACATATTAACCTAAGTTTACTTACCCCAGTTTTCCTCTCCCAGTTAGATGGGGCTGAGTTAACTCATGCGGCTTATTATGCTTTCCTATGCTTGTTCCTGAGAAGACGTCTCTTTACATTCCACATGGTATTTAAAAAATATTGCTACTTCATATATTGCAAGATGATGCTACCTATCTAAACAGTTCACAAAATTATATTAAGTTCACAAAATTATATTAAGCCTACTTTTATCTTGTAATCCAAAGGCAGCTGCTCGGATGTTGACTCCGCCTGCTGTCCCCACCCCATTCATCACCGGGAGGATTATTCTGAGGAAGCCTCCAAAGATTACAACTATTATTATGGTATACAATCTATGGGAGTATGATTTTTAGAGAAAGGTGTCTATATTATGCTATGATATTTAGATTTTTTAAAAATAATTTTACAACTTGAAAATATGTTTGAGGCATTTCTTCTTCAAGAAACAAATAAATAAAAATGAGTCATTAAAAGAGCCCACAAGAAATCCACCCACTTGACTCATGCTGTTGCTATAGTAATTTGGCTCAGCCATGCAAAATAGTCTCCAGAGTTCTCAAAAAAGAGGGGGGAAACCCCCACCCTCTGGTCTGATTGACACAATGGCTCTCTTTTTTCAAGAGATTCTTTCTTCGCCACGCTATTGTGGTCCGCCAGAGGCCTGCGGAGCTGGCAGCAGAGTCGGACAATGAGGAGGTTGGGGAGGAACATGAGCCAATCCTGGAGTCTGGGGAAGGCTTGGGTAAGGGCTCTGCATTGGAGGCAGAGAAAGGGCTGACTGGGAGGTACGTGCTGCCCCCAGAGCTCCCAAAGTTGGACCTCAGCAATGCAGAGGAACAGGGGGAGCCTGTTCCCAGTGCACGCATGCGCAGAGATGCCAGAAGGCAAGAACAGTTAAAACAAAAGGGACGACTCAGGAGTAGGGCTTGGAGATGATTGGCCCCTCCCATGAGACTTAAAAGAGGAGCAAAGGTACATGGGCCTTTGTAGGAAGCAACGTTGTTAATTATGTTCAGTTTAAAGCCTGAAGCTCTGTTTGATTCTGGATTCTGTGTAGCTTTGCCAATTAGGTCTTCGGCAGTGTGTCAAGGGAGATAAGGGTGAGTGATTATCAGCCTTATCCTGAAGGACTCTTTACAACTATTTGGGACTCATCTGTGAATGGACAGAATTCACAGCTGTTAAAATAAAATAGGTTTTTGGGACTACTCGTGTGTTTTACTGACTCAGGAAGCCTTAGTCAGTTCACATGCATGAAATACTTGTGCTAAACTGTTTCTCTGGAGAGTACCACTGAAATATGTTATTTTTAATACTACAATATTTACTGCTGTTATTATTCTTAGCATTCCTAACAAATCATTTGGGGACTAAGCATCACCAAAGCAGAAAATCTCACATTAAAATACAATAAAAGGACAGTAGATCAGTCATCAGCAAATCAATCAACCAATTCAAAGTAAAAAAGAAAACATCCAATCATAGAAAACAGATGGCTCAAGTCACTTTACTGCATCCATCCAGAATCTGGGAGCTTTGAAATCTCTTTGAACTGGAGGGGTCTCCCAGACGTTCCAGCCAAAAAACCTTATTGGGGAAAGTTAATCTAGTACAATTTGCCCTGTGTAGCTTCACTATGTTTTCCTGAGGGGAAGTAATGATGTGAAGGAAGGATGACATTTTAGTTGTGATGGAAAATGCAGTAACATACTATAGTCCTGGGAGGTAGTTCCAGAAGCTGTGGGATTTTTCAGATGTCCTCTTCTGAAGATAAGGAAAAAGACATCATTTGGAGAGCCATATAAATTATAACACCTCCTCTGAGTCTCTATGTTTGGTCAATTATTTTATATCAGGATTTTGATGTAAAAAACCAAGGAGTATGAGGAAGCAAGAGAAATGCTAAAGTGGATTTGCAGCTCTTCTGACACCCCCCCCCCCAAGCTAAACTTCAAAGCACTGCTAAACCAACTGTGGATCGGCTTTTTCCTCCTAGTTTCAATTTGAGGATATTTTTTAGAAAAAAAAATTGAAATAACTTGGTTGGAACAAGAGAACGGATTTTAAAATCCTTTCTTTTCTATCCTGTCAGACCATAGGATTTGGAATTTGCCTGGAGGCCTCAGCAATAGAGGAAGGATTGTTTTATAAAGCTGCAATCTTATATAAATTACTTGGAAGTCGTATTATGAGGGACTTAGATTTGAGCAAATTGTTACAGGGTTGCAGTCCTTGGAAAAATATCTCAGGCCAGACCCATGTTAAGGAAAAAGGGATCCCCATTTTCACAAAGAATTCCCCACTTTTGCTAAGAGATAGGTTGTGGAAAGGGTTGTATGCACTCTGTGGATCATAATAGTTTCTATATAGGTAGCAATTATAAAAACAAATATATATTAGAACAAAAACCAATAATTGTGTTCAGTACATTTTTCCAAACAAAATATGATGATAGATGTAACAGTGACTCAGGTTTGTTTGAAATTGGAAGCCCATTCCAGAATGTGTCCTTCAGATTCTTATATCCCATTTAAAATTATACTTCATCAACTGCGACTTTGAGATGTTTTCACAGTTTGCCTTTCTTAAACAACGGGCCAGAAGGAACAATTGTCCCTTCTAGAAAGGGGTGAAAAAGACTGAGTTTGAAACCATAAGGAGCCTAGTTTTATCAAATATTGTAGATCAGGGTTGTCAAACTTTCAGCCCATGGGCCGGATCCATCACACTCTGGCCACGCCCGCATCCATTTCAGCGAAGGGGTGGAGTCCCTATACATCACGTGATACCACTGTGACGACGTGTCAAACTCCTGTTGTAGATAGTACCAATAGAAAAGAATATTTGTAGTTCAGGGTTGAATTGTGGGTAATCTGGTGCTCTCTGAGCTTGGTTGTTTTCTTGCAGACATTTGCAAGAGAAACTGAGCAAAGATAACTTGGAAAAAGAAAAAAAACATATTTCTCTGTTTCTAAAAAAAAAGTATACTGCATGAACCAGTAGATACTGTAATACAAGTCCAGTTGATTTACCCTGTGTTTGATGATGAAGATGATGTGCCATCAAATTGTTAACTTTGAATAACCACATAGATAAATTTTTGTCATGATTATCTGCCTACGATTTAATCTGGTCTTCATCATTTTCAACAACACACTCATAACCACTGTAACTGAGTCCATCTACCTTGCTGTTAGTCATCCTCTTCTGTTTCCTTTCAACTGCCCCAACATAAAAATCTTCTACAGAGAGCTAGGTCTTTGCATAAGTACAAAGTAAGATCATTTGAACCTGTCATTTGTGTCTTGAGTGAGAACTCTACTAAATCATAACCATGAACTTGTTTGGAGACAGCCTTTGCTAGAGAGATAATTGCTGGGAGATGCCAGAATAAGGAAGGTCATAACAATTCTTGTAATTAGAATCAGGAATTGAAGCCATCACCATTGCTAAATATTTTTTTCCCTCAAGTTTCATTCCCCATGGAAATAGGTTTCAGTGCATATTTTCCAAATGTATTATCTCAGCATCCTGCTGTTGGATATATGATCCACATCAAGCAATGGGCTTTTACAGGCTTGGGAAACAGGAAGTTAGACATAATAGAAGAATTTATTCTGGGAAATTTCAGATTTGCTTATTCTGCTGTTTGAAATTATATGAGCCAACAGTGTGTTGCAACTACCAAAAAAACCAATGCAGTCCTAGGCTGCATCAACAGGAGGATAGTATCAAGATCATGAGAAGTGATATAATGCTCTAAACTGAACTAGTGAGGCTACCTTTGGGATTCTGTGTCCAGATCTGATACAAAAAATGCTGCAACCCTAGAAAGAGTGCAAAGAACAAAAAAGATAATGGGTACTAGAGGTTAAACCATATGATGAACAGTTAAGTAAACTACCGGTAGATATTTCTAGCCTAACAAAGAGAAGGATTAGGGTAACAGGCTATCTTCCAGTACTTGAGGGGCTGTCACAGGGAGGAGTGGGTTGACTTATTGTTCAAAACATTTGCGGCAAGACAAAAAGCAATGAGTGGAAACTTATTAAAGACAGATCCAATTTGGAATTAATTTCCTGACAATACGAACTGTCTATGGAACACCTTGCCTCCCAGAGTTTGGATGCTCTTTCACTGGAGGCCTTCAAGAAAAGATTGGATAGCCATTTATCCAGGATTTAATAAGGTCTCCTACCCTGGGCAGGAAATTTGACTCTTAATACCTCCAGGGTCCTTTTCAGTCCTATGATTCTAAGAATTTTAGGCTATAGTGCAGTTAGAAGGCCCCCTGAATAAAGATCTTTGAAATGAGAAACAGCCTTGATTTACCACATTCTCCCAAGGCCAAGTAGAGGATGACAGATTTGAAGGGTAATAACTCACTCATGGTGGATAAGAACACGAATCCAGTCAAGAAGGTGGAATGAGGAGGGGAAAGGTTGGCAGTTTTCACTGAACATCCATTCTTGAGAAATGATGTCTTCATATTCCACTGTGGTTGCTTCATAGGCATCTAGTTTATCATTGGTAGTTCTGATCCAGTATGGCTTTTTAAAGTCATCTGTATCCTGCTAGTTACTGGCTAAGTAACAGTATTCGGAAATACAAATTCGGGGAGAAAATGGAATTGCCCATCACTACTTCCTGTAAATATTGGATTGATTTCTGACTAAGAGGACTTCTCTAGTGTCTCTGATTGTAGAATTCTCCAGATGCGTCATTTGAGATTGAACCAAAGATCTTTTATATGTAAAACATATTCTTTACCATTGAACTTAGGAAACAACCCTTATTAAGAAAACTAATTTGGTAAGGATAGAAGAACTGTAAATTCAAATCAAATATTGCTAGCTAAGATCTGTTTTAGCAATTGCAGGTCTTCAGATGCCAGAGCACCCAGTTGATTACGCAAGATTTTACGCAGCCCTAAAAAACCTTGTGAGAATGTGTTTTCTCACATCAGATGTTACAATCTGTTTGGGTTGTTGTTGTTTTTTTAGATTTCACAGCCAGGGCCCAGAAGTACCTAATTATTCACCCTTGTGCTAAAGAAGAAATGGCTAGCTGTGCCAATCTGGCTCTTTGGTATTGCAGGAAGAGGCGTTCCTCAAATTCTGTTGGAGAAAGAAGCAAACACCAATGATTTCCCTCTCACTCCCTTGGCTAGCAGTCCAAAGACTAAATTCTGTAGTTTGAGTTGGAGCCTAGCATGAAGCATGGTGCAGGGAAGTAGCTGTGAGGGCTATATCCACAGCTGCCACTTCCGCATTGCCATATTGTTGTAATGCCACTTCCTCCCATTGTGCTCTATTCCTAGTTTGACTCTGTCTGCTCAGCTGGTATCTGTGGAGGAGCCAGACACCTGCACTCTATAGTAGTGCACAGTCTATTGTGGTAGTCTGTGTATTGGGTGTGTGGGTGGTTGTGCCTTGAAGGAAGATGGTTCTCAGTTGCTAGCTGAACCATCTGTCTTGTTGGTGTACATGTGTCCTACGGAAAGTAGGGGTGCTTGCTTTGTTAAAGCACAAATAATATGTCCTTACCAAGTACCTATTTCCTGCTCTTTAAGAAAAGACTGCCTTAAGTTGAGCTCAACTTTGATTTTGTAGAAATATCTATACAGTTTTCTAGCAACAATATGGTAGTGGTTTGCCATTGCCTTCTTCCATTTTTTTTTAATTTCCCACTTTAGCCTACATCTTTGACAGGCCCAACCATGCTTAGTTTTACAGGCTGGATAAGTGCAGTGTCTTTGAACATGACTATAGAACTTGCCTTGCCCTGTTGAAATTTCCTTTTCTAGCCTTCTATCTGTTGCCCACATTTAAGAATAAAGCCCCTCATTGGGCACGTTTGCGATGCTTTACTTGCTTTTCTCTATTTCTCTTACATCTGGACACAACCAGATCAGATATACTGAGTTTTATGTCAAGAAACCTGACAGAAGAACCAGTGTTACCAGTCATTAAAATAGAAGAGGAAAAAATGCTAGATAGGAAGTTATATTCAGAGCCAGTTTTAGCATTTGCAAAAATCAGTTTTTAGATAAACCCATATTCTTCGCAAAAATTCAGTTGGCTACCACAGAGTGTCCCTAATTTACCTAATTTCTTATATTTGCTTTAAAGAATTGTGTTGTAATTGCCCTTTTTAGATCCCAGAGACAGAACTATGCAAAAGACTCAAAACTCAAAAAGTCAAGCTCCAAGGGAAGGACTGTCAAAAATGTTATTCCTGTTTAACTGTCTTCTTACAGGTAGGGTAACCATATCTGGACACAAGAAATCCAGACATGTAATAGTTAGGGGCAAAGTTTTAGTAGCTCTTTTCTATGATTTAGCAGAATGTCTGCATGTTGGGAATCCAGATAAGTAGACCTATCATGGAGGGCAATTTTCCAAAAAATAGTAAATGTTTATCTTAAAGCTCTATTGCCAGATTGGATTGAAAAACAGAGAGTAGTTGCACTGTTGCACTCAGTCCATATCCTCTGCAAAGCTCTGTTGATTACTTAAAAGTCAACAATGTTTAATTCTATTTTATATTATGTTTCAATTAATCAGGGAAGATACAAGTTCCCAAATAACAAAAGGAAGTGCTTTTTTCACATCATGCTATGAGTACTGGAAGGCACTAATTGCTGATATCTATTTCAGCCTGGCTTTCTGCCTGAGCATAGAATAGAAGCCATTTTGATTTTATGACTTGATGACTTGCAAGTGGAATGGAAAATTCAACAAAATAATTTGCTGGATCTCTCAGCAATTTTGAATTAAGATATTCCTTGGACTCATATTCTGGTGTCCATCTCTCTTGCACTGACTTTACTGCTATCTGAAATTTAGAATTTAGATTTCTGCGTTAGAAGACCCTGACCCTCCACCTGGAAAGTTGAGAGTTCAATCCTTGGCAGTGAAAGATGTTTCTCTATCAGGGCACAAAGAGAAAATATGGGCATTAGGAAAGGCATTCGCCCAGACTCCGCCCCAAATAAAGGGATTACAGGTCATTTTAAAAAAATTTATATGGCTGCCCAAATCAAAATACTGCAAGTTTGGGCAATTTACAACAAATTTAAAACCCAAGATGGAAGATGGAAGCAAAACAAATAGCAATTGAGAACTAGTATTTTTTTCCATAAAACATCTCTATTAAAAAATATACGTCAGAGTTGGATTCATCAACAGTTTAACACAATACTCATGGGAAGAGCCAGGTCTTTAGTGCCTTTCAAAACCTAACAGATTTGGAGATGGAAGGAGTTGCAATAAGAGTAACAAAGGAGGCACATTTCCTGAGAGAAGGGAGACTGACAGTTCTGTAAATGCTCCCCCCCATACCATGATAGACTTTAAAAATAATGACCAGCATTTCGAATTGCACCCAGAAACCCAGTGTGCCAGTACAGTTCCCAAAATAGTAATGTAACAAGGGTGCTGAGGCATGTTGTTGCTGCATTCTGGATTGGTTGGCATTTACAAGTGGTCTTTAAGGGCATCCCTATGTAAGGTATATTACAATAATCCTAATGAAGTGTGACTAAATTATAAGTGACAGTGAGCAAGAAACCCCACTCTAGGAATGGGTACAGTTGGTGCATGAAATTAATTTGTGCAAAAACTCCCCTGATCACAAATGCCATCTGCTCAAACAAAGGTTGAGAGTCCAGAAGATATACCATTTTTGCCTGGAGAGTGCCACACCATTCAAAATTAAAGAAAGGTCTCCAATACGAGGAAGCCCTAATACTCACAACCTCTCAGTTTTGCTAGAATTGAGCCTCTTTCTCCTCACCCAGCACTGAGAAAGAGCTTTGACAACAACACTTGATGGACCAGGGATGGAGATGTACATCAGAGTATCATCAAGATCATCACCCATGCTAGGGGGGTTAAATAGGAGTGGGGAGAATTTACAGCCCTGAAAAACTCCACAAATCACAGATCAAGGGCTTGAGTTATTCTAGTTACCAACACCAAATGGAACTGGCCCCAGAGAAGGAGAACCACCACTATACTGTACCTCCCATTCTGTCTCTCTAAGCTGATCTAGAAGGACAACATTATTGATTCTGAAAGCCACATAAAGATCAAGGAGGCCAGAATGGATGCATCACTACACTCCCATGCCTTCCAGGAGTCATTTGCAAGTGTCATCAGGATTATTTTGGTGCTAGAGTCAGGGCTGAATCCTAACTGGAAAGGATCAAAATAATCACTTTCCTCGAAGGCCTTCTGAAGCTGCAGCTTGACCTTTCTCTACAGCCTACAGGGGAGGTTGGAAACTGGACAAAAATTATCTAGTATTGTTGACTCCAATGATGGTTTCTTGAGCAGGAAGTGTACTGAAGTTCTTCAAGCACAAATAGGCCACTAGTTTCCATGAAGCCACTGGATGAAATCGTCCAGAAGACTATATTAAAGTATCCTGTTTCACCCCAAAGTAAGACATCCCCTGATAATAAGCCCAATTGGGCTTTTGAGCTCATGGCAATAAGGTCAAGTGCTTATTTCAGGGTTCAAAAAATATAAGACAGGGTCTTATTTTTGGGGAAACACAGTACTATCTGTTGGCAAATGACACAATTGCCACCTTTTTCTTTTTTTATATTATTCATTTCTCAAAGAAGCCAACTTATTCTGAATTCTTTTCAAATGAGATACATGCCTTGTGATTATCATATCATATATCATATCATATCATAAATTTATTTGTCAAGCATATATAAGATAACAGGTGAAAGTATAAACATAATTTGAATACATGAATACATGAAACGAGTAAGTAAAAAGGAATATTAGGACAGGGATGGTAGGCACGCTGGTGCACTTATGCACGCCCCTTACAGACCTCTTAGGTCAACAGTAGACAGTTTAAGGTTAAAGTTTTGGGGGTTTGGGGAAGAAACTACAGAGTCAGATAGTGCATTCCAGGCATTGACCACTCTGTTACTGAAGTCATATTTTCTGCAATCATGTTTTCGGAATCATCATATTGTTTTGGATTGAACATTCCTGAAAAGATGTCCTTAATGAGCAATACTCTGGGATTGGTTGGTTGGGATTAATCATGCTTAGTTCAATTCTATTATAATCATTGGACTTTAGGGTCTACTTTTAGTAAAAGTATGACTATTCTGATTACAACTCAATTGTTTGACTAACAAACATCAAAATATAATACCATGTTTTTTAAAATGATCTAATAAATCAGAACTAAATGAACTTCCGTTTTGCTATGGAAGTATAGAACCATTCAGAAAAATAAAAATTTCTGTAAGCAAATGTTTGGTTTGTTGCAGAATTGGTGCTTTTCTTATTTTTAGCCCAAATTCTATTTTGCCATTTTTAAAGAGTCTGGCTTTGCTAATTTCAAAATATGGGACATCCTTTTAGTTCCTGGAATTATCCACATGAGAAAACCAAATGTGGTCTCTAAAGATTTATATTCATTCAGTACAGATTTCCTGAAAAAAATTCTGTACATCTGCTGGAATATTTTTACATAAGTTGATAAACTATAGCTATATAGGTCAGATCGACTTTACCGTAAATGTATATGTAGCTATTTCCTTTACTTTGTTTTCCCATATTTTCTTTTCTCCATTTTGCCACAATAAAATTCCCTGTTCTTGGCTTCATTCTCTCTGTAATCTTTTTAATGTGCTGGATTATATGATTGCCAAGGCACTGCTGGTGTTCTCAATGCTAATTTCAAAGTTTAGGAAAGATTTTGTGAGCTTTAGGAAAGTTGGGCTGGAACAAGAGGCCCTGGACTATAGATCATAAAACCCTTAAAAGCAACTAAATTCATCTAGATCTCCTCCAATTTAAGAGCCCTCCAGATCCACTGGGCCGACTTCAGAATCTAAACCAAGATGCTGCTTAAGAATTCTGACACTGAAATGTAACGTATCTATAAGGCATCAGATTGGAAGATTGATCGAAAACATAGGTGGCCGACCAACCTTTTGGCTTGCCTGGGCCACATTGTGTAAAGGGGAATTGTCGTGGGCCACATATAAAATGTGTAATGCAATTAATGTATGTAAATCACATAATAAGGTTAAAAGTTTATGATCTTGTGCAGCCACATTACTAGGTGTTCATGGCATAAAGTGTTTCAGGAGGATCAACTAGTCCAATAAAAATAATCTAATTATTATTTTTCCCAGGAAAGTAATATTAGAAAAAATAATCTCTCCCTCATATCCATCTCTTATAGTCCTCTCTTTCTCAGCTCCTTAATAATACTTTCAGTCTTTCTTAAGGGAAAAAAAACCAAAATGGCAGCTGCAATTGTGTGATTGAAGCCTTACCCCTTTTTTCATATGTTGCAAACATAACATACATTAAAAAGGCTGGGGCTTTAATTGTGTAAGGTCATGAGCTGCTCAGTCTTTTGATATTCTTCCGTGGACTTCCTGTCTATCTCCTGATGGAAAGTTGCTTAGATGATTATGGCCACCATCTTGCCTTTTTTGACTTGTTTCTCTCTGTAAATGCCATTTACCTTCTGATAAAAAGTTGATTGACTGTGTACTCCATCTTGACTTTCTTGACAAACTCCTGTTTCTTCCATTTACAATTGACTGCGCTCCCTCCCAATAGAAATTCAGAAGAAAACCCTCATTTCTAGCATATAAACACATTTTCTTTGTGATACAACAGACTTTTAAAATACATGATTATCCTTTGCAGCTTACAAGCCTGATTCTCTGATTCTGAAAAGGACAGTGCTCTTGAATTCCAAACTAGCCTGTTTCAATTCCCATGTGCAAAATCTCAGGCTGGGTGGATAACACTGAAAACTCATGAAACTGCTGTGATCAGGAATGAGGCTTTTGATACAAGTGGTGAACAGGCACCGTTACAGAAAGATAGAAATTGCTATATTTTAAAGTATGCTGTTGCCGGGGCAACAAGCAGAACGATTCTGTAGGTATCTAGCAGAGAGGGGAAAATGCAAATGCCAAGATTGTGAAGTGCAGTAGAAGGAGTTCACGTCTGTGTGCTCTTTTCAGAGCAAAGTGTCACTAGAGCTGGACGCAAAACCAAGGATATTTGACCTTTTTGTACCGTGCAAGTTTAACACCACTAGAAGTGTCTGTATTCAACCCCGTTTTTGCCTGAGAATGCTAGTATTAGCAGGAGTGGGATCCTACTGGTTTAACAACCAGTTTGCTAAGCGCGTGCTTCACACATGTGTGCAGTTTGGAGAAAACTCACCTTCCGCATTGCTGCCAAGGAAAACAGCTGAGGCGTGGCAACCCAATCTGTTGCGCCAATCAGCTGGGCTTCGGAAATGGAAATATAGCTGAGTATAACGCAGGGGCGGGTGGGCCCACTTCAAAATTGGAATGAACCGGTTCGCTCACGGCTGAAAGTCGGAGCTAACGGTTCGCCCGAA
Organism: Masticophis lateralis; assembly: GCA_030761175.1. NCBI lineage: Eukaryota > Metazoa > Chordata > Lepidosauria > Squamata > Colubridae > Masticophis > Masticophis lateralis. The sequence continues at coordinate 328,190,063 of JAUDYJ010000001.1, forward strand.
ACGGTCTGAACCAGCAGAATCCCACCACTGGTATGTAGTCCAGAAATTGTCTTTTCTTAGTAAAGACATTGGGGAAAGGGAACCCCCCCCCCCAACCTGGCAAACGTTCACACCATTTCCTATCTATGCACCCATTGGAGAGCAGCAAGAGATAATGTCCGTGTTCATTTGGTGCCTTAAGTGAAAAAGTAACTACGTTTTGCTGGAGGGAAAGAGGTTGTCAGCGGCAATATCAAGACAATCACCAGTTGTCAGAATAAATAGCTACTACGCTTCTTAGTCCTGTGTGTGGCTCCTTCATGAACCATGTGCTAAATGGTCTCTTATGGTTATTCATTTACCACAGTCTTTACTGCAATAAATAGGAAAAAAAATTCAATAGCATTAAAACAGAGTGGTGTGCAAGAGGAAAGGGCTCAGTCTCTGATTTAGATTCGGTTTAGGTTTCCTACTGCAAAATCAAAAGCTAGGTTTTATCTGCAATAATCTAGATCCTGGGTGTCCAACTTTTTGGCTTGCCTGGGCCGCATTGAGTGAAAAGGAATAGTCTTGGACCGCATATCAAATATACAATATAGTTTTGTAATATAAAATCACATAGTAATGTTAAAAGTTTACAATGTTGTGGGGTCTCATTAATAGATATCCAGGGCCCCATGCAGCTTGTGGGCCACAGGTTGGACATACCTGGTCCTAAATTATACTTAGGTTTTTGTAATAAAATGGAGCTAGAATTGCTTTTAGAGAATAAAGATTACTTCCAAGTGATTAGGTAGGGCAGCTTTTCAAAAATTTTCTCTCTATCGCTGTCTCTGTCTTCTTACACACACACACACACACACACACACACACACACACACACGGACCAGACTGTAGACTAAATTTTTATAAACTATGTGGACGTGACCAGAAAGTTTTATGACAAATTCAGTGCTTTGCAGCTTATTTCTCATACACAAATTACTCAACCTCTGTTTCTTTCCACCTGGAAAAAAAACCACCCTGTTTTGCTTAACTTTCCCCACAACCAAAAAGGTAATATTTTCTCCAGGTTTAGCAGTATCGCTTTCAAACACAGCAATTGTTTTTCTAGTTACTATATATTGTACAAGCAAATGAGTTCTCAGAAGATTCTAAGAGTGTACCGACAGGATCTCTCACAAGAAGCTGTGAATGCTGTGAATTTCAGTGGATTTCCTTGTTTTAAAAAGCTGAATTTAGGTATACAAAAGATGCTTCAGCTCCACAGCTCTGCCAAAATGTCACATGTCTGCTTCTGTGGGGGCATGAGCAGTTTAGACAGTCTCATCATGCAGGGATAAAGTACACTGAAGACTCTCAGCCAGAGGTGGGTTTCAGCAGGTTCTGACCAGTTCTGGAGAACCGGTAGCAGAAATTTTGAGTAATTCAGAGAACCTGTAGTAAAAATTCTGACTGGCCCCGCCCCATCTATTCTCTGCCTCCCAAGTCCCATCTGATTGGGAGGAAATGGGGATTTTGCAGTAACCTTCCCCTGGAGTGGGGTGGGAATGGAGATTTTGCAGTATCCTTCCCCTGCCACGCCCACCAAGCCATGCCCACAGAACCGATAGTAAAAAAATTTGAAACCCACCATTGCTCAGCAATGTTTAATTAAGCTTGATGCACTTACTAAATCACACACATTTGGAGGTGGTCACAGCTTCTGTTTTGGAATAGCCACAGTTTAGTTTCTGGCTGGTGAGATGGAAACAGATTGGGTAAAGCTGGTTAAGGCACAGTGGTGCTTAAGCTTCCCATTCATAAACATGGGAAAAAGTTATACCCTGAGATGCCACAGAATAGGGCAGGGCAGGGCAGGGCAGAGGAATGGGATAGGGATAGGGATAGGGATAGGGATAGGGATAGGGATAGGGATAGGGATAGGGATAGGGATAGGAATAGAATAGAATAGAATAGAATAGAATAGAATAGAATAGAATAGAATAGAATAGAATAGAATAGAATAGAATAGAATCTTTATTGGCACTTTATTGTCACTCCCATGAGCTCTCTGCATGAGTTGCTTCCAGATGCATGGCCTGATTTTTTGCCAGAATATATAATAATACAAAATGCCTTGTGGCTGCAGAACAGAAGGAATGATATGAATATTCAGGAGGATGATCCTGATAGTAACTGTTGATTTTCATGTAATAAGCCATGTGAGGACAATGTAGATAACCCTCAACTGAGGACCAGAATTGGGGCCAGAATTTCTGTTGCTAAGCAAAGTGATCGTTAAGTGAGTTACCCCAGATTTTATGACCTTTTTTGCCATGGTTGTTAAGTAAAACACTTAACAACCGTTAAGTGTTATAACACTTATAACAACAGTTATAAGTGATTCATGCAGTCGTTAAGTGAATTCAGCTTCCCCCATTGACTTTATTGACTTGTCAGAAGCTGGCTGGGAATGACGCCCGGCTGTTGCAACTAAGCTCATGCCGGTGGTCAAACAAAGGAATTTTGATGACTGAGATTCTCAGTCATCCAGGTCATGGTTGTCCCAAAGGTGCTTTTTCAGGAAGCAACTGGACCTTCTTGTTTTTTCTTTTGAAGACGTTTTGCTTCTCATCCAAGAAGCTTCTTCAGCTCTGACAGGATAGTGGGGAATGGAAGGATTTATATTCCTTGAAGACAGCTTGCATCCTTTTAGAGGTTCATTGAAGCACTTGGAAGTTTATCTGTGTCCTCAGGGTTACCTGAGTAGTGCTGCTGGTTCCTGTACTCTGCAATTTTTCCCCTCTCTGGAAATCCATTCCTACTCCCACACCATTCAAAGAATGTTCATCCCAAATTGTATAGCTAAAAGTTTGATCATGTGACTGTGGGGGTGCTGCGACAATCGTGTCAGGCCCAGTCACGTCACTTGTTTTTCCCATTACTGTTGTAACTTTAAATGGTCCCAAAACAAATGTTTATAATTCGAGGATTACCTGTAATTGTATGATTTTTCTTTCCTTCCATTGTCCCAGTCTGGTATCCTCTATTTGTGCAATTCCCAGTCTGCTGCACTGATTGGGAAATTTGGAATGTGCACTCTCAACATACAAGGGGGTGCCAAGTTGAATTTACAATTTAGGGTTTGTGTCACAAAGTCTAATTCAAGTTATCATATCATGATGTCATGACACACAACATTTGTCCCTCCATAACTTTTGCTTTTTGATTTTGCATAACTCTTTAAGCTTTTAAGCAGGGATGAAATCCAGCTGGTTCTATCTGGCTTGGGCAAACCAGTAGAGGCTCCACCCACCCGCGCAGATGTCATGATGTTGCTTTTTGTGACATTTTAAGCCTCTGTGCATGCACAGAAGGCTTTGCACATGTATAGACGACAGCGCACGCAAGCACAGCGTGCACATTGGCAAACCATACTGTAAGCCGCCCTGAGTCTCCGGAGAAGGGCGGCATATAAATCAAATTAAAAAAAAAAAAACCTGGTAGGGAAAGTATGTGAATTTCACTTCTGCTTTTAAGTAATTCCTATTTAAAACAGATGCAGCTTGGATTACAGCCACCATCTTGATTTTTTAAAATTTATATTTATTAAGGATATTTATGTGGTAAAAGTCAAATCTAAAGAAAAAGAAAAGAAACCAAGTTATGAAATCTAATGACTTCCAACCTACTTTTAAAATAGATATTTAAAAAACCCATCATCTCCCTACCCTCCTAACTATTCCAGCAATTCCTTCAGCCCTTTATTTAATTTTTATCTTTTATAATCATTAAATCCGTACAACATCATTCCATTTTTTTTCTTCCTTTAGCAAAAAGTTCATAAAATGTTTCCAATTTTCAAAAGCACTTTTTCCCTCTGTCTAACCAAAGAGGTCAGTTTTCTTTCCACCCGGTCCACCAATTCTGACATTTTACGATCTATTCCTCTTTTCTTTTCTTTTTTTTACAACCCTGTAATCCAGGGTGATCCAGTTTGGACCAGATTGCCTGATCTGGTAGCGATGGCGGTGGATGGTTCGGAGAACCAGTAGCAAAAATCCCTGCCCCCCCCCCATGCCCAGCTGTGCCGTGCAATCATCAGAGGCTTTTAAAAGCATAAATGCTTTTAAAAGTAAAAAAAAAAAAGCCTCTGATGATCGCACGGCTCAACTGGGATCGTCAGAGCCTTTTAAAAATATTTTTTCTATAATCTATTCGGCTGAAGAGGTTGTAGGAAAAATTCTTTTAAAAGTAAAGTTAAAAAAAAAGTTGGCCATGCCCACCCAGTCACATTAGCCCCCACCAAGCCACACCCACAGAACTGGTAGTAACAAATTTTACATTTCACCACTGCTGTAATCCCTTTATTCAGAGTGGAATTGGAGTGACTGAATGGAGCTGAGCATTTCCTGACCGGATGCCCTTCCTAATGTCTATGTGGAGTTCACAGCATATATTTTGCCTTTGTGCCCTGATAGAGAAATATCTATTGCTGCCTAAGGTTCAATTCTGAACCTTCCTAGTGGGAGGTGAGCATCTTCATCTCTAGGTCACCACACCACTCTTATGATCCATTCCTCTATTGTGGGACTTTCAAAACTGGCCACCATCTTGATTTTTCAACATACACGGACGCTTTCCCTGACTTTGCCTAATGGAAAAACTTGACTTTTAACTAAGTCATGAAAGGGGCCAGGTGGGGAGATGGTGACCTGGATATAGCTTGCTTCTTTTAAAGAAAATGAACTAAGTGTTTAAAATAAAAGAGCCGAAGGGTACAAATGTATAATGTAATTCAATTTAATTCCATTTAATTGACATTATATGGGTCACTCCTTGCATAGAATTAGAAAAAGGGGCATATTTAAGAAACCTACTTAAATATCAAAAGGGGCATATTTGCTGATAAAAAAGGATGCTTATAAAAAAAATTAAAAACAAAAACATGAATTACAAGTAAGCACAGTGTCAAAATGCTACAAACAAATTAAATAAGCCCAGAAGAATGGAAACCTCAAAAAATTGGCATTCTTTAAAAATCCACTGGAAGATGTGGAATAGAATTTAGACCAGGGGTGAGCAATTAACTTTTCCAAGGGGCTCCATGAGAAACTGGGATTGTTGTGGAGGACTGAATATGGTAAATAGAACTGTGAAGGTGCATAGGCATGCACACATATAAATTGGGAAAAAGCACAAAAGGTTGAATGTGGCTGTAAAATGTCCAAGTCTGATTTAGACCCATTCTGAAGACATAAAGAGTAAGACTTTGGCAGGCCTCCCAGGAGAAAGTCTCCACCTTAGCTGGGTACCACCTAGTTCTTTCCACTTTTCCATTCAGTCCTTGAACAGGACAGCACAGAATGTAAGAGATTCAGACCCTGAAATAGGCATCTCTGTGGAGCACAGTATATGAAAATCTTTGTTGTTGGGAACTCATTTTGACCATCTACTGATTTTGGAATTTGTTCATTTATTTTAGATTTCTAATGCTCCCTACCCCAGTTAATGACTCTGGGCAGCTTAAAATTCAAAAAAGAACAGAATAGAACAGAAAAGAAAAGAACAGAACAGAACAGAACAGAACAGATTTTTTTATTGGCCAAGTGTGATTGGACACACAAGGAATTTGTCTTGGTGCATACGCTCTCAGTGTACATAAAAAGAAAAGATACATTCGTAAGAATCATAAGGTACAACACAATGATAGTCATAGGGTACAAATTAGCAATCAGGAAACAATATCAATATAAATCGTAAGGATACAAGCAACAAAGTTACAGTCATACAGTCATAAGTGGAAGGAGATGGGTGGTGGGAATGATGAGAAGATTAATAATAGTGCAGACTTAGTAAATAGTTTGACAGTATTGAGGGAATTATTTGTTTAGCAGAGTGATGGCATTCGGGAAAATACTGTTCTTGTGTCTCGTTCTGGTATGCAGTGCTCTATAGCATCGTTTTGAGGGTAGGAGTTGAAACAGTTTATGTCCAGGATGTGAGGGGTCTGTAAATATTTTCACAGCCCTCTTTTTGACTCGTGCAGTATACAGGTCCTCAGTGGAAGGCAGGTTGGCAGCAGTTGTTTTTTCTGCAGTTTTAATTATCCTCTGAAGTCTGTGTCTGTTTTGTTGGGTTGCAGAGCCAAACCAGACAGTTATAGAGGTGCAGATGACAGACTCAACAATTCCTCTGTAGAACTGTAACAGGAGCTCCTTGAGCCGTTTGAGCTTTCTGAGTTGGCACAGAAAGGTCATTCTTTGTTGTGCTTTTTTATAAACATATTACAATTAAAAATACTAAAAACACTAAAGACGTTATGATTAGAATTGTATTGATTATTGCCTTATTTTAAGATCAGCAACATTTTGGGCCAAGGACGTATTTGTAATTCTCAAAGGATGGCTGCTGTGAGAGATCTCCCTGTTCACAATACTGAATAACCTAATATTGCAGACAAATACATAAATTTGTGGTTGTGTCACAGGTAATCTTTGACGGTGACAGTCAGATAGCAACCATTTGAAATTATGACGGACACACAGCCCCACCCCAAAGCTACTTAGGATCTGGTTCCAAAATTCTGACAGTTACCACCCTTACTCACCCACCCCCACTGGAGTTACATGACCACAATTTGTGTACTTGCAACCAGCCCACATTTACAACCCACAGACACATGACTATGATTTATGACATTTTTGACAGAAATTGCCATTTACTTCTTGGGCAAAAAATACTGATAGTGAACAATGGTTTTGCTTAAGAACTGTCACAAAAAAAGGTCATAAAATCAGACTGGTCACACAGTGACTCATTTTATAACCATCATGATTTATAATTGTAATTGCTAGCCTCAGTTATGGTGGTAAATCGAGGACTATCTGTATTTTCAAGCTTCCCTTTACCATCATTGACTTTAGGATTACTATCCTAAACAAACAAATTAATTTCGTTGTGAAATAACTGGGGTGGAACTTCTAAGGAGGGGTTTTGTTTTTGTTTTGTTTTTTGGTCATTTCTTACTTTAATGTCCCAGCTTGTGTTAATCAGTTTACCAACGCAAGAATATTTGTGGCATCCAAGTCCTGCTTTACGAATGGCCACATCTCTAGGCAATAGTCTCCGTCAACACCTGATACCTTTCGTTTTCCTTTAATCTTTCCTTTTACCACTCTCACCAATAAATATTTATCTTATGCTCATCTGTTGTGATACTGTGTTTAAAGGATGAAATTAGCTGTATTCCATAAATTCCGTGTCTCTGTGTGTGAGACAATAGCAATAGCTTTTTTTAGCCTTTAGAAAAAATGGCTAAGATTGCATTGCAGTAACGAAGTTATTTGGCTATTCCTCTGGAAATGGAGACCTGTGACACTGATGCCCTGAGAGTCTTGAGCAAGGCCTGATAGTGGTCGATATGGTAATCAGTTCACCTCTGATCAGCATCTCTGTTTACAATAAAGATTTCTGGAAGTGACACCTCTGCTCTAAACACCAAGAACTGCTGCATTTCAAATGAGATTATGACCTGATCCTAATATAGGACTTGTTTATTGATTTATGAATCTAACATTATAACTTGACTGGAAAGTCCTATTACAATGAGTGTTTGAATTACTTTCTTGTTGCTGTTGCTGCCACTGAAGTGCTGTATATCATGGGTATATGGCCTGAGTAATACAATACCCATCTCAGCATCTTAGCATCATCATGGAGTCTAAAGAAGTCATTCAAGCCATCAAAGGCAACATGCTCCACGCAAGAATACAAACATCCCTGACAGTTGAATAACCAGCATCTGTTGGAACACATCCAAGGGAAGCCTATCACCCTTCTGGGGAATCATACATTCTCCTGTGGTTGACTGATCACAGGAATTTTGTTTACATGAAAGATGACAGTGCTTGGATGCTTTCTCTTGCATGTGTGGAAAATATCAATTCACTCAGAACCTATTTCTGTTAAAGTTACCAAAAGTGAGTAAAAATAAACCAGAACTTCTTTCTATATCAGCAATCCAACCTTGCTTCAGGCAATTTCTATTGGGGAAAGATCTGCACAGAAACTCAAGGGAAGGATGAGTGGGAGCTGGGGACTTGCAATTGGTATTTTTTGTGACAGCCAAAAACCAAGTATTGTAAATTAGGTCATTATGCATAGAACCAGATGTGCTGGTTAATGACTGCAATAAAGTTAAGCAAGCAGAGGGCCTGAATACCTGAGAGACAGCTTACCTCCAATCATTTCTACCCGCTTAGTATGTTCCAGCAAAGTGGGTGGGCTCCATATCCCTTCCATTAAATATTGCTATCTTGTGGGCCTAAAGAAGCATTCCTTTTCTGTTGTGGACCCTGGAACAGCATCCCTCAGACATAATGATGGGTTTCAGAAAGCTTTGAACCTGGCTTTGATCCCAGTCCTGGGGTTGATGTTTGTCACTGTTTAATGGTCCCTGTTTTGTTTTGTTTTTGTTGGTTTTCTTAATAGAGCATCTGTTGAACGTTCATTTAATGTATCCTGCTGTTCTTATGTTGTTCTTGTTTTTAAGTTTTGTACACTGCCCAGACTTCACTGGAGTTGGGTGACCAATAAATTTAAATAAATAAGCCAAATAGATGCTCTCTACTACTTCACATATTCCTTCATACTACTGCATCATCAGTATGATTATTTGCAGGAACATCTTTTTTTTTCAATTGTATCTGACTGTCCTAATAAATCAGATAGGGTTGGCATGGTTTGGTTCCCCTCCATGAAGAAATGTCACTTTATGGGACTCCAGAAGCATGCCTTCTCACTTATGGTTCCTGACTTCCAAAACAGCATTTCCTGTGAGGTCCATATAGTCTCGTCCCTAATGTCCCAGGGGTAAACCATAAAAATTTGGCTCTGGGTCAGAGGAATTTGCGAACTCATGGATATAGTATGGGTTTTAACATTTCATATTCTCTGGATGCTACTTCATTACTTCTGTTCTTTTTGGTTATACTGTATTTTTTTAAAAAAAATCTTTGCCTCACCTTGAGTTGCATGAGAATTAGGCAGCCTTATAAATCAAAGGAAGGAAGAAAAGGAAGGAAGGATAAATTATGATCCCCTTTTGCAGCTTCAAATGAATGAAACTGGTGAGAAAAAAACCAATAGAAATTGCCAGAGTCTGGAGGGAAGTTAGAAACATAGGATGTGAGAGCTACCTTATAAGTACATTTCAGCACTTTGTAATATATCAAAGTACAAGCCATGTTTATAATAACTTAAGACTTGAATTGTTGTGCAATTTTTTCCTACTCACATAGCGTCAGGAGCTAGTAATAGAAGACTCTATTAAGACCAGAAGAGTAGCTTTCCCTAGTCTCTTGTTTTGCTCATCAAAGGTAGGGGGTATCTGGTTGTTTGTTTGCAACCATGTGGAAATTGGCACTCCAGAAAAAGAAGCAAAGATGGATTCTTTTAACAGATTAACAGAGTTGGAAGGGACCTTATAGGTCAGTGATGACTAACCTTTTTGCCATTGCATGCTAAAAGCAGGGGAAGTGTGGTGGGGTCACACACACGTGTACCCACATCCATAATTCTACCCCCGTGCTCCCCCCGCTTTGGCATGATGGGCACGGTGGGCTGTTTTTTGCTCTCCCAAGGCTCCAGAGCCTTTCTAGGAGCCTGGGGAGGGCAAAACAGCCTTCCCCACACAATCCAGAAGCCCTCCGGAGGCCCGAAACAGTGTGTTTCCTGACTTTTGGTGGGCCCAGAAGGCCCAAAAATCAGCTGGCTGGTGCACGCATGCATGCCGGAGCTGAGCTCACGTGCCCACCGATATGGTTCCGCATGCCACCTGTGGCACCCATGCCATAGGTTTGCCATCACGGTTATAGGTCATCTAGTCCAACCCCGCTCCCGCTCAAGCAGGAGACCCTACACCATTTCTGACAAATGGCAGTCCAATCTCCTCTTGAAAGTCTCAAGTGATAAAGTTCCCATAACTTCCGAAGGCAAAGCTGTTCCATTGGTTGATAGTTCTCACTGTCAGAAAGCTTCTCCTTATTTCTAGGTTGAATCTCTCCTTGGCCAATTTCCATCCATTATTCCTTGTCTGGCCTTCAGATGCTTTGGAAAATAGCTTTTCTGTAGCAAGAGTTTTGCCTTCTAAAAAAATAATCAGACCTACTCTAGGTACATGAAAAAATAAATTGGTCCTAGTCTGTACTTAGCTAACTAGAATCTTAGCTATGCATGTGTGAAAAGGGAATGCATGACCTTTTGGCCCTATTCAAAGCTCTTGTGAATATTGGGTTCCAGGTGCCGATTGCTAATTAATTCATTCATCTGTGGAATGGATTGCTAATTAAGCAGTCACGGAGGCTTCATGCTAAAAGGAGAGATACTAACTCAGACTCTTTTGTCACGACTGATGTCATCCTGGAACCAATCCCATAGGCTTCTGGGCCAGGTGTGTTTGCCTTTGTTTGCTGGTTACTAAAAATAAAATATTAATAGAAGATTGAAGATAGTCTCAGCAGCTGGAGGAAATGATGCAACTTTGCCCAAGGAAGAGAATATTAAAGCTATAGACCTAACCAGGAGCTTCTTAATATTGGGAGAAGTTGATTAGGAGCTTATTCAGGAAAGCATTCAAGAGACAGTATTGGGACCAAGCTCTTAGATTCAATTGAATAGCTGTGTAGCTGCCTCACTACTCTTATTCTTATGTCTTTGGGCCATTCTTATAACGCATTGGGTCAACCCTTGGTAATCCTGAATGGCTTGGCATGTTGAAGTGGGTTGACTTGGAAAATAAATCTGTTGCACATTATGAAATACTTGCTCTTAACCAGTGTTCATTAATTCAGGGTCATGAGTGAATGGCATCAGTCTTCATGCTCTAAAACAGAGGTGTCAAAGTCGCATCATCACATGACGTATCGTGACTTTTTCCCCATTAGCTAAACTGGGCATGGGTGTGACCAGCGCAAGACACATCTGGCCCGTGAGTTTGACAGCCTTGCTCTAGAATTTATTGAAAGACTCTGGTGCAGTTGTATGGAGAAACAGACCAGTTACAGTGGGCTTCAGCACACTGTGATAGTCAGGAATAACTGATCTCTCCCCCCCTCCCTCCCTCCCTCCCTCTCTCTCTCTTTCTCTCTCTCTCTCTCTCCCTCTCTCCCCCGCTCCCTCCCTCTTTCGTATCTCTCTCTCTCTCTCCATCTATCATCATCTTCCAAAATTCCCCAGCTTGAAACCTGCAAAATAAGTTTGATCACAACCACCATAGTTAAATAGATATTTTTCACATTTAAACAAGATCGTAATATATGCTGACTTTATATAAAATATACAAAAGTATGAAGGCTATTGCTTAACGCATTGTAAGCCGCCCTGAGTCTCCGGAGAAGGGCAGCATATAAATCTAATTTTTTTATAAAAAAAAAAAAAGCTCCTTTGAGCTCCTGCAGAAAAGTCAGAATATAAATCCAACAACAATAACAAAACACATCTGGCGAGTATCATTATAAGGAAGGACTAAATTTATTTAGAGTTGTCTTTGCTCTCTAGCTTCATATTCCCATTGCTGGGAATTAGTGGAGAACGTTCTTAAAATCCTTCATCCTAATCTTTTGAGGCTATGGCTCTGTAATTAGAAAGTTTCATATTTTCCTCACGAGTTCAGGAGCAATGTTCTGGTCATTTTTCTAGATGTCACTATGGGAACCAGGCTAAGTAGTCGAAATGCAGATTTATATTTCTCACTATGACAAGAACATGCTCACATTAGCAGCCAGGAAAACAGGAAAAGGAAGATACAATACATAGATATTTATACCTTTATTTAGATCATGTTCTACTGTCTACTGGAATTACAGCAGAAACAGGATAGGATCAATTTAATTTTATTAAAAATAGAGTAACAAAGACAGAAATTAAAAAAAAAATAAGTTTACATAACTTGCTTGAATCTAATTACCCTTTGGTGATTAGGCAGGATAGATTATAGGAAGAAGAGAGTTGTAACCATAGACTAAGAGGGAAATTTATAATTGTATTTGTAACTCTTGTAAGAAAGATCGGAAGCCATTTCTTTATATATTTTCTATCTTTCCTGTTTTTTCATTTACTTTTTTCCTTTCTTGTACTTTTAGTATTCCCTTCGATTTATTTTTCTTTTTCTTACCTGATTTTAGTTTGTAGTATTTATCTTCATATTAAAAAAAATCTTTAAGGAAAATTGTTTTTAAATCTAATTAGATTGTTCTCAGACTGTTGACATGAATTCAACTTAAAAGTTCCAAAATTCATTTTTGAAAGAAAAGTAAGCACATGTCTTGTATGCAGGGAGAAATGATGTGGCCTTTATATGTAGAGAATCCAGGAATATGTATCAAATAACCATTAATATCCTGTACATCTGAGACGGGTGGGTTCTACTTACCTTTACTACCGGTTTACAACGGGACCATGTGCACGCACTTCACTCACATGCACATGTGCTCTTCTGTGCATGCACAGAAGTGTTCTGATGACATCAGTAGGCAGAGCCTCCTGCCGGTTTTACTACCGGTTCTATAGAACCGGTGTGAACTGGGGGCAACCCACCACTGATCTGAGAGTACAGCATATGGTTTTCTGTGTGTCTGAATATACAGTAACCTGAACCCAACTGGAGCTATATTTTACTAGCAAGATTTCCCATGAAGGGCCTGATATCTTTTTTTTTTTAAGGTCTTTTCCCCCAAAACAGGATATATTCTGAGTGTGTGTCAATGCACACTGTGTCAGTTTTCCTGCTTTGGAAACCATAAAACCAAGGATAAATCTGACTTGTAGTAATCATTAAGGTAACACAAGAATTCCAGCAAGTTGCTCCCCTTTAAATGAAACTCCAATATGTAAACATTTTATGACAACACAACATTTGCCCATGATCTTCCACTTTTTGGACTTAAAGAGCTGCAGGTTTGCCACTAATTCTGTCCATGGCCTTGGTAACTACTCCTCTTTTTTTATCAGTATGAGATAGAGTTTTAACCCAATGTACATACCATTGAATTGGTGGGTTTCAGGCAAGTAAGTATATGTTGGATGACCAGGTATGGTAATCTCTGGATTAGAATCATGATCAGATGAGTTAATTCTACTTTATATGTAAACCTACATTAACAGAATCTTGCAAGTCTGAAAACACAGTTCTCCCCCCTCCAAATTTCATTCACAAGGAACTAGGGAGGGCCTCTTCTGAGCTTCTTACCTGATTCACTATCCAGCTGTGGGCTATATTGTCTCTTACCTTGACTTCCTTAGGCATTGTCTAAGTGGGCCCAGTCTTCCAATGTTATTCCACAAGTGCAGGGGTCAGCAACCTGCAGCTCTGAAGCCACATGTGGCTCTTTCATCTCTCTGCTGCGGCTCTGTCACTCAAAATATGTGTCACAATCGCCAATGTATGACACCCACCGACACACGATTTATTGAGCTTTTCAACCCCCGGTAGGCCAACCATAGATAAATCCAAGAAAAGAAAAGTTTCAGAAGAAAAGAGAACATTTAATTCAACTACATGTGCTAATTTTATGGCTGCTCAAGAAATAGTCAGGCACGGAAGGGTTTTGTGGCTCCCAGTGTTTTCTTTTTTGTTGGAAATGGGTCCAAATGGCTCTTTGAGTGTTTAAGGTTGCAGACTCCTGCACAAGTGATAGTTAAACGGGAACAGGATCTGGTTAGAGCTGAGGCATTGCTCCAAGATAACTTGAGCACTACTTCTACTCCTGTTTGCCTCTTCACTACCATAACTTTCTCCTCCCTACCTCTATATCTACCAACTCTCCTTCCTCTACCCCCAAGATCTACCTCTCTCCTCTCCTCCTGCTTTGCCTCTTTTCTTGACTTCTTTCTCAATGCTTCTGCTATATTGCACATAATCTTTCCTTTTTCTCCCTGCTTACTAGCCCACAAAAATGCTTCATTGGCCAACTGGAAAATGCTTGTGTTTTCATGAACGTGTCTGACATTAGTTTACTGGAGTTTGCTGGATGTCCTGCCTTGCCCCAAATCTTGGGGCTTCTGCTTGGTGTCCTATAATTTACTTTAGCAAAGCCATCTGGAGCTTACCTCAGTTCTTCTGCTTTTGAGAACGCCTCCTGAATAACAGCAAGAACTTTATTTGATTTTTATTCCATTTTTATTACTGCATAAGTAACTGGAAGCAGCGAACATATATAATACTCTTCCCTTCTCCTATTTTTCCTACAACAACAACTGTGAGGTGGGTTGGGCTGAGAGAGAGTCACCCAACTGATTTTCATGCCTAAAGCAGGACTAGAACTCACAGGCTCCTGGCTTCTAGCCTGGTGCCTCAATCATTGTAAATTGGCTTGTGCCTTTTACTATATTCTATAGCCCACTTTGTCAGAGAGGGTTGATGGAGGAACTGTGTATCCTTTCCTCTGCAGAAGCCACTGGTGATTTTTTAAAGTGAAAATCCTTCTTTCATTTGCAAATCCCTCAGTCTCAGTGGGATGTTTTTCCCTTTGAATGCTGCAAAGCTGTTGTGAACTGTTGTGCCTGGAAAATCTTTGCTACATGCCAACATGCAAAGAAGAAATCTGCAAATGCCTGAAAATAGCATAAAAGGCATCTGTTGGGTGCTCCAATATGGAGTGTCTTGCTTGTGATCAATTAGCTGGCTAGCCAGACCTTGTTTAGCTAGGAGATTGCTTCCATCCGTTGCAAAGTTCTGTTTCATTTACTGTATTTTGCCAGCTAAACAGTCAAGAGACCTTCTGGTTTTTGAAAAGCCTTCCTATATTGAAATATCTCCAGAAATGTATGTTTTTCAGTCTCTGAGGTGCTGCAAAAAGCAGCAAACAAAATGTTTAATTTGAGGAAAAATCCATAGCACTGAACTTATAAACCTTTCCTAATGGCTGGGTTAAAATATATACAACATTAGTAAATAGATTAATATCCACCAATTTTGTTCAGATATTATAAAAGCTGCGGTGGTGCAGTGGTTAGAATCAGGGGTGAAATGCTCCCGGTTCGGACTGGATCACCTGATCCGGTAGGGATGGAAGCGGGTGGTTCAGAGAACTGGTAGCAAAAATCCCTGCCCCCCCCCCCATGCCCAGCTGAATCGCACAATCATCAGAGGCTTTTTTTTTTACTTTTAAAAGCTTTTTTTTCTAAAACCTCTTCAGCCAAAAAAATGCTTCAAAAAAAAAAGCCTCTGATGATCACATGGCTCAGCTTGGATTGTCAGAGGCATTTAAAAGAAAAAAAGCCTCTGCCGATCAGGCAACTCAGCTGGGATCGTCAGAGCCTTTTGAAAGCATTTTTTTACAACCTCTTCGCCGAAGAGGTTGTAGAAAAAATGTTTTTAAAGGGTGGCGAAAAATTGGCCACACCCACCCAGTCACATTACCCCACCACCACCAAGCCACGCCCACAGAACCGGTAGTAACAAATTTTAGATTTCACCACTGGTTAGAAGGCTACCTCTGCAGACTGTCAGCAGTTCAATCCTGACTGGCTCAAGGTTGACCCATCCTTCCATCCTTCCGAGGTCTGTAAAATGAGATTGTTGGGGGCAATATGCTGATTATAAAGCATTATAGAGGGCTGTAAAGCTTTATGAAGCGGAATATATTGTTATTTTACATGCTGCTATGTTTTTGCAAGAAACATTTGAGGGTTTGGAAAATGTGCCATATGGAAAGAAAATGCACCATACCTGTCATAGCATCTGATGTACTCTAAATTATTAACTGCACAGAAGACAATATTTGTAGGGTTTCACTTTGTGAATCCCTTCTTTAATGCTCACAGAGTTTATTATCTTTTACCATTCTTCTCGCAAAACAGAACAGTTGAAATCTATGGAGAAAACTCTTTTTTTATGGGAAGCTTATTTGTGAGTTCTATTCCTTCTGATAAAGCAGAATGTATGAATAATTTCACTCCATCCCATGAGTTCACAGGTTCCTACGAAAATTATGTTTAACAAAAGGGGTCAGTTAACATAGGGAATTAGGGAAAGTGGAATCAAGGTGTGGTTTATCATGCATTTCCACATTGGTGCCAAGAAAACTACATATACAAATCAAGCTCAACTCAAAGGGGTATTTATTTGCCATCATGCAAATTGTAAAACAGAGCTCACTAAGAAACCCACTGTGTTTTTATTTCTTACATTTATATGCCATCAGACTCCCAGTAAGCTCTTCAAAATTTACCCTTATTTGCACTTGCTCAGAATTTTGAATAATATTCTAATTTGTGAGAACAATGCTCTAAAAAATGGAACTTTCTGTTTTTTTTGTTGCATCTCCATAAAGCCATTTCTTTCACTTCCCATCCAGATACTCATGGTTTCTCCCAAGTTTCAGGATCACAAATATCTTTCTTTCAAAATGTCTCTTTATTCAACATCCTATTAGCTAAGAAGGCTTTCCCCCTACTCTGCCTCTCCTTCCCCTCCGTTGAGCAGCATCCTATGCCAGCATGTTGTCTCCATGGAAACAAGCACATTACCACTCATTTTTACTAGCCTTCCTCTTGTTCCTGGACTGTGTTGGTTTTCAAAATCTTATACCATACATCATAGTATAAATCAGGGGGAAACAAAGAAATATAGAACTGTCAGCAACTTCTTGGGCATCAGCCCCTTTGTCTCTGTGTAGATACGTCACAGGAATCCCATAACATTGTTCCAGAGAGCAGTATTTTGCTCTGATTTTGAATGCAAGTGATCCCTCCCAGAACAAAATTCAGATATGATATGGCAGCTTTTATCCTTCCTGATCACCCTCAAGAGATGTGGATCTACAATTCTCAACATATCAAATAAGGGCAAATTTGGAAGAGGCCAGATAGGAAAAACTGAGGTAAAACTGATCCCCCCCCCCCCCCGGAGCAAAACACAGCACGCAGACTTAGACATTTAATAGTGGTTTATATACAAGACATATACAAAAATATACATGGTTGGAAAATACCTTACAAGCAATAAAACTTCTTAACTCTACACAGAGGAGTCTGCAATGAATACCGGACACAAGGAGAGAGAATACACCCTCTCCTGGCTGAAATTTATAAACACCTCTTAAAGAGGTAAAAGACTTGTGTGGACCCCTTCAGAGTCTTAGAGGCTATACCAATGCTGATTCATTCTCATTGCATCAGCCTTACATTTCATCAGCCTTATAGTTGCATTAGCCTTACATTGGCTGGTCAGCTTTAAATCATCATTACCCTATAATACCTCCAAGTAAGGATCAGCACTTTCCTCAAATCATCCCTCTGGATAGTATTCAGAGGTTTTAATCCATGTTCGTAGTGCTTGAATGGTTTCCATGTTGAACTGGAAGCATGATGAAAATTGGGGAGGGAGAAAGAAACCTTCTTCTTTGTCTGTGGTGAGAGGAAACTGCATTCTCAATTGCCAGGTATTTTGAAAAAGAAAATTGCATTGGGAGATTACAGTGTAATGAGATATCTAGCCTAGAGGTGTGTTATAGAATGAGGGAGAGAGAACATAAAGTTCCCAAATGAAAGGAAAAAAATTCTCATTTTCCAGAAGACAAAACTTTCTGAAGCTGTAGGGACAATCATAGATCACTTAAAGTGACATGTCTGAAGGTATCAGATTGGAGAAGAACTCTGTTATACGACAAACCAACATTTTATGCAAGTTTTCAAGTTCTTCAAACCACACTGTTTAGCTCACACAATTCATTGAGCTATAAACTGTGGTTAGTTTGTTTTTTAATGTGTCATGCAAATAGGAAATTTGGATAATTGAGTAAACCATTGCTCAGTTAACTATGAGTGAATGTGTCAAATGAAAGTAACCTAATTAATAGGGAAGGAGCAGGGGTGAAATGCTACTAGTTAGGACCGGTTCGCCTGAACCAATAGTAATAAATGCTACCAGTTCGGGCAAATCGGTAGTAAAAAAATGCTATTGGTTCAAGCAAACTGGTATTTCCGACAATCAGCTATGCTGCTTTCTAGCGAATCTAAATCACACGGCACAGTTGTTTCCCCCCCCCACCCCGCTGTTCTACTTACCTTTGAAGTCTCAGAAAAGGCTTCTTAATCCTCCTTTTTCAGTGCTGCATGGTAGTGCCTGCGGTGCGCCTGTGCGCAAAGCATGAGTTTGGCATGCAATGCACATGCATGCGTGAAGCGAACCAGTAACGAAATGAACCAGTAGCAGACTTCAGAGCATTTCACCCCTGGGAAGGAGGTAGTAATTTGGCTGTAATTAACCACAAACTTCCAAGGCAAAAAAACAAAGTTCAAATAAGTGTGCTTGCGCTTTCAAGAAAGCTTGTGGATGACATTTCAGGATATTTTGCTGTTAGGAATTTAAAAAATGAGGATGACCCTATAACTTACATGGAGTTACTCAAGAAAAAATAGAGTTTTGGAACTATATAGCGGTCTGCAGGCCGGATGCATCATGCACAGGCCACGCCCACCCCTGCTCCACAAAGACGGTAACATGACGTCACGAGTTTGACACCTGTGATATAGACTGAAAAAATAAAAATATGTAGAGTTTAAATAAAGAAGAACCTGAAAGGATTGTTACATTCAAACAGCTCCACAGTCAATGAACAGAGTGAAGCTGTATCTATTGTGCTTCCACCTGGAAGAAGTAAAGCGGCTGCAAGAGATTAGGTCTTAAATGCTTGCACTTGTCAACAGTGTGAAGTTGGTGATGAATAGAGTGTTACAAATAGATTAGAGTTTGAAGGGATTTTTTGTAAATTGAGTGGAATGGCAATAGGTATTATAATGAGGATATGTCCCTGGAAATCCAGTAAGTAGGTGAGTTTGGGAACATGGAAGAAGAGTTTTGGGGATTATTGTCCCTGCAAATGTCCTGGTCTACAATGTTGTCTGCTTAACAGCCTATGTTTTGTGAATGTTAATTTGTGCATGTGTTTGTACATTTAAAGCCTGCAATTCTGGAAAAAACAGTTCTGTTTTATCTGCATTTGTTCTCCTTCTGAAGACGTGCCTAACAGTGCTTTCATATGTGTTGAAACTGAACCAGTGTCTTCCATTTTGTTTTTGAAATATTTTCTTAACCAGGTTTAATCCAGGCCTAATACATATACTTGCAAAGTATTAGTATTCGTTGGGTTTTGTGTATGTGGGGGTAAAGTATTTTTGTGCAAATCCAGCCGTTTAATTGATCTATGAACCCAAGAAAGAATTAATTCAATAATTAATTTAGATACAGGAAAATAGCTTCTGCTGAAGGTTTCAGATGACTGGAAAGGTCTCAGAAATTCATTATTCAAAGCTGAAGCATTGCTCATTATGCAGCTGTTAGATTGGGCTCATACAATGGGCAGAGTCAAAGTTTGCTTAAGTATAGCTTACAAGTGAAGGCAATTATAATTATATGATTAATATAAGATAATTATAATTATTAGAGTTTACTAATGAAGGTAAACTAATAACGGTAATGAAGGCAATGACAGTCAGTTTGGTGTAGTGCTTAAAGCATCAGGCCAGAAACTGGGAGACTGTGAATTCTAGTCCTGCCTTGGGCCCAAAGACTCTGAGTCAGCCTAGGAAGGAAGCAGTGACAATCCATTTCTGAAAACCCTACCAAGAAAATGGATGGAAACTAATCAATGAGAGAAACAACTTGGAACTAAGGAGAAACTGCCTAACAGTGAGGACAATTAACCAGTGGAACAATTTGCTTCCAGAAGTTGTGGGTGCTTCGGGAGGTTTTTAAGAGTTTGGAATGGTATAGGTCTCCTGTTTGAGCAGGAGGTTGGACTAGAAGACTTCCAAGATCCCTTCCAGCTCTATTCTAATTGATTGATTGATTGATTGAAAATGGCAAGGACTTGTCCATGCAGTGTCCAAGAACCGGACACAATTAAACAGAGGAAAAAAAATGGAAGTCTAGTCGTCCCAGTTTGCACAAATACTAAACCAGGGAGGGTGCTTTTTCACAGTAACACGCAACTCTTAGCCAAATAAAATAAAGCACACTACAGTATCTTTGGAGAAGGTTCCAGTGAATAATCTACATTGGTTCAGGATGCTGAGGAGCCTCATTTATACCAGTGGAGATTCCTTAGCTGTTTTTCATCTAGGAACATCTTGACCCCTTCACAGATATTTAAAAGCAGGATATTTGATATTATTGTCCAAGTA
Source organism: Masticophis lateralis (assembly GCA_030761175.1). Taxonomy (NCBI): domain Eukaryota; kingdom Metazoa; phylum Chordata; class Lepidosauria; order Squamata; family Colubridae; genus Masticophis; species Masticophis lateralis. The sequence goes on from JAUDYJ010000001.1 coordinate 328,210,211, forward strand.
GATTTGAGTTCAATTGCCAACAGCAAAGTCCTGCTTGCTGTTCCATTATAAAAACTGAGTTTGAATGCGAGCAATATTTGAAATGCATTATTGTCCCTTGCCTCTCGTTAGCACTAACAAGATTACAGGTACAACAAACATCTAAGTGACAGCCAGTTCTTTAAAATCTCACACTTCCAAATGCACAGTCCCTGTCTGGTTGGTAGTTTAGAGACATACCTTATTATCTGTTTTATTGCCCATATTATCTGCTGCATGTTCTGTACTGAATACAGAAGAAAAGTATTCTGTCCGAAACCCCATAAAATTAAATTGTTATGGAAAACACAGAACATGGCTATCCTGTGTACCATGGCAGGTTTTGCTTAAGTCACAGTTGACCCTCATAAAACTCTTACTGAGGAAAATAATGCTTTTAATCTTGCAATCATTTATATGGTTATTAACCTGACTTTATATAATTTTACAATTAGTTCACTAAAGTGTTTGCTGTTTTATTGCATAGCTGATAATTACATTACCTATTCATAGGCTGGAACAATATATTAACTTAAATTTAAAAGGTACCAAAAGACAGAAAAATCTGTGATCTCTCATGAAATCTTTTACTGGATGAACAGAACTTGCAGCTGTCCAGATGTGTTTTAGTGTTGATCACATTGGCAGGGCCTACCGGAAATCGCTAACATCTGGAACACCATGGGTGCTGCTGCTTCTTCTTCTAGATCATGGGTGTCAAAACTTGCCATGTCACATTGCTGTCACATGACGTATCGTGATGTTTTTTCCCTTCACGAAGCTGGGATGGGCGTGGCCTGCATGTGATGCATCCGGCCTGTGGGCCGCCAGTTTGACACCCCTGTTCTAGATCAAATTTTAAACTGCCAAAATGAAGACAACTTCTTGGCTTTGTCATTGGCCAAAAATAAGCCATTGTTGGTACATTTTAGTAGCCAACATACCAGCAGATGAGCCAGGTTCTGTGTCTCTCCATATTCAAATAGCGTATGAGCCTCTGTTTGAGCATATTAATTTTACATTTAGGCGCTCTAACTCTCAATTTATTCAGGGTCCTCCAGGGGTGCTATTCAGCAGGTTCTGACAGGTTCTGGGGAACCAGTAGCGGAAATTTTGAGTAGTTTGGAGAACCGGCAAATGCCACCTCTGTGGGCCACGTCCCCAGAATCGGTAGTAAAAAAAATTGAATTCCACCACTGGGGTCCTCCAAGTAGTATAAGGGAGGTCAGATCCTTCAGCCATATCCTCCGTTAATGTTATTCTTTATTCAATGATCTCCTTCCTCCATCTTTTAATTCGATTTTGCTCTTGTGTAGCCTCAAGATTGCTTGTTCTTGCCATAAAGATGTAAAAGTACGAAGATTCGTACTTCTGCTGAACGAAGTACACTAGCTTTTCCCAAACCTCTATCTGAAGCTTAACTTCTATAAGGAACAACAGAATTCCATCCTTGTTGCCTTTTCCATCATCTCTAAAACTTGGGGTGGTGGGGGAGAGAAATTGGTTTTAATGGATGGGGAATGTGCATGAATCTCCCAGTTCTGCTCAAATACATTTACTCTTCCATAAAAGGCTTCTCAATCCACCCTTACAAAAACCATCACATTCTTAACCATCTTCTAAAATGGCTAAGGTACGTTGGGGTAGAAAAAAATCAAACACAAAGAAAATGGGTGGAAATTTCATTGCCAGCGAAAGTATAGCTTTTGAAAGGTTATTATGCACCATTCCTTTATTAGGTTACCTATCCATGCAACTAGGTTTGCAAATCTGGCAGTTTATTAGTTCCCTGATGGATCACCTTAATTTATTCTCTCTTATTTGGCAGTGCATTTGAAGAGGTAGGAACCAACATCTCCACACCAGAAAGGCTCTGATGGCCAGCAACAACACCACCAGCATAGCACAAGCAAGGAAGCTGGTGGAACAGCTCAAAATGGAGGCAAATATCGACAGAATAAAGGTAAAAACCATTTAGCACTCTAATGTAACTTTGGGGTGGGATTATTCCAAAGACGTCTTGTAGAAACTGAAGCCCTTCAGATGTATTGGTACCCACTTACTATCTTCTCCAGACAGCACTCCCTTCAGAGGTGGTATTCAGCAGGTTCTGACCAGTTCTGGAGAACCGGTAGCGGAAATTTTGAGTAGTTCGGAGAACCAGTAAATACCACCTCTGACTGGCCCCACCCCCATCTATTCTCTGCCTCCCAAATCCCAGCTGATCGGGAGAAATAGGGATTTTGCAATATTCTTCCCCTGGAATGGGGAGGGAATGGAGATTTTATAGTATCTTTCCCCTGCCACGCCCACCAAGCCACATCCACAGATCCGGTAGTAAAATATTTTGAATTTCACCACTGACTCCCTTTATTTCTTAGCTACAGGTAGTCCTCCACTTACAAGCATTTGTTTAATGACCACTCAAAGTTATGACAAAAAGTGACTTACAACCAGTCCTCACACAACTGTTGCATGTCTCTGCAGTCACATTATTAAATTTTGGGCCCTTGTAAATTAGCAAATTTTTACAACGGTTGCAGTGTCCCTGGTTTTTTGCGATCTTTCCAGGGAGTTTCTAACCCAAAGATGGAAGTCAGATTCACCTAACAACCACACAACTCACTTTATGACTGCATCGCTTAGCAATGGAATTCTGCTCCCAATTGTGGTCATAGGTCGAGAACTACCTGTATTGAATAAAAGTGCTCTGAAAGTTTATAAAGGATCTTTTCATGTGAGAAAAAAAATGTATTGCAGTAATATATTTATTTGTACAAAGTGTTGAAAGCACAATGGTGAGTCAGCGGTGAGTGCCTGGGGATAAATTAAGTAATCCCAAACTCTTTTGATTTCAGTTTTAACACTGAAATTACCTCGGATGTTCCATAGATGGTCTCAGTTGAGAGAGCAGATTGGGATTTGCTTTGATTTTGATACTGCTGGCCACACATCTTGTGGAAGCAAGGCATAGAGATGTAATGGTTCCACCATTTATCTATGGGGTGAATCCCCAAAGATAGCATTTGGGGTGATAGTTCTATTTGTTGCCATGGCGATTGTGAAATAAGGTCCTGCAGGTTTCACCTTTATGTCTTTTCATATCTGAATGAAGTTGCTGGATGAGCTCATCAGAGAATTTGAAGTGAAGCATCATCAGTCTGTGGTTGGCACCCAGCTGTACTTACCTTTGTCATCTGAGTCAAATGAATGAAAGCCAGTTTGGTCTAGTAGCTAAGGCACCAGGCTAGAAATAGGTGACTGTGAATTCTAATCCTGCTTTAAGCATGAAAGTCAGCTGGGTGATCTTGGGCCAGTCACTCCTGTCCCACAGTGTCAGGAGTAGCTGACACTTCCTGTCATAATCAGTGGAGCAACTCATCCGATTAACCCATCTGAAAAACGTGGAGCCTCCATTTGCAGGAAGATGCTAGGAAATAAACTGAATCAAAAGTATGGGTATTAGATAAAGAATAGACAATTGAATATCTACCAGCATTTCAACTATGCTTAAAGGGCATAGATATCAAACTATTAATCCATTCCAGACTAACCACTGGACTCAGCCTGAATAGGAACCAATACATTTTCAATGAATTATATATGTAATTGGATAGTTTGCATGCCTAGAAATGTGGGATATGTTCTGTTCTAGGTAGGACTGTACTGCTCCTAAAACATCATGTGTATAACTGAGGGCTAATAATGTGCCCTTCTGTCAGAGGTCTTGGGATTCCCTCCTTGGTATAGTTTAGGGCAGTAGCCTCCAACCTTTTGAGCACCAAGAACCGGTTCCATGGAGAGAGGTTTTTCCGTGGATCAGAATGGTTTCTCTTCCTGCCTGCACCTTATGAATGGGGCTTTACTTGTTTGCATGGCCCGGTTTCTGGGATGCCATGGACCGATGCCAGTCCACAGACCAGGGATTGAAGACCTCTGGTTTAGGAGTTAATCCTTGGTCAAGCAATGTCTGTAATCTTAGTGGCTACATTTCTTTCTTGTACCATCTCTGGACAGGAATCATCTACCTATGGTGTCAGATGCTCTGATAATTCAATGTATGGCTATCCAACTAGTATCAACTGCATACACCAAACTATTAATAAATATATACAGATACTTATACCAATTTTAAGAAATCTACACCATGCCCTTGTTGGGTTTGAGGCCCAATTCAACATCCTACTTTGATCTTTAAAGTTCTAAACAGGGGATGAAGAGGCGTGATATCCCAGAGAAGTTGCCTAGATGTGGATTCTTGCTCCAGATATAATATTAGAAATAGATTATTGATCAGATTTTCCAAACTGATGTTCTCCTGTTATATTGTAACTGCATCTTCTGGAATCTCCAGCCACTATAAAGAAAGATATCAACCATCCTCAGCCTAAGTGCCTCCCAGATGGGTCAAGTTCTAGAATTCTCAGTAATCACCATGTTAATTAGGACATTCTGGGAATTGGGTGAGATGGAGTGGAGTGGAGAAGGTTCACCTGTCCAAATGCATAAACATGCATGTAAAAGAAAGAGCATCCCCATATTCATGAGGGGCGTGATGTCTTAATAGTTAAAGACCTTGAGCCTGACAGCCTGGGTTCAATGCCCAGGCGCTGTGAAACAGAGGGAGCTTCCATTACTTGTCTCAGCTCCTGCCAACCTATCAGTTCGAAAGCATGCAAATGTGAGTAGATAAATAGGTACTAGTTTGGTGGGACAGCAATGGCATTCTGTGCACTTCGGCTTATAGTCATACTGGCCACTGTTGGCTCCCTCGGCTAGGAAATGGAGATGAGCATTGCTCTCTAGTAAAGGTACATGACAGCTAAGACGCTGAGCTTGTCAATCAAAAGGTCAGCAATTCAGCAGTTCAAATCCCTAGTGCCGCATAATGGGGTGAGCTCACGTTACTTCTGCCAACCTAGCAGTTCTAAAGCACATAAAAAATGCAAGTAGAAAAATAGGGACCACCTTTGGTGGGAAGGTAACAGCAATTTTTGAATTGCTGCCATTTATCCCCCATGGTTTAAGGATAGGGTGTGGGAAAGCGAGAGGCACATCCCTTTGCTCACAGCAAAGAGGTACCAAATTGTTGTGCCCACAAACATTTCCTCATGAGGTGAATATGTGAGGACCTGGTTTTAGGTCCGTGTATACATATAAGGGTGTAGCTGCTGTCCATGAAAAGGTGCGATACCATTTGGCCCATGTGAGTAATTATAAAGGTAAAGGCTTCCTCAATCCAGTTAAGTTTGACTCTAGAGAGCAGTAAAGGTAAAGGTTCCTCTTGCACATATGTGCTAGTTGTTCCTGACTCTAGGGGGCAGTGCTCATCTCTGTTTCAAAGCCGAAGAGCCAGCGCTGTCCAAAGATGTCTCTGTGGTCATTTGACAGGCATGACTCAATGCCAAAGGCGCACGGAACGCTGTTACCTTCCCACAAAAGTGGTCCCTATTTTTCTACTTGCATTTTTTACGTGCTTTTGAACTGCTAGGTTGGCAGAAGCTGGGACAAGTAGCGGGAGCTCATCCCGTTACATGGCACTAAGGACACAGAGCCTGTGTAGCGTAGAGGGCTAATGCCTCATACTAAAGGCAGCAATTTACACCAGCTGCCTGTAATTTCTCTGAGTTCAATCCTAGCCAGGCTCAAGGTCGACTCAGCCTTCCATCCTTTCTAAGGTGGGTAAATTGAGGACCCAGTTTGTGGGGGCAATAAGCTGACTTTGTATAAATATAAATATACAAAAGTATGAAGGCTATTGCTTAACGCATTGTAAGCCGCCCTGAGTCTCCGGAGAAGGGCGGCATATAAATCAAATTAAAAAAAAAAAAAGGATTTGAACTGCTTAACTGCCAACCTTTTGATTGACAAGCTCAGCGTCTTAGCCACTGAGCCACCGTGTCCCTTCACTTCTTGTATAACGTAAGTGAAAAAAGAAAGAATTATATTTACGTCAAAGTGTTAGTAACTTTTCTCTATAGACCCTTAATCTGGAAATCTTGAAATTTTTTGCCATGTATTCTATCCCTAAATCAGAGAGGAATCTCACTTATCACAGTCTTTGTCTGGAGCATTAATCTTTTTTGATGCAACCTCCCCTAATAGCTCTGATTGGAATCTGAAAGAGCCCAACCCTGAGGTCTGATATAGTTAGCCTCACATGCAAAAGCTCCAGATTGCACAGTCTCACTCTCTTCTCCATCAGTTACTATAGCAACTGCAAGCCTCACCAGTGAAGCTTGGTATCTTTACAAAGCGGGCTAGAAGCAGCTCGCGTATGAAAAACCTGCCACTTGCACACAAAAGCAGCAATCTCAAGTGGTAACCGATGGCACTTGATCTGGGAAATGGTGTGTGCTCTTTTTGGGGGCGTGGGGGGGTGAATCTCCCAAACATAAACCTCTTAAGATATAATCTTAAGATTATATGGGCATTTTAAATTTAGAGCAGGCTAGATTGCTGTACCCCTGTACTGTCCTCAAGATTGGGCTAGGACACCTGGATGAGTGAAAAACATTTTTTTAAGCACTGGTGGGAAATGCTTAAGATTTAAGGAAATCAGTTCTGGGCTCTGAAGGGGGAATGAGAGGTGGTGTGTGTTGCTTCTGGGAGGAACAGGTTGAACTGCTAGGATCAATTCAGTCCATATGGATTGCCCACAAGCTGCACCACTGGCCCTTCAGTCCCTCAGTGTCCTGTTTGATTCCTTCAGGACATCCCTCTCTTGACTTCTCTTCCCATTTATCACTCCACTGTCAATGTGGTCAGCCATGGCTCTGTCCCAGCAAAAGGGCATCCTTGGAGAAGCATCAAAATGGCAGCCAAAACAACACAATTGAACCCCTGCCATTTGTTTACGCAGATCACATACATACATCAAAGGGGGGGGGGGGCAAGACTTTATCCCCTTTGACACTCTGCAAATGTCCCTGAACCCTCAAGCCTTTGTCCCCAAGAGTTTTGCTTTTTGAAAACTGCCAGCCAGGCAAGAAAGATGGCCCAAGCAGGGGATTGGCCTTGAGTCATTGCGCAGCTGCAAGAGACTTAGGGTTGACTCCCTCTAAGGGAGTTCTATGGGATTTTTTCTGTTTGTTCCCCAGAGAAGACAAACAAACTAGGGAGATTCCTGTATTACAGCCAGAATAAAATAGTCTGCTTGAACCCTACACATACTGATTTGGTTGCTTGCACTTTGCATTTGTTTTGCCAAGACTTCTGGTTTGCCTCTCTAGGGGAAGCAGCTCAAGTGGTCATCACTTGCCGACAGCTTATGAACATCTCACCTGAGCACCTTCAGTGAATTTTCCATTGCTCTTTAGTGGCAGAGGAAGAAATCTACAGTTGGACTCCCCTTCCTGTAGCATCAGAGACCTGTCGCTTCATTAAGCTAGCATTTTGCACCCAGATCCAACATTATTCCACAAACCCTGATTTAGTATATTGTGTTTCCCTGAAAATAAGACCCTGTCTTATATTTTTTGAACCCCAGAATAAGTGCTTGGCCTTATTTTCAGGGATGTCTTATTATTTTGGGGCGTGTGGAGCAAGATGGGGCTCCTGTTGCCGTCTTACCTGATTTCCAGCTCTGTCTCCCTAACCCTAGATAGGGGAAATGGCGGGGACGGCTGTGCATGCATTTAAATATTTTGGGGGAAGGCTTATTATGGGGGGGGCAGTATTTTAGCGCATGTGCTCAAAAGCCCGATTAGGCTTACTATCAGGGGATGTCTTATTTTCAGGGAAACAGGGTATGTATGCATTAGAAAAAGAGAAGGAAGAAATGAAGCTAACTTTTAAATGCCAAGAACAATATGGGATTTGGGACTGTCTTAGGGTACACAGTCCCTTGAGTTTAATTGGCTCTGATCCATTTGTAGGAGCAGGGAAACTGGGGCCAAAGAAGGGAGCCTAGAATTGCAAGAAATGTAGGGATCCAGATGGGCTATTTTCCTTGACTTTAATATGAATTAAAACGAGAGAAGATTTTTAATCCCTTTCTCTCCTGAAAAAGGAGAGGCTGCTTTCAACGATCTTTGTAGCAGATGAAATGCCAGTATAAGGGAATATGCATTTGCCTTTTTGAAAAAAAGGCAGCTTGTGGTACATAAATGCTTGACATCATCCTGTTGGCACAAAAGGTCATTTTCATTTTTAAGTTTTCACTTTTTAAGTTTTCCGCAGAAAACTTAAAAAGTGTGTAAACTCAACCTCTTCACTCGGATGAGACATCATAGATCAGCATCTAAAAGTTCAGTTTCCTAACTTGAGCAAGATTGAAAAGTGTGAGTCCTGTGTGAGTCACTTGGTGACAAGATTCACACATGCTAAAACCCAAATCTGTGCTAATGAGCCATGGTTGATGAGTTCCCATAACACTATGCCTCCACAAACCATATTGTAGTTTAACGTTGGTGGCCTGGTAAGCACAGATTGCTGGGGTCAAAGAAAGAAGAATCCTGGCATTGCAAGATATATGAGGATCGAGATGAGCTCAAAGAAATGAGTTTGTGCAAGATCACTAAGCTAAAACAAGGCATACTATATCAAGGTTTAGCATAATGAACTTCCGCTAGTCTTTCTTCTAAGAATGTATTTGGCAGCAATAAAAGAGAATATTTGTAGCTCAGAGTTGAACTATGGGGTCCTTGGTGCTCTCTGGACTTAGTTGTTTTCTTGCAGTTATTTCTTAACCCAAACTAGGTAACATCATCAGTGCTCTGCAGTGCTCTAGTTTGGGTAATGAAACATCTTCAAGAAAACAACCAAGATAAGAGAAATGGAATGGAATGGAATGGAATGGAATGGAATGGAATGGAATGGAATGGAATGGAATGGAATGGAATAGAATAGAATAGAATAGAATAGAATAGAATAGAATAGAATAGAATAGAATAGAATAACAGAGTTGGAAGGGACCTTGGAGGTCTTCTAGTCCAACCCTCTGCTTAGGCAGGAAACCCTACACCACTTCAGACAAATGGTTATCCAACATCTTCTTAAAAACTTCCAGTGTTGGAGCATTTACAACTTCTGGAGGCAAGTTGTTCCGCTGATTAATTGTTCTAACTGTGAGAAAATTTCTCCTTAGTTCTAAGTTGCTTCTCTCCTTGATTAGTTTCCACCCATTGCTTCTTGTCCTGCCCTCAGGTGCTTTGGAGAATAGCTTGACTCCCTCTTCTTTGTGGCAGCCCTTGAAATATTGGAACACTGTTATCATGTCACCCCTAGTCCTTCTTTTCATTAAACTAGACATAACCAGTTCCTGCAACCGTTCTTCATATGTTTTAGTCTCCAGTCCCGCAGAACACATAGGATCCTTCACTTAATTTGATGTTTCCTTATCCAACTGGCTGCACATCTTTGCAAGTTAAGTACAGCTACTCTGGAATACCAAAAGAACCTAAGCCATCTTTTTATTTGCAGGTATCCAAAGCTGCGGCAGACCTGATGGCGTACTGTGAAGCCCATGCCAAGGAAGACCCCTTATTAACTCCCGTCCCTGCTTCAGAAAATCCATTTAGAGAGAAGAAGTTCTTCTGTGCTATTCTGTAAATCTCACAGGAGCCTGACTCCGATTTGGGCTGCCCTGGACACTGATGTAGAGATTTTTCAGCAACGTGGACCAGTTTCTAGAGTCCACTTACTTTAAGAAAAATATATCAAACCACCTGGAAGTTTACAGAGAAGTGCATGATTTAAAAAAAAAAAGCGAATTCCTGCCTTCTTTGGAGAACGAGTTAATAACGATGTTGACCTACATCAAGAGGCTAAAGATCTTGACATCTGCAGAGTTGCCTTGAGGAGGAGGAGGGAGGGGGGAAATGTGTAAAAGTGTACATTTAATTTTCACTTTTGCTCTGGCCAAGCCAAACTCTATTGGCTTTCTCTGAAACAAAAATGAGGGTGCACAGAGCAAGGTTGTGAATGACGCAATGGGGTATGTGTATGTAACCTCGATTATTTTGTTTTGCTTTTCCCAAATGTCACTCTTATTTATGTTGAAATGTAAGATAATTGCAATGGATTCAATTTATTCTAACGTTCCTTAGTGTGGAGTATTGTGCGTATTTAGCATTTTAGAGTAGTGCCACACGAGGGGGTGGGGGGGTGGGGGGGGCAGGGATCCAACTGCAGTAGCCTATCCGTCTAAACATTTTATCAAAGGTTTAGTTGAGACCGTCTCCTTGCTTTTCACAAGCCTACAGGGCTGTCTTGTGCATTCCTAGCATACTTAGTATTGCTGTTTTCTAACATTTGTATTTGGTAGCTTTTGTTCTGCTAGTAAAATGTATGTTGTATTGGATTCTGCGGGGTTTTCTTTTTCTCTTCTTTTTTTCAGATTTTTGTATCCCACCTTTATTATTTTTACAAATTGCTCAAGGCAGTGAACATACCTAATACTCCTTTCACTCCTATTTTCCCAAAACAATAACAGCCCTGTGAGGTGAGTTGGGCTGAGAAAGAGTAACTGGCCCAAAACAGGGGTGAAATCCAGCAGGTTCTGACAGGTTCTGGAGAACCGGTAGCGGAAATTTTGAGTAGTTCGGAGAACCAGCAAATACCACCTCTGACTGGTCCCAGAGGGGGGTGGGAATGGAGATTTTGCAATATCCTTCCCCTGGACTGGGATGGGAATGGAGATTTTGCAGCATCCTTCCTCCTACCAAGCCACTCCCACCAAGCCATACCACGCCCACCAAGCCATGCCCACAGAACCGGTAGTAAAAAAAATTGAATTTCACCACTGGCCCAAAGTCACCCAGATGGCTTTCATGCCTAAGACGGAACTAGAACTCACACTCTCTTGGTTTTTAGCCTGGTGCCTTAACCACTAGATCAAACTGTTCTCTTCACCTTATTTTCCAGTGTTTTCTGCTATTAATCGAGAGTTAGCAAATTTCAACCTAAACAGATTTCCTTTGGTGGTAAACCATAAATCATGGTTTATTGTACAGAACACAACCAAAATGTGTTTTAATACAAGGCTTAAATAATCGCTGAAATGCAGAAATGCAGTTACTGTCAATTATACACATGCTATAATTGCCTGTAGTGAACTGGTTTATTCAGTTAATGTTCTGAGTTAACCTGAGATAATAAAGTATACTGATGTAAAACTAACAATATGGATTGGTTCACACAGTATACTAAGCTTAAAAAAGGGATTGTAATTTAGTTTGTTCTGTGAAAGCATGTTTGTCTCAGCATTGGAATACAGGAACTGAAGAATGAAATAATAAGAGAAAATTGACAGCAGAATCAATTATCCAGACACATGGAAGCTAAACTGCCATCTATTGGGAATGCTTTAAGTTCGATTTCTGCATTCATTAAGAGATGGGTCTCAATTTGCCCTTTCTATTGTATGATTTTTTGTAAGCAAGAATATACAGTAGACGTATATCTTCAGTTTTCCATATGCTACTCAATTGCAGCTGCTAAAAGTTCCAGCTAACATGGCTAAAGATGAGCAACAATCAAGAGTTGGGGTTCAAGTCTCTGCTTTAAAGCAGTGTATCTCAGCCTGAGTAACTTTTAAGATGTGTGGACTTCAATTCCCAGAATTTCTCAACCAGTATGCTGACTGGGGAATTCTGGGAGTACATCGTTGTTGAGGCTGTGAAACTCTGCTTTAAGGTCTCCTTATAGTAGGAAGTAGCGGGTGTGGTGGCTCAGTGGCTAAGATGCTGAGCTTGCCGATCGAAAGGTTGGCAGTTCAGTGGTTCGAATCCCTAGTGCCTTGTAACAGGGTGAGCTCCGGTTACTTGTCCCAGCTTCTGCCAACCTAGCAGTTCGAAAGCACGTAAAAAATGCAAGTAGAAAAATAGGGACCAGCTTTGGTGGAAAGGTAATAGTGTTCTGTGCACCTTTGGTGTTTAGTCATGCTGGCCACATGACCACAAAGACATCTTTGGACAGCACTGGCTTTGGCTTTGAAACGGAGATGAGCATCGCCCGCTAGAGTCAGGAACGACTAGCACATGTGTGTGAGGGGAGCCTTTACCTTTACCTTATAGTCGGAAGTATTTGGCCAAATGTGCTGACAGGCTGTCTTCTCACAAAACAGCATTTCCTGCCTGTACCAGGTACGTAATTGGTTATGATCCACTTGGTTGCCCATCATGCTGGAATTAGGAAGTCAGTGAGAACTACAGACCAATACTTCTAAAAGCTGAATAAGTAATTCCTTCTTGCTCATCAAGGAAATCTTGGCAGTTTATATGGCCTCAGACTCCATTACTTAATTTTTGGTGTTTTTTCTGTGCTGAAGGGACAGTAAACGTGTGTGGGAGATACAAAAAGCAAGGAAGTTCTGGTATATTTAATTAATGGTATATTTCATTTGGAAGCTCTTAAAAAGCAATGGGCAGCAAAATAACACACTCTTCCTATCAAACTAGGAGCTGATTGCTTTGCTTTCCCGCAGGGCTTTTCTCCTTGCAGGAAGACGGGGCACTGATTTAGTGAGGAGATCATTGACCTCTCAGTGGGACTGGTTTTCCCAGACGAGAAGCTGTAACCTAATTCTCTGCTGTTTCTTGCATTATTGTGCAAATGATGGCTGCCAGTTAGCCAAATAGAATTTAATCTGGTTTTGTTCTTGGTCTTCTATAAAATCCATACCTTGCCTTGTGAGGAAAAATGCAAAATTAACACGTTTTCATGCCTTGATTAGCAAGCTACACCTCAGTTTAATTTTGTGCATTAAACATCACTTACTAACATGATACAACCTCCCCAGGTAACACACTTTTAATATTTTATTACAATAGGAATTTAAATAACAAATCCAGAAATAATCATATACATACACATACATAGATCAGGATTTTCTTCTTTTGCAATAAGCAACATTATATAAAATGCAAAATAAACATATGCCTCCAAAAATGCAGGTTAATCAACAATCACAGAAAAATGTCCCAACAGCACTTAGACTTATATACTGCTTCATAATGCTTTACAACCCTAAGAGGTTTACAGAATCAGCATATTGCCCCAACAAGACCATTTTACCGGAACAGAGTCTTCTAGAACCAAACTAGTTCTTGTCTTTAGGCCTGAAAACTTTTCTCGAAACTTACGCATTACTTTGAATAACCTTCCCAAACCATCCCAGATGTAAAATATATTTCATGGCGTCTTATATGCCACATTTGTTCCTGTAGGAGTCAACGTTTTGTTACTTTCAGCTACTTGGAGAGAAATTCTGATGGAAAAGCTACTTGTTGAAAGAAAGAAAATCAAGAGCCTAATTGTAGGCTATCAGATATACTTACTGAGATTAGTCAGCCCAGTGAAAAAGACGTTCAAAAGAATCTCCCATTCAGACAATCCACAGGTACACTGCAGGTATGTGGAGGGGGCTATGCAATGTCTTGGACCTTCTTGGGATCTCCTTCTCCCCACCCCCACCTCCAATCTGTTTTCAAAATGATGGATTATGTTGTATGTGTTTTCAAGTTTTTCCTACAAACTAACCTACTGTTAATGTTGATATTTACTTGAAGGCAGACTTAAATTTCGTGCCTGAAACCCTAAATCCAGAGTAGGCAACTTGGTGTTTCTGACTGTACTTCATATCATCCCTTATCAACTTGGCCACTGATAAGAGGAGCTGAAATCCAATTATTTAGAGAATGTCTGCTCACTTGCCCCTATTCTGGAAACCAAAAGCTGCACTTAAGACTGCATGCCTCAGCCAATACTGCTTCTGTCTACAAAAACGGGGGAAATCTAGTCATATCATTATAGGCCCTGGATAAATCACTCTGTATCTGACTGATCTAAGCGCATGTGGTCAGCAACTTTCTTCTGATCATATACAAGATCCTCAAGGAAGATGGTTGCTGTGCACTTCATATATAAATTAATACCGTGCTGTGATACTACTACTTTGCATAACTGGAACGTATATCTGTTTAAATCTGCAAACTTCTTGGAAAGCCCTCTAGTGGGTAATTTAGGTAAATGCCAATTAATCAACTCACAGCAACTAGAGAGGATCATACTTCACAAATCACACTAAATTAGCTAAACAACCCTCAATGGCCTGGTTCGGGCATTACACTAAGCTCTAAACTGTGATTTACAATGTCTTGATGTACTCAAAATGCATAATTATGACTTCACTTTGAGTTTCCAGCATTTAAGGGGCTGCCATAAAAAAGACAGGGCCAACCTATTCTCCAAAGCACCTGAAGGCAGGACAAGAAGCACTAAATGGAAACTAATCAAGGAGAGAAGCAACCTAGAATGAAGGAGAAATTTTCCTGGCAGTGAGAACGATTAATCAGTGGAACAGCTTGCTTTCAGAAGTTGTAGGGCCTGGAGGTGTTTAAGAAGAGATTGGAGAGCCACCTTTCTGAAATGCTATAGGCCCATGATGGCGAACCTATGGCATGGGTGCCACAGGTGGCACACGGAGCCATATCTATGGGCACGTGAGCGTTGCCCTACCTCAGTCCAGCACGCATGTGCGTGCTGGCCAGCTGATTTTTGGGCCTTCTGGGCCCACTGGAAGTTGGGAAACGAGGGGCTCCGGAGGGGAGGCCGTTTTTGCCCTCCCCAGGCTCCTAGAAAGGCTCTTGGAGCCTGGGGAGGGCAAAAAATGGGCCTACTGGGCCCACTGTGCCATTGCATGCCAAAAGGAGGGGAAGAGCAGGGGGGTCATGCACGCATGGGGGGGACGGGGCGCATTGAATTTTGGATGTGGACACGCACACGTGCAATCCCCCCCACTACCCCCGCTTTTGGCACACAATGGCAAAAAGGTTAGCCATCATTGCTATAGGCTCTCCTGTTTGCACAGAGGGTTGGACTAGAAGACCTCCAATGTCCCTTCCAACTTGTTATTCTGTTAACATATTATCCAAACCAATAATAGGGATTCATGGGGTTTTCCTGTTTAGGGGGGGAGAGAAACTTGTGTTTCCTCCCCACTCCCCACCCCATCAGGTATTTTATTTACAACCCAAAAGCTACTATCAATGTGATAAAGCATTGGGGACAGTGCTAATAGTTAATGTTTGTGAGCAAGAGAACACTGAAAATTTCTCCATAATCTTTACAATTACCTAAGTTTGTATATATCATGAATTATCAACAACCACAGACAAGTCCATGTACCAAGTGAAGCTAAAAACCCAATTAAAATATAATGGTGAACTCCCACCATCGTTCCCAATATTTCTTTCAGATGACACTACTTTAATAGCCAAAAGATACAAAGGTTCTGCAAATTATGATTATAAAAGTCAAGGAACACAATGAAAAACTGGGACTAAAATTAAATACAAAGAAAACTGAAGTAATAACTGGCACCGTGGCCAGTCTTAGAAATGACAATGAAGAAAATGAAGTGGTGGGTAGCTTCCGCTTTTTAGGATCAATCATCAACTATAAAGAAATAAGCAGTGAAGAAATATGCCACGGACTAGTGCTTGGTAGAGCAACCATGAAGGCCTTGGAAAAGATATTCAAATGCTGTAATACAATTGTACCAGTGGTGGGCTGCTCTCGGTTCGCGCGAACCAGTAGTGGTGGCAGCGGGAGGCTCTGCTCACACACCCAGATGTCATCAAAAACGCTCTGCACATGCGCTGAAGAGCTGCATGCTTGCAAAGCGAGCGCTTGCAAAGCGTTAGCAAACCGGTAGCACTGGGATTTGAAACCCACTACTGAATTGTACTTACAAAGATCAGATTACTGTAGGTCAAGCAATGGTATTCCTTGTAACACTTTATGGGAGCAGAAGTTGGACTTGGAAGAAGCAGAATAGAAAGAGTATTGACTCTTGAAGTTTGATGTTGGAGAAGACTCCTGAGAAGAGTATGGACAGCCAAGAAAACAAACTGATGGATCATGAAACAAATCAATCCAGAGTTCTCATTCAAGACACAATTGACTAGGTGCAAATTATTCTAGTTTGGGTATACTGTGCAAAGACCTAGCTTTCTAGAAAAGGCTCTAATGATGGGGAAGGTGGAAAAAAATGCTGACCAGCAGCAAGAAGGATGGACTTAGTTATAGTAGCAATGGGTGCATCATTTGAAGATCTGAAGGAACAGGTTAAGGACAGATCATCATGAAGAAAATCTGTATGCCATCACTAAAAAACCTGATTTTTTATTTATTTATTATATTTCTGTAATACAGTTCTCTAATTCGTTTTATTTGTGTTGCTTTAAGTTTTTGGTATTTTTACTGAATGTTCTAATTTGCATTATCATATGAAATGCATCTTTACACACCATTTAGGTGTCCAGAATAGGACTAACAATTTTAGTGAGAAATCAGATAACAAAATAATACTCTTGCTATTACATTTGTAAATTACTTTTAGGGAAGGAGCACAACACATCTGAAAGTAAAATTCAGTGATTAAATTAGATAAATTAAATTAAATTAGATAAGCACAGTATAGAACCTGCAATGAAGATAAGCACTAAAAAGAACATACCTAACAGGTATAAAAAATCCTTCAGGGTATGTTTATATTATGTGCGTGTAAGTTATTTTGCTTTTTTTTTTTTTTTGGTTCTGTTTTGTTTAACTAAAGGCCAAGAAACAAACTATGTTACACAGATTTTTAATTAAGTTTTGAGATTCTGATCGTTTAGCTTTTAAAATTAGCCAAGGGAAACTTAACACGGTGAAGTCACCCTGATCCTCACCAAAAAATAAAAAATTGAGCAATAAATAGGAACACCTAATACTATAACTTGTTCATACTGATACAACTCCCATCATTCTCCTGTAGTATATAACCTAGTCTTAAATTTCTTAAACAATTCGTCCCCATGCATTAACAAGTGTTTCTTCAAATTGGCCACTTTTTAAGACAAGTGGACTTCAATTCCCAGAATTCCCTAGCCAGCTTTGCATTCTGGGAGCTGAAGTCCACATGTCTTAAAAGTGGCCGAGTTTGAGGAACATTTGCATTCATATTTCGGACACAAGGCACAAATAATCCACTGCTGACGTTTTTGCTCCTCCGCATCTCTATCCTTTCCTGGGTTGGATTTCTTGAGTTTTTCAAAGAAAGGAGATGGCGTGCCGGGCTCTAATCATAGCTGATTTAAAAATTCTGGGCTCTAATCATAGCTGATATAAAACTTCTGCAAGGCCAATTCTGGCCCGAAACAAAAGCTGCCCTAAGAACGGAAACACGCGTTAAAACAATCCTACTTTTAAAAATCTCCTTTCCTTTCCTGTCCAAAGGCTTGCCTTCTTTCTTAACTGGCTACTGATATTGTCAGTCAAACTGTTTAACCAATCATTTTCGACTTTTTCTCCCAGCATATTAGTCCCGCTCACCAGCCGTGACGCGCGCCCTTGAAATATAGGGATTGGCTACTGCCAACTCTCCCTCTAGTCCCGCAAGCGAGTCGCGCAGGCGCTCTTTCTTTTTCAAGTCTCCTCTGCCCGCTTGTTGGTGATATAGAAGCGCTCCTTGATTCGACGTCGACTCGGCTCGGAAGACTCTCGCCTAGAGAGCAACGCCATGTTCCGGCGGAAACTGTCGGCGCTCGACTACCACAACCCAACTGGGTTCAACTGCCGAGGTGAGGGAAGCCGTTACCAATAGGCCGCAATACGAACCCACCGTCTCATTCATGGCTGATAGCTGCTGTTGGCATTTTGATACGCATGCGCGAAGCCCTCCTTCGCTTTCTGGATAAGAATGGTTGCGTTGGCCACGCCCCTACGGCGGTGTTTTTTTTCCCAGTCCCCTCCCCTTAAAGCGGCTTTCTCTCATGAGGCCCACCAGGTGTATGCAACTACAGTTCCCATCACTCTTATTAAGCCAAGCTACGGGTATTAGTTCCTGTGAAGAACGGCTGTAGATTTTGGGTCTGGCTAGTCTAAAAAAAGAAGAATTAGGGGCGATATGATAGCAGTATTTCAGTATTTGAGGGACTGTCACAAAGAAGAGGTGTCAAATTATTCTCCAAAGCAGGGGTCTCCAACCTTGGCAACTTTAAGCCTGGCGGACTTCAACTCCCAGAATTCCCCAGCCAGCTTTGCTGGCTGGGGAATTCTGGGAGTTGAAGTCCGCCAAAGCTGGCTGAGGAATTCTGGGAGTTGAAGTCCGCCAGGCTTAAAGTTGCCAAGGTTGGAGACCCCTTCTCCAAAGCACCTGAGGGCAGGACAAAAAGCAACGGGTGGAATCTAATCAAGGAGAGAAGCAACCTAGAACTAAGGAGAAATTTCCTGACAGTGAGGACAATTTATCAATGGAACAGCTTGCCTTCAGAAATCGTGGGTGCTCCATCACTGGAGGTTTTTAAAAAGAAACTGGACAGTCACTTGTCTTGAGATTGTAGAAGACTTCCAAGATCCCTTCCAGCTCTATTCTGATTGATTGATTGATCGATTGAAAATGGCAAGGACTTGTCCATGCAGTGTCCAAGAACGGACACAATTAAACAGAGGGAAAAAAATGAAGGTCTAGTTGTCCCAGTTTGCACAAATACTAAACCAGAGAGGGTGCTTTTTCACAGTAACATGCAACTCTTAGCCAAATAAAATAAAGCACACTACAGTATCTATGGAGAAGGTTCCAGTGAATAATCTACATTGGTTCAGGACGCTGAGGAGCCTCATTTATACCAATAGAGATTCCCCAGCTGTTTTTCATCTAGGAACATCTTGACCCCTTCACAGATATTTAAAAGCAGGATATTTGATATTATTGTCCAAGTAGAGTTCAATTGCCAACAGCAAAGTCCTGCTTGCTGTTCCATTATAAAAACTTGAGTTTGAATGCGAGCAATATTTGAAAATGCATTATTGTCCCTTGCCTCTTGTTAGCACTAACAAGATTACAGGTACAACAAACGTCTAAGTGCCAGCCAGTTCTCCAGCCTCCAAGGTCCCTTCCAGCTCTATTCTATTCTATATTCTATTATTATTCTTCATAATCAGCCATACTTGGAGAGTACCAGCTTAAGAAATGCTTTGTTAAGTGCTCACATTATCGAGAGTACAGAAGTTAGGTTTGCATGCAATATAAGCATTTGGTATCTTGCCAGGGTACCAGCCTCTGGTGGAGTTGAGTTTCCCAAAAGGAGGTTGAAATTAATTACTATAAACCCTGTAGTAGCAGCTCCTGAAACTACAGTAAACTCTCAGGGGAGCAATTCCACACTTTTCCTGCAACTTCTTATGACTTCTTGGAGATCAAAAGAGAAGGAACTCACATTTCAGAACTTATGACATAGAAAACTGGAGCCGAAGTTGCTAAAGTCTT
Source organism: Masticophis lateralis (assembly GCA_030761175.1). Classification (NCBI taxonomy): domain Eukaryota; kingdom Metazoa; phylum Chordata; class Lepidosauria; order Squamata; family Colubridae; genus Masticophis; species Masticophis lateralis. Next base: position 328,229,484 of record JAUDYJ010000001.1, read on the forward strand.
CTCTTTGAACTGGTATCACAGGCAAAATGGAGGTGGGAGAGAGATTTGATTTTGATTTTGATTTTATTTTTTTGCTACTTAACTGTGTTGTGATTATTTTAGAATGTAGAACGGGACTGTTCAACCTTGGCAACCCCCAGAATTCTCCAGCCAGGTTACCAACACTGATTTAGTATAGTTTACCAACCTCCATCTTTAAAGAAAGCTATATAGAGATAGGATTCAAAATTGTAAGCTGCCTTACGGAACAACAATATGACTATATTGCATGAATAGAATAGAATGGAATAGGAATAGGAATAGGAATAGGAATAGGAATAGAATAATAGTATAGGATAGAATAGAATAGAATTCTTTATTGACCCAAGAGTAATTGGACACACAAGGAATATCTCCGGTGCATAAGCTCTCAGTGTCCATACTAGCAATAAGTGATAAATCATGATCATATTCAACGTAAAAATATATTCATCATTTGTTTGCTGCCCACCTTGCTGCAGTACTCCCCCATTGCCCCCCCCCCTCCAGGCCAACTGGCAGAGCTAGGTCTTCAGGCTCTTAGGGAAGGTTAGGAGGTTGGGGGCAGATCTCACGGGGGAGGGGGGCAAGAAGTTCCAAAGGGCTGGAGCTATGGCAGAGAAGGCTCTTCTGGACCCCGCCGGCCAGAGTTCCTTGACAGGCAAGATCTGCAGCATGCATCCTCTGCCAGCATGGGGGGAGTGGCTGTTCCAACAGGGTGAGATGGTTCTTCAAGTAATCTAGACCCATGTCATCCATGCAGGGCTTTATAAGTAATAACCAAGCCTTGAATTGCACCCAGTAGCAAATCTGCAGCCAGTGCAGCTCACGGAACAGCGAAAAGCCTGTCCATGTCAAATTTAGTAGAATGTAGTATAATCATATAAATATTTTATAAGGACTTATTTTAATTTAAAGAAAAGTATTTTTATGTGACTTGTATTTATTTGTTATTGTAGATGAAACAGAATTCAGAAACTTTATTGTTTGGCTTGAAGACCAGAAAATCAGACACTATAAAATAGAAGACAGGGGGAACTTAAGAAACATCCATAATGCCACCGAATGGTCAAAGTCCTTTGAAAAGGTAGTGTTATTTTTAAGTGTAATTTCTAAGCATGTGGAAGGGATCTTGTTTTACTTACAACTGCACATTACATGCTAATTAAGTTAGATTATTTAGGACTAGAGTTGATGAAAGCACAGAAAACTAAAATTAAGGTATTTTCACAGGCTGTAGCATTTTTTTTTTGTACAGTTATAAAAGTTGGACATACTAAATTGGTTTCTACAACTACATTGTCAGTTGCAATATAGGTCTAGTGATAAGAAAAACCTATTGCCCTGATACTGCCTACAATAATCCAGATAATTACATACTATTTGCTCAATATATGATGCATTATATTTTCTTCCAACAATTTGTAGCCTTCTACATTGCTGATTTTAAATTGGAATATTTTTATATCATGTTACCTTTACTGTTAATAGCCATGGGAGTTGAGAATATTTTCATATTTGGGAATAATGCATGTTGTTTCTATAACCCAGCAGGAGTCCAGGAATCTTCTCTAAGTAAATTAATAATGCTTGTGCTTTAGAATTAAAGAAAAGTTTTAATAGAGTAAATTATATTAACATACTGTAAGTCAGAGCCATTGTACATTACTTTCTAAAAATCTTGAAAGAAAGAAACACCCAATTTACATTCATCAGCTTCTCACAATTACAGTTTTCTTCCTGTGTTCATACACCTCTCTTGTTTTAGGAAGATATTTAATGTTGTTGTTTCACTTACATCTTTGTTTATTCTATAGGATAGATCAGTAAAAATTGTTTTCAACATTAAGGCTAAAAAAGGTCAACTAAAAATCATTAGCTCTACAGAAGAAACCCAGTTTATATTTTTCTGCCATCCAGTATTTCCTTTTAATCTGTTTTGGAAGAAGACCCCCAAAATAGTGGGTATAAATTGTAAAAATCCATTGTGAAGTAAAAAATGTGTGAGGGGGACCAACTAAGAGTTCACTGTGCTAAAACGTAATTTGGAGTTAGAATTGGGAAAGATTTTGGAGGCACAGCAGTAATGAAAAAAAATATTGTAGCAGAATTAGAATATAAATAATTGAAAGTTAAAAATAAGTATACTGCTTTGCTCCATGGCACTGTGAACATTTGGAACTGTGTTCAGGATCTTATTACCCAATGAAGCACACTTCATAGCTAAGAAAACGTTAGATGAAAGGAAAGAACTAGTCCTATTCATACAGTCATGCCTTTTTAATATTATGATTGTGGCATAAATAAGATCACAAGGAAGTGTTTTCCAAGCTATTTCATAATAGCTGGAAGTAACCTTTATCTATCAATAATAGAAATAGCTGCTCTTGACTCAAAAAGTGCTGAAATGTCTCAGATCAAGTATGACAGCAACAAGTTTTTTTTCCCTGGAAGATTCTTTAATGCTGAATTCATAATCCAGTGCCAGATGTCTATTAAACTCTTCACCCAAGTGAAACCTATAGCTTTTAAGAATTGTTGCTAATTGAAATGTTTGATTTAAAATTGCTTTTTTTAACAGTACCTTAAAGATGTGAATTGTCCTTTCACTATACAAGAACGGCAAGAAGCCATTGATTGGCTTTTGGGATTGGCAGTTAGGCTTGAGTATGGAGACAATGGTATGCTGGACTTTTTAATCTTCTCTTCCTTAAAATGTGATAGATTATTCTTTAATTTAAAATTGCAGTCATATTTTTAAAAGTGAGTAAGGAAGAGATTTGCAGTTACGCTTCAATTAATTCCTTTATTTTACACATGCTCTAATTTTAAGTACCTTAAAAACTAGAAGCATGTATAATTAACATACATAATAGGAAAATCTTTATTTACCTGGTTAATTCAAAGTTTGACTCCAGTAGAACTTAACTGACATCTGAATGAAGCTGCTTTACTTCAAAAAGCATTTACCCAGGGGTGTCATACTGGCCACACCCACCCCAGCTCCGCAAGAGGGGAAAACATAATGTGACGGCAACGTGATGCAGCGAGTTTGACACCTGTGCATTAACCCAATCAACCTTTTAGAGTTGAGATGAGGCTGACTATGAAAATGCAATTAAGACCAAATGCACTAATGCAAGGATTTGTTCTTGAAATAGAAACAAATGAATTTAGTTCCTAGCTTTCAGATACTAATGGTTTAATGTGCTAAAGCAGTGTTTTTCCACCTGGGCAACTTAAAGATGAATGGATGTCAATTCCCAGTATTCCCTAGCCATTGACGTTCATACATTTTAAAGTTGCTCAGACTGGAAAACACCACTCTACAGTCAGGCATTTTGGAAAACCTAATCTGCCATTTTGGTGCAGAAAAGTTGGATTGGGGAATGCTTAATCCTGCCTCACTCATTTCTCTGCAGCTGTTTCCCCACCAGCTCTCCCCACCCCCTTCCATGGGCAGAGGACAGACAGCTAACTAATAAACTGTAAAAGATAGATTAACAATTTCACTTCATATCTATTACTTTTTTATTTCAAACAATTTATCCACCAATTCGCAATTATTTTGCAGATACTGTGAACCAGTTTTCTATTAAAGCTACAGTTTTGGCCTTTGCTTTTTTCTGAATTTGGACAGCTTGTTTAGTCTTCATTGTTTTTAAAAAAGGTTGTTTGCTGTCCCTGAACATGATGATAGATGCTACTTAGAATTCATAATTAGTAGCAATTAACAAGCATCTACAATGAAATTTTTGAACAATATAGACAGCTGCTGCTGTTATGCACATGCTGTTCTTGGGAGTAGAAGAATAGTATAAGGCTTATTTCCTTTGCTTTCTTTAATTTTGAGCTTGTTCTTTTTATTGTGACCTATAGTTATGCATTCAGTGAACTGGCTTTTCTTTTAACAGCTGACAAATATAAGGACCCTACACCAGAAGGGGCTAAAAATGCAGATAATGCAGCCAAAAATACAGAACCCCTGATAAACCTGGATGGTAAGTAAAGATGCAGCTTAATTTTTTCTCAGTGTGAAATGTGCATTTTTAAAAAATGAACCTCTACCTATGTCCTTTTTTTACAGTGAATAATCCTGATTTTAAAGCTGGCGTGATGGCTTTGGCAAATCTTCTTCAGATCCAACGTCATGATGACTATTTGGTTATGCTTAAGGTTAGCTTATTAATGAGTTATTTCACTAGCTTTCATTTAAATTCTTTAAAAATGATTTGTGTTAACTTGCTGAATGTTCCCTTCTCCATCACTTTTAGTATTTATTTGACACCCATGAAAAATTTGAGGTGGACAACATAGCATAAGAAAGAGACTCATAAACCTCTAGATGCTGCCTTGAAACCTAATACCCTTCTGAAATATCTACTGTTGAGAATGTGTGTATTTAGAAGTTTCTCCTTTTCCAGAATCTTTTCTTTTTAGTTGTGTTTTCTGTATTTAACCTAAGCACATGTTTCAGTAATGGGATGGCCATTTTTTACTTGTAAGCTGTATCTTAGACTATATTCATAGTGTTCTTCATTACTCTTTTTTAATCCAGTTTCTGGAAAAAAAGTGTAGCTTTTTATAGGAGAAAAACTACAAACTATAAGAGCAACTCCGTTGAAGGACAGTTTCAGAAGACTCTCAATGATCTCTTTAGAAGGAAAAAACTAATACATCTAGAGTCTAAGACACTTAAGTAAATACACTTAGTTTGAATTTCAGGCCTAGAGTTGTATGCTTTTGCCAGTCCCTGCTTTGGTTAAACTTATGCCTGCTTGTTGATTCATTTTAGTTAATGATTTGGCTGATCACATTCAATACAGGTTTCACAGTGTCTTCAATTAAGAATGGTGGGCCTTTGCAACATGGTCTCTTTGTTATGAAGGATACAATTGTAGGGCTTTGAAGTATCTTTCACAGCTTCAATACTAGAATGTTGACTATTCCTACTCTACTAATATGTCTGTAATGATTCATCTATCTCTTTGGAATGAGGTAGATGGTCAAGAGTATTAGCTAGTGAGCCTGGAGTGTAACAGACACAGTGATGATCAAAAGTAATAACTCCCAGCATTTTCTTCAAGCCCTATAGAGTTGTTGTTCAAGCACTATACAGAAAAAGCAGATAAACATTAAATATGTTTCTACTAGATGTTTTTATACCTGTTTCCCTACAGCATTAAAAAGAGTTCCTATATATACCGTAGGTACAGCTACATCTGTTGTTAAGCATGTGTTTACATTTGTTCAATGGGACTTTTTATTACCTCCCTCCAGTATGCATGTTCTGCAATAGCACTTACCATATTTTTCAGTGTATAAGATGCCCATCACCACTGCCACCCATCGCCGCCTCCATGCAACCTGTTTTCGGACTCTGCATGACCCATTTTAGGCCAGTTCCAGGCAGCAGGGATCATCGCTGCCTATCCCCACCATCTGGAATGGGCCAAAAATGGGGTGCGCAGAGGCTGAAAACGGGGTGCCCAGAAGCAAAAATCCAGGCACCCAGTGGCCAAAAATGGGGTGCCCGGAGGCTGAAAATGGGGCACATGGAGGCAGCAATAGGCGGTGGCGATCCTTGCAGCCTGGAACAACTGATGGGATATTTTAGGAGGCTGATCCAACTGCCAATCAGCTGCTCGTGCTAAATCAGATGTGTTGAAGCTGACCAGGCTTGCTATTTGCTGCAAGGAGGCAAATTGCTGGGAGGCAAAGGCTGAAGGCTGGCAGGTGGGTGGGGCTTCAGCAACATTCGCTCTATAAGATGCACAGACATTTTCACCCACTTTTAGGGTGAGGGAAGTGTGTCTTATACACCAAAAAATAATTGTATATCACTGGACGTAACCCACACATAGCACTTAGATCCAAGGTGCATTTCTATATGAAATCTCACATAACATTAAATGTTGAACTACAGTGAAAAACAAACCGCCCCAAACAGAGAGCTGGAATCAAATATGAATATACACATTGCCGACTCAGTTTCCACTTGATCTTAATACTGTACTTCTGCTTCTTCTATCCCACCCTCTGCTTAATTCTAATTCATAAACTGCTTGAAATTAGAAATGACGGTGTTTTCCTATGTAAAATGCTCTATAGCAATATGTATGATTGCAGTACTGTATAATTTGCGTATGTCACACTAGCATTTATAAGCACACAAGTACATCTACTTTTTTCCTATTTTTCAGGCAATTCGCATTTTGGTTCAAGAACGCTTAAGTCAGGATGCTGTTGCAAAAGCAAATCAGTCAAAAGAGGTATTTTATATTTTAAATGCAAGAAATTACGGTTCATTTCATATCTTTAAGCAGGATGCTGATGGCTGCAAATCCTAAGGCTGTATATAGCTTTGGAGAACGTTCCTGTTTAGATAGATTTTAAATCTAGTCTGTAGATTTTTACAAAGTACAAAAAGAAGTGGCTAGCTGAAAAAAAAAATGTTTGATACCTAAAGATCAGGTTATAGGAAGATCATTTGGGCCATTGATCCACATGGATAATTTTATATGTTCTTTTAATTGAGTGATGAAAGCAAATTATTTATGAGACAGCTTTTTTGTGGAACATTTTTTTAAAAATTTCTTATGTATTTTATTTTGAATTTCTTAACATCTGAAGCTGTCCTGCCCACAGTATGTAGTTGGTATTGTTCAACTAAAGTTGTTGCAGATGCGGACAGGAAAATCCATATACTTGATGATCCAGGCACTTGGTAATTAGCAATGTTCTTTTGAAAGCCGCAGTTTAAGCACAGCAAATTACCTTCAGTCTAGATAATTACTGCAAAATCAGTAGGACATGCCAGATTCAAATTATACAAAGTAATTTGTTTTCCACTTGTGCATAACATTTTGTTTCAGTGATGAGTTTCCTGTCTCTTTCTTTAAGGGTTTGCCTGTCACCTTAGATAAACATATTCTTGGCTTTGACACTGGAGGTAAGTGATCCTCTCCTTGCTTTCTCTCAAAGCTTCTTTCTCAGGCTTTCCAGCCTGATCCTGTTTACCATTTCATTTGTTCAAGACAATTTCTTCTTTTCTTCAAGATTGTGCTTCTTTAGCAGAATGAGTGTTCCTTATATGTAGAGGAAAATAGATTTTATTTTTAGGAAAATGTGCACATTTGCCAGCAAGATTAAGTATATTTATTATGTCAGAAACTACCACATTTGCCTTTCAATTTACTGTGAACAATGTATTTATTCTAATGACTAATATGCCATAATTTAGTCTGGCACTTTCCCATGAATTTTCATCACAATTATACTTCACTGGTGGGGAAGTGATGGCTCAGCGATTAAAGATTCTGAGCTTATCAGCTGGCTGCCCAGGTTCAAGACCGAACATGACGAGGTGAGCTCCCATTCTTGCCCAGCTCCTGCCCACCTAGCAATTTGAAAGCATGTAAATGTAAGTAGATAAACAGGTACCACTTTGGTGGGAAGGTAACAGTGTTCCATGCGCCTTGGCATAATCATAGTCATGTTGGCCACATGACCACGGAAGTGTTCTCTGACCATACTGGTTCCCTCGGCTAAGAATTAGAGATGATCATCACCCCCTAGAAGTGGACATGACTGGACAGGGGAAACTTTACCTTTTATACTTCACTAAGTACTGCCAGTAGGGATAAAATCAAGTAAAAACAAAGAACATAAAAGATGAATTAAAACGTTCAATGAAAGAGATTTGTTTTCAAGGCCTTCTTAAACACAGTTAATTCTCAATTTATTAGAAATAGCATTCCAAAGAATTGGGTAACAATAAAGAAGGCAAGCCTATGGCAGCTTTAGGCAAATTGCACGGACCTAATACATCTGTCATCACCTTAAAATTAGGGACATTACATATCCCCATGGCAGGGGTGGGAAATCTGTGTTCTATGTAATCTTCAAGACTTGTGGGGGTTTTTTGTTCCACCATGACCTCATAGCATCAAAAATTATCTCAAAACTGCTGAATAATAGTAGCAAAATTAATCACATTTCACAGGGTAGAAATTTAAAGTAAATTAAGACACAGTAGGTTTAAAACCTCTATAAAAGGATGCTTATTACAAAGGGTTGTAGCAGAATTGACAGAAATCCATATTTTAGAACCACCACTTAAAAGAGTTTTGAACTGAACTCTATTTGCCTTTTCTTATCTCCCTCCCCAGATGCTGTCCTCAATGAAGCTGCTCAGATCCTCCGACTATTGCACATAGAAGAGCTCCGTGAGTTACAGACCAAGATAAATGAAGCCATCGTTGCCGTTCAAGCGATTATTGCAGATCCAAAAACTGATCATAGACTTGGCAAAGTTGGAAGATGAGCAAAATAAAAAAAGCTTTTGGCTCTCCTGTTGCTGGCATGCAGTTAAGGGACTCCTCCAGATCTAGCATGCAATTCCAAAAGGATACAATTCCCATGTTTGGAAAGAAACCAGGGCAACTGCCAGCACGTCCACTAAATATTTTTCTTTGCATAAATAAAGCTTGGATTACACCTCCTGTAATGGGAGGTTGTACAGCGGTGGCCATTTTCTCATCTTTTGAGTTTATTTGTTCATAAGACATTGCACATGGGGAGAGTTTATGTGTTTTTTGGAGTGAGGGAGAGATTGTGTGTGTGTGTGTTTTCTTTTTTTTCTTTTTTTTTAGTTAACCAGGTACAGTTCCTATCCTATGAATCTGAAGTATTTTACCTGCACCTCCTCAGTTCAGTGGTTTACGATTAGGAAAAGTGTTCCTGGCAGATTGTCAAATACAAACCTCAAATGGCCTCATAAAAAAGTCAGCCTTTTTATTGAATTCATGGAATAGCCTATAAAACATTAGCAGTTACCGTCAGATATTAACACACACGCAAACACACTTTTCTCTCATGCAGTCCCAGAATATGAAGAGTGGAAGGTAAATCTGAAACATTTCAGCATATTCTTACATAAATCTTAAAAAGTCATGCACCAAGTCAAGAAGCAACAAGAGGTGGCAGAACATTAAATTTTCTAAAATATCTTTAGCAATTTTGCATGGCTCCTAAGAACAGGCAAAGATACTCATTTATTTTTCCATTCTGCTTCATATAGTGTTTCCAGAAGTCATTCTAGACTGTTCCCTGTTTGAGCTAAGATGGTTTATCCCCCACCCCATTTCACTTTTTAAAAGTTTTTCCCCCCCAAGTAAAATAGTGATGAAGTAAGGCTATATTTATATGGTCATATTTCTTTTACAATGTTGCTCCAATCACCAGAAGAATATACATCCCTGTCATAGCACCATTTCTTTTTGGCAATATATAAAATTGTTTTCATTGTGAAAAAAAATACAGTAGTAAAGATTTGAGGTATAACTTAAAAATACTAGATAATTTTCTTCTAAGTTAAACCGCTTAATTCCCTCCAGTACATATTAACGGTCCTGATACAGCCGGAGGGGACTTTTGCATGGTGTGCAATAATGATAGGAAGTGGAACTCTTCTTCCAGCTGCCTTAGTGGAATTTATTTCCTCTCCTTCCCTCCACTTAATAGCTTATTTTCTTCCTGCAAAAATAAATAAAAATAAAAGTGATTCCATAAGGGATGCTGCAGGCTGACAATGATGGATCACAATATGCAACCAATAACCAATAGTGCAGTTTTGCCATTTCCTATTTCATTGATGGCTGCCAGTACCCCCAAAATGCAATGTGTGGGCGGCCCGCCGCATGTGCCTTGCCCTTGTGCATGTGGGCGGCCCTGCCACACATGCCCACCCATCCCACCCCCACACACATGCGCAGCAGAGCCCCGAAGACCAGCTGGCCGGGGGGAGGCACGCGCTGAGCTGAACAGAGGTGACAGCTGACATGCCCACAGAGAGGGCACTATGTGCCACAGGTTCACCATCACAGTCCTATTTGATCCATGAGCTTCCTTGTGCAGAGACTGCAAAACAATTGTTGGGGTCTAAAGGCACCAGATCTCATCAAGGCTAGAAGGGAACAATTTGCTAGACTGGCACTAAGAAGCAGCAAGAAGCCCAGGGATTCCATGAATGATAAAGACTACAGATAATCCTTGATTTAACAACCATTCATTTAGTGATCGAAATGTATTTAAAATCGTGTTTAAAGTTTGGATGCTTGGCAACTGGTTCATATTTATGGCATTTATGGGGTCATGTGATCACCTTTTGTGACCTGACAAGCAAAATCAACGTGAAAGCACAATTCACTTAATCATTTTACTAACGCAGAGAATCATTTACCTTTTTGGCAAGAAAGGTTATAAAATGGTAATAAAAGGTAATAAAATGAGTTAACTGCCTTGCTTAGCAATAAAAATTTTGGGCTCAATTGTGGTTGTAAGTTGAGGACTACCTGTATTCTTTCTCAGCTGCTGTGACCCACTTGGAGCAGGTCAGGACTGGCATAAAATCAGAAGAAAAATAGCAAGCCTTGTGTTCTAATCCATCTTTTGTCTAGTCCATCATTTTTATCAAACCTGTCAGGTGAATTGGAGACTTAAGAGATTCAGAATAATTCTCCAGTTTTAAGTGGGCCTCCTATAAAATAATCGGAGCACTAAAACAGCTTTTTGACATGTATTTATGAATGTTCTCCTTTTGCTACGATTGTGCCAAATGTTACAGTTCGAGGAGAAGAGATTTGTTTTCACCGATTTAACTGACAGACACAAAGCATTCAGATTTCCATCCTTTTCAATTGTATGGCTGCCATTTTCTCCATTACAATGCAATCTTGGCTAGTCAGGGATCAAGGGAATTAGAGCATCCTACACATGGCTGTTTAGGAGGCCATTTTGATTACTGCAATGCTTTCTAGACTGCAGGAAGGGAATGTCTATTACCAAGGCAACTAAGACATGGTTTTCATATTCTATGTTAACTCAAACAATTGCAGATCAGCAAGATAAATGCAGGGTTGTTTCCTATAATGCTAATGATTCTGATGCACTCCTGAAAAGAAATTCCATGAGCAAAGATGCGGGACTATTTCTCCTGCTCCCTCCACCCTCTTCTCCTTAAATCCTGCCCCAGCATTTACGGTTAATTCCTAATTTTTACCTCCTGGACAGTATGGATGAACTACGGTTATTCCATAGAGATGTGTCCGCTGATCTGGAAGATACTCGCCCGTAAAAGCACCATTTTCTTTGTTCACAGCTATAACACCATCCCTGTTGGGAGAAATTGAATAGCACATGAGGTTTGTGTCAAAGCTAAGCAGAGTCAGACCTGTTTAATATTTGCAGAGGACAGCATCAGGGATTCCAAGGGCAGGAGTCCAGTTGGAAAATTGAAAAAAAGCCTAGATAAAGGCGAATAAATCATATTGTTGTCAAGAAAGGTACATACCCTATCAGGTCACCAGGAAATCAATTTCATTTGAGAGAGGGTTCCCCCACCCCCTTTTTTTACTAACCTGCATTGTATTAAAGAAATGTGGCAATTGCCCAAATTAGAACAAGTGGATCAAATCCAAATCTAAATCTAATCCTTTGCAGATTGTTAGATATTCTTAATTCTGAGGGATACAGTAATAAATGCAATAGTGTACACAGTTGTGAAATGTAAAATTTGTTACTACCGGTTCTGTGGGCATGGCTTGGTTGGGGGGGCGTAATATGAGTGAGAGGGCGTGGCCAACTTTTTTTTTAACTTTTAAAACCATTTTTTCTACAACCATTTTTTTTCTACAAAAAAAAATGCTTTTAAAAGCCTCTGACGATCCCAGCTGATCTGTGCAATCTTCAGAGATTTTTTTTAAAAAAAACTTTTAAAAGCATTTATTTGGCCAAAGAGGTTGTAGAAAAAATGCTTTTAAAAATTAAAAAAAAAAACCTCTGATAATCGCGCGGCTCAGCTGGGCATGGAGGGGGCAGGGATTTTTGCCACCGGTTCTCCAAACCACCTACCACCATCGCTACCGGATCGGGCGATCCGGTCCAAACCAGGAGCATTTCACCCAAGTGTACACTTTCTTCCAACTTTGCCTCATAAACAGAATTCTAATATAGAAAGTATGAAGGAGTATAATTGGCATATGGTTATAATTTTATGAGGTTTCTTTTTCTCATGGAGCCAATAAGCAAAAGCATGAGGTCATTTGTTCTAACCACCTCATCCTCTATATTTTGTAGGTTTCTTGCTCCCCAACCTGTATGATACCCGGGACCAGTTTCAGGGAAAACAATTTTTTCACAGACCAGCAGTGATGCGGGGGATGGTTTCATGCATTATTTATATCCCACACATGCACAGATGAAGTTTCACTCACTTGTGTGGCTTGGTTCCTAACAGGCTGCAGACCAGTACCGGTCTGCAAACCAGAGTTTGGGATCCCTTCCTGATAGATAGATTAGATAGATGATAGATGGATGGATGGATGGATGGATGGATGGATGGATGGATGGATAGGTAGGTAGGTAGGTAGGTAGGTAGGTAGGTAGGTAGGTAGGTATAGGCAGACAGACAGAAAGACAGATGGTAGGCAGGTATACAGTATATTATGATATATTCATTTTTACATCAATCATAAAATAGAGATATGAGGGAGAGAAAGCCAATTGTTTCTATCACCCCACCCTTACCACCAAATTGAAATCTCTCCTTCCACAAAAGAAGGGAGCGAAGCCAAAATCCTAACCTACAATTTTGAAAATTTCTTCTTACTTCAATTCTCTTTGTCCTGTCAGGACTACATTTTAAGGAACTGCTCCTCAAATTGTTTCTATATACCTATGTTTTCTCGGGAAAGCCCACTTTGTATGCAATTTTTCTACTCTGAATATATTGCCCTCATAAGAAAGATGATATATCTTTCTAGATTTGTCATTTAATTCAAACCTTTAGACTTTGAGAAGATCATACCTTCTCCAATCTGTATGATAGAAGTGATTGACATAGCCGACGATGCTGAAGGGATAGTTGAGGTTATTCTGAATGACCCGCCTTCCTGTTCCATTGGGTGATACACACTCCAGCTTCTTGGTTCCTTTTCAAACAAAGAGACTTAGATCAGGAATCAAATTATTTCTCCATGTTTTTCTTGCTTAAATGGATAATTGCAACTGCATCATCTTGATTATAGAATAAAATTTATTATGTGTGATGTTGTTGTTGAGGAATCTCCAGAATGTCAAGTCTTATCCCTATGGGAGAGGTCATTTGATGCATTTTTGGGTACTGATGGCAGGGCAACCTTATGAGATTGAGGGTTGGCAATGCTCACCAATATCATCCTTTCCTAGAAGATGTGCTAGGAAGCAATCCTTTTCTCACAAACAGAATGCTCATTCCCACATTAAAATTGATGGCAGTATCCATTGTAAGGCCAGCCCTTTGCATGCTATATATTAATATTATGGTTTAAGAATCCCAGGAAGGCTTCTAAGGTTCTATTACTTCAATTAGTAAGGCATCATGGTTGGCAAAGGCTTTTTGGTACACTTTTGGCAAGCACTGCATATTGATCAGAACAGCTTGATCTTTTCTGCTTTTCAGAGAAAAGTATAACAACCTTTACACTAATGTAGGCAGATTCTTATCTGTTTTAATTAATATTTGCATCCAAGCAGCATCAGTATGATTGCTGATCATGGGTACACAATCCAGCATAGGTCTGATTTTGAAGCTATTCCAAGTTGTATAAACATAGATTGACAAAACTTTGATTCCAATTCAAAGTATTGAAAATAATAGCAGAATAACGTTGATACTCCTTTCAGTTTCTGATGCCAATATAGAGGGAACTGGAACTTTTCAGTCACATCATTATATGTGGGTTCACACAACTACATTACACAAAGGTAAAATAAGTGATTACATTATGTATCCGGATATAGGATCCCAGACATTGATTTACAAAGTTCTGAACCATTGGATTAAACTGACATATAGCTGTTTGGTCTTACAGTTGAATAAACCTACATTTTGATAATACAGATTTAGAACATCCTACTTCAGCTCAATTGGGAGTTAATATTTTAAAAAAGCAAAGTGTAAATTTAGGTTCTTCAATCTAACTACAGGATGATGGTGGTGATTATGATTCTACAAACTAGGAAATGTGGATAGCTCTTTGCATATGACTTTATGTTAATGTCTAAATACTTTGGGTAAAAATGGAATATGTGAGATGCAATTGTTTTGACTAGGAATGTCCAAAGAAATTTCCCATTTAGTGTTTCACACATGCACACTCCCTCTAGTGTTTGATCTCAAGCCCACTTTTTATTCAGCTTCATTCTCCTGTACAAACTAAGGCATTAGGCAAAGAGCTCCTTTGCATCTTGTCTTCCCGAAGAACACAAGTCCTTCACTCCGAAAACAAGGGAAGATGCTTACACACAAAGCCTGTAAGAGAAAAACCCTCCAAAGCTCCTTTTTGTCTGTACACTGGAGAAGGCAAGGTTAAAGGGCCAAGCACTGCAAAAGAAGAGCCTGGGCCCTTGGGCTCATGCCTGATTCAAAATATGATCCACCATTTCCATACAGCCATTGATTAGCTTTCAATGGGATATATTTTTTTAACTAAAATAAGAAGTGAGATACTTTATGCAGAAATCCCATTCCTTTCTCCCAAGAAAATCCATGTTACCTGCATCTGCCCAACAAATCAGTTTTGAAAAATGATCAAAGGTCAACCCATTTGGCAGCCCAATGTCTTGGTTGACCAAAATCCGTCTGTTTTCTCCAGTCACTGTTGATGTCTCAATTTTGGGAGCTTCACGATTCCAGTCCGTCCAATAAAGATTCCTAAAAGGCAACCAAGATTGGTCATGCTTTAAAAGCAGTTAAGCAAAAGGAGAAGAGAGAAAAACCATGTGGAATTTGACAACCACGTGCGTCTTCTCAAGAGAACATCTCATGTTTAGAGATAGATAATTCACAAAACTTGTCCTAGGCTACCATCTTGACTTACATGACACATCACTAGCCAGTATCCATAACCAGAACTTTAGCAGGAGTAATTAGGAATTCACATCAGTTGCTTTGGGTTTGGTTTTAATTGTTTTTATTACTTAAAGCAACCTTCCCTAACCCAGCTCTTTCCAGAAGAGATGGACTGCAGATCATGTATTTATGCCAGTGAAGGGAGATTACTTTAGCATAATTTTGTCACTCTTACAGCAATATTGTTTATGTTTGTCAATGGCTCCAAATACAAGATGAGTGGGAGAATAGAATGGAATTGTTAAAAAATAAACTTTTAATGATGTTCCCAACCCTGCTATTTATATCATCTGAGAACTTAATGCACTGCATTAGCATAATAGACAATTCTCAGTTTCAATCTTTCATCTCAGGCCCGCCTTTTAGATGAAATGGTAATCATGCTTGTCTATTTTAAGAACTTATGCTCATTATGAAATCATCCATAATCCTAAGGCAAAATAATTTGTTTGATGTTCAGTACAATGAATAAACTGGCCACTATTCAATCCAGCAGATTTGGACAATTTTCAACTGGTCTTTGGAAATATTGCTACGAAAGCGGTCGGCTTCCAGTTCTAGAGGGTCTTGGAAGAAACAGATTACTTGAACCCTTTTCAGTTGGAATTCAAGCAAAGGTACTGTACCAAGTCAGCACCAGAGGTGAGTTTCAGCAGGTCCTGACCAGTTCTGGAGCACCAGTAGTGGAAATTTTGAGTAGTTCAGAGAACCGGTAGTAAAAATTCTGACTGGCCCCACCCCCATTTATTCTCTGCCTCCCAAGTCCCAGCTGATCGGGAGAAAATGGGGATTTTGCAGTAACCTTCCCCTGGAGTGGGGTGGGAATGGAGACTTTATAGTATCCTTATACTATATAGTATATAGTATAAGGATATATATATATCCTTATACTCTCTGTGTGTGTGTGTGTGTGTGTGTGTGTGTGTGTGTATAATATGTTTATAGTATAAGGACATATATATAGTAGCCCACCAAGCCATGCCACACCCACCAAGCCACACCCACAGAACTGGTAGTAAAAAAAATAGAATCCCACCACTGGTCAGCACTGATCTCACATAAGGATGATCTTGGGTGCAACTAGGTCCACCCTAACCTTTCTTGATCTCTTTCTGGTTTTTGATACTATCAAACATCATATCCTTCTGGAGGAATCCACAGTGTTCCCCACTTCCTTTTTAGGGCTGGTTCTATTCAGTATAGGGGGAAGAATGGTTTAATCCTAGGCCACTGTTTGCTGGGTCCTTGCAGAACTCTATTCTCTCCCATTCCTCTTTTAACATCTACATCAGGGGTGTCAAACTGGCGGCCCATGAGCCAGATGCATCACGTGCAGGCCACGCCCACCCCAGCTCTGCAAAGGGAAAAAAACATCACGAAACATCACATGATGGTAACGTGACACTGCAGGTTTGACACCCGTGATCTACATGAAGCCACTGGGTGAGATCATCCATCAGCCCAAGGTGAAGAAGTAACATCACAGTGACTGTGATTCATGAGATGGGTTTTGTTTTTTGTTTTTTTACTAATTTCTGGCATTTTTTGCTAGTTTCTGGCAAAAATATCATTTCAGTGAATGGATTCACTGAACAATTTGTTGCATTTGCTTAATGACTGCCACCTTCATGTAACGGAGGCAAAAAAAAATGTCAGAAAAATACTTCCAGTCTCATGGATACCTCAACTTACAATAGTAATGACTTATGGTCAGATTTCTGGTCCTAACAGTGGTTGTAAGTCAAGGATTACCTGTAATGCCAACTAAGTTCAGTTGACCCAAGACAGATATGCAGATAAATGTATATAAACTTATTCTTTGCTTTGTTTTGTCTTTTCTTTCTTTTCCCAAAGGTGACACACCATCAAGACAGGCCCAGGAACTTACCCATGGATGGGATCCACTGCAATGGCACGGGGGTTGACAAGGTCACTGGCAAAAAGCACTCGCCGTTCTGTGCCATCCAGCTTGGCGCTCTCCACTTTGTCCAAGCCACTGTCTGTCCAAAACATGGTTCTTCGGAGATGGTCAATGGCAAGACCTTCTGGGCTAATCAGCCCTAAAGGAGGGGAAACAAGCAAAGCATTTACTGAACTTCAGGAACACTAAATCATTGGGCTTGTTTAAATAAATTATTCAATAAATAAATTATTTTGGCACAAGCTGTCATACAATTTATAGCTTTTTCTGTTCAGTGTGGTGTTTAATGCTTCTCACTCTTCGCAAAGCACTGACTGTGGCTGCCAGTATGTGAGTGTATTGGATCTGTATTTTCTCAAACCTATCCTAGGTATAACATCAATAAATGCCTAAATCAGTGTTGTGTGCTATTTAGGATGCTGAATTAGGACCAGTGGTGGGTTTCAAAAATTTTTACTACCGGTTCTGTGGGTGTGGCTTGGTGGGTGTGGCATGGCTTGGTGAGTGTGGCTTGGTGGGCATGGCAAGGGAAGGATACTATAAAATCTCCATTCCCACCCCCACTCCAGGAGAAGGATACTGTAAAATCTCCATTCCCACCCCACTCCAGGGGAAGGATACTGTAAAATCTCCATTCCCACCCCACTCCAGGGGAAGGATACTGTAAAATCTCCATTCTGTCCCCGATCCAGGGGAAGGTTATTGCCAAATCCCCATTTCCTCCCAATCAGCTGGGATTTGGGAGACAGAGAATAGATGGGGGTGGGGCCAGTCAGAATTTCCACTACCAGTTCTCTAGAACTGGTCAGAACCTGCTGAAACCCACCTCTGATTAGGACCAGACAGACTCATATACAAGTCCATCCTTAGCCATGGAAGCTCAAAACACCTGTCTCTATGCCTCCTTTTGGCTGTGTTCATACAGCATGCTTCATGTATTCACTCATGAAAAAACTAAGCTAGGTTAAAATTACCCTCAAGGTTAAATTGATCAGGTTGTACATATGCAGTTGCTGGGTCTTCACCCCCATTACCTGTAAGGCGTGGCCTAATCAGCCTCCTGCATCACGGCGGGGTGGGTTTGCCCTCCCTGGGCTCCTGAGGTTTTCCTCAAGCCTCTGGAAGGGTGAAAACAGCTTCCCCAGGCTCCGGAGGCCCTCTGGAGTTTCCAGCCTTCCTGAACTTCCGGTAGGCCCATTTTTCACCCTCCCCAAGTATCCACGTGCACCCTGCACTTACCTGCATCCAAAACGAGCCACATGGGGACTCCGGGGAGGGGAGGGCCGGGGTGGGCAGGGCCAGCCAGGAGTGGGATTTGGGAGTTCTCCGAATTGCACAGAATCTTAGCTAGAGGTTCTCCAAACCCCTGCGAACTCCCAGCAACCCACCCTTGGATTAGTGTACATTTAAAGTGTCAATGAAGTTATTTAAGTCTAAGTTCTACCAGAGGATCATCCCACATGTCCCTCCCTGTCAGCTGATAAAGCAAACAACTTTATTCAGACAATTGATAAGCTACCATACATTACCTCAGCCTGAAGCTTCTTGAATGAAAATTACAATATAAATAAATCTCATGAAAGTGTATGTTTAAATACTGACTAGGGCTGTTTAAGATGTCTCTAGAAATGATTAACTAGAGGCAAAAAGACAATGAGACAAAAAGGCAATTCATATCATAATGGAGAAGGGCACTTTTCTGTTTATTGCCCTTATTAGTGTGTTTAATTTGGCCGTATGTAAACATGAAAAAGCTACTCTACTATTACGACTACACATGGCTAAACAAATATTTTTGCTTTGCTTCAGAGCAGAAATCCTCTGAATACAGAAGGGCGGCTTAAAACCAATAAGGCCAATAAGCTGGCTGGCTGGCTGCTTTACAATGCATTTTCTGTTCTGCTACCCAAAAATCTTTTCATTGGGTATGTGATGTTGGCTTTTTGCCACAACACCTTTGCCTAGCTACTACACGTGCTGAATCCTGGAGATGAATGCTTTCTTTGACAAACTATACTGTGTTTCCCTGAAAATAAGACCTTGTCTTAAGTTTTTTTGAATCCTGAAATAAGCGCTTGGCCTTATTACCATGTGCTCAAAAGCCCGATTGGGTTTATTATCAGGGGATGTCTTATTTTGGGGAAACAGAGTATATACAGACATATACAGGTTTTCTGTTGAAGCAGAACGACAGAAACCTTGTCAATTTCATGTGGTTTGGGCTTTAACAATCTGGGCTGAGAAAACTCCTTCACAATGCCAACTATGGATTATATTAATCCAGGAAATGTCAAGTACCTACCTGAACTAATGACAGTCTCTGGATCTGTACTCTGCTCCAGACTTGCGCGGCTAATAGTCCGTGCTGCAACATCTGTCCAGTAGATCATTTTCTCCCTACAGTCATAGTCAATGCCTACCATGATGGAACCCTACAATGAAAAATACAATTCTACAATTCAGTTCTACAATTATCTTAATGGCCTGCTGATGGGAAAAAAGTTTTGCTCCCAATTATGAAATTTTGGATTATTATATTATTTGCTGTCTTATGATTTTTATAGACCTTAATGAGCAATGTAGCTGAAGACTATGTTGGACACTCTGGATTTCAGCTTTGTTTAAATTGTAAATACAGCTGAAGTGTCATTTTGGGCACTTAGCGAAGGGCTAACCCTTTTCAGCTGTTTGCAGGACCCCATGGTCATGTGACCACAATGTGTGATTCTTTCGCTGGTTTCAAGCATTTATTTCTGGCTTCCAGCAAAAAAACCACTGGGGAAAAAAGATTTGCTTAATGACCACTATATTCACTTAGCAACTGTTATAAAAATGGTCATAACTTGTGATCTGATCACATGATGTCTCGAATTACGACTGCAACCATTTATGACCACAATTCCAGGCTTAATTATGGTTGTAAGACAAGGACTATCTGTAGTTTGAATTTCTTTGTGGAGCAGAGGGTAGCTCCAACAGGCCCTTCCAATTTTATCCAATGATAACAATGTTAATATTTAACAATGTTAAGTGTCATACAGATGGGCTGCATTTTGGGCTATGGGCATCTGGATTTGGGCAAAAAGGAGATAATTTGTTTTCATTTTGTTTCCCCTATAGATTTGGCCACTATTTCCCATTTCAAGACAGCAGGAAACAGCATGGTACCCATTTTTAGCGACTGAAGTTGGAAGGGGGTCCAAGAGTCACAAAAAAGGAAGTTGGAGAACAAATTTCTCTTGTAGCCCCAATTCCTTAAGGGATCATAATTCCATCAGTCTCCTTGACTAAAATCCAGCCTCCTCCCAAGACCTGCCCCACCTGGCATGGAAATACATTACATGCAGTGAGAGAACCGTCTTCGCTGCCTCCTTCTTAAACCTTGTTCCGTTCAGTGGTAAGGAACCGATTTGCTGGCCCTGAGCATAGAGCAAGAATGTCCCGGATCCAGGCAGAATTATCTCAGGACGTGGAGTTGGACGTATGGTTGGAGGAGGGACGCTAGGAAGGCCTGTGGGCAAAAGTGAGACATCACTGGGTCACAAGAATAAAAGGCCTGTTCTTCCACCCAATGCTGATCTGCCTGGCAGTCTAGATCACAACATGAAACAGCTGCCTTATTTCACACCTCCTTCTGAAGGATGGCTGCTGAAACATGATGGCTTTTTCTCCAGCATCTGAAGCCTTCTAAGCTAGGAAATTTATTGCAACGGCACTTCCTCTTGGATGCAATTAAGAGTATGTTTTCCCAGTCCACTGCCTTTGTGGGATCCCCTGATTTTATTCTTTGTTGAGTTTATACATTCACTCATGAAATGTACAGGTAGTGTTCATTTAGCAACTGCCTTGTTCACAGTTACAACAGTGATGAAACGGTAACTTTACAACCAATTCTTGCATTTGCAATCTTTGCAGGGTTAAGCGGAGTTGTAGTTTTCCTTAATCATTAAACATGGTTTAATGACTGAGATGCCAGGCCCCATTCTGGTCGCTAAACAAGGACAACTCTATAGGTCAAGTTTCTGCTAAACTGAAGCATTATGCCAGTACTCTAGCTGCTTTTTAATAAGACTATATAGGAATTTTTAAATTTAAAAGCTGCTTCAAATATTACTGCACAAAAGCTGTGTAAACATTCTTAACTGTTACATGAACTACACTAAGTGTTTCACAAAAACCTATTAAGTTTTCTTTTTTTAAGATTCCTTTAATTAATTAAAAGGGAGCACCAATTTGGAATCGTGTTTTACACACACGCATATATAAGTATTTCTAACAGTGTAACACAGGTCTACTGGTGCTTTTAAATCTATTCATCTCAAAATATATTTGCTGACTCCCCTCACAAGGAATAGAAGATGTGTCTTCCAAGATGTAAAGATAAAATATACTTTTCATTTCAGAACAATTGTTCTTGTCTTAATGTAGATTTAAATACCAAATAATTCAATTAACAAACAATCTGAGATGATTAATTAACATATATTTAATTCAGCTTTTTATCCATCCACAGTAATGTCATAATGTTATCTGACAAATCCCCTGATGCCCCCAAGCTCAAAAAAGATTTTTAAAGATTCCCAGCTCCTCATTGCCCCATTGAGCTTTGTGACTCATTGTCGTCCTCTTACATGCAGGGGGTACCCCAGGCTCCGATCGAGTGCCTTGAATTTCCCGGCCATGTTCATCCACACACCAGCAGTAGCCACTATTTCCATGACACTGTAGTGGGTTAAAGTTGCCCAGAGGGTCGCATTGGGGCACATACTGGTCACCCTGTGGTCTGCCTCCATAATGTTCCAGCAGGCTCTGTCTCCAGCGTTCACACATCGTTTGTGGCCTCTGAGTTGGCTCTAAAGATAGAAAGAATTATAGGACTGAAGCTGATACCATCATATGAACTATGGGAAGTCTGAACTCTAAAAAGCTATTTATTTGCATATTCCTTCCCCCCCCCCCAACTCACTCATAGCAACTCCTAGCGGCTTTCAGAAATAAAACCCCAAACACAAAACCCAGTAAACCAGGGGTCTGCAATCTTAAACACTCAAAGAGCCATTTGGGCCAGTTTCCCACAGAAAAGAAAACACCGGGAGCCACAAAATCATTCCTGTGCCTGACTATTTCTTGAGCGGCCACAAAACTAGCATATGTAGTTGAATTAAATGTTCTGTTTTCTTCTGAAACTTTTCCCTTTTTTTTTTGGATTTATCCATGGTTGGCCTACCAGGGTTGAAAAGCTCAATAAATTGCGTGCCGGCGGGTATTGCACATTGGCGGTTGTGACGCATATTTGAGTGACAGGGAGCTACAGCAGAGAGGTGAAAGAGCCACACGCGGCTCCAGAGCCACAGATTGCTGACCCCTACACTAAACCCTCAATTCCCTGGCAGGAACAATCTAACAAACTACTTAATGTATTCCATATCACCTTGGGGTTCCCAGACCTGCTGGCAAAACCATATCATCAAAAGTGTACCAAGGCAGGGGTCAATCTTATCTCTGCAGAGATTATATTCCACAGTGAGGGAGCCACCACAGAAAAGGCCCTTCTTCATCATCCCATTAGATAGACCTCCTTAACATACCAAGACCTCCCCACTCTCGTAGGTCTTGTAAATGTAACTGGAATAAGAAGGTCCTTAAAATAACCTCATGTAGGGCTAAACCTGGAAGCAAAACGACAATCAGTGCAGCTCCAGCAAGAGAGGGGACAGGTATGCAAATCTAAACTTGCACAAAACCACACAGATCACTGCATTTTGAACCACTTGTAGCTCCTGGATTTTTTCCAAGGGCAGCACCATATAGAGCATATTGCAATAATCAAGAGGTGAGGGGATGAGGGCATGGGTGACCATGAGCATGTCTAGGAAAGAACATAATTAATGCACAACTTGCAGCTACACAAAGGCTCTCCTGACCATGAATGCCACCTGTTTCTTGAACAGGAGTCCATGAGAACCCCCAGATTATACACCAGGTCTGTCTGAGGCAGTGCAATCCCATCCAAGACCAAAGATGGCCATTGTCCATGGACCAAAGAATCCCAAACCCTGAGTCATTTCATTTTGTCAGGTTCAGTTTCAGCCTGTTGCCCCCTATCCAACCCTTAACAATTTCTAGGCACTGTGAGAGGGGGGTGAGCATTGCTTAATTCACCATGGGCTGAGACCTATGGACATACAAAAGCTTTGTTTGCAATCAATGTTTCCCACTGCCATAAGAAGTCTCATCCCCGAATGGAGTCATTCAAAGAAAGAGTCAGCAGTAGTCTCTGACATGCTTTCAGGGCTTCACAACAACACAATAAAGGGAGCCGAGAACCAATTCTTGAAGGATCTTGCCAAATGCTTAAAAGTTCAGACATTTTTCAATCTGAATTTTGAAAGTTAATCTGAAGAATTCTTATTTCTTCTTACAGCGCAAAAACACTGAATAGCAGTCTTTACCAACCTATTATTTTCCAGAGGTACCAAACCGCAGCAGTCATCCAGAACAACTGGAGGGTATAAAGGTGGGGAAGTCCACATTAACATACAGGTCTCCCCCATATTTTTCAGATACTAGAGGGCAAATGAGTCTTGTTGTATTTATTTTATTTACAGAAAAATGTGTTCCTCATCATTCCAATGTTTGGATTATATCATCAATTCCAAGGGAAAGCATATTTTAAAAAAATAGGCAGATGCAAAGGATTTTTAAGTTCTTCTAATATGCTGTCCACAAAGGAGAAATAGTTGGCCTACAAAAAACAAGGTTCTGAGTTACAACAAAGTTCAAAGAAGTCACTGATCTAATCCAGATCAGTCCACAAAAAAGAGGAAGCTTCCCCCACAGATTTGTTCTCTCCACCTTCCAACCTCATAATGTGATTTATGATGAAACAAAAGCCAAGAAAAGCTAGCCATATCTTTAAGATATGCATTTAAAGACAGTGTAAATTAAAGTTAAATTCAGTACTGGTCATTCTGCTGCATCCTACATTATTGTCTGGCAAGTAAATAAATTTCAACACCATCTGCCTTCTCATCTGGGAAAGGAGCTGGGTTGCCTTGCAGAATTTGATCTGGCTAGAATAGGGCTTTCCTAAACAGCAAAAAGAGAAGTGAGCCAAGGACAATGCCATAGTCCCAAGTTCTTATTTTCCTGTTGGAGATATAAAGAATTAGTAAGGGAAATTGAAGAGCTCTGTGAACATGCTTTTCAGCCCCTTCCAGGTTCAAGATATATGAAGTTCCTTTAGAACAATATTTCTCAACCTTGCTGACATTTTGGCTTGGGAATTCTGGAAATAGATGTCCACTCATCTTAAAACCGCCCTGAGTCTCCAGAGAAGGGTAGCATATAAATCGAACCAATAAATAAATAAATAAATAAAGGTGCCAAGCTTAAGAAACACTGCTTTAGAATATGAAAGGACACGAAGTGGAAAGAGTTAGATTGCACCACATAAAGTGTATGGTAGCATTAGCACTTAAATTTATATACCACTTCATAGTGCTTTACAGCCCTCTCTAAGTATTTACAGAGTCAGCATATTGCCTCCAACATCTGGGTTCTCATTTTACTGACTTGGAAGGATGGAAGTCTGAGTCAACCTTTCAGCCAGTCAGGCTCCAACTCCTGGCATTAGGCAGAGTTAGCCTGCAATACTGCATTCCACCTGTTGTGGTCCGCCAGCAGCATGCGGAGCTGGCAGCAGAGTTGGACAGCGAGGAGGTTGGGGAGAAACATGGGCCAGTCCTGGGGAAGGCTCGGATGAGAGATCTGCATTGGAGGCAGAGAAAGGGCCATCTGGGAGATACTGTTCTACCCCAGCTATGGACTCCAAATAACACAGCACACACGAAGTCCGTACAAACCTTAATTTACTAATTAAAGACTACTAATGAGCTTTCTTAGTAGTTGTTCGAACACAAGTACAGTTTAAATCAGTCTTTTTTGAACAAGGGCTGTTAATTTACATTAACAGCCGACAAGAATCCAAAAAATAACAACTCAATTCTGAGGTACAGTATTTCAGATAACTGTAATATTACTGTGGTTGGCAGAATGCCCAAAAGCAATTTGCAGGAAAATTGACAAGAGAGAAACAAGAGCTGAATCAAACGTTTCTGGAATCAAGACACGAAGGAATATGAATGAAGTTGTTTCCTGCAAATTGGCTCAGCCGTCATCCTTTCTTAAATAGGCTAGGGGAGTGGCCAATTAGCCCCAAGCCTTACTCTCGAGGATACCTCCTCCTGAGGAGTCACTCCTGCTTTTTCGCAGCTCTGCGTGCTTGTGCATCAAGAAGAGGCTCCTCCTCTTCTTCTTCTTTACTTATGGGAGCTTCTGAAGGCTCTGGCTGAATCCCCGCCTCTGGTACAACATCTTCTCCAACCTCCTCATTGTCTGACTTGAGCGCCAGCTGCACAGGCTGCTGGCGCAGCACCACACCAGCCTCCTCGTTGTCGGAATCAGCTACTAACTGCACAGGCCACTGATGGGCCACAACAGGTATGTGCTGCCTCCAAAGCCTCCAGAGTCGGACCTCAGCGAGGCAGAGGAACAGGGGGAGCCTGTTCCCAGTGCATGTGTGCGCAGAGCTGCCAGAAGGCAAGACAGTTAAAATGAAAGGGACGACTCGGGAATAGGGCTTGGAGATGATTGTCCCCTCCCATAAGACTTAAAAGAGGAGCAAAGGCACGTGGGCCTTTGCAGGAAGCAACGTTGTTAATTCTGTTCAGTTTAAAGCTTGAAGCTCTGTTTGATTCTGGACTTTGTGTGGCTTTGCCAATTAGGTCTTTGGCAGGGTGTCAAGGGAAATAAAGGTGGGTAATTATCAGCCTTATCCCGAAGGACTCTTTACAACTATCTGGGACTCATCTGTGAATGAACAGAATTCACAGCTGTTGCAATATTGCCAAGTCTTCCCAGAGCTAAATCTGGTCATCAGAATTAGCTTTAGGTCTCAAACTACTAATCAAGAGCTTTCAAAGGATGATGGCAACTCATCTTTTGCTATTAGTCCATGAAAAACACATTGAGAAAAGGTGAGCAACCTCTTAGTTCTCAGTTCAGATGGAGAAAAAAGATGTTTCCTTTTCTGACTTTAGAGAAGACAAGTCATAGATTCTGTTTGCAATTCACCACACCAAATATTTCTCTAAATCAGGGGTGTCCAACCTGGACAACTTTAAAACTTCTGGACTTCAACTCCCAGAATTCCTCAGCTATCATGGTCTAAATCATGTAGAAATGCCAAAAGGTGCAGAGAAGTAATGAACTAAATTTTCTGTTTTGACTGTATTGTAATGTTATGTACTTTAAGTGCTTCTGTTGTTTTATTTTTTGAAAGGATTATTAGTGACTTAAGACTATACATATTTTTAAGAAACAAACCTGGGTATAGTTACGGATTGTATGGTAACAGAGACTAATTTGATTTTGAATTTAATAACTGCAGCAAGATTATTGGTGGCTCAATATTGGAAGAAACAAGATTTACCTACTATCCAAGAGTGGATATTAAAAGTAACAAACTTAGCAGAGATGGCGAAAGTTTCAACGTATTTGAAGGACTATTCAAATGAAAAATATGTGAGAGAGTGGAGAAGATGGATAGACTATACACAAAGGAAATATTGGATTAAAAATTGCAGATAGGTTATGAATAAACATAAGAATGTTATGTTATTATATAATTAAATTTAGTATGAAGTATGGGAAATTAAAGTATTAGAGAGTTATAAGATGTTATAGATAATTAGATTATGTTGGCTTATGATTGTTGACTAATATAACCTGTATCTTGTTTTGGGAAGTAGGGGGGGAGGGGGGAGGGTAAGAGGTAAGGGAGGTGGGTGGTGGGAGGAAGGGTGGGGAAGGGATAGGGAGGGAAGGGGGAGGGGGGTGTTATGTATGTAAAATTTTGAAAAATCTTTCAAAAAAAAAAGAAAGAAACAAACCTGGAATCCTGCAACGTGGAGGGGCATCACCTGGAGAGATTCTGCTCCCAGGAATCTCCTGGCCATCATAGTCAACGCACCAGCACTGCCCAGTGCTGCTGTGGCACTGCAGTGGCCGATAGTTTCCCTTTTCATCACATTCAGGCACGTGAGGTCCTCCCGGGATGGGAGAACCTCTCTGGCTGGAATATAGTCGCTCGTGTTGACAACGAGTCAGTCCCGTCACACTTTCTGTGGGTCAGAAGGAAATGAAGTTGTAACACTGAAGTCTCAGCAGCAAGAGTGAGCTTTCAAAAGTATCTCCCGTGATGGACAGCCCAGGGCAAGAAACGGAGCCAGGAAGAATGGCCAGCAAACCTATCAACTCAGCTTGCAGAATTTCTGCAGATTTTCAATTATTACTGGTACTACCATGTTTCCCCAAAAATATGATCTACTCAGAAAATAAGTCCTAGCTTGATTTTTACAAGTGCACCCAATATAAGCCCTATCCCCCAAAATAAGCCCTAATTAAGACTCCACCCACACCAGGGTGCATGGGTAAAAAGTAAGTCGGTGTGGGGATGTGTGTGTATGTGTGGAGCTGCCTCTACAACCGATAACTGAGCTCCGGGTTGATCTGGAGCTCTGTTATCGGCTACAGAGGAGTTCAGGAAAATCTTGCTGGCTGCAGAAGAAATGGGCCGAGCTGTGCGAGGCCTGGCTGCAACTATCCAAAGCTGAAGAAGTTTCTGAAGGCCTCTGACAGTGAAAAGGAGGCCAGGGGCGACACAAACAAGTGAGGTGAATCAGTGGACAACATCCCCCCCCCAAAAATAAGACCTTGTGCCTTTTTTGATGGCAAAAAAGAATAAGACAGGGTCTTATTTTCGGGGAAACACAGTATATAATATAGAAGTATCAATACTGATATTTTTGGGTGCTGGAATTCTTGGGCCATGGATGTTGCAGCATTTTATTGTAAACTACTGTGAAACCCGCAGCAGCATATAGATGTGATAGGAGGAGAACGCACACTATTAGCACAACTTGGAAAACCACCCCCAGCTAAGGAAACATATACAGGTAGTCCTCGACTTACAACAGTTCATTTAGTGACCATTCAAAGTTGCAATGGCACTGAAAAGAAGTGACCATTTTCCACACTTACTGTATGACCATTGCATCATCCCCATGGTCATGTGATCAAAATTCAGATGCTTGGCAACTGTTTCATATTTATGAAGGTTGCAGTGTCCTGGGGTCATGTGATCACCTTTTGTAACCTTGAGACAAGCAAAGCCAACGGGAAAGCCAGATTCACTTAATAACCATCTTACTAACTTAACAACTGCAGTAATTTACTTAACAACTGTGGCAAGAAAGGTCGTAAAATAGGGCAAACTCACTTAACGAATGTCTCACTTAGCAACAGAACTTTTGGGCTCAGCTGTGGTCATAAGTCAACATCCTGTACTTTGATAACTGTGCTTGGGGAGCTGAAGACCTTCACTGAAAGATGGGGATGGATGGGCACTTAGTTTTGTAACTATCCCACCTTTGGACCCGTACCTGGAGTGCACTGGAAACCATCCCCCACATAGCCAGCCTGACAGCTGCAGGAGAAGGAGCCAGGTGAATTGTGGCAAATGGCAGCTTGGTGGCATTTTCCTTCCTGGCATTCATCCACATCTGTCAAAGAGGTAGAAAACATCAAGATTGGATTCAGTTTGGATTCAATCTGAACCCGAGGTATACACCAGAATGGTTTCCGCTGTCAAGATTTTCTGGGAATTTTGTCGAAGTTGTATATGTTTGCTTTTTTTCAGTGGCTGTTTCCCAAAAAGAATTAGAAGCAGGGATTTCATGGTTCTTCCACACTCGCAAATAAGGTAGCCCAAATCTTTGTACTTGGAGATATTGAGATGAATGTGCTAAGCAAAAGCAAGCTCATTTGAAATTTCCTACATTTGAGAATTAGAGCCAGTTTTATTTAGTAGTAAAGGCATCCAGACTATAAGCCAGAAGATTGTGAGTTCTAGTCCCATTTTAAGGGACAGGGTGAACACTGACAGGGTGACTTTGGGCCAATCACCAGGAGACTGTGAATTCTAGTCCCATTTTAGGCATGAAAGCCAGCAGGACAGGGGTGGGTTCTAAAATTTTTTACTACCAGTTCTGTGGGCGTGGCTTGTTTTGTGGGTATGGCTTGATGGTCACGTGACAATTATTTAGGATTTAGCAGAGGTACTGGTCTACCAGGCTTTTAACTTTTGCAGAGCTGTACCGATCTACCCATTTATTTTTTGCAGGCACTGGTCTACCCATTTATCTTTGCAGACACTGATCTACTCATGTATTTTTGCAGGCATCAGTCTACTCATTTGTTTTCTTTTAACACTGATCAGCTGTAGGGCGGCTCTTTGAAGCCCCGCAGCAAGAGTTTAAACAGTTTTTTCCCCTCTAGCCATCAGCTGGGACTCAGGAGGCAGCAATAGATTGGGGGTGGGGCCAAATAAAAGGTAAGAATAACGCAGTGGGTGGGGGGCACGGGGGCAGAACCGGTTTGGTGATGTCATATCGCCACCGCTATCGGCTCGGGAGAACCGGGCCGATCCAGGAGGAACCCACCACTGCAGCAGGATCATTTTGGCCCACTCACTCTCTCTCAGCCCAGCTCACCTCATAAGATAGTTGTTGAAGGAAGATAGGCAGGAAACAAACAAACAAATTCAGGATTTTCCAGTCCATCTCTCTGGTTTGGATACAGAGACATTTTTACCTCT
This sequence comes from Masticophis lateralis, assembly GCA_030761175.1. NCBI lineage: Eukaryota > Metazoa > Chordata > Lepidosauria > Squamata > Colubridae > Masticophis > Masticophis lateralis. The sequence goes on from JAUDYJ010000001.1 coordinate 328,259,094, forward strand.
GATCTAACATCAACCTTTTTGTTTGTTTGTTTTTTTGATAGACTCATGTTTGGGGGAGAACTATATTTTCAGACTTGCAATATTCTGTCAGCTTTACAAAAAGCTGGTATTAGTTCATGTGGATCCAGATTCCTATCTGATTCATCTGGTCAATTTAAAAGGATAATTCTTCTCTCCCCCCCCCCCCCACATCTCCTTTACAGTGTGAGAAACCAGGGAAGGTCTTTTCTGAGCCTGTTGCCCCTCCCACTATCCAGCTGCTGGCTATCTCTTATTTCACTATTCCCTTGGTAGCATCTCTTCATCCCCAAGGTCTTTCCCACATGCCATTACAACTATCTGTCAATTACTATCTGTAATTACCTGTGCAGTTGTGCCCATTGCCAGCATAACCAGTTAGGCACAGGCAGCTGAATGAAACGCCTCCATGATAGACACATCGGGCCCGGTCAGCTGAATCACAGTTGTGAGTCCCTTTTTCACAAGGATTAGGTGGTGGACCAATAGCTGAAAAGGTTAAAATTGGGAGAGGAGGAAGAGAAGTCAATGGATGAACTGCAGTTCATTTTCCCTTCAAGGGAAGTAATGGGAAACCCTTGAAGATTTCCAGCAAAGGTGAGACAATTATTTGTATTCCTGCACTGAGCAAGCAATCAGGTTGAGTCATGCTCTTAGTATGTTCTGCAGGGGAAAAGTTTGCAATGGGAAAAGCAGTGATATCACTTGACCAGGATTTGCTGGGCATAATACTAAGATTATCTATGTGTCATGGGTTGTGGGTGGATTTTAAAGAAGCAGAATAGGAAAAGAATTGACACCTTTGAACTTTGGTGTTGAAGAAGACTTCTGAGAATGGGCAGCCAAGAAAACAAACCAATGCATCATTGAACAAATCAACCCAAAGTTCTCACTCAAGGCAAGTTATCCTACAAAGGGTCCTTGGTGTTCTCTGTGCTTTGTTGTTTTCTTGTAAATATTTCATTATCCAAACTAGGTAACATCATCAATGCTAGTCTACCACTGATGATGTTATCTAATTTGGGTAATGAAACATCTGCAAGAAAACAATCATGCTCAGAGAGCACCAAGGACCCCACAATTCAGTCCTGCAGTCCTGGGGAAAGTCACAGCTTCTTTGAAGAATGAGCCCTGCTATGCATTTTAAAATGCCCCTTTTCTCCCAAAACCTAAACGTTTCATCCTTTATCCTACACTTATGCTCCAGATTAAAGTAAGTACCGCAGTATGAGGTTAGGAAATTGTATTGTATTGTATTGTATTGTATTGTATTGTATTGTATTGTATTGTATTGTATTGTATTGTTATTATTTGTACCTTATTTGTACCCTATGATTATCATTAAGTGTTGTACCTTATGATTCTTGACAAATATATCTTGTCCTTTTAGGTATACTGAGAGCATATGCACCAAAGACAAATTCCTTGTGTGTCCAATCACACTTGGCCAATAAAGAATTCTATTCTATTCTATTCTATTCTATTCTATTCTATTCTATTCTATTCTATTCTATTCTATTCTATTCTATTCTATTCTATTCTATTCTATTCCATTCCATTATTTATTATAATATTTATATTATTATATTTTGTTTATATCTTGTTTTTCTTAGAGTTTTCCCCGGAAGGTAGTATACAGGGTCTGTTTGCTTTTGCAAGATGTGACACAGTGTTTTTTAGCTGGCCTGTTAGAGAATCTGACTGGACTGAATGATTGCTCAAGACCACTCAACTGACTTCAATGGCTAAGGCAATATTTTGCCCACTGAAAATGAAACATTTACAGGATGAGAAAAGCATTGCCTTTTCTTAAAAATAAGAAAGAAAGAAAGTACTAAACATCTTCCCGTTGCTCCTTCCTTTATTCAAATTCATAACCTGTTCCTGGTGCTTTGCATCAAAATAACTCTACAGCTTTCTACTGATTTTAATCAGAGCTGAGTGCGAAAGCTTGCACTCGCTGTGCATAAAATCTTTTTTTTCCCCAAAGAAAGCATCAGAGATATTACTGTAGAGAAATGTATGAGAAAAGAGGGGGAGGAGATCTAAACTTCTCACATAGTACTATGTCTCACCTGACTCTAGAGCTAGATAATTTACATGATTTATAAAGAATAAACAATAGGATTTCCCAAGACAAAATTCATCTGCAAAATTTTCCAGCAACTTAAAGGTTTAGTTTATGACATATGAGAGTACATTCATTCCGGAATAACACAAAAGCACTGAAAACAGACTCTCCTTGCCAAATATAGCATTTGTTTTATTTAATGTATTTTACAGTTGGGCTATTTTAATCCTTATAGTCGAAATTCATGTGAACAATACCAAGTAAAACCTCAGGCGTTAAAGCAGCAAGCTGGACTTTCCAAATAGATTCTCAAGTGTCTTCTCTTTCCCATCTACCACCATTCTCCCAATTTCCAACCTCCCTGCCTTTCCTTGACAACTTCTTAGTAGTAGTGAAAAGTTAATTAAAAACAGGCTGGAAAACAAACATGCATTTCCCATTCAAATCAGAGAAATCTGTGACAAAAGAAAGGCCAAACATTGTGTTATTGGTTACACCTGCTAAAGTAATTATGCATCCTTTTATATACATATACATACACATATACAAATCTGTCATATGTCATATCTGTCATATGGAGGCAAAGAATTCTAATTATCAAGATTGTGCAAACATAGAGATCCAACAGAATTTCTGCTTTCTGAGATTCTCATTTCTTACACAAGAAAATAAAAAGAGAATGTATTATTATTTAAAAGATCTACAACTACAAAACACATTAACAATCTGCCCAAATTAGCAAACAATACAATACAAATTAAAAATCAAGGATGAAAAACCGAAAACCCTAACAACCGGAACTTCTCCCATCAGAACTTTTCAGTTCCAACTCCAGCCAGAAACCAAATGGCAAACTGTGGGAAGGGAGGCCTCATGACTCAGAGAAGACCATCATGAGATGGACATTTAGTGTATTTGATGTCAGGTTGCTGACATCAAGTGAATGTAATTCTCTATACCACATGTGCCTTTTGGTTGATAAACACATTCCACAACAGGTGGCTTGAAGACTCCTGTGGATGTCTCTGGATTAGGGAGACATTAGGTCTTATACCAAATTCAATGAATATGCTTGGGATAAAACTGGGTCTAATATCTATGGTGTATTGGCCTCAACATGCCTAATATGACTGAAAATTTTGGGTACGGCATACAGATGATTGAGACTGGTTTACACTTCTGCATTTTACTATGAAGTGTTATATAAAAGTCTTGTCTGCCTAAAGCCATGATCAATGGTGACGGATATCTATAGTCTGTCTATCTGTTGTGAGAGTAAAGAGATGTGTTGGAGAAACATGAACATGAGAGAGACATAGAAAGATATAGACAGTCAACCACAGTTTCTACTGTGAAACTGAGTATCCTAGATCAAGGTAAATTCAAAACCACTATGAAATTCAAGGAAGCTTGACATTGAGACAAATCAGCCATCAACAGATACATAGAGATAAACCATATTTACACACCATTCAAAAGAGAGAATAAAAAAGCCAAGAAAGAAACAAAAAAGCAGTACACATCCTTTCCATCAGTCAACTGTCAGATAATTGGGGTTAACCCTAGACTAACAAGCAGAAAACAATACCCTAATTCAGGAATTGCCAACCTAATTCAGGAAAAAAAGAACGCATTCATACCAACACTGAGAGGGCAAGCTACTTTATGAACAGGGGGAAAACCTCACTCTCACTAGCACTGATGATGTTACCTAGTTTGGTAATGAAACATCTGCAAGCAAGCAATCTAATTCAAAGAGCACCAAAGACTCCAAAAGAAAAATGCGTATATTGTATGTTTCTAAAGGGGGAGAACATAATAGATCTCAACGAAGAGGATCTGATCTCAAAAGATAATTCTATAAGTTGAGAATACTAATAATCATTAGACTTTGTACAATATGCTATTTTATCTCATGGCTTGTCCTCTTTTTTTGCTCTCCTCTCTTCAGATGAGCTCCAAACTGCAATTTTTGGCCAATTTGTGCCAGGTCTTGTATTCCCTCTGTTCAGGGCAAGCCCCCCTCAAAATAAAGCAATCCCATACCTATGCAGGAAGCCCGGTCAGGTGCCAGCTGGTATCCTCTGGGGCATTCACATCGATAGGTGCCTGGTGTATTGACGCACAGAGCACCCTGGCTGCATCTGCTGAAGCCCTCAGTACATTCATTGACATCTGAGAAGGGGCAACAAGATTAATGGGACAAATCAACATCCAGGCCTAAAGCAGGAAAGCTTCCATTAATATTTCCAGATGCTACAGCACATTTTATATTACAACCATTAACTCCCTGGCTTCTCATCTAGCTCATTCCAGTCAGGACATTCAACCTTGTTTCAGCTATGAAAACACAATTGGGGACAAATGATTCCAGATGTTTGCAAGTGAGAAGTCCCAAAGCTTAATGATCTCTGAAATGTGTTGAAAACACCAGTTCATCTTTAACGGATACCAGCAGATGGGTAGAAATGAACTTCCCTTTAATTTAGCACAGGTCTGGAAACAAACAGACCTCTGGTAAGCTTAGCCACTACAGTTTGAACTAAGTTTATCCTATCTCATAGAATCAAAGAACCATAGGGCTGGAAGAGGCCTTCAAGATCTTCTAGTCTAGGGGTCCCCAACCCCAGGCCATGACCCATTTGGAACTGAGCTGTCTGTGCAAGTAGCGTGTGTGCAGCTCCACTTGCGTGAGTGGTGAGCACTTGTGCGTGACGCTCCACTTGTGCAAGTGGTGAGTGCACATAACCACTGCTTGTGCAAATAGAGCTGTGCACACTCTCACACACACCTGCCACTCACACAAAACCAATCTCTTTCCCTCCCGTCGGGCTGCCAAGCCGGAAAATTTGGAGACCACTATTCTAGTCCAACACTCTGCCCAAGGCAGAAGTCCTTATATGATCCCGGAGAGGAGAAACTGTATTGTCCTGGACAAATGGTTGTTCAATATTTCTTTGAAAACCTCCAGTGATGGAGCACTCCATTCCTAAGCAAGACATCATGTGACTGCATTTTGTGATTTTACTGCCAGCTTCTCCATCAACTCTGCTTGTGAGAAACCAGTTATAAAGCATACAAACAGCAATCATCAGATTACGGAATGCTGCAACATTTGTTAAGTGTGAGAACCAGTCATAAAGTTACTTTTTCAGCTGTGGTTCACTTGAATGATTATCAAATAGGGCAGTCATTAAGTGATGACTATTTGCTTTCGGGAAGAATGCTAACACAATAGTAAACCACTGCTTTGTAGGTCCAAGTTCAGATCTCAGTATCTGTAGTAGGGTAAGAAATGGTCCAATCCAAATTCATAGAGATCCACTGGCACTTCATTCAGAAAAAGCAACTTGTGCTTCTCAGATGTTGTTGAACTACAACTTTCCATAATACTGATGTAGATTAATCCATGATTTAATTTAGCAATTGCATTCACATAAAATGCTACCCCAGGCTAAAGACAAAACAGCTATATGTATGCCATGTAGTAAGCTTGATTATTTTAATTTGTGAATTTACCAAAAAATGGGCCAATTTAGCAATAAAGTGAAGCATCTTCTGCAAATAAGAGTTACTACAGGTAGCTTCTGCTGTTCCCCAAAGCAAATCTGTAAACTCACAGCAGACTTCTAGGACAAAATATCAGAGCTTTGAGAGAAGACAAGTAAAGGGTTTGTCCTACTCACCTACACATTCTTTGCCATCTCCCCAGTACCCAGCAGTGCACTCACAGAGGTAATCCAGACCAAGCCCTGGCTGGCATCGTGCCATTGTGTCACAAATGTGGGTGCCATCATAGCATGGATTCACTGTAGTTGGCCCAGAACTGTCTAAATCAGCAAGAAAATCAGTGAGAAGAGATCTTTGTTATCTATGTTCTGCTTTTACCCTAAAGAACCTACTTCAGATAGCCTCTGTTGAGAAGTTTTCACAACTTTTTGTGCCAAAAAACACAAGGAAAAAAGGTATTTCTCTTTGAAGTAGCTTCTGAGTGTCCTCCTGCACCAAGGAGGCTATTTTAAACCCAAATTTCCATGGGTGCAGCTTCCTCTATCTGTGAACCCATCACACTTTCTGCACCCAGATGAAAGAGCAATCATTCTGATCAGAGGTGATATTCAGCAGGTTATGACCAGTTCTGGAGAACAGGTAGCAGAAATTTTGAGTAGTTCAGAGAACCGGTAAATACCACCTCTGACTGCCCCCCCCCCCCATCTATTCTCTGCCTCCTGAGTCCCAGCTGATCAGGAAGAAATGGGGATTTTACAGTATCCTTCCCCTGAAGTGGGATGAGAATGGAGATTTTATAGTATCTCCCCTGCTCTGCCCACCAAGCCACGCCCCCAAGCCATGTCATGCCCACAGAACCGGTAGTAAAAAAAATTGAATCCCACCACTGATTCTGATCATTATCAAGAGCACAGCCCAATCCAGGTATTCTCACAACTACACTTCTCAGAATTCTAGACACCATCTTTGCTTGAAACTATAGGAGTGTTTTCCCCAGCTTGGAGAACATCATGTTGTGGAAGACTGTTTCTAGCAATGGATCCATCTGCAGAGAGCAATAATTTGCCCAGTTAGGTGTCTGAACTGCACAGGGCCTGACTGCAAAGAACCAAATATTTTTTCCTCCATAAAGAAGCAAAACTTAAAATGCCAAAATAGAGTACTCCCAGAAATTTAGCATGTTAAAGGGAAGCTCTCCAGTTACAACTTCTAATCTTCTTTGTGCAGGATTGTGTTGTCTGTTATAGTTTGGCTGCAGTTCTGATTACAGTTTGAGTACCCGTATTTCCAGTACAATTTAGTTCCTCAGTGAAAATTGGCCAGAACATTAGACTAAAATAAAGGAACTGGAGCATGTTTCACTGCCTATCATTTTTTGAGATAGAGCCTTATTAAATCCCCAAAAGCAGGAGGTCATTAATGTTTGGAACATATTAGGTGTGGCAGGTGATTGGGAGGTCAATTTTCTCAGGGGAGAAAGTTATGTCAAATGATAAAGCGTTATTTCGCTGTATATCCATGTAAGAAAAGCTGTACTAACCCTCTGTGGATGCAAAAAACTACTTTTAAAAAGGATAAGATAAGATCTCCCTCCCTAACAGAGGATAACTGATTATCATGACTTCATCCTAACATGCAAAATTCTTTTATAGAATAGAATAGAATAGAATAGAATAGAATAGAATAGAATAGAATAGAATAGAATAGAATAGAATAGAATAGAATAGAATAGAATAGAATATTTGGCCAAGTGTGATTTGACACACAAGGAATTTGACTCTGGTCAAAAGCTCTCAGTGTACATGCAAAGCAACAGAGTAATAATAATAGTAATGATACCAATAAGAGATTTTCATTATTTGCAGTTATTGGCCTGTCTGTCGGAGGATGATGGGAAATGTAGTGCAACTTCTTAAGGGATATGAGCTTGAGGAAGACAATCTAAATGTCAGATTTTCCATCTCAAACCTGACAGTTGTTTGCTAGGCATTCCAGCTTTTGCACCAGAGACAAATTCCTTTTGTGTCTAATTACACCTAGTCAAATTATTCTATTCTATTCTATTCTATTCTATTCTGTTCTGTTCTGTTCTGTTCTGTTCTGTTCTGTTCTGTTCTGTTCTGTTCTATTCTATTCTATTCTATTCTATTCTATTCTATTCTATTCCATTCCATTCCATTCCATTCCATTCCATCCCATCCCATCCCATCCCATCCCATCCCATCCCATCCCATCCTTCCAATTGTTAACTTCAAACACATCTGGAGGGGGTTTAAATGTTATGATAGCAACCAATAATTATTCCAGTCTCTTCCATAGATTTGTGGAATTTACTCATAGTTTCCTATTGCTTTCAAGTGGACTAAGTTTTCTCTATATACCGTTTCCAGGATTTGCAGCTGGATAAACACTCATCCTTCAACTATGGCTGTTTCCCTTTTTTAACCTTAAATTTGGATTCTTAATCCTGAAATCTGGAACTCATTTACATACTTAAGAGTGGGAGCGGAAGACAACAAACTGTGCTTCTTGTTGTTAGGGAAGCCATGGACCGACCCCCTCGTCTTGGAAGGAGGCCCTCTAAGCTTGCAGCCCACACGCTCTGAAATCTCTTTATCGTTATCAGGCAGGAAGTCTGGCTAATCCTCACTGATTGCTTCACAAGCTCAGGGAAGGGTAAAGGGGTGAAAAAGGCAGCAGAGAAGTCAAAAGGCATCTCAGTCTCCATTCCCTACACACACACACACACACACCAGGGATGGGTTCTACTTACCTTTACTACCAGTTCGCAATGGGGCCGCATGCGCAGAAGCATTCTGATGACGTCAGGCTCGGTGGGCAGAGCCTCCCGCCGGTTTTACTACCGGTTCAATAGAACTGGGGGCAACCCACCACTGACACACTCACAAAAATCATCCCCTTAACCGAAGGACCATGAAAATGACATTTGGAGAGTGATACCCATGGAAACAACTCGCATGCCAGTAGTTCTCTTACGATCACAACTGAGCCTAAATTTTTTGTTGCTCAGTGAGACATTTGTTAAATGAGTCTTGCTCCATTTTACGACCTTTCTTGCCAAGTTAGTAACATAGTTGTTAAGTGAATCTGGCTTCCCTGTTGACTTTGATTGCCTGAAGGTCGCAAAAGGTGATCATATGACCCCGGGACACTGCAACCATCCTAATTGTAAGCCAGTTGCCAAACATACAAATTCTGACCCTGTGAGCATGAGGGTGCCACAATGGTTGTAAGAGTGAAAAATGGTTATAGGTCGCTTTTCTCAGTGCCATTGTAACTTTAAATGCTCACTAAATGAACTGTTGTAAGTCAAGGTACTCCCTGTACTCTGAAGAAGCTTTTATTTTTTTAAAAAAAACCCCTCAAGTTCACAACATGTTGACTGGCAATTCCATTTACAAGTCTGTTTTTGAGGACACATGAATTTTTCCTTCTATGTTAGAAAAGTAATTCTGGTTCCTCCTTAGAGCTCAGTATTAAGGAGAGTCTGCCTGGAATAACCATCATACCTTTGAAATTAGAAATAAATGTTCCTTACATTTCAAAGCAAATGGTTGCTTCATCCTGGAAAATATTCAATGCAGATACACAGATTCTGCCTAGCCATTTCTTGTATGCACTAGTACAGCGGTCACCAACTGGTAGTCCGTGGACCACTGGTGGTCCACAGAAAAATTATTTGCATTTTTTATATTGCACTAAACAGGGGTCCTCAAACTGTGAACCATGGGCCAGATACATGCAATGAATGCTTGTGTTACTGCAGAGAGTCTCCCCCTTCGAGGTCTTTTTGTGAGGGTTGGAGTTGGGGGCAGAAATTCCAACTTGGGGTCTGCTTCAGTCTCCTGGTGTGGGACTTTCGGCAAAGGCTGGGGGGAAGCGCCACTAGTGGCAAAGAGCCGGAGGGCCTTGTTTCAGGGGGACTGCCTCATGACCTGGAACTGGCTGACCATCTCATCTTGCTGAGCCTCCAGGCACCGGTACCTGGCCTTGCACTCCCACAGGTCTTCCCTCTGCTTGGAAAGCCTATGCTCGTAGTCCTCAATGAGGTGCTCCTTCTTGGTCAGATTCAATTTGAACTGAGCCAACTGTTCTGCCAACTCTTTAACGTGATGACTGCTTAGCTCCAACAACTACTTCCTGTTGGGGTCCTAATATGAGGCAGATCATATTAGTGGTTCACGGGATTTATAATTATGAATTTAGTGGTCCCTGAGGTCCAAAAGGTCAGTGACCCCTGCACTAGTACGGAGGTATGGCTTTGCTTTTCAATATTATAATCTTGGCGATTGGCAGCCAACACTTCCAAGGAATTTAAATTAGTAGAGAGAATGAAGCTGAAATGCAAAACTGCTCCAAATTTCTCTCATCCCAATCCAAACTTACCTCCCAAGGGTCCAATTTGGTTGTTAATGGCATACCGAAGTACCCTTTCCTCATTGTTGTACAAAGCAAAGATCCTGTCCACCGTCAGCTGCTGGGTAGTTCGAAGTAACCTGAGATGCCGTGCATGTGGACATTCTTGGTAGGTTATATTCTGGTGCAGCTGGTAGGAGAAACTTTGGTTGACGTTTCCAGAAATTAGGGAATATTCTCGATAAGAAGTGGATGTCACAACTATAAAAGGTTTTTTAAAAGAAACAAAAGTGTCAGACCTGGTTAAAAGAAAGGTTCTCAAACTTCCTTGCTTCATAGAGCTCTTCAGGTTGTGAAGGCATGATGCTGCAAATAGACAGACACTGCAAAACCCAACTTTAGAATAGAGTAACAGAGTTGGAAGGGACCTTGGAGGGCTTCTAGTCTAACCCCCTGCTTAGGCAGGAAACCCTACACCACTTCAGATAAGTGGTTATCCAACATCTTTTTAAAAACGTCCAGTGTTGGAGCATTCACAACTTCTGGAGGCAAGTTGTTCCACTGATTAATTGTTCTAACTGTCAGGAAATTTCTCCTTAGTTCTAAGTTGCTTCTATCCTTGATTAGTTTCTACTCAATACTTCTTGTCCTGCCCTCAGGTGCTTTGGAGAATAGCTTGATTCCCTCTTCTTTGTGGCAGCCCCTGAGATATTGGAGTACTGCTATCATATAGAACCCTGGTCCTTCTTTTTATCAGACTAGACATACCCAGTTCCAAAAACCGTTCTTTATATGTATTAGCCTCCAGTCCCCTAATTGTCTTTTTTTCTCTTCTCTGCACTCTTTCTAGAGCCTCAACATCTTTTTTACATCGTGGTGACCAAAACTGGATGCAGTATTTCAAGTGTGGCCTTACCAAGGCATTATACAGTGGTATTAATACTTCACGTTATCTTAATCCCATTCCTTTATTTATGCAGCCTAGACCTTTACCAATGGATATCACAAAAATGTAAAATATCTTGTTGCATTGCCCTAAGATGCCACATTATACAGTCCAGGCACTGCAATGTTAGAAGATCAAGGTAGTCTTTAAAAATGTGCATTAACTGATGCAACCACACAGCATTTTTTTTGTCAGCATGAAAAAAATGGGGACACTTAGAACTGAACTTACAGAACTAATGCCAAGTCTTCTCCTTTTTTTAATTCATTCATGCTATTTATTTATAGAAATGCAATTTAACAAAAAAATAAATAAATAAAATGATAACAGTTTGCTACATAGCAGCTAATTTGCTTGATGGATGTCCAGTCCAGGATGTCAAATGCCCAGTTTAGAAAAGGGAAACTTTATTTATATCTGTCTTTATTATTTTTATAAATAACTCAAGAGAGTGAACATATCTAGTACTCCCCCCTCCTCCTATTTGAACTTTTCTAAATGTTAACTAGAGCTTTGAATATGTCAACCAACTTTCATGTCATAGGATTCTTGTCTAAAAAAAATCTACCTTAATAGCAAGATTGTAAAGGCAGATGGACTTTGACAGCATGGCTTGCCTGGAAAGGACAAATGATTATTTATACAGCAATCAATCATACCTGAATCCAAGTAATGGTATATCTCCTTATAAGGTGCTATGTGGACTGTAAAATTCTCAGGAATATAAGGCACTCGCCCTTGAATTTCAGTCCTAACACTGAGGTAATTTTCAGCATCCAGACCATCGGCTGTTTGCTGGATGAAAACTCTTTCTTCTCCTGGATAAAACGTAGCTTCCAGATTATGAGTGAATTTAGCACCTGCGAAAGAGTGTTAAGGGAGGAAAAACAACAAAAATAATAAGCCCAGCATGAACACACAATTTTATGGCCCTGAAATACAGCATCAGCTAAAGTACAGGGCTAGAGTCAGAAGAATGTACTTCTAATCTTTATAATAGTGACTGAAAGAAAATACTTCACAGTTCATTCCATCTTGCTATAATGAGCTGGCATGAATAAGGAAGAAAACTAGGCAAATGAGTATAAACATAGATACAGGTAGTCCTCAATTTATGACCACAATTGAGCCCAAACTTCCGTTGCTAAGCAAAATAGTTGTTAAGTGAGTTTTGCCCTATTTACCTTTCTTGCCACAGTTGTTAAGGGAATAACTGCAGCTGTTAATTTAGTAACACAGTTGTTAAGTGAATTTGGCTTCCCTATTAACTTTGCTCATCAGAAGGTTGCAAAAGATGATCACACCCCCGGGACACAGCAACTGTCATAAACATGAACCAGTTAACAAGCGTCCGAATTTGATCGTGTGACCATGGGGATGCTGCAACAGTGGTAAATGTGAATGATGGTCATAAGTCGCTTTTTTCCATGCCACTATAACTTCAAACAGTCACTAAACAAGTGGTTGTAAGTCAAGGACTACCGAGAGTTAGAGTTTAGTTTATTGTTTAACCCATTGGCCATATCGCAGCGCAGAGTTCCAGATACAAATTATTACTAAAATCCGATAAAAATAATTTAAAATGAGCTCGGAATAAAATACGAGAACTACCTGTACATTTATGGCTTCGATGTTTCTTTGGCACAAATTTGTTTGCATGGAAACCATATTCACACAGATGGGATTAGCCAGCCCCACTTGTGTCAATAGAAGAGGCATGCTGTGGACCAGGGGCCTCCAACCTTGGTAACTTTAAGACTTGTGGACTTCAACTCCCAGAGTTCCTCAGCCAGCTTTGCTGGCTGAGGAATTCTGGGAGTTAAAGTCCACAAGTCTTAAAGTTGCCAAGGTTGGAGACCCCTGCTGTGGACTCATTCAGCCAAGGAATTTCAATTAATGGAGCCTAGAAGAAGATTCCTTTCTGCCATGGCTCCCACCCTTTGGAACTTCTTGCCCTCCCAAGTCAGATCTGCTCCCACCCTTTTGGTGTTCTGAAAGGCCTTGAAGACATGTCAATGCCAAATTAGCCCAGGACCTTAATGGGGGTGCAGCGTGTTGGAAGTCCTCCCTTTCCATCTTGCTTAGGTTTATTTTAATTGAATGTTTAAATTTAAGATCTTCATTTATTTTTTAAATGTTTATTCTGCATTTTATCCAAGTGTAAACTACCTAGAGTCGCCCCTGGCAAGGTGGGATAGCCAAATCAATCAATCAATCAATCAATCAATAGGCTCATCTGTTTAGATGAGGGCCATCTTCTACTCACCAGTGACGCTGAAGCCATTTTCGTAGCCAGGTTTCTCCAGAGCAAAAAGCCAACCAAACAGGCCCCCAATGGGAGCCAATGGCACCAGGGACGAGGCAGCTGGCTGAGGCACATGGCTGATAGCCGTGTACGCTCTTCCATCATTGCCAACAATGTAAGCATGTAGGTCTACTTCACTAAAACGCACCGGTATTTGTCCTACCAGGAGGTTTCCACTCACTTTGCCATTTAAACGATGAACAGCTCCTAAGAAGCAAAAGCAGCATCAGGCAGCTAAGGACCAAAAGTTCCCAGAGATGGCCATCATTAAAGATTTTACACAGGGAAATCTCTTTCATGTGTTAATTTCTATTCCACAATAGAAGAGGATTTAAAATTCCTAACTGGAAGACCTTCCATGGAAGGATTCCCAAAACAGGTTAAATCTTTCAACCCAAGACAATAAAACACATACCATGCTAGGCCCAAATAAATAAACCAGATTATGGTTTAATACCATACCATGATTCACAGAACATTTTAAAACAATAGCTATATTCCAGTAATACACCATGCCCCCAAACTATCAATCCTGTTTTAGTCTAGTTTTATACATTGCACAGGTTCCCTCAGGTGTTTTCTTTAGGGGCTTACCTGAAGCACAGAAAAGCAGGGGGTATCACTGCAGAGATTATTGTACAATGAAAGACAGGGCATTCACACATTGCCTTGGTTTATCTGTAGCTATGAAAGTGCAAGAACACCACTTTGCGATTAGAACTTCACCAAAACCTCTTCTCTTGTGTAAGAAATTGTGGGGGGGACACCCATCATTTGTCTCCACAGCACTGCACCCAAGCTTCAAAACAAACTTAAAATCGTTTATTTGAGCTCCATGGGTCAGAGAAAGTGCTTTATTTTTTCTTTCTTTCTATGCTAAACAACCTGAGACCTATTGGGTCATCATTTCAGAGATATTTCTTACCTAATAGAGAAACAGGATAACCAAGAGCAAAAAAAGCAGTGGGAACAGGAGTAATTTATGACTGCCTGCTGGATTGACTGCAGGCAACCACCCTCAGACAGCTGATGGTGAGGCCAGTATACCTAGCCTCCAGAGGGATAGGATGAGACTGGTCCTTTTGATTCTCAGTAATTGAAGGAGGGGCCATCTATCAGGTCTCTAAAACTGGGGTCTCCACCTTTGGCAACTTTAAGCCTGGAGAACTTCAACTCCCAGAATTCTGGGTGTTGAAATCTACCAGGTTTAAAGTTGCCAAGGTTGGAGACCCCTGCTCTAGAAGACTAGGGAAGGATCGGCCTACTGAACCTCTGGGCGACAGGGTGGCAGGGCAGTATCACTGAAACATCCAGAAATCTGACAAATTTCAATCTCACAAAAATCAGAGGATCTTCTCACAAAAATCATGGGATCTGATTTTGGATGAATTTTGTAAGTTAGCCCACATGAGGTACCTTAGTCCAAAAACTGCTACCCTATAATGCACTGTTTTGCCCAGTTAAAGGTTACAGACAGAAGAGTTTTAGTAGTAGATGGCAGAATTATTCATGCTGTGGTTGCGCACATCTGCCCAAGGAAATACAGAGCTGGTGCAGAGACATCTCAAACACACACACCCGACACGTTTCAGTGGCATCTAGAAATGTAAATGGACATACATACCTTCTGGCAAGCAGTGCCTGCCATTCCCATAGAACTTGGACTGACAGTGGCAGCAGAAGCCGGTGCTATAATCGGTGCAGAATGCATTTTGGGAGCACTGGCTATGGTAATCCTCACACATTTCCACATTGGCAGTGCTGTATGTGAATACTAAAGGGAAAACATATGGTTACAAGGGAACAAGACAGTCTTGTCTAATCCGGTGCCACCAGTGGTTTGGAAGGACTCCTAGATTCTCAGCCAGCCTTCTTAGGTTGCACAAGGATGCTGTTCCACAACATCCTGGCCTTCCCCACACCAGTCAATATTTGTCTCACAATGTGGGTGAGCAACATTCTCAGTGGACAGGCACTTCCATGGGCAAGGCCAACATTTTCTATGTTTCCTCCCACCTCTTTGGAGAGTTTTCCTTATATTTTAAAAATACATTTGAAAGTTGTTCTTTTTATCGATTCTGAGGAATAGAGGTTTTTCTCTGATTGAGGAGCTAGTTGTGGTGAGAGGCTTCCATGACTTTTATATTTTACATTGTATAAGTTTTACCTAATGTGTTATGTATTGTTAGTAGGTTTTATGTAGTCTGGTTTATTTACTCCTTATAGTCAGCCAGATGTTCTGACTGGATTTTGCATTTTTATCAACCTATTAAATCCTTTCCAAGGACCTGGGATAGGCAGATGCGGATGTTTGTTGATATTACAGATATGGTCGCAAGGTAGTTATTTTATTTTATTTTACTTAAGAAGCAATGAGTAGAAACTAATCAAGGAAAGAAGCAAACTAGAACTAAGGAAAAATTCTATTCTATTCTATTCTATTCTATTCTATTCTATTCTATTCTATTCTATTCTATTCTATTCTATTCTATTCTATTCTTATGGTCCGTCATACAGTCAGCCAGATGTTCAGACTGGATTTGGCATCTTTATCCATTTATCAAGTCCTTCCCAAGGATCTGGGATAGACAGAAGCTATTATTTGATAGTGTTAAAGGTATCGTTGTAGGATGTAAGCTGTTTCAAGTAAAGATGCCTTTTGAAATTGACCGATGACTGTATTCAAAAGCAAAGCCAAAACATTATGAGTTTATACTTTCTAATCTGCTCTTCTTTTTGGCAACTCAGACTATTAATTTCATCTAGAAAGTCTCCATCAAGACAGTGACCTGTTATTGTTTATCTAGAATGAGCAGTACTGTATTTTTTGGCAAAGATCTTTTTCCCCTTTTATTCTTTATAAAAGGAAATCCTGAAATGTTCCTGAACATATTCTGAAATGTTTTGATATTACAATAAATGTTTGAACTTAATTTAAAAAATAACTATTAGGGGAATGAACAATTGATGATGCTCTCCAGATGTGCTGGACTTTACTTTCTGTATCCCAAAACAGTTTAGGAATGATGTAAAAGTTAGCCCAGCACTTACCATCAATCAAATGGAAAAGCTAGAGTAGGGTAGTTTACCTAATCCATGCCATGCATAAACTGAGCTGCTGTGTCTGTGTGTCCATCATTCATAGTTCAATTCATACAAAACGAAGCCATAGATGTTGCTAACTGGAATATACATTGCCCATATTTAAAGAGCTGGCAGCTCTGTCTGAACAATATGTAAAGTCTGACTCATTTCTACACAGTTCATCCTTACTTGAGATCTGGATATTTGAGGAGAACATTCTCCCTTAGAAGCCTGTCAAACCTTCTGAAGCCCTCTTTAAGGATCTTGCCATGACGTGAAATTAAGCTCTCCTCAGTTGTGACATCTCTTATATAAAGCTGGTCTATATGTAATTTTGATAAGTTTTTGCTATGAAGCAAAACAGCTGTTTTTCTTCTTTTATTATTGGCTCTGCAGTCCTTCATGGACTTTTTTTGGCCTCGCTTTAAAATTGATCTTATTTATGAATTTCTACAAAACATAACAGAGCCTTCAGAGCTTTGCATTTGAACCTTACCTTATAAGCATATCAATACAAACATTTTATTCATTTATTTATATGACCTCAATCACTGGGTAATTCTATGTGGCTTATGCCACAGAGTTAAAAATACTGGAAAAGTAACAGCTAACAACAAATAGTGAAGTCCAGAAGAGTAAATAGTATACGTTGGTAAGGGGACAATTCAAATACCTATCCCACCAAAAATTACTACTTGGGAGCACATCCCTCTAGCCTACCTCAGGATCTGCAAAATGAAGAGATCTTTGTTGAAACCCAACAAGATCAGCTTCATACAGATCACAGGGAGCAAACCATTCCACAGGATAGGCATGGCTCTCCATATCTACTGGATCCCAAAAGTGATAAGGCTCAATAGCTGAGACCTGGAGGTTGCCAACTTTTCCAGATGTTACCAGTCATGCAGAAATAATAAGGAAAAGATAGCCTTGTGGATAACCAGGATTCAAACCATGAAGGGCTTTATACAGTAGGTGACATCAGTCCTGTGAATTGTATCAGGCAGCCCATCAGTAACCAATGCAGCTCACAGAGCAATGGTATCTATAAAATTTGTGCACCCTGAGCCTAAGTGGTCTTCAAGAGTAGAACCAAGTTGAGCATTACAATTATCTAAACGTGAGGTAATTAGGAGATGAATAGCTATAAGAACCGCCTCCCAATCCAAGTAAAGACATAGTTAGCATACAAGATGGATCCCTACAAGCAACTCACAGTTGCTCATTGAGCAGAAAGATAGTAAATCATTGTAAAAAGCATGTCTTTGAAACTAAAGCTAGTTTAGCAATAGCACTAGCACTTAGACTTATATACCGCTTCCCAGTGCTTTATAGCCCTCTCTAAGTGGTTTACAGAGTCAGCATATTGCCCCCAACAATCTGGCTCCTCATTTTACCCACCTCAGAAAGATGGAAGTCTGAGTCAACCTTGAGCCTGGTGAGATTCGATCTGCCAAACTGCTGGCAGACGGTGATCAACAGAAGTAGCCTGCAGTACTGCACTCTAATCACTGCACCACCACGGCTTTTATAAGTTTAGGCTTTAAATGGTTAGGCTTTAAGCCTGTTCCCACCTGCACCCCACATCTACACCCTTACAGCATCTAAGCCCCAGGACAGGACTTTTACAGCAACATTGTTTAGCCTGAGATTGAAATGTAAAGCAGGGCATTATCTGATGTTATGCCAGCAGATGACCTTGCCCATTGGCCTGTTGAATAAACAGATTAACAGCTCATTACAAATCAAAACCATGTGACCGGAGACTATTGTTAATGGTGACCTAAAGGAAGTGTCAAAACTGTGTTGAACCATGCACACATTTATTTTCTCCATGCTTCAGGGTTTCATTGGACTGAGAGTGGTCTCCTTGGGGAGAATCTTTGCTAAATAGAAATCTGCATTATTCATAAATAATCCAATAGCAAAAAGTGTGGCCTGCTAAATGCTTGGCATCCCCCAATGCTCAAATTCAGCTGGCATAAAAAGCTGGAGGCTTACTGAGGTGGGGGTTGTTGTTTTTTGGTAAGCCACCATTTGAACACTCCCATCATCTCCCATCAATCATCTGGAGTGCAAAGCCTAGGCAGGAGTGTCAAACTGGTGGGCCGCAGGCTGCATGTGTCACATGCAGGCCACACCAACCCCACCTCCGTGATGGGAAAAAACATCGCAATACATCACATGACAGAAGTGTGGCATCATGAGTTTGACACCCATGGCCTAGAGGGTGAAAAAGGAAGAAAAAGGAAGTTACTGCAGTACATCAGTGAACTGATTGCATATAGAGCCATTTTGGCACAGTGGCTAGAATGCAATATGCCAAGAGTTTGATCCTGACTGGCTCAAGGCTGACTCAACCTTCCATCCTTCCAAGGTCTGGTAAAATGAAGAACCAGATTGTTGGGGGCAATATGCTGACTCTGTAAACCATTTAGAGAGGGCTGTAAAAGCACTGTGAAGTGGTTATATGTCTAAGCTATATAGCAATAGCTATTGCTAAGTGCTATTGCTATATAAAGGATGATATTAGTGCATTAAGACTGGAATAAAACTATTTGTGCTACAGCATTTCCCAGCTGCTGGGTATCCTCTTTCATGATGCAAAGAGTTACAATCAACCTCCTCTCTCTCTAAATGAATAATTTTCAATAGCCAACATGATAATATCAACATTATCAATAATGTTCTACTCTTGTCAGCAATCAGGGCTTCCTAGACGTTTGCATGTTTGTTGATCTGTATATTTGCCTCGTCTCCTTCAGTCATTATTGACCTAGGTAGCTTATATCCTTAATATACAATAACATGGTTAAAACCATAAACATAGTAAGAACAATAGTTATTTCAAATCATACTGTGCCAAGAAACAATGGCCTAGGATACTCAAGCCCTGAGAGGTTTTGAAGGTAACACCACTTTGAACTTCATGCAGCATTAGCAGTAATTTCAAACATGATTTAGAGATCAGAGGTTCATGGGGACTAGGTTATTAGGAAGTCTTGTGAACTTACCATCTGGGTTGAAACTAACATCTTCATTTATACCAATGACCCGTCTCCTGGGGCTGAAGGGAGGAGCATGATCTGGGAAGCTTTCAAGGATAACTTCACCTTCTGGGTAGACAGGAAAGGGTTCTGTGTCTAAAGGGGAGCCTCTCTTATCTTCTTGAGGCAGTAGGGCATCTTTATTGCCAGCGCGTCCCAGCAGGGTGGCAGTGACCGCCTCAATTGGGCTCTCATACACCGTAGATAAGGACAGAGTCCTTTCTTCAGAAGATGGTGCAGATGGTGCTTCCTCTACTGGGAATAAGGAAATAGAATCCAGGACAGAATAAGAGGGAGGATGTCTAGATGCTGGGTAATGAAATGCAGATTCCAGTTCTAAATCCTGTTCAGCACCAGAAGGCCTCGGCTTGCTGTGATCTAATTCATCGTGGAGATTTGGTCCAGTGCTGGCTCCCATTTCAGGAGCCAGCTTAGTGGGGTTTACAGGCAAGTACTCAAAGTCATCTTCAGTCCCATCATAGAAGGGATCTGCATAATCAAGTGTTAAGTCAGGGTATTCAGGCTCCAAGGCACTGTGGTAAACAGAGCTGCTCTCTGGGTTTCTTGGAGAAGGAGAAAGCTTCCCACCCACTGCAGCTGGGACCACGTTATCCAATGGGGAGGTGCTGCCAATGTGGAAGGCCCATAGACCTGGGATCCCTGCATTGCTGATCCTGCATGGAGACAGAATAAAAGTTAGATCCAGACATGGCATGAACTGAGTATTAAATTTACTGAAATAAATAACACTCGCTTTCCTCACCCATAAAAAATGGGAGGACTGTCTGCATTACAAAGAATATAGTACTGGGGTTCTAAATTTTTTTTCAGAGGTGGAAAGGGAATACAGCCCTCTTCCTATCAGATAAAAAAAATATATACCTTATGGTATATACCACATTGAAAGGCAGCATGCACACAAACACAAACACAAACACAAACACAGACACACATAACACATACATTTTCACATACAAGAAGCTTTCAATCATTTGATTTCCAACAGTAGGTGAAAGTATCTAGAACCACACTCTCCATCCAAAGAAAGAGTAAAAAGGGATGCGTGCCCAAAAAATCAAAAGGCTCTAAGAGAAAAACTATGAAGGAACCAAACCATGGATGACCTAGTCTTCCATCTTATTTTCCTCAGGGCTCACCCAAATGTTATTGGGTACTGGATTGAGAAACTCTGATTTATTTCTCATTGGGGGAGACTGCCAGCACAAATAAAGCACAGCTTAATACACAAGGCTTCTATCTAATAAATTATGGTAAGCAGGAAGAGAAATAAGGAACGAATAGGAAGACTGAGACAACCTAAAAATCTTTTTATGCTTTGGAAGTGAATATCTGTCATATAGTATAGTCCTGGAATGATAATCATATTCATTCATTCATTCATTCATTCATTTCAAAATTTATAGATTCTGTACTTCCATAAGAATCTGCTGCAGAGGACAGACTTTTGAAGATACACTTGCTTAGAGAGGCCATGATGTTGTCTCACGGCTCTTGAGATTCAGCTTTAATCAAATGAGGATTTGATTATTATTTTCAATAATGTTTCTAAATGTGCACTTTTACATTTGTTTAAGCATTTCCTTTTGTTCTTGTTGACGACCTTGAACATCTATTTGAGGTAGAACACAAGGTACATATCAATGAATATGAACAGCTATTAACAATGAAAAGAAACGTAATGGACATTTCTCCAACCACAGACCTGGATCATATTACTAACTACAGTAGTAGCTGCAGGCCTCATTAAGGAGAAATATTGGCATGGGAGGCAACCATCTGATCTGGATTAGTCATGCAACTGAGCAACGATATAGCACAGATGCAACTGGATTCCAAATTGTAGGGAGGAATCAACGTTAATGTGTCCATTGAAGTTTACTGAAGCACAGGCTAGTTGAAGGCATCAAGAAGCAAAGAAGAAAAATATCTGCACTGTAAATGTGGAAAGAGAGAAATCACAGAAAGTTTTAAAAATCATCAGCCACATGATTATCCAGGGAGAGGAATATTTGAGAAGGCAAGAAAGAATCAAGGGAACATCTGATATGAGGCCACGGTCAGGAGGAAATGTAACTAGAAATGTGACCATTGCTGAAGGAAGAAACGTAGAGACACAAGGGCTATTGGGTTTCCTACTCTTATTTGGGTTAAGCAGACAACTAGATATAATTAACTGCTAAAATACAGGTGGGTATTATCAGCTAAGCAGGGAGAACCTGACTTTGTATGTATGGTTCCTTTTGCGCTCATTGTGCAAAAGTTGGACTAACATTTGTATCATAAAATAACTGGTTAAATATTTAGATATGAGCTCCTAGCCTATCTAAACAAATAAAATATCCTTTGTAAAAGTTTATTTAGCAGCCGCTCATTTGCCATTATTTATGCAGATGCTTCTCAAGCCAGCCAGATCCAAGAGAGGGAACAGCTGGCTTTTGATAGTGGGAATTATATATGGCAGCTGTTCTTTTACAAGCTTGACTCCTTGCAGTGGTCATGTTTCAGTGAAAAAAAATCTAAACTTTCACCTCCCGTTCTCTCCTCAAGCATTTTAATGCTAGCTTAGGCTGCTAGGAAGTTTGAACTGCTAGAAAATATGTACTTCTTAATAAGAGATTATAATAGATGGCTTTGACCTTCCTTGAAAACAACTTTTCCTGTCCTAACACTTTCCAGATATAATAGACTATAAACCCCATCCATTCCTAGCCATGATTACTGATATGGAGCTGGGAATGAAACAGAACCAACATTTCAGAAGGGCACCTTCAGAAGACGTTTTATTTTTATCCGATAGATCAATAGATAGAAAACCCGATAGATGTTATCCATTTCTCAACCTTGGTAACTTTCAGATTTGTGGATTTCAACTCCCAGAATTCCCAGCCAGCAAGCCAACACACATGCATCCTGATGTGTTTTTTTAAAAACTCAGAGACAGAAGCCTGTTTTTAAAAATTAAAAGGGGACAAGCAAATGTACACACATTTGCTCCTTTCCGTAATATATTTTGCTTCTTCTAGACACAGTAATAACTAGCTCATTTGTCAATGAAAATTCTTTGGATACTGGATCTTTAATCCATGTCAATGTTTTGGATTACTTCTAATAATAGTATCTCACTTGTGGATGATACCAAGTTATAGAAGAAAATGACAATTTACCAGGAAAGTAACAACTCTGTCTTTTCATACTAGATGAATGGCAAAAAATAGCAAAAGAGATTCACAATATGCAAAAAGTTTGAAAATGGTCATAGATAGTCAATTATCAGAGATTATCTATGGTGGTTTCCCAACTTTGGTAATTTCCAGACACACAGACTTCAAATCCCGAAAGTTCACAGTCAGCATGGCAATGAATGAGAACTGTGGAAATCCATACACCATTCTGGAAGTTCTCACAAGATCTGGAAGCTGCCACAACTGGGAAACCTTTCTAGCAGATTCTGCTAGGGATTTGGAATAGATAACTTCTACAAAGTTTCCAGTTCTATGATTCCATGATAAAAAGAACCAGGATGCCAGACTACATGAGCGTCTGATCTAGTAAAATCCTTTTTATGATCTTTAGTCTATAAATCTTTTCCAAACCAGTTTGCTTGCTGAAGATCCCATCTATAAAGGCAAAGGGTTGCATTTGTGCCAAATTTGCCTTTACTTTGGCTCTAAATCAAAAACATTCCTGTTTGCCCAGGGATTGTAAATATTACGCTTAATCTAAATAAATCTTGACCAGTTGATTGATTTTGTTTGCTGGTTTCACAGTCATTATGCCTTATATTATTTTCATTACTGCTATTAACCTGTATTTGCTTTGTATAATTTTATGAATGTCCTGGAATCTCTTATGGACTATGAGGACACAGTATATAAACATCTAGAGTAAATAAAAATAGAGGAATGAAACAGAGGATTCTAGGATTCATAACCGATGATTAAACTGCGGGTGTTACACATTGAACACAGTTGGGCTCATGTTTACTCTCCATGAATCAAAAATGTACTGAAACTTTCCAATGGCAGTGCACTGCAAATGGCAGAGTGTTTCTTAGGACAGGTTTTACCTTCATATATAGTTAGCCACTATAGAGGTGGACTTCACTTACTGTAGGTGGACTTCACTTACTGTAGCAACCAGTTCGCCCAGCACCGGAAATATGGGTGCTAGCTTTGCTCGGGCGCGCACCATCCGCATATGCGTGCGACATCAAACAACACAGCAATTCGCTCATGTGCAACATCCACGCATGCATGTGGCACAAAGGTGGGTTTCAGCAGATTCTGACCAGTTCTGGAGAACCGGTAGCGGAAATTTTGAGTAGTTCGGACAACCGGTAAATACCACCTCTGGCCCTTCCCCCAACTATTCTCTGCCTCTTGAGTCCCAGATGATCGGGAGGAAATGGGTATTTTGCAGTAACCTTCCTCTGCCACACCCACCAAGCCACGCCCACCAAACCACACCACACCACGCCCACCAAACTACACCCACAGAACCGGTAGTAAAAAAATGTGAAACCCACCAATGGTGTGGTATCAAAAACACACCAATACAGGGCTTCCGGGTTGGGACTTCAACGTCGCCGGGCGGCTTTCGCGTAGCTGCCGCCCTCCGCGCGCGTTAGAGCCGCTAAACAGCTGTTCAGCGGCTCGGAAAATCCCCCTTCTTGTTTTGGGAGGGGGTAAGAGCCGGCGAAGTCTAGGTAGAGCCCCAGAGACACCCCCAGGGGATTTTTTCCAGCCCTGGAAGGTGTTCTGTGTGAGGGCTCCCTACTCCCCTCGCTGAAGCTCCGCGCGCCGAGGGACCTCTGTCAGCGGCAGAGCAAGACGATCGGAATCATCCCATCCTTTCAAATAACATCTTGCAACAGCTAAGTGGTGAGGAAAACTTTCTAAAGGGGGAATTTTGCAAAAAAAAAAAGGAGTTTTAAAGCTTGCTGAGACTTAAAGGAAAAAAAGTGGCAGTTTAAAATTTGGAGCGGAAAATGGCGCTTGGCTGAAAGAGCAGAAACGAAACTAGAAAGTGAAACTGGCTGAAAGAGCAGAAACGAAACTAGAAAGTGAAACTGACAATTAACAATTTAAGCCTGCCTGGTGTTAACTTAAAAGATTTTGAATATTTTAAAGTGGAAAAGAACTCTGGCTGTTCCCCCTTCCTGCAAAACTGGGGAGGAAGACTGGATTTTTAGGGAAGGGAGGAAGATTTTCTTTTTTTAAGAAACTAAGGTGTTCTCCAGGCATGGCTTCAAAGAAAACTGGTGGGGATTCCCCTCCTCACCAGACAAAGGAATTACCAGCCAAACCATTAGCTCAGTCTCAGAGTACGATGCAAGGAGGAGGGAATGAGGATCTGAAAGCTTTCATGGCCAACTTAACAGCATCTCTTGCTAATCAGATTAAAGATTTGAATGCGAAGATTGAAAATAATCAAAATGAAATGAAACAGTTTGTAAAGGAAAAAAGTGATAAGTTGAATCAGAATGTAACTACAATGGTAACGGCTCTCACTGATGCTCTGGTGGTGGTTGAAAAAAAAGTGGATGACTTAAATTTAGATGTGCAAAAGAATAAAAAAGATGCAGAGGAGAAATTTTTTAAGGTGGATCTGGGGAATCAAAAGATGGAAGAGGAAATTACCATGCTACAATTTCGAAATATGGAGTTTGCCATAAGACTAAGGGGTCTGAAGGAAAATAACAGACAGGATTTGAGGGCTGTTTGTGTGGATATCTTGGCCAAAATCTCAAAACTGGAACCTGAGCTAATTGAGAAAAGAATTGACAAGATTTACAGGGTTAATTCTCAAGTAGCGAGACAGAGGAATTTGCCCAGAGATGTTGTGATTTATTTTAATGACAGAATGCTGAGAAATGATATTTTGCACAGTTCTTTTCATACCACTATTCAGGCGGAGGGCAATCAAATTGGAGTTTTTAAAGAATTACCACCTAAAATGTTAAGAGATCGGAGAGATTACGGCTTTTTGATGAATGAACTGAAAAGGAGACAGATCCCATTTAGTTGGGATGCACCTGTGGGAATTATCTTGAGATATGAGGATGTCAGATACCGTTTGAATTCGTTGGCAAAAGCACAACACTTTTTTCACAATATTCTTAAAAGATCTCCAACACCACCATGTTCATCTACATTGTTGTCAGTAGAAGGAGCCTTTCAACACAAGGATTTTGAGGAAGAGACATTAGAACCTTCAAAGGAACAAGAGCAACAGGCAACTCAAGTGTTGGCAGCGGAGGATGTTTTAGGAGCTGAAGGTGGTTTAACGGAGGATTTTTTTATCGGTCTCCCAGAGCCAAGAATAAAACATCCCAGAGCGACAAGAGAGGTGGTCCCGGATCTTGAATTGATGATGCAAGAACCAAAAGATCAACGTGTAACCCGGGCAGCCGAAAAGCAGAGACAAGAGAAGCAAAAACAACAGATGTTCGAGATGCCACAAGAAATGAAAGGGATGAATGGGACACTACAAAAATCTGAAGCAGTGGGAGGGGCAAGACCTAAGACTTCTGTTGTTGAACAAAGTCTTAGACAAGTCCTTGGCAAGCTTCGTGAATCTTCAGATGGCAGTTAGATTTTTATCGTGGAATGTGAATGGTCTGAATTCCCCACAGAAAAGAAGGAAAATATTTTATTATTTGAATCAATATAAAAATGAAATTGTTTGCCTCCAAGAAACTCATATTAAAACCCAGGACCAAAAATATTTGATAAATTCAAAATTTGGAGTACATTTTATTTCTTCTAATCTGGCAAAAAGGAATGGACTAGTGTTGTATATTTCTAAAAGAATACCAGCTAAACTTGTAGAAGCGGATGATCAAGGAAGATATATTGCGGTTGAAATAAATATACAGAATGTTCAGTTTCTTTTAATAGGAATCTACGCCCCGAATCAGCAGCAAGAAACTTTTTATAAATTACTACATAGCAAAATATTGCAATGGAATTATAAATCTTTATTGATAATGGGAGATTGGAATGGAGTTACCGATGTAAATCTTGATAAGAAGACACTGGCTAAGAAGGGGAATAAATTACCACAGACCTTTTTTGCATTGAAAGAAGAGTTACAATTGAAGGATGTGTGGAGAATACATCATCCGAAGCAACAGGATTTTACTTTCTTTTCTGATAGACATCAGTCCTTTTCTAGAATTGACTTTATATTGGCTTCCACTGACTTATCTTCTAATATGACTAAGACTAAGATTTTTCCAAGAACCTTGTCTGACCATAGTCCTGTATGGATGGAAATGGATTTCGGCAAGAGGGAGAGAAGATCCTGGAGACTTAATGAGAATCTATTTAGGTATGAGAAGAATATAGAGGATCTCAAAAAACATCTGAAGGAATTCTTCCAGTTGAACTTGAATAAAGGTACACCTATTGAAGTTGTTTGGGATGCAAGTAAGGCTTACATGAGAGGTGTACTGATTTATATGAATTCTAAGCAAAGGATAATTCGACAAAAGAAAAGAATAGAATTGGAGGCTGAAATAAAGGCAAAAGAACAACTGCATATAAAAAATCCGACTGATCAGAAACTACAGCAAACTATAAAACTTTTGAAAGAACAATTTCAAATATTGGTAGCTGATCAGACGGCGACTAATTTGCAATTTGCCAGACATAATACCTTTTGTAATGCTAATAAACCGGGCAGATGGTTAGCATATACTCTAAAAAAGAAAGTTCTCGTGTAATAGAATCTATTGAATACAAGGGTAAACAGGTGTTTCAACAGAAGTCAATTCATCAAGCCTTTTTAGACTATTATTCAAATTTGTATTGTAAAGATAAGATTCAAGAGGACCTTATTGATAAATATCTTGGAAAGATGAGAGTTACCAAAATTTCATCGGAACAAAGGGAAAGACTTAATTGTTTAATAACCTCTGAAGAGATCTTGTTTGCAATCAAACAACTGAACACAGCTAAAGCTCCTGGGACGGATGGTTTGACAGCAGTATATTATAAGAACTTACAATCTGAGTTGATAGAGCATCTGAAGGATTTATTTTGTAGTATACAACGGGGGGGGTAAAATACCCCCTTCTTGGAAAACGGCTTTTATTTCACTTATACCAAAGGAAGACGGCTCTTCAAAACCAGAAAATTTTAGACCAATATCTCTCCTGAATACGGATTACAAAATCTTTGCTAAAGTTTTGGCCAACAGATTGATGCCAGTTATCCAAGAGGTGATTCACAGTGATCAAGCAGGTTTTATTGAGGGGAGATATATGAAGGACAACGTGCGGCAAGTCATAGATTTATTGGAATATCTTGAGAAGAGTAAACAGATCCCTGCGGCGCTGGTATTTTTGGATGCGGAGAAAGCTTTTGATCGAGTCAATTGGGATTTTTTACTAAAGACTTTATATAAAATGGATTTCGGAGTTCAGTTTGTACAAGCAATTGAGGCAATCTATCAAGAACAGACAGCACAAATGGTTATTAATGGAAGTTTAACTACGAATTTTCAGATACAGAAAGGAACTAGACAAGGTTGCCCGCTATCTCCATTGTTGTTTATTCTAACTTTAGAAGTTTTGTTGAATTCTTTACGGGACTCGAATAAATTGAGTGGAATTGTTGTAAAGCAAAAAGACTATAGGACGAAAGCATTCGCAGACGATCTGGTTGTAACCCTAACACGACCTTTGGAATCAATCATCCAGATGAAAAAAATTATTGATGATTATGGTTTGGTCTCAGG
This sequence comes from Masticophis lateralis, assembly GCA_030761175.1. Lineage (NCBI taxonomy): Eukaryota > Metazoa > Chordata > Lepidosauria > Squamata > Colubridae > Masticophis > Masticophis lateralis. Next base: position 328,287,215 of record JAUDYJ010000001.1, read on the forward strand.
TTTTAGACTAAACCAGAAAAAGACTAAGATGATAGTTAAGAATATGTCGGAACCACAAAGGATTGAACTGGAAAGGGCGGCAGGCTTTGAAATAGCTACAAAGGTGAAATATCTAGGAGTCCAGGTTGCAGTGTCAAATACTAAACTTTTTCAAAATAACTATGAGACTTTGTGGCATGAGATACAAAAGGATCTTGAGATATGGAAGAAACTGCAACTATCTTTACTTGGGAGAATAGCAGCTATTAAGATGAACGTTCTACCTAGATTTCTGTTTTTATTTCAAATGATTCCAGTGCTTCAAAGTGATAAAACATTGACTGAATGGCAGTCAGGTCTAAATAAATTTATTTGGAACCAGAAAAAGCCAAGAGTTAAGTTTAAAATCATGCAAGATGTTCGTGAAAGAGGTGGCCTCAAAGTTCCAAACCTACTTTTATATTATGAAGCTACAGTGTTGACTCAAGTGGGTGATTGGTTTGGAATAATGAAAAATGACATACTGAATTTAGAAGGCCACGATTTGGACTTGGGTTGGCATGCATACTTGTTTTACGAGGATAAGCTGGATAATGTTTTTAAAAGTCATATATTGAGACGGGCCTTGATGAGAGTTTGGAAGAAGCATCAGTTCAAGTTGGATTACAAAATACCTTTGTGGTTGGATCTTGGGCAGATTGTGCCAAATATAAAGTCACTCGGGGGGTTGTTATATAAAGAGATACTTTTCAATGATAGGGGCAGATGGAATTTGAAATCTTTTAAAACTCTGTTGGAAGATGGGAAGAACTTAACTTGGCTGCAGTATTGTCAACTTCAATCGAGACGGAGAGAAGATCAGAAAATTGGATTAATGTTACATGAAGAAGATTTGGTGATACAGATGAAACAGAGAGGTCCGATGCATATTAAGAGGGTGTATAATTTACTGCTAGAAAGAGACTCAGAGAGTGAACTAGTCAAGGATTGTATGATAAAATGGGCACAGAATTTTGCAGAACCAGTGATGTTAGAAACTTGGGAAAAGATCTGGGTCCAGAATGTTAAATTTACGCAGGCACAGAATCTGAGGGAAAATTTTTATAAGATGTTTTATAGATGGCATTTAGATCCTAAGAAATTATTATGTATGTATCCAAATGTTCAACCTAAATGTTGGAGGTGTGATTGTTTGGATGCTACATATTTTCATATTTGGTGGACTTGCAGGAAAGTGAAAGCTTTCTGGATTAAACTCTGGTGGGTTATGCAGAATGTTTTGAAAAAGAAGCTTCAATTTTCTCCGCAACTGTTTTTGTTGGGTATAGTTAAGGATTGTTCACCGAATGAAACAAGACTGATTTTATATATGATTACTGCAGCTAGATTATTGATTGGACAATATTGGAAAAAAGATAGTGTACCGACTATAGAAGAATGGACTTTGAAGATGGCTAATTTTGCGGAAATGGCAAAGATTTCTGCATATTTAAAAGATAGGACCCATGAAGTTTTTGTTCGGGATTGGAAGAATTGGGTGGATTATGTGCAGAACAAATATCAAACTAAGAAGTACCAGCTAGTATTTGATTGAGGACAACAAAAATGGGATGATTATGTTTAGAATAAGTACTAAATTAAGAATTTTTGGTTAGCTTTTTGATAGAGCTTGAAGCAATAAAGGATTACTTTTACTGTTATTATTAGGTTAAATATATATATTATATTGTTTTTTAGATATTAACTTGATACATACTTTGTTTGTACTGCTGTCTTTGATAAAACGATGGGGAAAATTTTTATACATTTGTAGTTTTAAGGGGGCATTTACAAATCTTATAAACCTTATTTGTTTAATATGTTTTTTTTTATTAGTAGTTAGAATTCTGGATTAATTTTATTGCTAGTGTTATGATATATATTATGGATCTCACCTATATCTAATTTTTAATAATGATTGATATATACTTATGATTTGTATGCAACGGAAGTCAGGGGGGGGAGGGTTGGGGGGAAAGGGGGGGAGGGGGGTAATTGTGGGGTTAAAAATGTATTGTAAAACTTTTTCAATAAAAAAAAAAAAAACACCAATACAGGATGGGATTGCACTCGAGTGGGTGGACAGATAGACGGTGGGAGGGGGAGGGGGCAGGGTGGGGGCAGGGGTGGGAGCCACCCCATCCCACCCCACCCACAGGTCGCCACTACCGGTTTGCCCAAACCGGAATGAACTGGCTAAATACCACCTCTAGCTACTACCACTGAACTGGTGTAGTGATTAAGATATTAGGCTGGTAGCCGAGATTCAATTTTTAGTCCACTCTCAGCCACGGAAGCTCACTAGATGACTTTGAGCCAGTCACACACTGACACCTCAATCCACTCACAGATTATAGGGAGAAATAGGAGTAGGGAGTGCTATGCACACTGCTATTATCTCCTGAACAAAAGGCAATTTAAATCTTAAAAAAACAAGCAAATAAATAAATCAAGTTTAAGGTGGCACAACATCTCAAATTGAAGATCTGAATGCATCCCATCTAAAAAAAATACTATTGTTGGCAAAAGAAAAGAAAAGAAAAGAAAAGAAAAGAAAAGGTACCAGAGAAAATGCTAGTCTGTTGTAAGAGGCATGAGATGTATTTCTCACATTGTTAGAAATGAGAGTAATTGGCAGGTGTCTTCATAGCAGCACAACTCACCTTCTTATATTGGCATACAATATCAGTGCATGAATAAAAAGGACAAGGACTGATCACGCTGCTGTGACTGCCATCTTGTTTTCACGCCCTCACATTCACGCAATACCATGTAGACACCACTAGTGCACCAGCACATAAATATTGGATAAAAGTCAATAAAAGGGAGCAAAGTGCAGCTGGTCATTCAGGCTTCCTGTTTTATTTAGATTTTTGTTTATGAAAGCTACAGCCCACTTTATTATTAAAAGCAATCCCAAAGTGGGATTCAAATACTTTCAGGCAGCTCTCTTCTCACTTAGCCTCAGCCATCAGGAACACTGTGCAAGGAGCAGCTCATTTACTTCCACTGTAAGGAGGCAGAGGCCTTTTTACACACCACAAACTACTCCTGGGTTTCAGCCAAAGAAGAGAGTTTTGCTCCATTTCTGCCCAGAACCTTTCAGATCAAAATTGAGCTAAATGTTTTCTCTCCAATCTTGTTTCCTTTCACTGTCCAAATCTTTAATGATATCAATATATCCCTAAGTGGCATATTATAGAAGTGTAGGAAGTTAGCACCCATTCCCCTCCTAGAAGAATGAAATATTCTGGGAAATATTAAAAAGGCAGAATATTATATTTCCCTCGATGAGAAAAGGAGAATCATGTTTTTAAAGACAAAGCAACTTCCTGCAGCTCCCTCCCCCCACTTCAGCTTCAGGTTGATGGGATTAAGACATGGCCCTTACGACATGATAGGATTAGTCCTCTACCCATCTCACCACATGGCACCTGGGAAGATTACATCACCCAGCACGACTCAACCAAGCCTGGGACACAGACAGCATACAAAGTTAGCTAATACCCCTGCCCCCTGGGAGTCTGACAGCCAATGGGATACATTTTTTGTACAGGAACAGGAAACTCTAAGGCAAGGCCCAAGAGAGGGTATAAATCTCTCTCTCTCTCTCTTTCTCTCATGTGCTTTTTTTGCCCAGGATCTCAAACCATGTGATCCTGTCCACTCCACCATTAAACCATCTTTCCAAGCAGCTTCCATGTTTCCAGTGTCTTTCTTCCCACTTGGAACTGAACCCAGATGGACATTTCTTCCAACAGAAGCCATGGAGATTATCTCAGAGAAGACAACCAGAAGCTGTTAGAAGAACAGCAGGTGCAGAAGATGCACATGTTAAGCTGGGAGGTGGAGAGAGAATAGGAGAAAGAGATGGGCATTCTACTGACTCCTTAGGGTAGGGTTGTCCTAAGGCGGGCTGCAGGCCAGATGCGTCACACGCTGGTCATGCCCACACCTGGTTTGGTGAAGGGGGGAAAAGTCATGATATATCACATGACACTGCCGTGATGATGTGAGTTTGACACCCCTGCCTTAGGGCATAAGGGAGCAGGGGAGGGGGGGAAACGTAGTCAGATTTGCAAGATCTTTTACTAGAGCCTATCTCAACAGAGTTCTAATGGAGCCTGTGGAGCAGTAGTGGGTTCCTCCTGATTCGGCCCGGTTCTCCCGAGTAGCGGTGACAATATGATTTCACTGAACCAATTCTTCCCCCCCGAACCCCCACCCCCTGTGTTATTCTTACCTTTTATTTGGCCCCACCCCCAATCTATTGCTGCCTCCTGAGTCCCAGCTGATGGCTAGAGGGAAAAAAACTGTTTAAACTCTTGCCGCGGGGCTTCAAAGGACCGCCCTACAGCTGATCAGTGTTAAAAGAAAACAAGTGAGTAGACCGGTGCCTGCAAAAATACATGAGTAGATCAGTGCCTGCAAAAAAACATGAGTAGACCAGTGCCTCCAAAAACAAATGAGTAGACCAGTACAGCTCTGCAAGCAGTTAAAAGCCTGGTAGACCAGTACCTCTGTCACATGACCATCAAGCCACACCCACGAAATAAGCCACACCCACAGAATCGGTAGTAAAAAAATTTTAGAACCCACCCCTGCTGTGGAGCCTTAATCAGGTCTACTTTGTAGGACTGACACAAACAATACTCAAATGGAAAGCCTCGTAGCAATTACTTACTGATAAAGGTTTTTGATAGATTGTTCACTGCTGGTGATGCTGAGGTAAGGTCCTTCCCTCCGTTGGTAATCCCCTCTGCTGAAGCCAACTCGAGCTGGGAGCTCCAAGTGGACATTATAAGATTCCTTGGGACGTGTTCCAAAGAACTGGAGCCCATCTTCAGGATAGAGGAAAAGAGCATAGGCATCTGCATCATTGTAGGCTAAGACAGCCTGGAAGGTGTTACGCTGAAAGGCATAAAAAAAGAAAACGAGGGGATCAAATTCTAACATCCCTAAGGAAGAGCCAGGGGTAAATTAAACCTGGGTTAGTCCAAGAGGACAACATGTCCCAAAGGTGTTTTTCCCAAAGGCACCTGGACTTCGTTTTTCCTTGAAGATGTTTCACTTCTCACCCAAGAAGCTTCTTCAATTCGGACTGAAGTAGAATTAGCAGCTTCTTGGATGGGAAGCGAAATGTCTTCAAGGAAAAACAATGGAAGTCCAGTTGCCTTTTGAAAAAGCACCTTTCAAATAACCCTGACCTGTATGACTGAGAATCTCCATAGACAAGAGTACAAACATCATTAAGAGAGCAAGATGTAATTTTGTGGTTACAAGCAAACATCGAATTCAGATCTTCCTTTTCTCAAAAACTCGCTCTATGACCTTACTCCTAGAATCCTGCATATCTTGCATCTGCAATACGAGGGAAATTATACTACCTCACTTCACAGGGCCATTGTAAAGATTTATGTGGAGGAAAGTTCATTCAGTTCTTTGAACTCTTGTTCTTCAAAACATTTTAATAACTCTGCTCTCTGCCCCCATTTTAATTAAGAAATTAACCCATTCCCTCTTTTTTATCTGCAATTTTGTATTGCGGGTTTTTTCCCTTGCATTCTGTTTGTCTCTGGAAAAGCTAATAGGAGCTACTGACGTCACTCCTACACTTATCATTTAGTTCAATTTTCTGGGTTTGCACAACTCATTAAACTAATATGTCCTCTAGATGCAGCGGGCCTACAGTTTCAAGTGTTTCCATTTTACATACTATACATCGGATTAAGAGAAGATACTATAAATGCTGAATACATTGAAAATAAATACAATCATTTATTTTTTTAAAAAAAATTAATTAAGAAGTAAGATCTCTGTAATTAATCATGAAGGAGATTTCCCTTCCACTTTTTTTCTACCCAGATCTCAAGGCCTTATAAAGCCGCCTTGCCATCGTTTATCTTTCTGTCCTCCTGTTTTATCTTCCTGGCCTTTAGTACGTTTCTTTTTTCCCAGCTACAAGGGAAAAATATTTTCCTCTTTTTCGTAATCACCCACTTGGGAATCAGAAGAGAGATTTCAATTTCAGGAAGAGTTTCCATCCAGGCCAAAAACAGAAGTGAAAGCTGCAAAGCTTGATAACCAAAAAAGGGAGGAGATTTTACTCATATTTGCAGCATAAAATTCAAAACTCAAATCCTCAGGTGGACAGGATTCTGGAGGAGAAGCTAAATCTCAGGCTTTGCCTGTGTAACTATGGGTCTCACCATTGAGACATGCCATCTATATATATAAAAATGGCTCTGTGTGGAACTCTGGAACGCCTTGAGCAATTTCAACCAAACTTGGTACACAGATGACTTACTTCCTGGAAACAAATACTATGGGGGTAAGACACCCCTAACACCCCTTGGGGGGGGGGGGTGTTCTGTTAAGATACAGCCTGTTGTGCCTTAAAATGGCTTCTACTGTACTGCCTTAAAATGGCTTTTACCATACAGCTCAGTGGAGTTGCCATGGTACCAGCTTCACAGTACTCCATAAGGGTACTACCTCTGGTAAGGGGGGAAATCCAAGATTAGAAATTATGTTTGGTCCGGACATTTTCAACAAGGTTTCGATTATTCTTGAGGACAAATGTATGGCCATCATCAATAAAACATTACTACAACTCGGCCTGCCTGCACCACTACAAGACCGACATGACGTACTTCACGCAGATTACATACCAGAAAAGAACTACAACGTTGAGCAGCTTAGTGCATATATCACGGACAAGAAGCCACTTCTAAAACAAGATCAGAAAAAAGCATACCAAATGATCATGGATCAGCTAGCAAAACAACACGGTGGTATCATTTTACTTGACGCTTCTGGGGACACAGGGAAAACATTTTTAACTAATTTTATTCTCACCAAAATCAGGGTGAAGTTGCTCTTCCTGTCTAATACAGGATTGGGATAAATAAATACCCGGGCAATGCCAGGTTATCAGCTAGTTCAGGGTGAAATCTACTTATCTTCCCTACCGGTTCACATGCGATTTTAGACCCTCTGCGCATGCGCAGAGGGTCAAAAAGAGTTTACTTCCTTGTTAAAACCAGGAAGTAACGACGTCTGGATGGGTCAGCGGAGCCTCACACTGCCGCCGCTACCAGTTCACTGGTAGCCGCCACCTTTACTGATTCGCCCAAACCGGTGCAAACAGGTAGCATTTACCCCTGAGCTAGTTCCTAAATAAAGAGAAGCACTAAACAAGAACCACTAAACAATACTATGAACATGTGAAGAACTTTATAAGGAACCACAGAATTTCAGGTGAAATTTTTCAACGTATGTACCTATCTGCTACATCTTATCTGAACAGCCATGGAGACCTTTATCCAATAGTATCTTATACATTACAGAATAACTGCATAACTCCTGATCTCCCGTAACAACTTGGTGAAGAATCTGGGCATTGTAGTTCAGCATCCCTTGGGATTGTGAACCTTCTAACATCCCTGACCCAATGCAAGCAAGCCAGGTTACATTTAAAAATATACATCTGGAGACCTGGATGGCCCCCAAAAATACAGAAATTGGACATCCCTAATGAAATTAGGAAGCTCCTGGCTAAGATTTTTTTTTGTTCCCTTCTCAAAATATTGCTTTATAAGTGCTAAGTAAATAAATAAAAAAGATAGTATCTCTTGACAATTGAATCCAAGGGCTGAACACAGCCCAAATTAAGCATTGAAAATCTAGCATTTTTAGAAAAAGCTTTCTGTTCATGAAGGAGCAGATGCTGAACTCCATAGCAACTTCAGTCATATAAATTATTTTTAGTATTTCATTGTCTGTGACAACTATTTTTCTCTTGCCTCAAGCAGTCATAATTTTAAGGCATAAAAACCTATCCAGGAAATGACAGACCAATCAGCTTGACACCACTAGTTGGAAAAAACTGGAGGGAATTGCTAACACTTTTCAAAGATAGACTCAAGATTCAGAAGGATCTTGACAGACTTGAACATAGGGACCTAGCCATCAAAATGCAGTTCAGTGGTGAGAAAAGTAAGGTCCTACACTTAGGCAGGCAAAACCAAATGCACAGGTATCAATTAGCTCAGCAGCAGGAAAGAGAGATTTAGATGTTCTAGAGCAGTGATGGCTAACCTTTTTGCTGTCGCGTGCCAAAAGTGGGGGGGAGCATGGGGGGTCGAGCGCACGTGTGCCCACACCCACAATTCAATGTGCCCTGTCCCCCATGCATGCACATGTGACACACACCCCGCGATACCCGTTTTTGGCATGCGATGGCCCGGTGGGCCTGGTAGGCCTGTTTTTTTGCCCTCCTCAGCCTCCAGAGGCTTTCTAGGAGCCTGGGGAGGGCGAAAATGGTCTTTCCCACCCCCCTGGAGGCCAGAAATGTCCCGTTTCCCAATTTCCAGTGGGCCCGAAAGGCCCAAAAATCAACTGACTGGTGTACACATGCATGCTGGTGCTCCGAAGACTCAGGGCGGCTTACAATACATTAAGCAATAGCATTCATACTTTTGTATATTTATACAAGTCAGCTTATTGCCCCCACAAACTGGGTCCTCATTTTACCTATCTTAGAAAAGGATGGAAGACTGAGTCAACCTTGAGCCAGGTGAGCTAGGGCAACACTCGCGTGCCCACAGATATGGCTCCGCGTGCCACCTGTGGCATGAGTGCCATAGGTTCGCTATTATGGTTCTAGAGAATCTAGATATAAGAGGGATCTAGATGTTCTAGAGTAAGTAAGATGCTCATACTTAGGTATGAGCCAGCAGTGTATTGTGGCTGCCAAAAAGGCCAATGGAGTCCTAGGCTCTAACAAGAGAGGGATAGCATCAACTTAAGGAGAAGAGATAGTATCACTTTATATTGCACTCCACGTGAGGCCACACTTGGAATACTGTTTCCAATTCTGGTCACCATAATACAAAAAACTTGCTGAGATTCTAGAAAGAGTAGAAAGAGTAACAAAGATGATAAGAGATCTGGAGGCTAAATTGTACAATAAACAGTTAAGGGAACTAGTTATGTCTAGTCTAACAAAGCGGACTGGGTTTACATGATAGTTATCTTCCAGTATTTGAAGGACTGTCATAGAGAAGAATGAGTTAACCTATTTCCCAAAGCAGGGGTCTCCAACCATGGCAACTTTTAAGACTTGTGGACTTCAACTCCCAGAGTTCCTCAGCCAGCAAAGAAGAATTCTGGGAGTTGAAGTCCACAAGCCTTAAAGTTGCCAAGGTTGGAGACCCCTGCCCCAAAGCACATGAGAGTATGACAAGAAGCAAGCTTGTTAAAGAGAGATCCAACCTGGAATTAAGGAGAAATTTCCTAACAGTGAGAACAATTAATCAGTAAGATGTCTTGCCTCCTCCATTGCTGGAGGTTTTCAAGAAAATATTGGGCAATCATCTGTCCAAGATGATATAAATTCTCCTGTCTTGAGCAGGGGTTTGAATTAGAAGACATCCAAGGTCCCCTCCAGCCCTATGATTTTATAATTTTAAGTAACCAGGGAAAGCCATTTGATTCGTCTAATATCCCGAACAATATGTGAGAATCTTTCCAAGCCTTGCCACCATCAATGATGGCAACTAGAGATTGTCAGAACATACTGACATTCAGAGTATTGGGAACCATTTGCTCTATACTTCTAATGACAGAATTGAGTTTGTCCAATATTCAAGCTCAAAACCTTTGCATTCAAGGAAATCTTCTAATCCCTAGGTCTCTCTTCTCAACCAGATGTTCTTCAGATTTCTTGAATTACTGTATAAGAGTTGTTCCATAGGAAAGGATTCAGGAAAGGAGACACAACCTAAAAATTATTACCATTTCTTTGCAAATTACCATGCCTGAGACCCCCAAAAGTCATACTGTATTCACATTTCACAATACTGTTTGTAGCTGAAGACAATGCCTCTCTTATATATATATAAAAGGACACCAGTGATAAGATTATTCCCATATTATACTTCAGAAATTGATTGTCTAATGGAACATGGATTCTTGAAGCTTGTTTATTTCCCAAGATATGTTTAAATCAGTTTTGGCATCCCATTGCCTGCAAGCTCCATAGACACATCTTAAAGTTGCGAAGTTTGCTCCAGATTATCTAATGGTCATACCTCAACATCCTAGGAAGTACTTCTCATTGTCCAACCAATTCTTGATCCAAGTACAAAAGCCTGCTGTATACTTCAGCCCTAGCAGTGGAAACAATACAAGAATCATCTCAGAAGACTCTTTAATGCCTGATGCATTTTCCTAGAGACATGGCTGCCAAGGGAAACAGATGTCTCCTCTGTCATCTGCTGGGAGGAGAATGGAGTGGAAGGAAACAGGCAGAGATACTGAATACAGCTTTATATATGCCATATGGCTAGTCTAGTCTGTGCCTTATCTTACCACCTCAAGTACAGTGCAGGGTCCTCCTTAAGAGTTAAAGCATAGTTTAACTCTATCTCAACTCAATCCCACACCCAAGGGTGAATTGGCTTTTGGGCACAAAACCAAGACAAATTAGACAAATCATCTGATACTTTTTATGGGCCAAAAACTATCTTGAGCCAGCTCAGCTTCTTTCTTTTTTTTTTCAATTTTGATTCAAACATCATCTTCCATTAAACAGTGTGTTGTCTGGATACAAACATTTTGTGCAAATATTTTATACAATAAGAGTTACAATTTACAGTCATATTTATTATTTTATCTATTCTTAACTTAATGCTAATAGTAATATATACCATACCTAATGCTGTAACAGTCCTCTTCTTAACTTATTTAACTTTATTAAAACATTTTCTCTATTTCACTCCTCTGCTTTTTTCTACTTTTCATACTTATTCTCTAACCATTGATAAAATAATTCCCATGTTATAATAACCAAATTGTTCCTTCTCTTTAATTTCAAGTGTTAACCTATTCATTTCTGCACATTCTAATATTTTCCTAATCACTTTCTCATCCATAGGGATCTCTTCATTTTTCCAATTTTGTGCAAATACAATCCTAGCTGCAGTTATTACGTGAATTCTCATATATACATTTTCTTTACTGTAAATTTCTGGTAAAATCCCCAACAAAAATAATTCAGGTTTCAGATCGATATGCTGTTGGATAACCCTATCTCAACTCAACCCCACCCCCCAAGGGTGAATTGGCTTTTGGGCACAAAACCAAGACAAACTAGATAAATCATCTGATACTTTTCATGGGTCAAAAACTATCTTGAGCCAGCTCAGGTTCCCATCATCTTAAATCAAAACTATTTTCCATGGCACCTTGGAACCAAGGTTAAGCTCACCTAAAGGCTCCATCCCCTTTCATTCTTCCAGAACAGGACTATGATGTAGCAAACCAAGCAACTCATAAACTGTTAAGGAAAAGTCTTCTACAGTGCAGCTCTTGGACATGTGGGGCTCAAACCCTGTATTTTCTCCATGCAAAGCAGGTACGCAACCACTGAGGGTTGGCTTGGGTTCTCTCAAAAAAGCATTGGCTAGAACCGGAGTCTCCAACCTTGGCAACTTTAAGACTTGTGGACTTCAACTCGCAGCTTTGCTGGCTGAGAAATTCTGGGAGTTGAAGTCCACAAGTCTTAAAGGTTGTCAAGGCTGGAGACCCCTAGGCTAGAGTTCTTTTAATGCTGGGGTGTTTTTTTTCCTTAACAGGAACAAGGTATTGTAAAGTCATGGAAAGAAGTTTGTGGGCCTCAGCCATTTGCTCTCAGCACTATCCAGAGATCAGGGAGTGGCTCTCATTTTACAGATTCTGAGCATTTTCAGATGGCAAGCCTTCATCATTCCTGTCAGGGTTATAAAGGAGGAATTGTTGTCAAATGGCACATAGGCAGACATACAGAACTGCTGAGCTGTGTAAACAGGGCTAATTTGGGTGAGTTTGGGAGGGAGAGATTTGGAAAGGAAAAACACCAGGGAGTTAGAAACCTGGGCAAATAAGGCAGGGAGGGGGAAGGAGAGAATTTGGCACGGAGGCACTAAGACCAAGCAGGACACGATTCAGGGCCTGATCTGCTGGAGAAGCTCTGCAGAAATCTCTTTTGCCAAGAATGAAAAGCACGTAGGAATCCTGCCAGAAGCTGCTCCTCTGTAACTCTGGTGTACAGTACTGCTGAAGAGAACTCCCCCCACTCCCCCCATGGGTGGATCATGCCCTTAGCAAACAAATGGAGGGTGAAAGAACAAACAAGGGTCACAAGGAAACCAATAGCTCGCTGAGAGCTTTAAAGGGGAAAATTGACAGATAAAAGGGTCCAAGGGCTTAAGGGTCAAAGGGCAACAGCAAAGGTCAGCTGGATGCTGATTTACAAAGCCACTTTCAAAGGACTTTTGAGAATGGGTGACACAAAGGGGGCACATTCTACCACTCCTTCTGGAGGAACAATATTGTGGAGGAGGGAGGGAAAGGGGGAGCAAAATTTGCTACCATACCCTGCTAGAAAACATATACCTGGTTAGCAATTCCCCTCCTGCACCTTTTTTTTAAAATTTGATTTATATGCAGCCCTTTTCCGGAGATTCAGGGCGGCTTACAATGCATTAAGCAATAGCCTTCATACTTTTGTATATTTATACAAAGTCAGCTTATTGCCCCCACAAACTGGGTCCTCAATTGCAAATGTGTCTTCTGGTAACTCCTCCCCTTCGTTCAACATACAAAGAACCTCACGTTGGTCAGACCAAAGTATTTCTTGTTCGTAATTGCATTCCTGCTAATACCAACCAGATTCAAGGGAACCAGAGGTGGGTTTCAGTAGGTTTTGACCAGTTCTGGAGAACCGGTAGCAGAAATTTTGAGTAGTTCAGAGAACCGGTAGTAAAAATTCTGACTGGCCCCTCCCCCATCCATTCTCTGCCTGCCAATTTTCAGCTGATCAGAAATGAGGATTTTGCAGTATCCTTCCTCTGGAGTGGGGTGGAAATGGAGATTTTGTAGTATCCTTCCTCTGCCATGCCCACCAAGCCACGCCACCAAGCCATGCAACACGCACCAAGCCACACCCACAGAACCGGTAGTAAAAAATTTTGAAACCCACCACTGAAGGGAACCCACCAACAGGATCGGGCGAACCGGTAGTGGCGGTGGCAGGAGGCTCCGCCCACCCATCTGGACATCTCTGCGCATGTGCAGAAGCTTCTGTGCATGCGCAGAAGCATTGCACGCACACACCCACGAGCAAACAGTAGCGACGGGATTTGAATCCCACTACTGCCTAACTTTGAAGTTAAAATATAGCCACCACGATCAGAAGCTACTGATAAACTCCAGGAATGTGTCTAACCCTCTTTTAAAACAATGCACATTGGGGGGAAAATCACTGATATGCAGCAAAATGTCTTCTTTACCAGTAGAGTTTAAGAAGTATTTTTATCCATCTTTCACTATTCAGCTCCGATGGATGACCTGAGATTGGGCTAAAAATAATCTCCTCTTTCGTTTTTGCTACATTTAAATGCTTATCATGCATCATTGTTAATTCTCCTTCTTCCAAACCAGAGGGACAGGCCATAGTACCAGGATCACATGCAACCTTAAACCCTTTGTCCATTGCACTGCAAAAATCCACTTTCCTGCCAATTTGAGATAGGAAACATAAAAACCATTAGAGCAGATCTAAAATGAGCTGAACATAACAAGCTTTCCTGTACACATCCTCCCATTTCAAAAAAACTCTATAGGGAAAGGCAATTCCACACACAGAGAGAATGGAATTCACTTTTCTATCTGCCCTTGCTCCTCCATGATTTGTAGAATCCAGCTCCAGGCTACAAACTGTTTCCCCATCATTGTTTTAAAAGCTCAGAAATCCCAAAGTCTTTCCTCATGGATTGGCATTCATTCCGTGGATCATTTTTTGCCCTTTGTTACGTCTTTTCTTTTTGGACTGCAGTGGTCTGATTGCACCACAGATTCATATAATGGCATTACATTGTCACAGCTACCATTTGTATTTATTTATTTGAGCATTTTTTATTGTCTTAATTTTTTTAAATTGTTGTAAAATTTTACAATCCTATAATTGTGAGCCAGCCAGTTAGTTGAGTTGGATAACTATAGAAATTGAATGAATGAATGAATGAATGAGTTAGTGAGTGAATGAATGAATGAATGACCAATTTTATTTCCAGTCCCCTTTAAAGACCTCCAATGTGAAGATTGTGCTTCGCACACCAGCTGCACCCTAACCTTACATTTATATTTACCCACTCAGCATTCTTTCTCTACATGCTCTACCAGCCAAAGTCCAAGCTCTTTTTCTGCTAGTGGTAAAGAAGCGATGACTGCAAGATCACAGAAGAAATAGGCAAAAGACACGGCAGTTATTTAACATCATTTTCACCAGAGTTTGAAGATTCACTTCTTAAGTCTAAGAAGAGGGCCAAGATTGTGTGTCCTCTTCTTAGACTTTGAAGGATGAAATGGGTTGAGAAAGATTGTGAGCAAGCAAAGCTGCTTGTCAGGGATTATTCCCTTCTTCTGTATTCATAATTTGTCTCAAAACCACTTCAAACACTCTCTGAGAATGCAAACTTGAAGTTTCTACAGCAACTACATAAGCATTTGAACGGCATCAGGGCTTCTGGGGCTTGAACCTTTACCAGGGCATCTCTTTTCAACACCAAATCCAAAACTGGAATATAGAAACAAAAAATAAAAATGAAGAGGATCCTAAGCAGGTGCAGAATGTCTATGGAGATTCTCAGTTACCCACGTCATGTTTGTCCCAAAAGTGCTTTTTCATGAGGCAACTGGACTTTCTGATTTTTCTTTGAAGATGTTTCGCTTCTCATCCAAGAAGCTTTGGGGAAACAAAACAACCACTTCATTACCGCATGGCACAACATAGGAAAACAAATACATCAGGATTAGATTCAGCAGTCCATCTGCATTTAAAAGACACAGACCACTCTTTTGAAGACAACAAAGTCCACATTTTGGACAGAGGGGACCACTGGCTTGAAAAAGGGTCCAAGAGGAAATCTATGACAAAGCTGAACAGCCTTCTCTTAACAGAGGGGAAGAGATACGACATCATCTATCTCCAGTCTACAATACAATCCTTTCAACAGTTCCAAGAAGGCTCCACACACTGATTTGCACCACTCAGATGACCCTGAGAACACAGATAAACTTCCAGCTGACCTTAAGGACTCAGTTAATGAATGCAAATGACCAGCTGTCTGCAAGTAGTATAAATCCTTCCATTCTCCACCATCCACTCAGGGCTGTAGAAGCTTCTTGGATGAGAAGCAAAATGTCTTCAAAGAAAAACCAGAAAGTTCAGTTGCCTCTTTTAAAAAGCACCTTTGGGGAAAGCAGGTGCAGAATTTATTTTTCTGGACAGGGAGTCATTAGAGAATCCTATACTCAGAGGCTCAGATGGATGAGTTTCTGAATCAGAAAATGTATTTTGCAAAGATGCTACAGCCTCACCATCATCTTTTTCTCAATCCGTGAAACACTATTGCTTGTTTCCAAGCCATTCAGAACATTTATGCACAAAAGCCAACATCAGTCGTGCATCCCTGGCATGTATCCACCATGTTTTTGGAGACACGGATTCTCCCCTTTTCACCTTTTGTGAAATTGCTGTAACAGACTTTAGCCAAAATAGTTTGGGGCCTCCAAATAAAGTGTGAAACAGCTCGTAGTGTGATTAATTCAAAATCTCCTTCCAGGACAGTCAGTTCTTTGGAAACTGGAAAAAGGGCACAAAACATCCCATGTTCAAACTCAAAAACTGAAAAGACATAAATTCAGGGCTTGATCACAGATAATCCACAGCAGTAGATGACAGCAAAGACCATCTAATGCAAAAGACCCAAGGTTCAATTCTAACCATTTCAAGTTAGGTCAGCAACAGAGAAGATTTCATTTGTTGGTCTAATCCTGCTTGCAAAATCACTTATCCAGTCAACTTCCCAAATCACTCTAAACTTCAAGACATTGCACATTTCCCTCTGCATGGCCTGACCATTTCCATGCAAGATGAAGCAATAAGCCATTATTCCCTACCTTCTCTTGCAGCTGTGATGAACCTGATTGCACAACTTAGAGCCTCATAGATGTGGCTGAACCACTATGCTCAACAGCCCTATCCACAATGGTTAAGGGCTAATGGTGGTAGCTGTATTTCAACAACATCTGGAAGGACATAGGTGTGTGTTCACAAGTCAGGGATGGAGCTTCTGCAAAGGAGGGGGAACTTTACATCCAAATTTCCACCCTTGGATTTTCTCAAGTTTCCCAGGGAGATGGTGACCTAAATGTAGGCTCTGAACCAGAATCAGTTTATCATTTACAAGACTTATTGTCTTTTTATTTCTTCTCTTTGGGTGTTTTCAAGGTACCATGTTCGTTTCCCAATCCACTTTATATAGAGGAATGAGAATGAGCCTTAAGCTACAGAGGGACCTGGTATAAGGAGCTGAAAGGCAGGTTCATAAGAACTGCATATACCTACAGTACTAACTATGGGAACCAATACAGATCTTTTTTTTAAAAAAAAACTGAGCTTTTAGATGTTTCTCCACATTTTAAAAGCAAAGCCAGCTCTCCATGGATCGGAATGGCTTGGTCTTATTTTCTTTCTCCCTTTTTTAATGTGGGCGAGTCCATGTTGAAAACAAAATACAACAAAATGCATACCCGTCCCATTATAGGAATGTTATTAGTGTCTCTTTTCCATGTGCTATGGAAAATATGAAATGGGCAATTCCCTGCTGACATATAATTGCATTGTTGTTTAGAGCAATCCACCCACCATCCCCAACTAAAAACATTTAAGGCAGTAAGTTTTAAAAATAGGAAATTATCTTCACTTCCTCCACCAAAGGGTCGTCTCTGCTGGCTGCAAAATGTGAGAACAGTCCTATTCTTTTCAGACAAGCATGCATGCCTCAAGGTCATGAACCAAAAAGACTGCCATACAGGGAAGTCATCCTTAAAAGTGAGAGAATGTATCTACGAACATGGAATTAAATTAATTTTAACAAATCCATATTTTATCATAACTGGTTTAGTCCTGGGCCCTCCTCCTTTGAGAGCCATCACCAGAATGCTGCACAAAGTTTAGTGGTCTAAAATACAGACCTCTTATTTTGAAAACTCTATAAATGCAAACTTTTGCTGCATGAGCACTTCTTTCCACGCTATATGGAAAAATCTGAAAATCTGTTTTTGTGCAAAGGTATACTTAGACGAGGCCACTCAACATCTTCATTTATCAGCCTTAACTTCTAAAATAAGTTTACACTGAGATCACATTATTTGTCCAAGTAGTTTAATGCTGCCTTACAGCACTTTTTCAGGATCTTCATTTCCTACTTCTATTGACTCTATTGAGACTCTAGAAAGAGTGCAGAGAAGAGCAACAAAGATGATTAGGGGATGGAGGCTAAAACATTGAAGAACGGCTGCTGGAATTGGATATGTTTAGTTTGATGAAAAGAAGGACTAGGGGTGACATGAAAACGTATTTGAGGGGCTGCCACAAAGAGGAGGGAGTCAACCTATTTTCCAAAGCATCAGAAGACAAGACAAGAAACAATGGATGGAAACCAATCAAAGAGAGAAGCAACCTAGAACGAAAGAGAAATTTTCTAAGGGTGAGAATAATGAACCAGTGGTTTGGCTTGCCTCCAGAAGTTGTAAATGCTCCAACACTGGAAGTTTTTAAAGAAGACTTTTTTTGTGTGAAGAAATGTCTGCAATTAAATCAGAGATTTTCAGTATATGTACTATATGCTCTTTTTAAAAAGTCACATCATGGGGCTCACAGCTTTTGAAATCCCATTCAGGACATTTCTTTGTGCTTCTATGGTTTCATATGGAATTTCAAATTTTCAGGATTATCTATGCAACTTCAAAAGAACTACAAACTTCCTTCTTTCCTTCCTTCCTTGCTTCCTTCCTTGTAAAAAAAGGATTATCAGCTGTTTTCTGGGCCCAGGGCTTCTCTGCCTCAACAAACTTTAAGACATGTGGATCTCAACTCCCATAATTCCTCAGGTCAGCATGCTGAGTTCCCATCCTGGCCAGGAAATTCCACACATCTTAAAGTTGCTGATGTGGAAAAACACTGATTTAATCCCATACTTGCCGAGCCTATTAACATAATACATACAATGTCCTTATCTCATTCCAAGCAAAATTCAAGAGTCTTGTTGACAAGACAAAGACATCTATTGACATCAAATTTCTCACTTGATTTCTATCTCAGCCTTTCAGAGGGAGAGGAGAGATATTCTGGAGCCTTGTTCTCTCCGTCCCCTTTTTCCTTTGCCACAATCTATTTTATGAGGACACAAGTGCTCTTGTTCAAATGTCCCACATGACATCAACTTCTAACCTCCTCCCAAATAACAATTGTAACAATCAACTTTCTATGTCTGATATTTCCCCTCATTTTTTGAAGGTTTCATAGCATCCTAACAACATGGCCCAATGGCTACATTATCTTTGTTCTGAATGGACAGAACAGACAGAAATCACAAGAAAGATGTCACAAAGCATCAACTCACCTGCTTGGAGGGTGCAGAGCTGTGGGTGACCTCTTCATAGGCTCCTACATCCTTCCAGGTGACAATGAAGGTATGCTGCGGGACAAAGTTGGTGGCTGTGGGAAATCCAGCTTGGATAAACTGAGCCGCCTGCTCCAGGACTTCTCTGGAATCATCCAGCCGGTAATAGATTTTACCTCGTCCATGGCTGGTGTCAATGTCTGAGAGAAATGGAGCAATGGCAGGGAAATCTGTAGGGAAGTCATCGTCCACATACTGGGTCTCTCTGGGGAAGTCCTGAGTTGAAATGATCCCATTGGTTCCAACCTACCACAACAGTCAATGAAAGTATAGCGAGATAAATCATGTCCACTTTTGAATGGTAAATGAATGATTTGCTTAATCCATTAAAGCAGGGTCTCCAACCTTGGCAACTTGAAGACTTGTGGACTTTAACTCCCAGAGCTGAAGTCAGCAAAGCTGGTTGAGGAACTCTGGGAGTTGAAGTCCACAAGTCTTCAAGTTGCCAAGGTTGAAGACCCCTGCATTAAAGAAAGTTATCCCATGTTAAAAACTCTTCAGTACAATACTGCAGAAAGGGTATCCCTTAAGCGTTTTCAAATCAAACAGTGAACAGTGAAAGACTGATTATTCCAACTCTCTAATCCAGCTGTGTTCTAACTGGGCTTTCTCAGAAGACTCCATTAGGAGAACTTTATCAGAAAAATGACTTGTGCCCAAACATCATGGTTGTAACCACAAGGGAGTATTAACTTTGTGCCATGATCCCTTTTCATTTCACATAGGGCAGTTAGTCTCAGATATCCTGGATGATAACCTCCATTACTTCCAACCTGACCTAAGATCAAGAGTGAGGTTCAATGGATCACTGTCTCACTCCAGAAGAAGTTGCAACAGTTCTCACAAAACACAGCAGTCATCTGCAAAAATTGTTTGTGTCAGAGGTGGTATTCAGCAGGTTCTGGAGAACCGGTAGCAGAAATTTTGAGTAGTTCAGAGAACCGGTAAACACCACCTCTGACTGGCCCCGCCCCCATCTATTCTCTGCCTTCGAGTCCCAGCTGATTGGGAGGAAATGGGGATTTTGCAGTATTCTTCCCCTGGAATGGGATGGGAATCGAGATTTTACAGTATCCTCCCCCTGCCACGCCCACCAAGCCATGCCCACAGAACTAGTAATAAAAAAATTTGAATCCCACCACCTTTATTTTTATAAATAACTCAAGATGGCAAACTTATCTAATATTCCTTCCTCCTCCTATTTTTCCCATAACAACAATCCTGTGGGGGTGAGTTGGGCTGAGAAATTGGGCCCAAAGCCACCCAGCTGGCTTTCATGTCTAAGGTGGGTGGGACCAGAATTCACAGCCTCCTTGTGATTGGCCCAAGGTCACCCAACTGGCTTTCAAGCCTAAGGCAGGACTAGAACTCACACTCTCCCTTGTGATTGGCCAAAGCACTCATGCCTAAGGAGAGATTAGAACTCACAACTTCCTGCTTTCTAGCATGAAGCCTTAGCCACAATTTACACAGCTCTTATCCGAAACAGCCTTAATATGAGAATTGCCAAACAGGCAGAGGAGAAGCCTTTGATTTGCTGTTATAGCTGAAACAACAAATAATTCTTTACAGCTAACTATAACTATTGACGAAATGACATCCTTGTGATACACTTTACCAAGACAGCAGTTATGAAAACCTGAACTTTATGAATATGTAAAAATAATTAAAATGAACACTAAATCTTAAACTGGGCTACCCCAACATACTAGATTAAGCTAGCATGAGTGTGATCATCTATGATGCAGCATGGTGTGGGAACCAAGTGATTGTCTTGGTATATTGTGTGAACAGGGCCATTATTCAAGGCATCTTCAGTAGTGGTGGAATTCAAATTTTTTTGCTACCGGTTCTGTGGGCATGGCTTGGTGGGCATGGCTTGGTTTGGCTTGGTGGGTGTGGCAGGGGATGGATACTGCAAAATCACCATTCCTTCCCCAAGGAGTGGGGAAGGAATGCAAAATTTCCATTACCATCCCACTCTGGGACCAGCCAGAGGTGGTGCTTGCCAGTTCTCTGAACTACTCAAAATTTCCGCTACTGGTTGTCCATAACCTGTCAAAACCTGTTGAATAGCACCCCTGAATTTCAGTTTGTTTATGTATTTGTTAGGTAAATAATATACCTTTTGTCAGGAATTCAAGGCAGCGTATGTAGCAAACACCCTTCTCCTCTTATTATTATTAGAGAGAGTGACTGGCCCAGTCGCCCACTGAGCTTCTGTGGCTAACAGAGGATTGGAACTTGGATCTCCCCAATGACAGCCCATTTCCTTATAATGCAGTGTTTCTCAACCTCAGCAATTTAAGATGTGTGGAGTTCAACTCCCAGGATTCCCCAGCAGCCAGCATCGCTAAGGCAAAGGCGGCCATAAAATGGAATTCAACTAACTTTACTGTTTTGCTTAGCAACAAAAACGTTGGGTTCAATTATGGTCATAAGTCGAGGACGACCTGTACTTTTCACCCAACATGAAAATTGAAGCAATGAGAAACAGTGTATAAAACATTTAACTCAAGGTTAAATAAAGGTTGTACAAAGTTCTGGTGTAAAAGGGAGCAAAAGAAGATTGTGCTAAAAATGGTTGTAACTTCAGGTGAAACTGGGTGGGATTTTAGCAAGGGGATTCTTTGGGGCAGTCTATAATTCCTCCTTGGATTTCTGGACTCAATTCTAATCTATTATTTTTTTCCCTCCCATCTTTGGAGCTCTATGCCATCGAAATCTTAACAATACCATATCTGACTTTATGCCTGAAGCACTACTAGATGTTTCTTTCCCAATATACCACAAAAGGAAAGCTTGAGAACTTCAGAAATATATTCATCCTATAAGGGGAAACTGGGTTTTAATGCCTTATACAGAGCTGCGTTCCTTGCCTGGGGGTTTTTTTTTTCCCCCAAAGTACCAGGCAAGGAGCAAAAATTGTAGGTGCTAATAATTCTGGTTGTGCTTTTTTTAAAAAAAAAGGCTTGTTCTAAGGCTTTAGAGACCCAGCCATCCCTTTGGCGAATATTGCCAACCCTCGGGCATCTGAAGCCAACCACCAGGAGACATCTGCCATCATGTGGCAACATGCGCCAAAATTCAAAGCCAGGGAGACTGGAAGGGATGGCCCAGCAGCCAGGCTGCTAACTTTGGGAAGCTCTAATTCGACAACCACGTTGGGCCTCTTAGAAAGAACTTGGCGAGCTAAAAGAAGAGCTATTGATGTCAGTTGACCGAGCATCAGACTGGAAAGAAATCTTCGAGGGAAAACAGAGCCTTATTAAGTACCCAGGAAATTCTTGGACTCATAGCTCAGGCTGTGCAGAGAAGTTTTGCCTTACATATACCGCTGGGTTGGCGCCCTGCGCTGCCTTGCCCGGGCTGTTCTCTCCCTCACTCCCTCTTGCATGGATCGCACATTTGTTGAGGAAGAGGAGGGGGCTGGTTTTTCTCTTTTTTTTTCTCCCCCCACCCTCCCACCAGCCCCGATCCTCCAGATCACACCGGGGCAAACGAAAAAGAGCCAGAAGTTGACCATGCCCGGGCACTTACGTAGAGCTGAGTGAAGTGGGTCTCGTAGAAAAGCAGCGGGCTGGGCAAGGGCACGGGCACCGAGGTCTCGTCGTCTCCTTCGGGCAGCTCCTGTTCCCCTAGGGACCCCCCAAAGGGGAAGAGCTGCGAACGGGGCAAGGCAGCCCCCCAGCCCAACAGCCGCAGCAAGAGCAGAGAGAGGAGCGGAGGTCTCCCGAGCATGCTTGTGCTTGGCCCTTGCGATGGACTTGCTCCTCCCGGGCTGGCGTGGAGTGGGAACCACAAGTCCCAGCCCCGGGAGCCGCCTCCGCATCCCACCCCTGAGTTCCCAGGACTGGCCCTGGGCGGGGCCGGAGGCGTTTCCCGCGCCTCTCCATTGGTTGCCCTCCGCCCGGGCGATGACCAATCCCTCCCAACCAGCAGCTCCCCGCGAACATCTGGATCTCGTTAACCGCTCCTCTGGCACAGCTACGCCTTTCCGAAGGCCCTCTGGAAGCCTCGGAGTTTGGGCAACGACTTCAAGGGATCCCATTCAGTTGTGGCGCCTCCTGAATTCCGCTTCTCATTGGCTAGACTGCGTCGAGCCCCTTGCACCAAAAATAGGCAACCAGATCTGGACTGCAATAAATAAATAAATAAATAAATATCCGTAAGACGACCGACTGGGTGGCCGGAAAGGTTTTTCTGTGCCTCTTTTGCTACGCCTAATGGTCAGTCGGATTTTGCAGACCGATATGGTGAACCGTGCAAAGGTGATATTTCCATTTCTTATGAAAGAACAATGCTTCACTAAACTAGTTTCAAAGAATAGAATAGAATAGAATAGAATAGAATAGAATAGAATAGAATAGAATAGAATAGAATAGAATAGAATAGAATAGAATAGAATAGAATTCTTTATTGGCCAAGTGTGATTGGACACTCAAGGAATTTGTCTTTGGTGCATATGCTCTCACTGTACATAAAAAGACAAGACACATTCATCAAAAATCATAAGGTACAACACTAGTTTACTACATTTTTAATAATTGATAGTTTGGACTATTAAGGAACTTTACCAGCATTGTGAGAGAGGTTTAAACTTCAGTGAGGTGTTAGCAAGCCACTACATACATGGCTGTTGCTTAATTCATATTCTGACACTGAGTAGAATTAGCTCAAACATCCCCAGCCTGGCCTCTCCAAATAGGTTGGGCTACATCGTCTGTTCCTCTGCCATTTGCATAAAGCTGGAGAGAACTTTGAAGGCTATTCCAACATTTGTTCATGGTAAATTCATTTAAGCACAAATTAAAAACAAATATTTATAGCTGTTAAGAAATGCAAAAGCACATCAAAAATTGTAGAAGAGGAAGGGAACCCCCTTGGAGAGAGTAGGGATATTTATCATCATGCAGGATTTTGCCAAATATGGTATCTTCTGGATGTGTCATCCATCCTGGTTGGAGACTGTGGGAGTAAGAGCCATTGCACATAGATGACCCAAGGCTGGGAAAAGTTACATACATCCAGATGTTACTTCTGATAGTGGACGTGTGGCTGAATTCACATACTATATGCTATGTCATCATTGGTTTTCACTCAGTGTAGGGTGTAAGGTCAACTTTTGCATCATTTAAAATAAACTATGCTTATAACCAAAAAAAAGGTTATAAAATAAAATAAATAATGTTTTATAAAATAAAACATTATAAAATAAACTACGATTACAACAAAAATGTATGAAACCAATCTTTCTCTGTGTGTACATTTTTCTCCAGTCTGGTATCTCTGGATATGTTGCAACTCCCATTATTCTCAGCCTCTGTTTTGTGAAACCAGCAACTGGTAACTTCTAGTCATATTCTCAACAATCTGGAATGTACCAAGTTTGGGAAGGTTGTCATGAAAAGGAGGAAAAAAACCAAAAACAAAACCTCAAACTGTTCCAGAAATGTATACTGCCAATTCCTTGTGGCTTGCAAGAAAGTTAAGAATTAAATCCATGAAAAGCAATGAAAACATACCTTCACCTAAAAATCCAGCATCCCATAAACAACCTCTCCTTATAGAAGAAATCAGATTTACTGAAGACTGTTAGGGTCTGCATCTAGAGACCATTCAGGTCTCTAGAGGCAGAGTAGCTCACAGTGTTGGGGCATAACTGGAAATAAAAGTATTGATAGAAGAGAATGCAGTATTTGTTGCGCAGGGTTGAATTGTGGAGTCTGTGCTGTTCTGAGAGCTTGGTGGTTTTCTTGCAGACGTTTCATTACCAAATTAGGTAACATTATCAGTGCTTGGAGGGAAGGGGTTTGCTCTTAATATGTATAAAACATGTATATATATATAAATAACCCTGCTCCCTTCTAGCACTGATGATGTTACCTAGTTTGGTAATAAAACATCTGCAAGAAAACCCTACACAAAAAAGGCATTCTCATTCCACACCCTCTTTCAGGGGTGGGGAGGTGCTTTCTGCATCTCCAATCAAGACAAATGGACGGGGTGAATTGACTGAAGTAAGCCATCCTATAGATAACAGATAAAATATATTGGTGCTTAGAGCATGCAATACGATTCAAAACTCCAGTGCCTTGTTCTTTGCTATGTGTTTTGGCTATTTATGGTAAGTAAGGGAGGACACACTTACCAGAGCCTTGTGCCATCCCCAGCTCTTGCTCTTGAAGTGCTCTTGCATAAGGTAAAGATAAAGGTTCCCTTTGCACATATGTGCTAGTCATTCCCAACTCTAGGGGCCAGTGCTCCATGGTCTTATGGCTGTCATGACTAAATGCCAAAGGCACACGGAACGCTGTTACCTTCCCACTAAAGGTGGTCCCTATTTTTCTACTTGCATTTTTTACGTGATTTCAAACTGCTAGGTTGGCAGAAGCTGGGACAAGTAACGGGAGCTCACCCTGTTACATGGCACTAGGGATTCAAACCGCTGAACTGCCGACTTTTCGATCCACAAACTCAGTGTCTTAACCACTGAGCCACCATGTCTCTTGCATAGAGACATTTTAATAGATATTTAGGAATGGTCCAAAACGTATTAGGGGGTGTGAGGAATTCTACATTCGGGGAATTGAGTTTATGGCATATAAATTGGTAACTAAATTAGTTCAGCCATAAAGGGAATGAAAGAGTGAGAACTAGTATGTTGGCTGCCTGTCTACCCCCGCTTTTTGGAATAATTTGGGGAACAGCATTTAGAGAAGTTGGAAAGGGGGCTCAGGCTCTTTGTTGAAATGGCACACTATACCTTTGTCATAGGCAGTTAACCTATTACTGCAATCCTGTGCATGTTTAACCTATGGAAGTCTGTAAGGTCCAATGGGGCTTATTGGCAGGTAAGTGTGCATAGTCCTGAAGCTTAAGTGTTCTTACTGGATGAGGGAAAATAGCTTATTTAAACTCGTTTGGTATTAGTTATACCAGATTGGCTCTGTCTTTTTGACCGATGGTACCTTAATTCTAGAAAGCACTTGCTTTTACTGTCACTTATTAATCAATTCTGTGCATATCTACTCACAAGTAAATCGCCTTGAGGTCACAGAGACTTATTTGCAGGTAAATGAGAACAATGTTGAAGGTTTTATGGGCTATAAAAATACTCCTTTGGCCAATGACAGCTGAAACCCCAAGGCTAATCCCAGCTGTCTCCTAGTGAAACAAAGAACACCCTTTTGTAATTATAAAAAAAGGAACGCTTGTTCAATCATTCGATATCCATTTGAAATACCCCAGGGAGAAATGCAACATTTCCTGTTACTTCATTTTCTGCAGAGCATTTCATTAATTCTTTTAGTGTGCAAAGGCCAGGGGCACAGGCAGGGAGAGCAGACATAGGCTTGCGTTTACTAAAAAATAAATGAGGAAAATTTGAATTCCTGATTAGAATGAAGCATGGCATAAACTAGTGTTTCTCAAACTCAGCGATTTTAGGATGTGTGGACAGAACTCCCCAGATAGTCCATGGCCTGTGCCAAAGCTCTGATGAGAGATACTTTATAAATTTCCAGTGACTCCTTAAGCTCAGCAGAGATGCTTCCTTTTCCCTGTCCCAAAAGTCCTTCTGAAGAAGCTTCTTGGATGAGAAATGAAACATCTTCAGAGAAAAACCAGAAAGTCCGCTTGCCTCTTGAAAAAGCACCTTTGGGACAACCATGACCTGGATGATTGAGAATCTCCATAGACATTCCTTTTTCCCGAGTAATAACATCCTATCTCCCCAATACAAATACATTTCCTTTCAAATTGAGCTTGATTTCTATGTCTACTTTATTTATTTTTTTTAAATAGCTGTGTCAAATTTGGGGGGAGGGATTATTGCAAGCTCACCTGGTTCCCATCTTCTAAGGAACTAAAGTAGAGCGAACGATTCTGACTAATACAGACAGACAGCAAAAACACCAAAGCTTCCCAGTTTAGTCAGCCTTTGTAGGCCAAATGAGAGGATGTCACTGTACCCTTAGACTTGGGCAGTGTCTCTGGTTAGTCCTAGGCATAAAAGAATTAGTACTACCAAAGGCAGGGCCAGCATCAGAACTCAGCACCTTGGACAGCTGCTAGGGCCCCAACAGGATCTATTAAACCAGCGTTTCTCAACCTTGGCAACTTTAAGATGGGTGGACATCAATGTCCAGAATTCTCCAGCAGCAGGCTGGCAAGAGAATTCTGAGAGATGAAATCTACCCATCTTAAAAATTTCCTAGTCTAAGAAACACTGCATTAAACTGATAACTGCAGTAGGCAACTGGATCTTTGAACCATCAATAGTATTCCAAGCCCTTTTTTTGTTGTTGTTGTTATGTTATGCAATGTTGTGTTGTGCAATGCAAAAATAGGGCTGGACTTTGGGACCATTGTCCAGTGCCCAATGGCTAAAAGAGTAGCATTGAGAAAAGCAGTGACAAATAAACTCTACATCATTTGGCTGATATGACATGCCCACTGAAGTTAACACTATTCACCAATACTTTCTTATTAGGAAACCACCAAACAGACTCAGGAAGTGTAGTGGCTCATTTTTATTATTTAAAAAAAAATAATTTAAAATATGTCATCCTTTTTGGTGCTGACTTGCTATTTATTCTCAAATTAGACACATGACCATCTAAAACTTCACCTTTCTAGGGAAAACATTTATATCTGGTATTCTCCAACTTTACAATTGCTCCATTTAGCTGCTGCGGAACTTTAAATGCAAACTAGAACTAAGGAGAAATTTCCAGACAGTTAGAACAATTAATCAGGGGAACAACTTGCTTCCAGAAGTTGTAAATGCTCCAACATTGGAAGTTTTTAAGAAAAGATTGGATAACCATTTGTCTGAAATGCTATAGAGTTTCATGCCTAAGCAGGGGGTTGGACTAGAAGACCTCCAAGGTCCCTTCCAACTCTATTATTCTATTCTAAATTGGGGGCTCATGTTCACTCAGTATGTCTCTCAGCACAGAGGGGATAGGGCAGAGGGTTGGGGGCCTACATCCATGGCCAAAAAAATACCTATGAACCATAGAAGCAATTCCATCTTTGCATCAGTATGGAATAGCACATTGACAGCGATAGGATGGCACTACATTATATGCAGAGGTGGTATTCAGCAGGTTCTGACCAATTCTGGAGAGCTGGTAGTGGAAATTTTGAATAGTTTGGAGAACCGGTAAATACCACCTCTGACTGCCCCCTCCTCCCCATCTATTCTCTGCCTCCCGAGTCCCAGCGGATTGGGAGGAAATGGGGATTTTGCAGCAACCTTCCCCTGGAGTGGGGAGGGAATGGAGATTTTACAGTATCCTTCTCCTGCCATGCCCACCAAGCCACGCCCACCAAGCCATGCAACGCTCACCAAGCCAAGCCCACAGAACTGATAGTAAAAAAAATTGAATCCCACCACTGATTATATGCTGGGGCACAATTCAACTGGTATCCCAGTGTGATATTTCAACAGGCCTCCTGGCCAAATCAGCAGGAATCAGTATAATGTCAAAGAAAAAAGACAATTGAGCAGGTGTGTAGAACAGCCATTCCTGACACAAAGAGCAGTGTAGAGTCAAAGGCTGTAGCATTGAAGCTATTGTCTAGCTTCCTTCCCCAATTAATCTCTTAGCTTTACAACCCAGGCACAGCAGCTGCGAGTCCCCTGCAGTGCCAACAATCATCTGTTTTATCTTCTCAAGGTTTCTGTAATCCTTCAAGGAGAAGGTTGTTCAGTTGCTCTTGAGCAAAATCTGTCTGTTTCATTCCACCTCCAGCTTGGGGTATTTAAAAGGTATTTAAAAATAGAATAAAGCAGAGCAGAGCAGAGTAGAGTAGAGTAGAGTAGAGTAGAGTAGAGTAGAGTAGAGTAGAGTAGAGTAGAGTAGAGTAGAGTAGAGTAGAGCAGAACAGAACAGAACAGAACAGAACAGAATTCTTTATTGGCCAAGTGTGATTGGACACACAAGGAATTTGTCTTGGTGCATACGCTCTCGGTGTACATAAAAGAAAAGATACATTTGTCAAGAATTATAAGGTACAACACTTAATGATAGTCATAGGGAAACAGTCAATATAAATCTTAAGGATACCAGCAACACGGTTACAGTCATACAGTCATAAGTGGGAGGAGACGGATGATAGGAACGATGAGAAGACTAATAGTAATGCAGACTTAGTTTGACAGTGTTGAGGGGATTTCAAATATCCTACAAGAAGGCATTAAGATCCACAGACTGTTTTGTGAGATCGGTCCATTTAAGATCTGTAAGGTAAGGATAGGAAACAGACAAGCATCTTGGAAACAGACAGGCAATTTTTTTAAAAAAAAAACATTATAGATGTCCCTGGAAACAGGGAAGCTTCAGGTCTTTCTTAACAGTTGCTCCCCACCAAAAGTGCCTAAATACCACTCAAAACATGCACATTCCAATTCCTTCTTACCAGCCTGACACAAAATATCTGCCTTTGGGATTGGTATGTTCCAATTGCCAAATTTCATTCCTCAACCTTCAGCCTAACAGATAAAGATGTTGGTAGATGTAGATGCTGCTGATTAGTCCTCAAGTCTCTTTTTTAATTTCAAAAAATCCTATTTTTTTAATTTTTTAGATTAGATTTAAATTTAATTTAAATTCAATTTAGTATCAAGAAATGGCATCTCCTTTTCAGGACTGGATGTCATTGGATGTGAGATAGGCAGCAAATAAATTTTACAAATAAATAAATAATACTGTCATTGATCCAAAGCCAGCCCAATTGCCAATTTTTAATTGACTATGTCACAATACTGAAACCCCATGTATAGTTACTCTGGAGGAAGCTCCACTGAATTTAGTGATCCCTCTGACAGTCTTAAGTTCAACTTATAAGATGCCCCTGAGCTTTAATAACACATCATCACACAACCTATTCCACAGCAATTTAATTTTTAATTAGCAGCGCAACTTTGGAAATAAAGGTTATCATTTAAACAGAGCCAAAGGAAAGGAGCATGGCGTCTTCACTTTTCTTTCCTGTTCTTGTTGTTGTTGTTGTTGTTGTTCTCTGAATTCCTCCATGTTAACCTCTCAGCAAAATTTGAAAGCCTTGTTATCTGCCCTTTCACTTACCAGAGCAATTACTAGGGCATTCTGGCAGATGATAAGATGTCCCTGCCCTAAAGATAGTCCTGAAGTTAAATCCCCTTCCACAGACCATTCCTCTGCAAAGAACAAGAGAAATGCAGGGAAAACTGTGAAATGAAGAGTGGAAATGCTGGAGCTTTAGAGGGATGATCTAGGAAGTTCTTATGGAATCTGATGACTCCCTTCGCTAGACCAAGTACCAAACTAGCATCACTGAGTTATGGAGAAAATGTTTGATCCAGAAAATTTCTTCCCAATATAATCTCTTGTTTTTAACTAGGTACTGGTACATCCCTATCTCAAACAAGCTCTACAGTATACGTGACATTTTCTAGGTAGCCACTGTGTTAGGGAATGATAGACCTTGTGGTAAACCCAACCTGGTCTAATTGCATGGAAATCACAACTGTTACTTTCAAGATGTAGTTTATTTGCCTTCCCTATAGTCTAAGCCAGAACCTTGGCAACTTTAAGACCTATGGACTTTAAAGGAGCCTGAGTAGCGTAGGGGAGTAATGCCTCCTACAAAGGCAGCATTTAAGATCCAGCTGCCTGCAATTACTTGCGAGTTCAATCCCAGCCAGGCTCAAGGTCGACCATCCTTTATAAGGTGGGTAAATTGAGGACCCAGTTTGTTGGGGGCAATAAGCTGATTAATAAATATAAATATACAAAAGTATGAAGGCTACTGCTTAACGCATTGTAAGCCGCCCTGAGTCTCCGGAGAAGGGCAGCATATAAATCAAATTTTTAAAAAAATCCCAGAAGTCCCCAGATAGCCATTCTGAGATAGATAGATAGATAGATAGATAGATAGATAGATAGATAGATAGATAGATAGATAGATAGATCATCTGCCAGAATGTCTAGATGGGAAATTCTGGGAGGTAAACTCCATAAGTCTTAAAGTCACCAAGGTTGAGCATCTCTGCCTTAGACTGTAGGGAAGGCAAATAAACTATATTTTGTGATATGATATGATATGATATGATATGATGATATGATATGATATGATATGATATGATATGATATGATATGATATGATATATGATCTCTCAGAATGGCTGGCTGGGGAATTCTGGGAGTTATACACACACCTTTCTGAAGCATTATTCTACAAGCCTACCCACTGAAGAAAGAATGCTACCTTCATCTCCTGATTACATTGCACAAAGCTACCTTTTGCCACTTGAAGGCAGGCTGAAACCTCAGTTTACAACCATGTTTTAGTGCCTTAATGCTGACTCCTGGAAACTGCCTTGAGTAATCCCCACAATTCGTAAGATTTCAGAAGTAATTTGCCATTGCTTCCTTCCTAGGGCTGTGAGGGTACAACCGGCCCAAAGTCACCCAGCTGGCTTTGTGCCGAAGGCAGGACTAAAACTTACAGTCTCCTGTTTCTAGCCTGGTGCCTTCACTGCTCTACCAAAATAGCTCTACTTTTAGAAACTAGTTTTTTTAAAAAAAAATTAATAGCAAGGAACACAGAAGCAATCGATATAGAACTTGAGTGACTTTCTTGGCTCTGTTCTTTGCTGAAAGTTTGACAAGAGGAAGCAGCAATGGGAAATTCTTAGAACGTAGCTAATTTTTCATCGGATGCAAATAACTATGATTAACAGAAGGTCCCTGACGTGCGCGAGAGCAGCGCCCAAAGAACGGAGCCTTTGTCTATGAAAGAGAGTTATTATCGGGCTGCAAACCACCATCGGTCCCCCTAGCCTGTGGATGGGAACGATTTGCTCTCCATCCCACTCATTTTCCATGCTATTGTGGCAGCTGCTATGAGAATGGGAGGCTGGGCTCCTACTGTAATTAGCTCTCCTCCTTGTTGTCCCTAGGGCTCGGACTAATCCTTTTGGAGGAAGGATCTGGAATTCTTTATCAGTTCTCATGACTGCAAAAATAAAACAAAGAAAGAATAGGCTCCAGCAACACAACATGGCCACTTTTGCTTCGTGTTTGCCTTTTTGTTTCCTAATTGCTTTGGACTTTCTTTTTCTAAATACAGATATACACATGCAAAGAAGCAGATTTTTGTTCTGAAGGCAGAGGGATAATAGGACCATACAAATGGATGCATATAATTTTAAACCTCCTTTTTTAACTGTCAGCTTGGGGCTCAGTTTACAAGCTCCACAGAGATGCTGTTTTCTGGAGGCAAAGACAGGCTGCCCCCTATATTTTCAGAGGAAAGCAACATGGGGAAAGAAATTTGTGAGTAGCAACTGCCATGACAATAAAAAACAACCCTACACAACTTTAAAGGAGTAAGGAAGGGTTCCGGTTTTCATTATCAAGCAAAGCAGAGGTGGGTTTCAGCAGGTTCTGACCAGTTCTGGAGAACCGGTAGTGGAAATTTTGTGTAGTTCGGAGAACCGGCAGTAAAAATTCTGACTGGCCCTGCCCTCATTTATTCTCTGCCTCCCAAGTCCCAGCTGATCTGGAGGAAATGGGGATTTTACAGTATCCTTCCCCTGCCACGCCTACCATGCCACACTCACCAAGCCACACCCACAGAATTGGTAATAAAAAAATTTGAAACCCACTACTGAAGCAGAAGGACAAAGGGTTTTAAATCAGGGATGAATATATAAATCCCATAGGTTCTCCCACCTCTACCTGGCCAGCCTATCATGCTGCCCAGTTTTAGTAGCACAACATTGATTGTCCCAAAGATGCTTTTCAAAAGGCAACTGGACTTTGTGGTTTTTAGCTTCTTAGATGAGAAGTGAAATGTTTTCAAGGAAAAAAAGAAAGTCCAGTTGCCTTTTGAAAAGCACCTTTGGGATTGAGAATCTCCATAGAGACGCAACATTGATTTTTACCATTATTATTTATATGGAGCAAAAAAACTACATTAAGGGTTCCACTGCTTGACAAATAAGCCCCTCTTACATTCCTCCATAGCTCTTCAATTTTTTTTAATGACCTAAATGAAAATGTGTTTCCTAATACTACAACCATCATCACTGAGCAGTCTTGAGGTAAACTTCCTCTCCCTCCCCAGATGCCATTTTTTTGTTTCTAATATGCTTTTATGGCTGAGCCATGCTTCCAGTGGCTTGAAAGCTGTAAATCACTGCCTCAAAGAGGGCATTTTTATGTGCTGAAAGAACCAGGTTTAATTCCCATCATATCCACTGATTGCTGCCAATCATTTTTCAAAGCACCTGAGTATAGAACAAGAAGCAATGGGTGGAAACTAATCAAGGACAGAAGCAATTTAGAACTAAGGAAAAATTTCCTAACAGTTAGAACAATTAATAAGTGGAACAACTTGCCTGCAGAAGTTGTGAATGCTCCAACACTGGAAATTTTTAAAGAAGATGTTGGATAACTATTTGTCTGAAGTGGTGTAGGATTTCCTGCCTGGGCAGGGGGTTGGACTAGAAGACCTCCAAGGTCCCTTCCAACTCTGTTGTTCTGTTCTATTCTATTCTATTCTATTCTATTCTATTCTATTCTATTCTATTCTATTCTATTCTATTCTATTCTATTGTTAGAGAAATTGCTAAATTAAACAATTCAAATCCGGAAACAGTTTAAAAAGTTTCTTATATTCCCTTGAGAGCCTCTGTTTTAAACTCTTGAGAAACTTCTGCCATCACTCAGCCCTTGTGGTATCAAAATCACATCTTGTCCTGTTTGAATCTCCTCTGATTGCTCTGATTGGCTAATAAGGTATATTGTCATTACTGGAGAGACGTTTGGAAAGATAATGTCTTAAGGATACTAATTGGCTAAACAATAAACAATAACAGGTATTTTATGCCCTGTACCTAATATATAGGTAGATCCCTAGGAAACTGCCGATGATCAATCATGGTCGCGATGATCACAGAAAATGCAAGTTGTAGTTTTGGAGATTTTGTACACCCAGCCAACGGCATATTAGCCTAACAACGTGATTAGCCTAACAACATAGACATAGACATTCCATAGACATAGGTATTTAGCGATTAGCCTAAAGTTTAGGCTATTTAGTGATTAGCCGTGTTTCAAAAAACTAAAAACTGGATTAATAGAATTAGGCACCCGAAAGTGTGTCATGGGAATCCATCCTACAAGTAAACTTTGAAAATGTGAATAATAGCATGCTTCAAGAGGGGGAAAAAGTTACTAGAATTTTGGAAAGCTGTTTTGTTCTCAGATGAAATTTCTCCAGCTTGACACCCTCACTGTTTTGTACCATAGTTCCCAATATTGACATCTAAAGCGCACAAGGCTGGAAAAATTTCACCTTAAGTTGAGTGTGCCCTACAATTGCCATCCACTGACCCACCAATTCCGCCTCTTGCATCTGACTTGCCCAAATAACACATTCAGGATCTGAAACAACAACAGCTACAAGATGATTTCATTTTGGGTGAGCTTCATTTCTTCATGTCAAGTAGGGACATTTCCTGTTTTGGCAGCATAGGATGATTTCTAATGGAATCTGCCTTGTCAAGAGTTCTCTTTGGGAATAACAAATATTGCTACATATCAGAAAGAAGATATGTTTTTCTATGTACTGTAAGATTAGAATCAGGAATTCCCATCACTGGGAATTTTTATTACATCTGGTAATAGATATTGGAAGACATGATAACTTTTCCTGTATTTGAGGAGCTGTCAGTTATTTGCTTATTTTCCAAAGCACCAGAGGGCAGGAAAAGAAGAAATGAGTGGAAGCTGGTTAAAGAGAGAACCAACCTAGAAGTAAGGAGAAAATTTTCTCTCAGAAATTTTCTGAGAGTGAGAACAATTACTCAAGGAAATAGCTTGCCTCCCAGAATTGTGGATGCTCCATGATTTCAAAAAACCTCCATGATGAGGTTTTCAAAAATAGACTAGACAACAATTTGACCAGGTTGGCATAATGTCTCCTGCCTTGAGCAGGATGGACTAGACAACCTCTGAGGTCCCTATGATTCTATGTTCTGTATAATATAAAACTTATCTACATAGGTTTCCTTCTTTTTAAAGATACATTTTACAAGGAGGATTTTGTAAGGGAACACCAGCAAAAGATCAATCACATATGAGCCACAGTGGCGCAGTGGTTAGAGTGAAGTACTGCAGGTTATTTCTGCAGACTGTCGGCTGCCTGCAATTTGGCAGTTCAAATCTCACCAGGCTCAAGGTTAACTCAGCCTTCCATCCTTCTGAGGTGGGTAAAATGAAGACCCAGATTGTTGGGGGCAATAGGCTGACTCTGTAAACCACTTAGGTAGGGCTGTAAAGCACTGTAAAGCGGTATATAAGTCTAAGTGCTATGGCTATTGCTATTTTATCCCAATTCTTCTCCAGATGTATCTTGAGTAGTTTTATCCTAGCTAGAGTTTTAGATTCAAAATGTAGATTTATTTACTTCCTGGGATTTACAGTGTTGTGTAGAATGCATCCTGGTCCTTCAGATATGCTACAATATGGCCAGCAATGGTCTATTATTGCTATGCCCGTGGGAGAAGATGCCTATTTCATTTCAACAAAATACTAAGACATAATTTGGTTTATTTATTTATTACTATCATTTCTATGGCATTCTACTCCCAAAAGCTCAGAGCAGCACAGATAGAAAAACCAGAAGATTAAAAACACCACAACAATAAAAGACATCTTTATACTGGCACTCACTGCAGAGATAAATAGCAAAATATAACATCCTCCCAAATGCTTTTCTCCAGAGCCAATTTTTTTATTTCTTAACAGAAACATATCAGGAAAGAGACAATTCAGATAAGTAAAGGCAAAAAGTCCTTTGCACATGGGATCCTTAGCACGTGGCAGGCTTAGTATGGTTTAGCATGTTGTATGAACTCAGCCAACTGCAATTTATTCAGTTAACCAAAGCTAAACAAAACATGCAATGAAATGTTTTTACTGTGTTATTATCTCAAGGAATAAGTGGAATGATACCATTTCTGTTTTGGAAACTATTTATGTTTTACCAAGCTGAAATGTTAAACATATTGAGGCTTCTTTGGGCAGGGGGTGGGGGAAGCAAATTAATGGGGAGATAATAGATACATTTGAAAAGATGCTGATGTGGAACAAATGAACAAAAATCCCCCTCCCATTTTTTTTTTCATAATAATATTAGAAAATGTGGATACACCTAGTGAGGTGAATGGTTGGAGAGTCAAGACAAAGATAAATATGCCTTCATCTATTGCCTCGTTCATTAAACTCTGGCATTTTACAAGGCCATGTAGCACTTTGGATCTGACCTCTGTTTTTATTATAAACCCTAGGAAATGCTTCATCAGAGGAAGTGGTATGTAATATTTATAAGCCACAATGACTGGTTTATATCTGCTAGGCTTTACATAAACAAGTTCTTTTATGGCTTACAGAGAAGAGTAAATCCAGCCTCCCACACATCTACGCTGCTGCCAAGTAGATCAGGAACATACACAGGAGTGGCAACAAAGTTCAAGATGGCAGCCTCAGTTATGCGATTGAAGCCCTGCCTCTTTTGTCTGTGAACCAAATGCACAACACGCATGAAAGGGGGAAGGACTTACAATTCACAGCGGCCAGGTTAAATTTTCGACTCCCCTTGGCAAATGTTCCTGAATACCATGTAGAACATCTATATGAATTTTTTCTGGACATCCAGATGAACAGAGTTAACCCACCTTACCATCCATTGGTCAGGTGTGCCGGAGAAGACTCCCAAGAAATAGCATGAACTCTCTTGGCAGCTGCAATTCATCCCACTCTGTCTGTAGGTGAAGGAGCTGCAGAACCTGGGGTTGAAGTTAAAAGAGGGATCAGTCTAGAATCCCTACATAGCTACAAGTGGACTAAGTCTGATTGCTCTTTTAATTCTTCCCCCTGGTTCTGTCACACCTTCTCCTATATGCCCCTTCCATAAAAATAAAATCACTTCAGCCAGACTTTAGGAATGAAATTTGTCATTTGGGCCTCAGGAAGGAGCAACTTCAATACAATTTTCATGGATTTCTGAGGAAAGTAAGACAGTACCTGAGCTAGAGACCCATAGGAATTGTTGGACTGTTGGCTAGACTGGGAAGTTAAAGCCAAGGCAGCAGCAAATCATTTCCATAACATTACAGGTAGTTCTCAATTTATGACTGTAAGGAAGCCTGCCCATCACGGTCATAATTTCTGATAGCTGTAAAATGGGTTAGAGAGGAAACAAGTTTTACAGCCTTTTTGTGCCCATTGTTAAGTGAATACCGGAGTGATTAAGTGATTCACTATGGGCATGGTTTTGGTTTTACCATCATAAAACATGGTCACACGACTGAAGGTTACCACTAAGGGCTGCAAATGCTGCTGTGTTGCCAAGTGCCCAGCTGGGTGACTTTGGCCAGTCACTGTCTCCCTCAGCCCACAACATCAGGCAAATTGATAGGTGAATTCCTGTCACAACCAATGAATCAAGATTCTGTTGATTTGAAAAAGCAGAACCTGCTCTTGTGGGAAAATGTTAGGGAGGAAAAAAATTAAGACAAGCTAGAGCTGGCCTCACATTCCTTCAGACTTTTTCTTTAAGAATCCAATGGTTTGCTATGAGTGTTGGTCACATTGTTTTATGCAGTGCAGAGACAGGTCTAAAAAGGGATGTCAGCATTCCAGAAAGTCCCCAACTCCAAGTAAAGACTCCAAGGCAGGTATTTCTCAAACTTTGATTTATTAGAGTAGGTATACTGGCACATTTGGGATAATTCGAATCTGAGGGTTCCAGGTTTTCCCTCAGTAAATCAAAACCCCAAATCCAGCCCCTTCACCCATCAGTCTGTCACATGGTCCAATCATCATCCATCCCAACTTGAACCATCCCTGCAACCATTCCTTCTCCTGATGCATAAACATCATGACCTTGACCGTAGGGAAGAATGTTATTATGTCTAATTACATTCACTCTCCTAAATCCCCCCTCCTACTTTCCCAGTCACATGAAGTTGGCAGCTTGGCAGCTTCTGGTGCTAATGTGGCTTCCAAAGCTGACAAGGGATGCATCAAAAATGACAGTACCAATTGGCCTGGAAAATGAAGTACATGAGCGCAAATGGTGGAAAACTGGAGCAAGTAAATGATTCGGTGTGCTTTGATAGAATGTTTGCTCTTGATGGAGATATTTTGAGATAAACCAGCAGATGCTGATAGGTAGAAAATTACTGTTGTAAAGAAGAAATGTTTGTTGAAAAAAAAGGAAAATTATTTTGTGTAAGGCCATACTTCTACTACCTGTTATCTGGAAATGGGAACTTAATGTTTCACAAGTAACATAAGAATTGTTACAAAAGGCCAACAAGGAGGAAGGCAACCTAAACTTATGGCAGATGATGTTGTTCCAAAGCAACATCTGTGGCACAGCAGAAAAGGGTCTCCTTGGCCCCACCTGCTGACACCCCCTAACGATGGTACCCAGAGCACATTCTTCATGCCAGTTTGGGTAAGATGGGTAGAAACAAATAGAATTGAATGCAGCAGGAATGAGGAAGGTAAGCAGTGTGTCCTTGAAAACATGAACTTAGGAAGCTTCTTGGTTGAGAAGCGAAATGTCTTCAAGGAACAAAAAAGCAAGAAAATTCAGTTGCCTTTTGGAAAAGCACCTTTGGAACAATGATGACCTGGATGATTGAGAATCTCCATAGAGATAAGAAGTGAAGATTCTTATGTGAAAACAAGACAGGCTGTGGTCAAGAATGAATGGGTGGTAAATGAATGTGGACTGAACCAGTGGTGGGTTTCAACTGGTGTTACTGCCAGTTCACTTCCCACAAGCGATTTGCATGCAATTTGCACGTGATTTGCACTCTTTCTTCAAATGAGTGGCCTGTGTCTTTTAAATGCAGATGGACTGCTGAATATAGCTCTGATGGGTTTGTTCTCCTATTTTGAAGACAGCAAAGTCCACATTTTGGACAGAGAGGACCACTGGTTTGAAAAAGGGGTCAAACAAACCATCTATGTCAAAACTGAACAGCCCTCTCTCAACAGAGGAGGTGGGATACAACATCACCTGTCTCCCAGTGGTGGGATTCAAATAATTTAACAACCCATTCTTTGCCCTAATTATTTCTTCCAATAACCAATTCACCAAACTGCTCAGAAAGTTAACAACCGGTTCTCCCGAAGTGGTGTGAACTGGCTGAATCCCACCACTGCTGTCTCCAGTTTACAACACAGTCCTTACAGCAGTTATTAGATTGTGTTTTCTTCTTAAAAGTCTTTGACATTTTGGTGTCAACTTATTCTCCAAAGCACCTGAAGTCAGGACAAAAAGCAACGGATGAAAACTTACCGAAGAGAGATCCAACCTAGAAACAAGAAATTTCCTGACAGTGAGAACAATTAATCAGTAGAATAGCTTGCTTTCAGAAGTTGTGGGTGCTTCATCACTGGAAGATTTTAAGAAGAGACTGGACACCATTTATGAGACATCGTATATAGGATCTCCTGCTTGAGCAAAGGGGTGGATTAGAAGATCTCCAAGGTCCCTTCCAATTTTGATATTCTGTCTTTTGCAAAAAGATGGAAGAGGAAGGGGGAGAGGGAAGACCAAGGAGGGAATCTCCACATATCTTCCCCCCCCCCCCGCCTAAGATTTTTGGACCCTAGTTTAGTTGCCTATGCTATGTCTCTAATTATTTCTTTTTATTTCAGCTAAAATAATAATAAATTGTAAAAACGATTGCCCATCTCCATCTTCTGCCCTTTGATCCATTAACCAAATGGCGTTTCTAAGAACTCCTTGTTGTTCATGCTGCATGTCGGGCCTTTCCTATCTAATATAGACACGGCTTTCTTCTTGCTCCTATAAAACTAAATGTGTTTGAGAGCCCATCATGAATTCCCCTGCCCCAGCACCATTCTTTGCATTTTTATGCAGATATTGAACAGTGTGTATAAAAAGCTGAGCTGCGGATGAAGTTGCCAAAGGCGGCTTTCTCTAATATTCTCAGAGAAAGCTGATCAGATTTCCAAAAGCCTCAGTTTGCCTTTAATAAGAACATCTAAGAAAACTCCTGCTGGAGTTGACCAGAAGTTCTGTTTTCAGCATCCTGTTTCCCACAGCGGCCAACCAGATGTTTCTCTGAAGAATCCACAAGCAGGAAATGAATTCCAAACAGCTAATATTGTATAGTCTGGTAGACTTGCTCTCTAACTGGAGGTTCCATCATCCCCCACCACTCCCACCCCCGTATATTCACCTGGTCTTGTTTGAAAGGCATTGTTATCATTTTGACGGCTTCTGCAAAATCTCCTCACAGAGAATCATGCAAATCAATTTTGTTTTCATTTTGGAGTACTTTATTTTTATATGGAGCCATAAGCTTTAATTTAAAAAGAAAAAAAGAAAAAAGAGAGGGGGGGAAATGGCCAGATTCCTTCTATACGTATGCATTTCAAATGCAGGTAGTTTTCAACTTACAACAGTTCATTTAGTGACTGTTTGAAGTTACAACAGCACTGAAAAAGTTACTTAGGACCATTTTTCATACCTGAGACCATTGCGGCATCTTCATTGTCACATGATCAAAATTCAGATGCCTGTCAACTGACTCGTATTTATGACGGTTGCAGTGTCCCGGGGCCATGTGATCCCGTTTTGTAACCTTCTGACAAGCAAAGTCAATGGGGAAGCCAGATTCACTTAACAACTGGATTAGTAACTTAAAAACTTCAGTGATTCATTTAACCACTGTGGCAAGAAAGGTCATAAAATGGAGCAAAACTTACCTAACGAAGTCAAGGACTTACCTGTATGTCTCTTTTTTAGCACTGTGAAAAAGTAAAGCGGTAACAAGCAAACATGGTTTACAACACGCTGGAATATATTTTAAACAATGTTAAACAAAAACAAGGCAGGGGGGTAAATGAGAAAAATGCAGCTGGTGAAGGAAGTAGGGGGCCAAATGAAGCTTCCAATGGTCGTTGTTTTGTCTTAGGAGTAACCCCAGGGAGGCGTCTTGGCAGAGGAGCCTCTACATTAGTATTTCTCAACCTTGGCAGTTTTCAGATGGGTGGACTTCGACTTCCAGAATTCATGGCTGCCCATCTGAAAGGTGCCAAGGTTGAGAAACCCTGCTCTGCAGGCAGAGTGTCCTCAAAAGAGCCTCACCTCTCCAGTGGTGGGTTCTTCCCGGTTCGGCCCGGTTCTCCCGAGCCGGTCACAATGACGATATGACGTCACTGAACCGGTTCTGCTCCCCCCTGCCCACCCCCCACCCTCTGCATTATTCTTACCTTTTATTTGGCCCCACCCCCAATCTATTGCTGCCTCCTGAGTCCCAGCTGATGGCTAGAGGGAAAAAAACTGTTTAAATTCTTGCCACTGGGCTTCAAAGGGCTGCCCTACAGCTGATCAGTGTTAAAAGATAACAAATGAGTAGACTGGTGCCTGCAAAAATACATGAGTAGATCAGTGCCTGCAAGAATACGTGGGTAGATGGGTACAGCTCTGCAAGCAGTTAAAAGCCTGGTAGACCAGTACCTCTGCTAAATCCTAAATAATTGTCACATGACCATCAAGCCACGCCCACAAAATAAGCCACGCCCACAGAACATGTAGTAAAAAAATTAGAACCCACCCCTGCACCTCTCTATTAACCTCCAAGCAGATTGAAGCAAGACACATCTTCCTCAAGAAGTCAAGCCCTCAATCGCTATAGCTTGAAAGGGTGTTTTAAAAAGTTTTGATGTAGACGAGTTGGCAAACTTCCAGCTCTTTGAACAGAGGGAATACCAGGTACGTCACTTAAGAGCTGGCCAGCGGAGTGTTAATCGAGACCCCTCAGTGGATCCAAAAAGTCAAAGGGGCACCACCAAGTGGCACATAAAAAAAGAAGCGGGGCTTTGATCCCATAATGGCACCTTGACATTTTCAAGCCCCGCCCCCTCCAAAGTTCATTTGAACTTCCATAATACAGAATATCAGAGCTGGAGGTCTTCGGGTTCAACTTCCTGCTCCAGCAGGAGACCCTATACCAGTGATGGCTAACCATTTCTGGACCGAATGCCGAAAGCGGGCATGTGTGTAAGCGAATGCAGGCATGCCCGAACCCCCAAAATGCAATGCGTGTGCAGCCCCCCGCATGTGCCCAGCACCCCAAATATGTGCATGAGGCCCCCCACACATGCCCCACCCCATCCTGCACAAGCACATTCACCCCTGCTCGTGCCCTGTCCCACCGCCCATGCATGTGTCCCCCCGCATACCACCCGCCCCCCTAAGCATGGGCGTACATCCCCCCCGCACGCCCATGCCCCCGGCGCATGTGCTTGTGCCTCCCACTAGCCAGCTCTCTTCAGTTCTCTGCTGCATGCGCAGCAGAGAACTGAAGAGAGCTGGCTAGTGGGAGGCACAAGCACATGCACGGCAGAGCTGAACTGGGGCGACAGCTCACATGCCCACAGAGAGGATGCTGCATGCTACCCAAGGGTGGGTTTTACTTACCTTTACTACCGGTTCGCAACAGGATCGCGCATGCTCCAAGCTTCTGTGCATTTGCAGAAGTTTCTGGGCATTCACAGATCGCCTATGATGACATCTGGGGAAGTGGGCGGAGCCTCCTGCTGGTTTTACTACCGGTTCTTGTGGGGGCAACCCACCACTGGTGCCACTTCTTGATGCTGATTTTCCATGGTATATGCCCAATGATTAAAACACAGTTTATTTGAAAGCTAAAACATATTTATTTGGTTTCTCACTTTTACAGAAGTTTTCACCAGACAAAGAACAGAAATGCAAAACATCGGTATATATACACAGGAGGCGGAGCTTAAAAGGTAAGGAGGAGTCAGTGGGAGGGACATTAGGTACATCAGTGATTTAACCCTTTACATATTTACATATATACACAGTTGAGGTATTTTTATCTGTAACACCTCTGGCACGCATGCCATAGGTTCACCATCACAGCCTATACTGTTAGGGACAAATGGCTGTCCAATTTCTTCTTAAAAACCTCCAGTGATGAGCACCCACAACTTCTGAAGGCAGAGCCATTCCACTGTTCTAATTGTCAGAGAATTTCTCCTTAGTTCTAGGTGGTCGTCCTGCCCTCGAGTGAATAAGTAGGAGAATTAATTGGCTCCTTCTTCTCTGTGACAGTCCCTCAAATAATGGAGGACTGCCATCATGTCACCTCTAATCCTTCTCTTCATGTTGATTGGCTAGAAAACACCTTGAGGCCCAACTCTTATAGAAAATAGAGGATTTATATATTAAAATTCCTTTAAGCTCTTTGTAATTTTTGCAATAAAGCTAGATCAGCTGGATGCTTTTTCACATTCTTTCTAACTTGGTTTGTATGTGACAATGGCACCCTCCAGTGGGCAATTGTTTTTGTCCCCTTTTTACCTTTTTCATTCCTTTTTTAGGTGGTTCTTTTATTGGGCAAGGGAAAGAGCTAGTTTGGGGTTGTGGTTAACTGGCTTGGACATCATGAGTTCTAATCAGGAGTGAAATCTGTTAGAACCTGTTAGAACCTGTTCTGACAGGTTCTGGAGAACTGGTAGCCGAAATTTTGAGCAGTTCGGACAACTGGTAATGGAAATTTTGAGTAGTTCAGGGAACCGATAGCAGAAATTTTGAGTAGTTTGGAGACCTGGCAAATACCACCTCTGGCTGGCCCCAGAATGGGGTGGGAATGGAAATTTTGCAATATCCTTCCCCCAGGAGTGGGATGGGAATGGAGATTTCCCTGCCACACCCACCAAACCACACCCTGCCACACCCACCAAGCTAACACCCACCAAGCCACACCACGTCCACCAAGCCACACCCACAGAACCGGTAGTAAAAAAAAATTGGATTTCACCACTGGTTCTAATCTTACCTTAGATATGAAGCCATCTGGATGACTCTGAGCCTCTCAGTAGGAGGCAATGGCAAACCACTTCTGAAAATGTTCCAAGAAAACTGCAGGGGCTTTTCTAGATGGTTGCCAGGAGTCAACACTGATTCAAAGGTAGGAGAGGAAGGCTGGAAGAGAAAGGAGGGGGGAAGGGGAATGAAGGAGCAGAAGGTGGGAAGGGAAGGGGAAGATTGGAGAGAGGACAAGGGAGGAGGGAGGGGAGAGGGGAGGAGGAGGGGGGAGGAAGAAGAAGGAGAAGGAAAAGAAGAAGAGGAGGAGGAGGAGGAGGAGGAGGAGGAGGAGGAGGAGGAGGAGGAGGAGGAGGAG
Organism: Masticophis lateralis; assembly: GCA_030761175.1. Classification (NCBI taxonomy): domain Eukaryota; kingdom Metazoa; phylum Chordata; class Lepidosauria; order Squamata; family Colubridae; genus Masticophis; species Masticophis lateralis. The sequence continues at coordinate 328,331,066 of JAUDYJ010000001.1, forward strand.
GAGGAGGAGGAGGAGAGCCTTGATGGTGCAGCAGACTAAAGTGCTGTTAAGTAGCACCAGCTGCCTGCAATTACTGCAAGTTCAAATTTCACGAGGCTCAAGGTTTACTCAGCCTTCCATCCTTCCGAGGTAGGTAAAATGAGGACCCGGATTCTGGGGCAATAAGGATTGTGGGGCAATAAAATGACTTTGTATAAAAAAGAACACTGTTTAGGGGGGCGGCCAAAAGCCCTACTAAGCAGGTATATACAAAAGTATGAAGGCTATTGCTTAACGCATTGTAAGCTGCTCTGAGTTTCCAAAGAAGGGTGACATATAAATCAAACCAAGGAGGAGGAGGAGGAGGAGGAGGAGGAGGAGAAGGAGGAAGAGAAAGTCCACTTTTAAAATTAAGGACCACATTTCCACAAAAGGAAGCCTCGGGACATTCAGCAACAGGATTGTGCACAGCCCTACCATCAACATCACTCATTCAGTCTGGCTTGCGGTCAAGGAAGAACAGCCTCTAAACTGGAGAATATCAAGGAAGAAACAAAAACATTCAAAATTCCTCACTGCTTAGTGAGTGTGGCGACTGTGAGATGGGTGAGAGATTGTAAGGAAGGAATCCCTCCAGCCTCCTGTGAGGTCTGGAAGTGGAAACCCACACACAGGGGCAGCCTTCGTGCCTTACGCACACAGGCCCCTATGGAGGGGCACAGGATGACAGCAGCATTAAGCCATCACAATGTGTGACATTGCATAAATGGATAAAACGAGCAATGCTGGTAAAAATCTATATAGCAAGATGCTTTTTTTTTTTTTCATTTCAACAAAAGTTTCTGATCCTGAGGACTATTCTGCTTAGTCTCCCAGAAGCTGCCTCTTTAGGCCATATAATATTAGAAATGCAGCCAACTGGCTTCTTTTAAACTAAACCTAAACTTCTTTTTAGGGATGCGGTGGCTCAGTGGCTAAGACGCTGAGCTTGTTGATCAAAAGATTGGCAGTTCAGCAGTTCAAATCCCTAGTGCCGCATAACGGAGTGAGCTCCTGTTACTTGTCCCAGCTTCTGCCAACCTAGCAGTTCGAAAGCACGTAAAAAAATGCAAGTAGAAAAATAGGGACCACCTTTGGTAGGAAGGTAACAGCGTTCTGTGTGCCTTTAGTGTTTAGTCATGCCGGGCACATGACCACGGAGACGTCTTCGGACAGCACTGGGTCTTCAGCTTTGAAATGAAGATGAGCATTGCCCCCTAGAGTCAGGAACGACTAGCACATATGTGCAAGGGGAACCCTTACCTTTAAACTTTAGTTTATCTCATCATAAAGTAATGTTAAATCACATTAATCTTGACTTGTATAAATATATATTGTTTGAACAATGGTTAAATAATCAGTGGCCTACGGGCATCTTTGATGTGTTCAGTTTGGCAATTATGAGCAGGTTGTTTTTTTTCATTTATTTGTACAATTTATATACTTCTGGAGTCAGAAGTAATGGTCTGTCACTCCTCTAATGCAGAAAATAATGTTCATTTCAACATTTTCCCAATAGATGGCAGTATGGTATTGCTGAATTCAGGGAGGCTTTCCCACTATGTAGTATTCCTTAATTCTCAAGAAGGTCACTCTCCAAAATGGTTTTTAATAAGGGATAAAGTTCAGAAATCTTTTTTAAGCCAGGATGCCCAAGTCAAGAATCTTATTCCAAAACTGAGCAAGGACAAGGTCCATCTTGGAAAGAGTTGAACACTGAATAGGTGTCTCAGGTATACCTGCAAGCACCTTCCTCTTTTCCCAAAAAAGGTCATGCTTCGGTATTTCTTCACTCATTCAGAAAACTCTGGGAATGGTGACAATAAGTTGATGGGATGCACACAACCCCATGGTTCCATTTTGGTGGGGAGCTCTTTTGCCTTCTTCAAATGGCCACAGTGGCTTAGTAATAAGAGGGGCCATCTAACACTTATCAGGATTAAATAGGGTTGGTTGGGATTATGGAAACTCTATTTCAACAATATCTAAGATGGCTAGATGGAAGAGATGCTTGCATGTAAGAAGAGAAGTTGAATGCGAGTCTGAAGAGGCCGTTCCATTAGAGGATAAGAAGCAACAGCCATAGAGTCACTGGCTTAAAATGGGCAGCTATAGAAATGGAATAGCAATAGCACTTAGACTTATATACCACTTTACAGCCCTCTCTGAGTGATTTACAGAGTCAGCACATTGCCCCCCAACAATTTGGGTCCTCATTTTACCCACCTCAGAAGGATAGAAGGCTGAGTCAACTTTGAGCCTGATGAGATTTGAAATGCCAAACTCCAGGCAGACGGTAGTTGGCAGAAGTAGCCTGCAATACTGTACTCTAACCACTGTGCCACCGTGGCTCACTGTGGGATGGATGGATGGATGGATGGATGGATGGATGGATGGATGGATGGATGAATGACGCAGTTTGCTTGATTTGAGTTTTGTTTTGTGAGCCCATGCTGCTGGTAAACATTACATAAAGGTTAGCCTTTATCTAATGTTTAGGCCAACATCCTAGTCATTTTGACATCTCAATCAATCAGATCATGGTTGCCCCAAAGGTGCTTTTTTAAAAAGACAACTCAGAGAGCTAATGACCAGATGACTGCAAACAATGTAAATCCTTCCATTCCCCACCAGTCAGTTATAACTGAAGAAGCTTCTTGGATGAGAAGAGGAACATTTTCAAAGAAAAAAAAATTAAGGAAGTCCAGTTGACCTTTGAAAAAAGCATCTTTGGGGTAGTCATTTGATCTTTTTTTTTTAAGAACAAGCTGCTAGTGTTCAACCCAGCTCTATTTCATTAAATGTTGCTAGAGGTTTACTTGGATGAAAATGTTGTGAGAACTCAGTTGGTAATTCATGGTTTGTGGCTTACAGTATTGTGTGCTTATCTCCATTTTTTGGCCAATATCCTGTCACTCTGCCTTTTTTCATCCTCAGCTGTTATTATTGGATTAATTCAGCTCCGTTTCACTGAAATGCTGCTAAAAGTAGTCCCACTTTTTGTACAATACACCACCACCTGTCTTTAAGTAGTCTTTATTCTTCGTTTGATTTTGTCAGTCACTAACTGTAGTCATAACTGTTGATCTAGATGCTAATCTAGGGTTGTGTTACATTTACATGCACTTTTATTGATTTTTATGAACCTATTTATATAGGGGAGTTATATTTCTATCTGGAATGTGCTTACATTGATATATGATAAACCATTCATTCAATATAGCTTTTGTGCTTTAATCAATAAACTATAATTGAAACATAGCCTTTGCTGAATATGTTATATGTTTCAATCAGCGACTGATCAGCCTCTTACTGAATTTTCAGATTTGTAATCCAATATATCTGGAAATAACCAGGCCAGAGAAAATAGACTGGGTAGCTGGACAGAGATTGTGGGTCCCAACTTATTTAGTGCTTTACAGACTAATAAAGTGGAAATAAATTATCTTCGGTCAGTTACCAGAAGCACTAAGGGGTGCAGTGAGATTATATTTCTTAGTGATAGCAGTTCCCAGTAGTCTAAAGTGGAAATAAATTATCTTCGGTCAGTTACCAGAAGCACTAAGGGGTGCAGTGAGATTATATTTCTTAGTGATAGCAGTTCCCAGTAGTCTGGATTGTGGCTGGATAGGATAGGAACAGGATAGGAACTCACCATCCTTAGGCAAGGACCTACACTGCTCCTGCTGTGTCACATTTGCCTCCACTTCAGTTGGGTCTAGGACAGTGGTGGGTTTCAAAATTTTTTTACTATCGGTTCTGTGGGTGTGGCTTGGTGGGCATGGCATGGCTTGGTGGGTGTGGCTTGGTAGGCATGGCAGGGGAAGGCTACTGTACAACCTCCATTCCCACCCCACTCCAGGGGAAGGTTACTGCAAAATCCCCATTTCCTCCCTATCAGCTGGGACCTGGGAGGCAGAGAAGAGATGGGGACGGGGCCACTCAGAATTTTTACTACTGGTTCTCCAAACTACTCAAAATTTCTGCTACCGGTTCTCCAGAACTGGTCAAACTTGCTGAAACCCATCTCTGGTCTAGGACAACTCGCCATGGCCAACTCGCTGCAGGACAATTCAATGCTATAGCAATCATTTCACTCAGTTACTTTTATTAATAGTTGTTATGTCCTTATAAGGACATCCTGGGATTGGCTGAAGATCCTTCGGCGGGAGATTTTGAATCCCTGTCAGTGGGCGGTGCGTCTGCCGGAGCAAATATAAGGAGAGCTCCGGCAGCGCAGCGCTAGTTCAGTTCTCGTTAATAAACGTTGTTACTTGAACTCTGCTGGTCACATCTTCTTTCCTGCGCCGATCTAACACTGGCGACGAAGGACTAGAGAAGAACCAACCGCGTGGCACGATCGCCATAACGAGCTGAAGTCACTCGACGCGGGCTGAGAGATGGCAACGCCGCAAGCGCCGTTCGCCTCTCTGGCTCCATTCAACCCCAGCCGGGAGAAATGGAGCTCCTATATGATCCGTTTCCGCCAATTCCTCCGGGGAAACGGCTACAACAATTTAGACGACGAGAGGAAGAGGGCCTCTTCCTAGCTCACTGCGGCACCGACTTCCTGGAGCTCGCCGTCAACCTCGTCGCGCCCAGGGACATTGAAGTCATGTCCTGAGTGGATCTCCAGACTGCCCTGCAAGACCACTATGCACCAACGGGCACCCCCATCTTGAATCGATTCACCTTCCGCCAACGCAATCAGAAGGAAGGCGAATCTATCAAAGACTTTGTGGCGGCATTGTGTCAAATCGCAGCAAACTGCGAGTTTGAAAACGTTGACAATGCCTTACGCGATGGGATCGTCTTCAGGATGAGAGATGCAAGCCTCCAAAAGAAGTTCCTGAGCAGGAAAAGACTGTCCCTGAAAGACGTTCTTGAGGAGGCTACGGCTGCTGAAACATCCGAGAAAGCTGCCGCCGAAATGCTCCAGTCCCGAGGGATCCATAAGATCCGCAAGTCGTCCTCAGAATCTTCTGAAGACTCCGCCACACCATCAGACTCAGAGGGGGAGTCGACCGTTTTGAAAGTTTCCTGCCCATCTAGGCGGGAAATTCAAAAAGATGGCCGCCGCAACGCTCAGTGCGGCAGTTGCAAGGGACACCATCCCCGCCAATCCTGCCGCTGGCGTGACACAACCTGCAGACATTGCTTAAAGAAGGGGCACATCGCTGAGGCATGCAGAGCCTCTGATCCGGTTCCAGAGTCGATCAGGCCCCGGAATCCTGAAAATCGCCGCGACTCCCAGAGGTCATCCAAACGGTCCTCACTCCAGCACAGCTGCAACGATCGCAACGGTTCCCAGGGCGGCGCGGTGAACCAAACAACGATCGCCCTGACCAGTAACAACGGTGCCACCAAATTCCATGTGACACTGTTGGCTGAAGGCTTGCCATGCACGATGGAAGTAGACTCTGGCTCCGTCTATTCCATCATTGACTGGCACCAAGTAAAGAGACTGAAGCCAGCACTAACTAAGCGCCAACTTGAACCCCTTCACTCCAAGCTGGTGGATTTCGGCGGTAATCCCATCGGCGTCATTGGAAGAACCAGCCTCCAGATCACCTTCAAACAGTTCCGGGGCCAGCTCCCAATCACCGTCGTGGAGCATAGCCGCCCGACCCTGCTAGGCGTAGAGTGGTTCCAGCCGTTGGGGCTTTCTATTGGAGGCATCCACCAGATTAGTTCAGGCGAACTCGACTCACTCATCGGAGAGTTCCAAGACGTCTTCGATGGTAAGTTAGGGACCTTTACAGGGAAACCCATCTCCTTTAATCTGGACAAGGGGGTAATCCCAATTCGGCTCAAGCCCCGCCGGGTTCCATTTGCCTTGCGGGCTAAAGTAGATGCTCAGCTAGATAAGCTGATTGCCCAAGGCATCCTGGAACCCATCAATCATGCTTCATGGGAGACTCCCATTGTGACCCCCATGAAGCAGGATGGATCTATGCGCATCTGCACCGACTACAAGGTGACCATCAACAAGGCGTTGCCGCAGAGCGCATACCCTGTGCCAGTAGTGCAACATTTGCTTCACTCACTCGGCAAGGTCAAAATTTTCGCAAAACTGGACCTGGCCCAGGCTTACCAGCAACTGCCAGTTGATCAGCAAACGGCGGAGGCTCAGACAATTGTCACCCATAGAGGCGCATTTAAGTGCAACCATCTCCAGTTTGGAGTCAGTGCAGCCCCAGGCATTTTCCAATCCATGATGGAACGCCTTCTCCAAGGCGTTCCTGGGGTAGTGCCTTACTTCGATGATGTACTGATCTCCGGGGACTCAAAGGCACAACTCCTTGACCAGCTGAGGCTTGTTCTCCAGCGGTTCAGGGAGAAGGGCTTGAGGGTCCGACGGGACAAGTGCATCATTGGGGTACAGGAAGTCGAGTTACTGGGCTATCTCATAGATAGTTCTGGCATCCACCCCACCAAATCAAAAGTTAAAGCTATCTATGCAGCTCCCAGCCCCAAAAATAAAGCGGAGCTTCAGGCTTTCCTTGGATTGCTTAACTTCTATGCAATCTTCCTCCAACAGAAAGCCACAATTGCTGAGCCGCTACATCACTTACTGGCAAAGGCGACTTCCTGGAGGTGGGGCCGCGAGGAGGAGTCTGCATTTAGAGCCGTTAAACAACTGTTGACATCTGACAGCGTGCTCATTCAATACAATGAGACGCTGCCCATCGGGCTCACCTGCGACGCTTCCCCCTACGGAGTCGGCGCTGTCCTCAGCCACGAACTGCCTACCGGCTGTGAAGCCCCCATTGCCTATTTCTCAAAGACTATGTCCAGCGCTGAACGTAACTACAGCCAACTGGACAAAGAGGCATTGGCAATTGTCGCAGGGGTGAAGCGTTTCCACGAATACCTCTATGGACGGCGCTTCACCATTGTCACCAATCACAAGCCGCTCCTGGGCCTCCTCGCAGGTGACAAGCAGACCCCGGCCTTCATGTCACCCTGAATGACTCGTTGGGCTATTTTCGTCGCCGGCTATTCATATAGACTCATCCACCAGCCGGGGAAGTCCATCGCGAACGCCGACGCGCTAAGCAGATGCCCATCTGCTGACACCGTGGAAGACCCGGCTCCCACACTTGAGCTGCTGCACATTGACAACGACAGCAGCTGTCCTATAACATCTGCCGACGTGGCTACACACACGAGGAACGACCCCATCCTCCAACAAGTCCACTCCTGGGTCCTGAGGGGATGGCCGGCGCGAATTGACAGCGACGACTTCAGCCCGTTCAGCCGCAAGCAAGGGGAGCTGTCCACCATGAGCGGCTGTTTACTATGGGGAGATCGGGTGCTGATTCCCAGCACGTTCCAATGAAAGACTCTTGTAGCGCTACATAAAGGACACCCGGGCATTGTCCGGATGAAAGCCCTGGCACGGAGCTACGTCTGGTGGCCAACACTGGACAGAGACATTGAACACTGGGTCGCCAGGTGTAGCCCGTGCCAAGAAGTCAGAGCAGCGCCGCCACAGTCTGACCCGACGCCTTGGGAGACTCCTAGCTCTCCCTGGTCGCGCATCCATATAGACTTCGCGGGCCCTATCCAAGGGCACCACCTCCTCATCGTGGTCGATGCCTATTCGAAATAGCTGGAGGTCATCCCCATGGCATCCACCACAACAGAAGCCACAATCCGCGCACTCCGGCATCTCTTCGCGACTCATGGGCTTCCGGACGTTTTGGTTTCCGACAACGGGCCCCAACTTACGTCCGTGCCCATGGAAGCTTTCCTGGCAGGCTTGGGCATCCGCCATGCCCTCTCTGCCCCTTACAGACCAGCCGGAAATGGACAGGCTGAACGGATGGTGAGGTTCACCAAGGAGTCACTCGCCAAGATGCGCCCGGGAGATTGGCAGGAGCGCATCGACACCTTCCTGCTCACCCAGCACATCACGCCTCACTCTGCCACAAGAAAGTGCCCTGCCGAACTTTTAATGGGCAGAAGACTCCGGTCACCCCTGGACAGACTGCACCCGCAATACAATTCCGAGGTGCCCGCCACTGCCAGCCGCCAACACCGCCATTTTGCCATCGGCGACGCCGTCTTCGCACTCAATTTCCACGGCTCGCCAAAATGGCTTAAAGCTACAGTACACAGCACAACTGGTCCCAAATCCTACCGAGTTGAGCTAGAAAATGGACAGGTTGTGAGACGTCACCTCGACCAACTCCGCAAAAGGTGGAGGGAAGCGGGCGGAGACCAGCCCGACGAGGTAGGCCTAAACCACCCCGACGAGGTAGGCCCAAACCACCCAGACGAGGTAGGCCTAAACCACCCAGATGAGGCAGGCCTACACCACCCAGACGAGGTCGGGCTAAACCACCCTGACGAGGTAGGCCCAAACCACCCCGGCGCGGTAGGCCTAAACCACCCAGACAGGGGAGACCAGCAACACCCAGGAGGAGCGGGCACTCCAACACCTAACCAAGCTCAAGATCCAGCAAGGCGAGTAGACCGGGGACAAGGCCAACGGGGAACCCCAAAACACCGCGGGGTGGATAGCAGTCAACATCCCGAGGCCCAAGACCTACACCCGGACAACAGGAATCAAGTAGACTGGGGACAACCTAGCAGAGGAAGCCAACATCAACCCTGCGAAGTAGGCGACCGACACTCCAGGAAAGGAGACCTCCACCCAACACATCAAAGGGCGCCACAACAACAGCCCGACCGCACAGAAGACAACCCCTGCAGGGTAGGCCTACACCAGCCAAACCAGGGCGAACACCCCAACGACGGGAAGCGGCGACCATCACCACAACGCCAGCCTTGCAGAGAGGGCCTACACCACCCCTGCAAGGAAGGCCTACACCACCCCGACAGAGCCGACCCGTTCCCAACCCGTACCACCTGCCGCCCCGGGAGTGAATCGGACTCAACTGGAGAACCCGGGGGCCTAACCCAGCCACCACCGCCGGACTCACACCCTAGACCGGACCAGCGCAACTCCAACCCAGAGGGAACCCAAGGGAGACCCAGGGACCTACCGTGGCTCAGGAGTTCCGGACTGGTCGAGAGCAGGGATCCGTGCGTGCGACACCAAGATCCAAGCGGGAATGAAGCAGACCAGCATCGCCCGCAGGCGGAGGTCCTTGACCCGGCCGGAGGTTCGGGAACATCACCCGCATCCTCGACGGCCAGATCCAGCCCGGCACCAGGGAGGAAGCCCCGAGCCGAGGAAGCACCCTCCGTCTGGGAGAGTGCCCAACCAGGGTATGAACTGCGCAGGTCTACGCAAGCACGTAGACATCCCGTGTACCTGAGTGACTTCCTACCTTGATTGACTGACTAAGAACTAGGGGGGAGGAGTGTTATGTCCTTATAAGGACATCCGCCTGGGATTGGCTGAAGATCCTTCGGTGGGAGATTTTGAATCCCTGTCAGTGGGCGGTGCGTCTGCCGGAGCAAATATAAGGAGAGCTCCGGCAGCGCAGCGCTAGTTCAGTTCTCGTTAATAAACGTTTTTACTTGAACTCTGCTGGTCACATCTTCTTTCCTGCGCCGATCTAACAATAGTGACCATATTTCCATAGAAATTATTGTAACTCTTGTTTGTCTAGATTGACTTTCTTATTTTATTATTATTGGCCACAGCTCCGTTGAAATTAATTTAACTTTTCTATTTGTTGAATTATCCTGTGGCGAGTTGGCCCATGGCAAGTTCCGACTTCAATTCCCCCATCTCTGCCCTCTTGGTTGCCTGTATTTTACCCTGTACCATCCCCCCCACCCCATCCCATGGACTCCAAAGCACTTCCTGCTTCAGGAAAGCCTTACACAACTAGGCTTTGCATGGCCAGCAGCTGCCTTACAAAGGGGCAGGCAGGCCATGTCTCATCAACAGCAGGATGGAGAAGACAACAAAGTTAAGTTGGGGTGGCAGAATGCAGGGAAGTGGAGGACAGTGCAGCCAAAAGGGCAGAAATTGGGCAGGGGAGAGATATGCAGGTGGGAAGAGTTGAAATGTAAAAAATAAATAATATAAATAAATAAATTGCTTAACGCACTGTAAGCCGCCCTGAGTCTCGGAGAAGGGCAGCATATAAATCAAATTAAAAAATAAATAAGTAAGTAAGTAAGTAGGTAAGTAGGTAAGTAAGCAAACAAACATACAAACAAACAAACAAACAAATAACTTTATTGTCATTGTACGTGTATACACAGTATAACCATACAACAAAACACTAAGTGTTTGGGATTCTGAATTCAGCAAAAGCCAATGTCAGAGGATATGCTTCTGAGCATAACAGGATGCTGAAAGAATACTGAGCTAATATTAAGAAGCTTCAGTTCCCATTAAAAAAAAGAACAAACAAAATGATCCTAATCAATATAACAATGAATGGTAGCAGACACTGTGTGAATAAAAGATATGAAATAGGTCACTTAGGAAAGTCTCGCTTCTATCGAAATTACATCTTGAAAACACTGACGGCGAGATTGGACAACCATTTATCTGAAATGTAAAGGGCAGTGATGGCGAACCTTTTTCAACACTGAGTGCCGAAAAGGGAGCACTTTGGTGCGCACTCGTCAGCGCTGCGACCACGAACAGGAGCTGCCCAGGGGGCATGCACACGCTGGATAAGGTACTTCCGGTTTCCGGCACACACATGCACACCAGCCAGGGTTACTGCCACGCATGCGCACACACTGATCAGTTGGCCGGTGCGCATGCTCATGCCAGAAAAGAGAAGACCAGCTCTTCCAGTTTCCGGCACTGCTGCATGCACAAAAGCCAGCTGATCACTGCTTGCGTGTGTGCGTCAAAAACCTGGAAGAGGAATGGGCGACGCCACACTTGCCAGGCGACATGGCTCCACATGCCATAGGTTTGCCATCACGACAGAGGTGGGTTTCAGCAAGTTCTTTCTTTCTTTCTTTCTTTCTTTCTTTCTTTCTTTCTTTCTTTCTTTCTTTCTTTCTTTCTTTATTAAATTTTTATACCGCCCTTCTCCCAAAGGACTCAGGGCAGTGCACAGCCATAATAAAAACCAATATATACCATAAAATTTAAAAAACAATTAAAACAAATAAGATAATTTGGCCATTTTCTTAAAAACCCCAAGATTAAAATACCCATTTAAAATTCATTATCTTGTCAGCCCGGTCTGTTGGAATAGTAGAGTCTTAAGGGCACGGCGGAAGGTATGTAGGTCTGGGATCATACGTATCGCCGGGGACAATTCATTCCATAGGGCGGGAGCCCCCACAGAGAAGGCTCTCCCCCTGGGGGTCGCCAGTCGGCATACTTTGACTGACGGCACCCTGAGGAGTCCCTCTCTGGGGAGCCTACTGGCTGGTGGGAGGCTATCGATGGCAGAAGGCAATCTCGCAAATACCCAGGTCCTGAGCCATGGAGCGCTTTAAAGGTGGTAACCAACACCTTGAATTGCACCCGGAAGTCCACTGGGAGCCAGTGCAGCTCACGCAGGAGAGGTGTTACATGGGTGCGTCATGTCGCCCCATAATCACCCACGCGGCCGCATTCTGGACCAGTTGGAGCCTCCGAGTGCTCTTCAAGGGGAGCCCCATGTAGAGAGCATTACAGTAGTCCAGACAGGACGGGACGAGGGCGTGGGTGACCGTGCATCAGAACCAATTGGTCAGAATTGGTTCTGATCAATTCTGGAGAACCGGTAGCAGAAATTTTGAGTAGTTCAGAGAACCGGTAGTAAAAATTCTGACTGGCCCCGCCCCCATCTATTCTCTGCCTCCCAAATCCCAGCTGATTGGGAGGAAATGGGGATTTTGCAGTATCCTTCCCCTGGATTGGGGTGGGAATGGACATTTTACAGTATCCTTCCCCTGCCACGCCCACCAAGCCACACCCACCAAGCCATATCACGCCCACCAAGCCACACCCACAGATCAGGTAGTAAAAAAATTTGAAACCCACCACTGCATCACGAGTGTAGGGTTTCCTCCCTGAGCAGGAGGTTGGACTAGAAGACCTCTAAAGCCCCTTCCAACTCTGTTATTTTCTTATTCTGAAAAGAGAGAAAGAGAAGATTGACTGAGAGAAACAGAAAGTTTCCTTTTTGTTTCTTAAGCCAGAAGCTCTTAGCAAACTATAGGCCAGGTGAGAGACACTACAGGCTGTTTCTCACTTCCTTTTTATCTGTCTTTTCCCCCCTTTGTCCTAGCTGCTGGTCCAAACAGCTCATAAATGTCTAGAGATTATGCAGTCTCCAACCCTGAAACATAGTTGGGCTCTTTAATATGTTACATCACAAACCACCCTATTTCATTTTAGCTTAGTTTAGTCTGTTTGTGAACTTAACCTGTGTATTTGAGAAAACTCCTTCCAGCTAAATTGGACCTGGTGTTTCAACTACAATGGTCGATGGCCATGGGAGTTGTAATCCACCCATCTGGAAAACATTAGCCTGCAGCAGCCTGTTCTTGATGCATCTATGACCAATGAAAGAATAGTTGAGGGATGTTGCAAAGCCATTCAGGTGATTGTGTTGAGATGGTCTCACCGAAATATTTTGTTGGTGTCCGTATGTTTAATGTTCTCTTTCAATAAACCTTTCGTTAATTGTGTTGTCCTTGTCCAGATGCAAGAGACAGGTTTACTGCTTCGTTTATTATGTCAATTGTTGTGTTCAATTATGCGTGTAAGAACTTTATCACAGAACCAATCTAGTTTGATGTCTGTTATTTTTTGTATTATGAATAAAATCAGTTGAGCTTCGTCTGCTTCCAATAAAATCTATCATTTAAGCTTTTGAATGCACCTCCCAGGGAATTTTGTTTTTACAGGTTGCAGATGGTGTAACATCCAAAATTGGTGATGTGCTTAAAGCCATGGAGGACACTGCAATATTAAATCAAATTGAGGGAGGGAGGGAGGGAGGGAGGGAGGGAGGGAGGGAGGGAAGGAAGGAAGGAAGGAAGGAAGGAAGGAAGGAAGGAAGGAAGGAAGGAAGGAAGGATCATGAGAAACCAGCCAATTTTGGTCAAAGCGGCCCCTCAGCAAGAATATTTACTTGTCATGGAGAAGAACATGGAGGTTGTAATTACAGGTAATCCTTAATTTACAACAGTCCATTTAGTGACTGTTGTAATTCAAGTTACAACAGCACTGAAAAAGAGACTTATGACTGTTTTTCGCACTTATAACCATTGCGGCATCATCATAGACACATGATCAAAATTCAGATGCTTGGCAACTGGTTCATAGCAACACGGCAACTGGTTGACGGTTGCAGTGTCCCAGGGTCATGTGATCACTCTTTGTAATCTTCTGACAAGCAAAGTCAATGGGAAAGCCAGATTCACTTAACAACCATGTTACTAATTTAACAACTTCGATGATTCACTTAACCACTGTGACAAGAAAGGTTGTAAAATGGGGCAAAATTCACTTGACAAATGTCTCACTTGGCAACAGAAATTTTGGGCTCAATTGTGGTTGTAAGTCGAGGACCACCTGTACTGGAATTTTGGTAAAATATCTATTGTTCTCTTTTGATTAGGATAGAATTTGGCGGGTTATTTCTCTCCCCATGCACATCCCACAAGAAATAGCTGCCTTGTGACTACTGGAATTCCCAGATTGTATCAATGGAAACGCCTGAATACGAACCCAGCAAAGAGGATGCCACGGAGTTCATTTCTCTGATCCTCCCTTCTCCCCTTCCTTCCGCTTCTGCCATGATTGCCTCAGCTTGGCATACAACAGGATCAGATAACCACCCAGTTCAAAAACAGGAAAACAAGATTACCTGATACTAGAAGCAAGATTACCAGCAAGATTCACACTGACAGAAAGGCTGGCTATTATAAACTCTTTTAAAAAGTGTAAGAAGCCTCATGTAAACATAAAGGATGCAAGATTGTAGCGGTAAAGAGGATGACCTTGACACACACACAGGGGACATCTGTTACCAAGGCGATGAAGAGAAAAACATTACAGAAGCCCAGAAGACAGAGGAGGGAGTGAAAATCTCTCTCTCTCTCTCTCTCTCTCTCTCCCTCCCTCCCTCCCTCCCTCCCTCCCTCTTTCTCTCTCTCTCCCCCACCCCCATCCCCACCAAAACAGTGGTGAAATGTAAAATTTGTTACTACCAGTTCTGTGGGCATGGCTTGGGGGGAGAGGTAATGTGACTGGGTGGGCGTGGCCAACTTTTTTTTAAACTTTTAAAACCATTTTTTTCTACAGCCGAAGAGGTTGTTTAAAAAATGCTTTTAAAAGCCTCTGACGATCCCAGCTGAGTTGCCTGATCGTCAGAGGCTTTTTTTTTCTTTTAAAAACATTGTTTCTACAACCTCTTCGGCCGAAGAGATTGTAAGAAAAAATGCTTTTAAAAGCCTCTGCTGATCAGGCAACTCAGCTGGGATTGTCAGAGGCTTTTAAAAGCATTTTTTCTACAGCCTCTTCGGCCGAAGGGGTTGTAGAAAAAATGCTTTTAAATTTTTTTTTAAAAAAGCCTGTGATGATTGTGTGGCTCAGCTGGGCATGTGGGGGGGGGGGGCAGGGATTTTTGCTACTGGTTCTCCTAACCATCTGCCTCCATTGCTACCAGATCGGGCAATCCGGTCCGAACTGGGAGCATTTCACCCCTGCACCAAAATTCACATGAAGATAAAAGAGGGAGGAGGAGAAGCATATTCAGACATACAAGATTCTGTTATTAATATAACCAGTCTAAATAAAAGTAGTTTCAGGCACATGTGGCTCCTGTTTCTTGGTCTGGCCTATCTTGTAGGCCCAGGATGCATCTCATTCAAAGAAGGGGCCAGTCCTCCCATTAGGCAGAGAGAAGTGATGCTGGGGCAGGAAATGACATGTAATGGAGTAATTTGTTTGCATGGCTTTTTCGATGACCAACACCACTGCTCTCAGATGCAGTGTGGAAAATGTCCATCCAGCAGTGTTGAAAGGAGATTCAGCTACTTTTCCTTGGTTACCATACAAGGAACTGAGCATGGCTCATCTTCACCATGTTTGAGCCAGCCCTGATGGCCTTTTGTGCAGGAATGTTTAATGTATTATATACAGATCAGTTAAATTTGGACTTTTAGAAAAAACGAGCCAAACAAATCTGTATTTAATCTAGTATTTCTGCCTTCCTAAATCATTTTTGGCAGAGACAAAGGATTCTGTGTGGGCAGCTTGCTCTGAAATAATTTATGAGCTCCTTCCTTTCAGTTTTTGGTTCCTGATGTTTTCATTTTAAACATTTTAGATGCTAATTCTATCTATCTGTCTTTAGAGGGAGGTGTTATAAAAAAAATTTTCCTGGAGAGAATCTCTATCTCATAGAGATAGAGCATCATTATGTACAGATGTGGCCAGCCATAAATTTTACCCATAGCCAAGGGCATCCTTGTTCCAAGCATGTAAAGTGAAGGTCCCAGCTATTTAAAGTCTCCCTAACTGGTGATTGGCAGATGCACTGAACCCCAACTCCTAGAAAGGCCAAGCCTGTTGAAGTCCAACATCTCCAACGGCACAAATAACTCACATCCAGTGACTGTCTTGTAATAATGCATCCTGGTTGAGGCTTTTAAGCTACTGCCTCTCCATTAGGCTGTGTTTCTTTTTCTTCAGAGCATTCCTTCTCCTGCATGCGGTAAGGGTGCTTGTATGGCAGCCTCATTCTTTAACTTTGATCCAAAATGCTAGATATGTATGAAGCCTGCAAGAGTGTTAAGAGAGAGATACAATCAAGATCAAGTGAGGTACTAATACCACTCTATAAAGCCTTAGTAAGATCACACTTGGAGTACTGAATCCAGTTTTGATCACCACACTATAAAAAAGATGTTGAGACTCTAGAAAGAGTGCAGAGAAGAGCAACCCAGATGATTAGGGGATTGGAGCAGGGGTGAAATGCTCCCGGTTTGGACCAGATCGCCCGATCCTGTAGCGATGGAGGTGGGCGGTTTGGAGAGCCGGTAGAGTTTGTACAACCTCTTTGGCTGAAAAAATGCTTTTAAAAGTTTTTTAAAAAGCTTCTGATGATTGCACGGCTCAGCTGGGATCATCAAAGGCTTTTAAAAGAAAAAAAGGGCTTTTTTCTTTTAAATGCCTCTGACGATCCCAGCTGAGTTGCCTGTTCATCAGAGGCATTTAAAAGAAAAAAGTCTCTGCCGATAAGGCAACTCAGCTGGGATCGTCAGAGCCTTTTGAAAGCATTTTTTATAACCTCTTCGCCCAAGAGATTGTAGAAAAAATGGTTTAAAAGTTTTTTAAAAATTGGCCACGCCCACCCAGTCACATTATCCCCACCCCCACCAAGCCACGCCCACAGAACTGGTAGTAACAAATTTTAGATTTCACCCCTGGATTGGAGGCTAAAATATATGATGAATGGTTGCAGGAACTGGGCACGGCTAGTCTTGTGAAGAGAAGGACCAGGGGAAGACATTTCTGTGTTCCAATATTTGAGGGGCTGCCACAGGGAGGAGGGGGTCAAGCTATTTTCCAAAGCACCCGAAGGCCAGACAAAGAATAATGGATGGAAACTGAGCAAGGAGAGATTCAACCCGGAAATAAGGAGAAATTTTCTAATAGTGAGAACAATCGACCAATGGAACAGCTTGCCTTGGATGTTATGGGAGCTTCATCACCGGAAGCTTTCAAGAAGAGACTGGACTGCCATTTGTCAGAAATGGTGTAGTGTCTCCTGCCTGGGTGGTGGGGGGTTGCACTAGATGACCTACAAGGTCCCTTCCAACTTTGTTAATCTGTCATCAGAGTATCAACCGCCCAGAGTCACTTGATAGTGAGATGGGTGGCATATACATTTAACAAATAAATAAATTTGCTTGCATCTCTTTTTTGCAAGCCTTTGTTTATCTATTTCACACTTGCATAGACTTCCTTGCAGGAGAATTTTGGAAAGGTTTTTTCACAAAAGAAATGCAGGCTATACAGTTTACAATGAATGAATGAAGCGTCTGGGAACGTGCAGTCCCAAGAGCTGAGCTGTCACAAGTGCCTTTCTGAAAAGCTGGACTCTCTCAACCTATTGCAGGCTTTCAAAAACACGCCTGGCCAGTTCACTGAGGAAGAGAAACAGGCAAATTGCAGCTAATGAAATCAGATTGTTTTATGCTGCTTGTTAAATCCCAGGTCAGCTTAAATCAACATCAAACAGTTTGAATGAAATAAGGATGGTGATGATGATAATAGTAGATCATATTTGAGGGCTCAAAATAGACAGAGATGAAAAGGAGTATCTTAATAGCATTCTGTATGTACTGTGCAGTTCTGGGGACAGAACGGAGATTCTGTCCTAGAACATATGTTCTCAGGGTTTGTGTTCCTTGTAAAATATCAGTTTTAGAAAGTCCATTCGGTGGGAAAGGAGGGAGGGGAAAGGGAAGGAGCCAAGAACTGAGAAGCTTGAGTGTCTTCCAGAAGAATACCGCGCGCACAGTTCTCTGCATTTTCAAAGTGTTTTGGATACATTACTTCAACAACTCTTTCAAAGCCTCTGTAAAGGAGGCCAGCTGTATTATCTCAGTACTCTACACTTGCTATCATCTGCCTGGAATCCTCCAAAAGTGCTCAGCACAATTGTTTGGAAGCTTCTTTTGTAACTTAGAAGAAACTGAGTGTACCATAAGAGCAGCTGAACTCATGGAATTTAATAAAAATTTAGTAAAATAATAATGTAAAAATATACCTGTGGCTGGGCCTGGACGGCTATTGGGTGCAGTCTCTATGGTTATGAGAATGCTGGTCTTCGGATCGGTAGTGGCTTAGCCACCATGAACCACCTCAGGCACCTATCATCACCAATGCTGAGAAGAAATCAACAAAATTCCATACCGGATCAGTCATTGGCCAGGTCAACCAGGACCACATCAGATGCTATGGCTCCTGGACATCTGCTGAAAAATAGGCTACAGGTCTCAGTTGCTACTGCTGGGGAACCAGGCCATGCAACTGTAAAACGACTGTGACAAAAGCGTAAAACTTGGACAACCCAAAAAAATTGAGAAATCATCAGGTAACAGTGATACCCATTGTCATTGGGGCACTTGGTACCATGTCCAAGAATTTTACAAAACACATCAAGAAATTGCAGCTTCCTGCAATAACACCAGCAGAACTGCAAAAAAAATGCGCTACTTGGAACATCATATATTTTAAGAAGATACTTGATTGATACCTAGGACGCTGGCAGCAACCCGTGTCAACCATT
Source organism: Masticophis lateralis (assembly GCA_030761175.1). Classification (NCBI taxonomy): domain Eukaryota; kingdom Metazoa; phylum Chordata; class Lepidosauria; order Squamata; family Colubridae; genus Masticophis; species Masticophis lateralis. The sequence continues at coordinate 328,349,278 of JAUDYJ010000001.1, forward strand.
AGCACCAGTCAATGGTATTTGTGACACATTTTTAAACGTTCAGTTGACTGAGTTTCATGTTTAATGAATAAAAGAGATAATGTAGCAACAGCAGTGTTGGAAAATCTGCATGATTTTCTATTACTTGCCTGCAAGCAAGAACTGCCAACAGACACCCAGAGTAGCCCCACAGCGAGATGAGTAGCAAATGCATTTAACAAATAAAGTAAGAACTGGTGGGACCACAGAATAAACAAAGTAATAGAAAATGAAATAAGCTAAAGTGTTCTGGGACTTCAGAATTCAAACAGACAAGCATCACAGACATGTGACTATGAGATGCTGTAAATACTGTCCATTTGCCGAGTGCCAAAATGTGATCATATGACCATTGTGGGGGGGAGCAGCTGTTGGAATTTTGTCTCTGGGTTACAAGTACCTTTTTCTGAGTCCATCATAACTTTGAACAGTTGCTATGCGACTGGTCGTAACTCAGGAACTACCTATATTATTAAGAGGCTAATATATCTGTCTCTTTACCGATGAAAGTTGGAAATTATTCTTTTTCCCTTTTCCCCTCTTTTTTCTTTCTCTTTGCTCTTTGGTTTTGTTTTTTCTTTAATCTCTTTTCTCCTTAATTCCTCTTTTCTTGCTTTTTTTGTATTTTCTCCTTTGCTGAAATTTAATGAAGTCTGAAAAATGCTCCTCTCTTTGCCTAATCTTATCAGACCCAAACTGATCCTCCCTGCCCCAAACCAAGCCCTTCACTGCACTGGAGAGGCCACACTTGGAGTACTGTGTCCAATTTTGATCAGCACAATACAAAATAGATCATAAGTGCAGAAAGAGCGCAGAGAAAAGCAACAAAGATGTTCAGATGAGAATAGAAAGAGTGCAGAGAAAAGCAACGAAGATGATCAGAGGTCTGGAGGCTATACTGTACGATGAACAGTTGAGGGAACTAGGTATGTTTAGCATAACTAAGAGGATTAGAGGGAATATGATAGCAGTCTTCCAGTATTTGAGGTGCTGTCACAGAGAAGAGTAGTGACCTAATCTCCAAAGGCACCTAAGGACAGGACAAGAAACAATGGGTGGAAGACCATTAATGAGAGATCCAACCAGGGGTGAAATGCTCCCGGTTCGGACTGGATCTCCCAATCCGGTAGCAATGGTGGTGGGTGGTTCGGAGAACCGGTATCAAAAATCCCTGCACCACCCCACCCCACCCCCCATGCCCAGCTGAGCCGCATGATCATCAGAGGCTAGGTTTTTTTACTTTTAAAAGCATTTTTTCTACAACCTCTTTGGCCAAAAAAATGCTTTTAAAAGTTTAAAAAAAATGCCTCTGATGATCGTGCGGCTCAGCTGGGATCATCAGAGGCTTTTAAAAGCATTTTTAAAGGAAAAAAAATGCTTTTAAAAGCCTCTGATGATCCCAGCTGAGTTGCCTGATCGTCAGAGGCTTTTAAAAGCCGAAGAGGTTGTAGAAAAAAATGCTTTTAAAAGTTAAAAAGAAAAAAAGAAAAAAAGTTGGCCACGCCCACCCAGTCACATTACCCCACCACCACCAAGCCACACCCACAGAACCGGTAGTAACAAATTTTACATTTCACTACTAGATCCAACCTAAAATTTAGGTGCAATTTCCTGACAGTGAGAACAATTAACCAGTGGAACGGCTCCCCCCCCCCCCAAATTTTTAATCAAGTTTTTTATTATTTTTAAAAAATGTATACATATCATTGTATGAATGGTGTGATGTTTGAGTATCTAACATTTCAATACATATAAACATATTCCTAATTATTACATTCCATTTTCCTTATTTCATATTATTTACTCCTACCTTTTACACAAAATTTTAATTTTCATATAAATATTAACTAGTATACAATAACACCTAAACCAATGTGCTTTAGCATCCGTATTAACTTCCATTATAGTTTCAATAGTATAATCCTCAAGGGAAAAAAATGAAATTGACCATCTGCTTTCTTTTCTCCTGTACACCATATTTCACCCATTTTTACAACATCCCTCTCCTTTCCTCTTTTCGCTTCCCTCTCTTCTCTACTCCCCTCTCCTTCTCTCTCCTTCCCTCCTTCCTTCTCCTCTCCTTCCCTCTCCTTTCCTTTCTCCTTCTCTCCTTCTCGTGTCCCCTCTCTATTTCCCCTCTCTCTTCTTCTCTATCTCCTTCCCTTTCTACTCTTCTCCTCCCCTCCACTCCCCGGCTTTCCCCCCAAAATTGTGGTGCTCCATCACAGGAGGTTTTCAAGAAGAGATTGAATAACCATTTGCCTGCAATTTTATAAGATCTCTTGCTTGAGCAGGCGGTTGGATTAGAAGACCTCCAATTCTGTTTTTGTATGTTATTCTATGCTATTTTGATCTCTGTGTGATGTTACCAGCTGAAGAGTCTGGGAGGAAGGAAACCTTCAGAGTCAGTGGACTGATTTTTGTCTTTCACTAAATTATTCCTTTTTTAAAAAAATGCTGATATGAATAGAGACACTGATTCCACAGATATGAATACATTCCACTGAGATGAGTGCAGTAAAGACATTGATATAAGGATGTAACTGCAGACACAGTTTTAAATAATGACTTTAATCCTGCTGATGAAAGCATGTCTGGCTTCCAGCTGTAGCAGTAACCACCTATGTTCCCTAGCTTGAATTGGGTGGAAGCTGATGGCTGTTGGCTGTTGGCATTTGCTTGACCAACAGCATCCTGTTGCTTTAGATCCAAGGCCAATCAAGTCATTTCAGATGGCAAACAAGTCTCTCTCTCTCCCTCTCTCTCCCTCTCTCTCTCCCCCCTTCCTCCCTCCCTCCCTCCCTCCCTCTATGTATGTATGTATGTATGTATGTATGTATGTATGTATGTATGTATGTATAAAATAAATTAGACCTATCAAGGACAACTAACAGCTTCTGATGATTAACTATTGTCCTTAAAGATAAAATACCCCTGTGTCACCAAAGCCAACATGGTTTGAGAATCCAGGTCAATTTCAGGAACAAATCTGTTTATTTGTGTTCCTGTCCATGTATTGTCAAAGGAGGCCTGGAGTCATCAAGTGACAAAGATAGAAACTAGTTACAGATTGGCAATTGTGACATCCCATCTCAATGAATTCTCCAACCTGATGCCTTCCAGATATTCTTGAATACAAACTAGGGTGAAATGCTCCTGGATCGGACCAGATTGCCTGATCCGGTAGCAATCTTGGCCGGTGGTTCGGAGATCCGGTAGCGATGGCGAAGCAAAGCTCTGCCCACCTGCCCAGGTGTCATTACTTCCTGGTTTTAATGTAATGCGCACGCGCTTCCAAACCGGTAAGGAAGGTAACTAGATTTCACCCCTGGTACAAACTGGATGCAGATGATGACAGCCAATATAATCTTGGATATCAGGTATGTTATCCATCTTTCAAATTGATTTTCTTTTCCCATAAAAGAAGCATGGTGGCTCAGTGGCTTAAAGATGTTGGAAATGATCTCTGCTCTGGTGGTTTGAGTCCTGGCACCGCATGGCTGAGTGAGTTACCATCACTTGCCTCAGCTTCTGCCCACCGAGCATTTCAAAAGCATGTAAATGCAAATAGATAAATAGGTACCACTTTAGTGGGAAACGTAGCAGCATTTCATGTGGACCGTTAGACCCTTGCTAGTGCTGGATCTACTTGGATGCAATACTCAACTGCAAGGCAACATTGGTGATGAGAGAAGGCCCCGGATGTTGCTGCAGGATGCCAGTCATCTTTCTGATGTGGAGCTAGTTACACTGAGAGTGTACTAAATGGACTAGCATCCTTCAACAGCCAAGTAACTAACATGTACTAACATTGTAATCTCCTGCCTAATTGTAACATTGCCATACGCTAAATAAATGATCTTTTTCCATTGTGTAGAACAGAGGAGGGATCACTGGAGTCCAATTTCCCATCACTCTTCTGCTAGTATTGTGGGGGCAATAAGATGACTTTGTATAAAAAAGAACACTGCTTGGGGGGGGGGGGCAAAAGCTCTACTAAGCAGGTATATACAAAAGTATGAAGGCTATTGCTTAATGCATTGTAAGCCGCCCTGAGTCTCTAGAGAAGGGCGGCATATAAATCGAACCAATAAATAAATAAATAAATAAATAAATAAATAATAAATAAATAAATATGCAAAAAGGTTAAAATTGTAATAAACCTTTGGGAACAGACATGTGAATAACTATTTTGTTTCCCGAGGCTCCAGAAAGTTCCACACTTTAGATGGAGATACTAATATCAGGTCAACTTGCCCCAGTCTGGATGGAGAGATTGACTGGGATGTCCTGAGATGACTCTAAACTGGAAATGGTCCCCAGTAATTTTCCAATGTTGAGGACATTTTGGCAAAAGCTGTCCAAACACTTCGGATAAAAAGATCCTCACCCATTCAGAATATCAGATCTTCCCATAATTAATCCAAGAAGCTGTGATGCAGAACAAAGTGTGCGTGGGGTGAGGGGGCCTGTTGCAAAGACTGCTTCATCTGTTCTTCTAAAGGCTATTGATTATATCCTTGGCTGAGGAATTCTGGGAGTTGAAGTCCACAAATCTTAAAGTTGCCAAGGTTGGAGACCCCTGTCCTGGATAACTCAATAGCAGGTTTAGGTTTTTTTGCTCATCTACTGTAAATATCTATAGAGATTCTCAGTCATCCAAGTCATGCTTGTCCCAAAGGTGCTTTTTCAAAAGGCAGCTGGACCTCCTTTGTCTTTCCTTGAAGACATTTTCCTTCCCATCCAAGAAGCTGCTATTCAAGAACTGAAGAAGCTTTAGAAGCGAAAAGATACTGGATTAAAATCCACACATGGTTGGAAAAAATGACAAAAAAACACATAGACTTTAAGCCAGAGATTTTTTTATTAGGGATTGTGCCAGAAACATACAATAGAGAATTGAGATATTTCATTGTGAATGTTTTAACAGATGCTAGAATTGTTTGTGCTAAAAACTGGAAAAATGAGAAAATACCAACGCAAGATGGAATTATTAAGAAAATCATGGAATGTGCTGAAATGAGTAAATTGACATTTGAAATTAGAGAACAAGAAGATAAACAATACTACAAGATATGGGATTTATTTTATCAATGGCTAGATAATAAAACATGGAAATGAAATATGAAATGAATGTTATAAATACACTATTTGAAAATAAATATTTTGAAGCGACAAAGCCATAGTTAAATAAATAAATGAGGATGTTTGACAATATGAGAAGTTAGATAATTAGTAAATTTTGAATATGGGGATGAAGCACAAAAGATTTGTAACTGACTGACACACTTTGCATTTGTAATGGAAGATGGATTTGTTTTATGTTTTGTTTAAAAAATAAAAAAAAATTTAAAAAGAACTGAAGAAGCTTCTTGGATGAAAATCAAAACATCTTCGAGGAAAAACAAAATCCATTTGTCTTTTAGAAAAAGCACATTTAGGACAACCATGACCTGGTTTTCTTCATTTGGATGATTCTGTAGAAATGCTTTCCAGAGAAGCTTCGAAGTTTCACTTCCTCAACAACTCTGGAAAAGAACATGGATCCAATGAATGCTTGAATGCACAGTGTGAATCCTGCTAAAGGAGCAAAAAGAAGGGGTCAAGGAAGTGCTACATGAGCACTTGTACAAAAGGGTCCTAGTTTACCTGGATGACATGCTCATATTCAGCGAAACTCTCGAGGAGCAAGTAAAGTTAGTGTGGCAAGTGCTGAAAAAACTACTCGATGCAAAGCTCAAAGCAAAGCTGTCAAAATGTGGATGCCATCAAAGTTCCCTAGATTACCTAGGCTACCGAATATCCAGTGGAGGGCTGGAAATGGATCCAGGAAAAGTGAAAGCAGTGCTTGACTGGGAGCCCCCACACTAATCCTCCATCAGTTTTGAAGTTTTTAAAAGATAAGCTTCAGTTGAATTGGGATGGGAAACCAAATCCCATCTTCTCAAGGATGATCTGTTCAAACAATATGACTTTTGGTAGGTGGACCTCATTTGAAGCAAGGAGTAAGGATCAGAATCAAAATTCTGGGGCCAATAACACTCTCTCTGGTTATAATAATACCTTCTCCTCTTTCCCTCTCTCTCTTTTCCTCTTCTTCAAACATTTGGCTTTCCATATTACTTCCCACATAACACTGTGTCAGGAAAATGACAGCCAACCTCAGTGATATATAAAAGATCTGCCTTTCCAAGCTTACTGCCCTAAAGTGTTGGGTTACATTTCCCTTCATTACATTCCCAGATAGCACAACCAGGAGCAAAAGACAACAGAAACAAGTGTCTTAACTAATAATGAATTACCTAGTTATTCTAGAGTGGAAAATTCTGTAGAGTAGTCAGGAAGGAGTTGTCAAATTTGGCAACAAGACATCCTTGTAATTTCTAACAATACCCTAACTTTAGCATTGTTCCACTTCTTAGGCATTATCGTACCATGACTATTTGGTACCTTTCAATAAATAGGTTATGGCACTTACTAAAAGTTCTCTGTGGGTTGGGGGGAAAGGGTGCTGTTTAGAGGGATGCCATGAATCAATGTGAATTCCTCTTAGTGTCTTTTTTGTGTAAGTGTCAGGTGTGGTTCTTTAAACCTGAGAAATTTTGTTGAATGTCACAATTTGGTACAACCTCACAAAACATTTGCATTTTTATTTGCACCAATATTACACTCCATAGTTTCTTTTTGCAATCATTTTCCAGCATAATACATATCTAGTATTATTTTCATGAATATATTGTTGTCCAGAGTTTTCACTAATATATTTCTTTAATAATTAGAATCTGGCTTAGAACATAGAATAAAAGAATTGGAAGGGACTTTGGAGGTCTTCTAGTCCAATCCCCTGCTCAAGCAGGAGACCCTATATCAGGGGTGAAATGCTCCCGGTTCAGACCGGATCACCCGATCCAGTAGCGATAGCGGCAGGTGGTTCGGAGAACCGGTAGCAAAAATCCCTACCCCCCCAACCCCACCATGCCCAACCGAGCCACACAATCATCAGAGGCTTTTTTTTTTAACTTTTAAAAGCATTTTTTCTACAACTTCTTCCACCAAAAAAATGCTTTTAAACGTAAAAAAAAGCCTCTGATGATCGTGCGGCTCAGTTGGGATCTCAGAGGCTTTTCAAAGCATTTTTTTAATCACCTCTTCCCCGGAAGAAATTGCAGGAAAAAAAATGCTTTAAAAGTCTCTCTGACGATCCCAGTTGAGTTGCCTGATCGTCATTGAGACTTTTCAAAGCATTTTTTAAAATGATCAGGCAACTCAGCTGGGATCATCAGAGACTTTTAAAGCATTTTTTCTGCAACCTCTTCCTAGAAAGAGGAGGTTAAAAAGGCTCTGATGATCCCAGCTGTGTTCCTGATCGGCAGAGGCTTTTCAAAGCATTTTTTTTGCATTTGCAGAAAAAATGCTTTGAAAAGTTAAAATAAAAAAATATATAGTTGGCCACGCCCACCCAGTCACATTACAACCCCCCCCCACCAAGCCACGCCCACAGAACCAGTAGTAACAAATTTTACATTTCACACCTGCCCTATATCATTCTGGACAAGTGGTTGTCCAATCACTTCTTTAAAACCTCCTGTCAGGCTCCGTTGTTATCTCCAAACAAACGAATTTCCTCCATTATGCCGTACCCACAACTTCTAAAGACAAGCTGTTTCACTGGTTAATTGTTCTCACTGTCAGGAAATTTCTCCTTAGTCTTTGGAATATAAACACACATCCCCAAGACATCTGTATGGCTCTCCCCCTTCTGTTATTCCAGAAGTCTTTAAAAACCTGGCTTTGCTCTTAGCCCAGGGTTTAAGGATGACTTTTAAAACTTCAGCTACTTTTTAATGGGTTGGGTTGTCTGTCTGTTCTGCACTTATATCTTTTATTTTCTTTCATTTTATTGCTTCCTGCTGTTGAAATGTAAGCTGCCCAGAGTAATTGAGAGTTGAGTGGCCTGTAAATCCAGTAAAATATTACAATAATAAAATGAAATAAAATACACTCATTGCCTTTATTCGCAGTCCAGCAGTTGTAGCTGATGGAAAACTTGAAACTTCTAAATTAGATATCTAGCAAATGATATACAAGAGGACTGTGCAGATTCAACAGGAAAAAAAGAAGCTTTAAAATGGAATGGAGTGGAATTGACAATGAAGAAAATAATCATGAGAAAAAAATTTCAGGAAAAGCTTCAACGTCAGTCTCTGAGTAATGGAGTTCTCCAAGTTCTTTGTCTCCTTCCTTAGAATTTCCCGCAGTTGCACATTCAAGAGGAACCCGTTGTAATACAACATCAGAGAGATCCATGTTCCTGCTTTTCAATTAAATATTTTCAATCTGAAAGCAATGTTTTCACTGAATGTAGACTACAGTAGTATTCTGGTAAGCTTATGTCTCTATTGCAGAGCTATATATAATCCCTAGAAGAAAACTTCTTAATGGAAAAACATTTCTACTCCTTTTGCCTTCTGAAAAATAGCTTGAAAATGAGGCAGTTTCTGCCTTGCGTAACTCTTGAGGTTTGCTGCATGAGAATAATGCTATAGTAATCACAGCTTCACAGTGCAGCTTCAATCCCCTAAATTCTTTTTCTTTTTTTCCCCTCCCTTGTCTGGAATCAAAACCGATTAAGCAAATCAGTAAAACTATGCAAAGAAGCTTCATAGGATCCCCTAGTAGTTTCATCTCTAATCCAAATTCTTAATTTTGTATACTGGTGTGGTATATATACTTACTGGCTGCTAATATTAATGTTAAAGAAATGCAATCAATCTGGTCTTCGTGATAACATTAAAGTGCGAAAGAGACTTTGGCAATAGCCTGAAAACTCTAAAGAGTCCTTTGGGAAGAGTGGAATATATAAGCTAACAGCAGAGGCCACATCCAAGCCATAAAGACTTCAGAAAACACTGACGAGGTCAGATCAACCTTCTGTTCTTCTATCTTTTCCTGGATGAGGTCTGTTCTAAATGTACTAAAGAAGTGAACAAAGGCATTCAGTTCTAGCAGAATAATCCAGATCCTTAAAAGTTTATGGGCAAGTGTGGCGAGACAATGTTTTCAAAGCTTAACCCGAGTCCTCTTCAATGCCAGGGCTTAGGCTTGAACCATGCAAAGCAATAAATATGTTGAACAGTGGAAGAGGGCCCAAGCATTGCAAAATAAATGTTGGATTTTTGAAAACAAAGAACAAGCGCGGTGCATTCAGGGAGTTTGGAGATATTTCACCTAAGTCATTTCCTGCAAGGAAGGAAGTCACAGGATCAGGGGTGAAATCCAGCAGGTTCTGACAGGTTCTAGAGAACCGGTAGCAGAAATTTTGAGTAGTTCGGAGAACCGGCAAATACCTGGTTGGCCCCAGAGTAGGGTGGGAATGGAGAGTTTGTCGTATCCTTCCCCAGGAGTGGGGTGAGAATGGAGATTTTGCAGTATCCTTTCCCTGCCAAGCCACGCCCACCAAGCCATGCCACACCATGCCACGCCCACCAAGCCACGCCCACAGAACCAGTAGTAAAAAAATTTGAATTCCACCACTGCAGAGGATCTCTCATGACTGGAATTGGGGAGTATGAACAGTTTTATGCCTGGCTACACTGATCTATGGAAATGTTGCTGCTGCAGTGGCAGTACACAGTATTTTTTCTCCATGCAGAAAATAATAAAATAGTCTTTATCGGCCAAGTGTGATAGGACATATACAAGGAATTTGTCTCCTGTGCATAAGCTTTCAGTATATATACAAACAACAAAGTAATCTTGTTGTTTGTACAACAAGATTACAAACAACAAGATTACTTTGTTGTTTACAAAGTAAACAAAGTACTTTGTTGTTTACAAAGTAAACAAGAAAGAGCGTTGGTGGCGCAGCAGACTAAAGTGCTGTTAAATAGCACCAGCTGCCTGCAATTACTGCAAGTTCAAATCCCACCAGGCTGACTCAACAAGGTTGACTCAGCCTTCCATCCTTCTGAAGTAGGTAAAATGAGGACCTGGATTGTGGGGGCAATAAGCTGACTTTGTATAAAAAAGAACACTGCTTAGGGGGGCGGCCAAAAGCCCTACTAAGCAGGTATATACAAAAGTATGAAGGCTATTGCTTAACACATTGTGAGCTGCCCTGAGTCTCCAGAGAAGGGCGGCATATAAATTGAACCAATAAATTGAACCAATAAATAATCTAACTATGCCAATAGGAGAAGGTAATGTAGGAAAGATGAGAAGGATAATAGTAATACAGTCTCATTACATGTGTAAATATCCTTAGACATAAGACAGTGCTGAGGAGGTTAGGTGTTCATCAGGAGTGATGGCATGAGGGGGAAAAACTGTCTCCGTATCTAGTTGTTTTGGCATGCAATGCCCTATAGAGGTGTCCTAAGGGAAGGAGTTGAAACAGGATGTGTTCAGGATGTGAGGGGATTGTAGGTATTTTCTCAGCCCCCTTTCTGACCCATGCAGTATACAGGTCCTCAATGGAAGGCAGCCTGTTGCAATTTTTCTCTCTGCGGTCCTACAGTTGAAGTCTGTACCTGTCGTGTTTGGTTGCTGTACCAACCAGACAGTTATAGATATGCAAATGACAGACTCAATAATTCCTCTGTAGATCTATATCAACAGCTCTAGTACGTAGTCTCCTATCTCATGTAAAGGAGGTCTAAAAGATGGAACATTTCAAAACAATAGATGCAAAAATCACATGAGAATTGCCTTACAGGAGACAAATGCCAGCATAAAACTTTTAGATTTCGAAAGTGGTTATAACTCAAGAAGTGGGTTGGCAAATAGTCAAATCATGATTTGCAAGCCTTGTGTTCCTTCCTTCTCTCACATGTGTGGCCTCCTGATTTTTGATTTAGTAGCAAACGCAATGTTACATCAAAATTTGCCAAACTATGACTTGTAAGCCAGGTCAATAAGAAAACTGAATTTCCAACAGTTCATAGCTTTGGAGATAAACGCCTAAACCAGAAGTGAAAACAGAACCAGAATTTCTAGAAGACTAATTCATGCCATTATTCAAGACATGCTGCACAATAGAACAGCTATCTCTCCCTTTACTGCTCTGACATCCATAACACCATGTTCTGATCATTTCAACTGGCAGTGAATGCTTGCTAACCAAGCTAATTAATCAGTGATTGTCCCTGCTGCCTGTCCACAAGTCCTCCTCCATTGCATCTGAACAAGAGTAGATATGGAGCTGATAAGGCCTCACCCTACCCACCCCCCATGCACAAATGGAAAGAAATAACATGCTAGGAGCAATTTATTTTTCTTCTGTCTCTGTGTACCATAGAGGTTGGAAGTCTGAACATTGAGAGGGTTATGGAGAAAAGTGCAAACACCTCATGAATGACCTGGTTGGAGTTGAACGTCAGAAATGTGAATAGAAAATAGACTAGACTAGACTAGACTAGACTAGACTAGACTAGACTAGACTAGACTAGACTAGACTAGACTAGACTAGACTAGACTAGACTAGACTAGAACAGAATAGAATAACAAAGGTGGAAGGGGCCTTGGAGGTCTTCTAGTCCAACCTCCTGCTTAGGCAGGAAACCCTACACCACTTCAGACAAATGGTTGTCTAATCTCATCTTAAAAACTTCCAGTGTTGGAGCATTTACAATTTCTGGAGGCAAATTGCTTCAATGATTAATTGTTCTAACTGTCTCAGGAAATTTCTCCTTAGTTCTAATGGTCTCCTTAGTTCTCCATAATTCTAATAGATTCCCTGCAGCATGGAAGAATGTCTGGGGAGATCACACAGATATTGGTTCATCTGCTGGATTGTAGTGGACTCATTAGGGTAGCCAGTAAATTGTATGTGATGGGTATGCAGTGTGGAAAAATCTGATTAAAATAGTTGACTGGAAGACCTTAAATATACAAGGGAAGGAGAGAATACACACATCCCCACTGAAGGAAAAATATAAGTGGAGGACAGAGGAAAATACACTTACAGGATGTCTGCAGAATGTCCTAGCAGCTAAAGACAGGGCTGGAAAAGGGCTCTTCCAACAGCCTTGTTTGAGAAAGCTGTCCTAACCTACATTAATAAACTGTAGCTTGGTATTAATCTGAAGTGGCCCAGAAATACTATTCTCATATTTTTTCCCAAAATCCTACAATAAAAATGGAAATAATAATAGTAACAGCACAACAATAACAGTAATTGTAAAATTCCGTCCATTCCAAGCTTCATAGGAAAAAAGCATAACGGAATGACTTTTTAGTAGAATAATTGCTGAGGGGGGTGGGAGAGGTTTAAGAACCTCCTCTATCTATCTTTATTGAAGTTTTATCCCAGACTACACTTTTTATGGCCTTGTTTGGTTAAAGCAAGCAAACAAGCAAACAAACAAACAAAAATATAAAAAGGAACCCCAGAGACAAAATATACCCACTAGGAATGTGTGGTTTGGCCTACGGACAGGATTGAGTTATTTTAATAAATAAATAAACTCTGATCCAGAAAACCTTTTAAGAGATACATGCTCTTTCATCTTAATCCCGTTTGGGATATTAAAATGGAAAATAGATGATGCTAAACCCAGGACACTGACAAGGCAAAATCTCAGCTTGGCTCTTTCGTTGGCTGATAGAACTCTTGCTAAGTAAGGCAGCATGCCCAGATTACTTTTGCCTCCAGCAAGAGTGCCTGATTCTCTCCTAGTCACTGTGGTCCAGGAGCATCCATGGGGAGGTCAAGTTGATGGCCCCAACTGTACGATCAAAGCCCTGACTCTTCATTATGTGCATTGGACATGCAATGCCATCTTGACTTTTTTGACACCCCTCACAGATACCCTTCTGAAGACATTGGGCAAGGAGAATTATGGAAGTTGTAACCCCAAATAATTGGAAAGTGTAAGGTTCAGGAAGACACATATATCCCAGGTTTCAGTTCCAGGAGAAAGCTGGGGTAGCTGACGCATCCTTTCATCCTTCTATATTTTCCCTTTGGTTCTGGATAACTCCTGGTGGAGTGTGGCTGTGGGTTTGTGGGCTATTGTTATTCCTAGGGGTTGGAAGATTCTGGCTGTCATTTCTGATATCCCTTTTGTGTACGATAGGGTTAGTTTTCCCATGGTGGTTGACTGTGTGGTGTGGTGGTTTAGGTGCTGTGTGTTGAAATATGAGATTTTTTGGATAGCTGTTATGGAGAAAGATGTTGAGCAGCCATTTCTCTTCTGCTTTTCTTACTCTTGTGGTGCTGTAGTGTTTCCTGGCCCTTCTGAATGGGGTCTGGACACAGCTTCTTTTGTATGCAGTGGGGTGGTTGCTGGCGAAGCTGAGGATCTGGTCCATGTGTGTGGGTTTGCGGTAGATAAAGATTTCTAGTTCTCCTTTGTCTGGTCTCCTTATGTTGACATCGAGAAATGGGAGTCTGTTATGTATTTCCTCTTCGTGTTTGAATTTGATCCCAGGGAGTATGTTATTGAGTATTGAGTAAATTGAGTTATTCAATTTAATTATTTAAAATAAATAAAAATTATTTTCATTTTTGTCATTCACATTTCATTTTGTCCTTCCTTTTGCATCCTTTCTTTAATCATTCTGTTCCACCATTCCTTCAATATTAGGGAAACTCTTGGTCTACAGCAAGTTGTCCCACAGTGACTTGGCCAGGGCAGGTTGTCCTGTGGCCGTGGTAAGCTGGCTATGGTGAGATGGCCGTGGCAAGTTTGCTGGGGCGAATTATCATAGACCCTTTCGGATGAGTTGGAATTTCCAAATGCTTTCAGCTCTATGTAAAGTGGGTTGCAGTGGTGCAATTGGGAAATGACTAAGAATCACTGGGGACAGCCTGCATGAAAAGAAATCTCCCTTTCCTCACACAACAGCCAAAACAATGGAAATCAGCTGATAATTACTCCGGTTCCACTTTTCCTTCCTATGGAAAGCCACCTTAAATATTCAAGACAAGGTCTATTGTCTTCAGTTTCCTTTACAATCTGTCACAGTTGATACTATCAAAGACTGCTGCTAAAGTTAACATGGTTTCTTAAAAATGTTTTTTGTTTCTATAGGGTATTTTCTTAGTAGGCAAATGAAAAGCTGGTCAATATTCAGTTATTTTCTCACTTAAAACTGTAGTTTCTGAACTCCTTGGCTTCAAGTAAAAAAAGGAAGGGTAAATAATATAAATGGGCTTTGGGAATTAAAAGAGCAAAGAACTAATTTGTTACTGTGGCAAATGCCCAGAGGGAGGACTCAGGTCAGAGAAAAGCAAAGCCTTCTATCATAGCAAAGTTTTATTTAAGATAATTGTGTGCTGACTTTAGCGAGAGAAATCTCAGTGCAGTTTCAAATATATGACATCACAAAAGCAGCTGCATGAAAAGAGCATTACGGAAACATTTTAAAGAAATCAGCAGTTAGAAGCATAAAATGTAAAACAGGGAATGTAAATTGGCATCAAAACAAAGTGGAGTGACATATCCAGATATTTTAGGCCTCTTTCCAAATAAGAACTATAAGTGACATATAGTTCTGATAGAAGGATATCCCAATGGGTAGGTAGGTAGGTAGGTAGGTAGATTAAGATGATAGCTAGGAGGGGGAGGGAGGGAGGGGGAGAGAGAGAGATTATAAATAGATGATAGATAGAAAGAGAGAGAATAACAGATAGATAGATAGATAGATAGATAGATAGATAGATAGATAGATAGATAGATAGATAGATAAAGAGAAAGAGAAAGAGAAAGATTTATTTGCTTGCTTGTTTGCTTAATTGATTGATTTTAATCCTGCCTTTTAAACTTTGTAAGTAACTCAAAGCAGTGAAAAGAAATAAAGCTGCTAGAATGTACTTAGTAGTTTAATTTTAAAACATATTTTGATAGATCTATGGGGAGATGAACAATGCTGGATGTCCAGAAATGTAACCACAGGCATATTTCTTTAAAAAACCAGAATGCAGGTTGGATGCAGTGGAACTTTCTTTATGTTTTGGGGTCATTATTGCCCCCATTTGGGATACAGCTTCTATGATGGCATCATGATGACCGAGAACCAGCAGGCGAGATAGCCCAGAAGAGCCTTTAATGTCTAATATCCATGGCAGTCCTCTGCTAAATTGTTAAACTCCATTCCGAAATAGTATCTCCCCTAGTTTTGGCAATTTGTTGTCCCTTGGATACGGAATCTTGATTTTACAATACCCTGGGCACTCCAATTCAGAATGTGCCTCCAAGGCCAGAGACAAAATTTGTATCCAAACCTTACTTCTCTAGAATGGTATGTTGCACTGTTGCCAACAGTTTAGACGTCTCCCTTTGAATTACTGAGGTTTGCAGCTGAGCCCAAAGTTGTCATAAATAATGTGTGTTTGTTTCTGCATTAAGCAGCTGTTTTTATTGGCAATAGGAGCAAAGCAGTAACATGTGCTGTTACTGGTTTGCTGTTAAAATGCAAACAACTCTTCTTGGATTGTTTTCATTTGTCTAACAAACAGTAGATTTAGGACTTTTAAATACTGGTTAGAAGTAATTGCTATTGGCTGCTACTTGCAGATAAATGTTTGTACTGTTCTTCAATTCACCACCATAGCTTAATTGTACAATGTATAGCTTGCATACAAACTTCTCCAGATTTAATCTCAGGCTCTCCAGATTGATTCTGGGAAAGATTCCCGCCCCAAACTTTATAAAATCAGGATAGATTTCTGATGCACTGTAAGCAATGGTGGGGTTTTGAACTACATGCGAGTGCCAAATTCCCAGACGTTGCTCCCAAATTTGTTTGTAGAATTACAAAGTAGAAAGAGGCTATTTAGGCCATCAAGTTCAACATTCTGCTCAGTGCAGGAATCAAATTTAAGAACCCCAGGCAGATAGTTTTCTACTTTCTACAGTTTGCCTTTGGAAGTTGTGGGAGCTTCATCACTTGAGGCTTTCAAGAAGAGATTGGACTGCCATTTGTCAGAAACGGTGTAGGGTCTCCTGCTTCAGCAGGGGTGAAATGCTCCCAGTTTGGACCAGATCACCTATTCCTGTAGCGATGGCGGGGAGTGGTTTGGAGAACTGGTAGCAAAAATCCCTGCCCCCCCAATGCCCAGCTGAGCAGCGCGATCATCAGAGGCTGTTTATTTTTACTTTTAAAAATATTTTTTCTTCAACATCTATGGCCGAAAAAAATGCTTTTAAAAGAAAAAAAAAGCCTCTAATGATTATGCGGCTCAGCTGGGATCATCACAGCCTTTTAAAAGCATTTTTTCTACAACCTCTTAAACTGAAGAGGTTTTGGGGAGAAAAATGCTTTTAAAAGTAAAAAAAAAAAGTTGGCCACACCCACCCAGTCACATTACACACACACACACACACACACACCAAGCCACGCTCACAGAACCGGTAGTAACAAATTTTACATTTCATCACTGCCTACAAGGTCCCTTCCAACTCTGGTAATCTAATTCTACTTCCTCTAGAAAGGAACTCCTTGGCATGATGGAAAGCCAAACTCCCATTCCAAGTAAATCAGGGCTGTCAATCTCCTGGCCTGTGAGCCTGATGCATCACACACTGGCCATGCCCACGCCCTTTAGTGAAGTTGGGGGAAGCCCCGATACATCAAGTGACACCACCATGACAACATGAGTTTGACACCCCTGAGGTAAATATTTTCACTGTCAAACTGTTCATACCATCAGGATTTTTCTCCCTAACATTTAATCAGAATTTGCCTTCCTGTAGTATAAATCTGTTATTCAATATCCGATGATAACTGTTTATGATCTTCTGAATGGTCTCCTTTCAGGTATCTGAAGTAAACTAACCTTCAATCTCTCCCTCTCTCTCTCTCGCTCTCTCTCGCTCTCTCTCTCCCTCCCTCCCTCTCAGTCAATACCAAACACGCCCAGTTTCTTCAGTATTCCTACGATCTTCCTTATTGTCACATTCTTCCAGAAGGCCAGGATGGTGGGGACCAATCTCACCTCTGGGGATAAGATAATTTATGGGGTGGAGGCAACAACAAAGAAGGCTTTTCCTACACTGAACCAATTAAAGAACCTGTTGAAGTTCTTTAATTGACTAGGTCCGTAACATACTGTCCCTGCCTGACTGGGTGAGACAGGTTGTTATAACTGGGAAAAGACAATTTCTCAGGTAACCTGGTCCCATGACATGAAAGGCTTTAATGGATTTGAAGCAAACTGGTACCTAAAACAGCTCACACAAAGGAGGTCTGATCTGTGCAGTCCTTGAGGCACGCAAAACTGCTCATGTGGCCATATCTGCACCAGCTGCAGCTTCTGGACATCCTTGAAGGGCATCAAGAGTCATGGTGGCGTAGTGGTTAGGATGCAATACTGCAGGCTAGTTCACTGCTCATTCCAGGAGTTCGATTCTGAATGGCTTAAGGTTGACTCAGCCTTCCATCCTTCTGAGGTTGGTAAGATGAGGCCCCAGATTGTTGGGGGCAATATGTTGACTCTGTAAACTGATTAGGGAGGGCTGTAAAGCTCTATGAAGTGGTATATAAATCTAAGTGCTATTGTTATTGCTATCCCCATATACAGCAGAATAGAATAGAATAGAATAGAATAGAATAGAATAGAATAGAATAGAATAGAATAGAATAGAATAGAATAGAATAGAATAGAATAGAAGCAGAGCAGAGCAGAGCAGAAGAGAACAGAACAGAACAGAACAGAACAGAACAGAACAGAACAGAACAGAACAGAACAGAACAGAACAGAATAGAATAACAGAGTTGGAAGGGCAAGAGATTCCCAATCCAAGAATGAACATAACTGGCAGACAATATGAAGTTGAGCAATGGTTCTCGTAGTCATCATTGCCACCTGCTATTTGAACAGAAATTGTGTTCAAGAGGGCCCCCAGAATACACACTGGTTCTATTTGGGGCAAGGCAACCCCATCCAAGACCAAGGATGGCAAACCCCCAGATAAGGACCCCCCCACTAATAGCCACTCCATTTTATCAAGGTTCAGTTGAAGCCTGTTGTACCCTATTTAGACCCTCACTGTTTCCAAGCGCAATGAAAGGACACCCACAGCATTACTTAGTTCCCTGGAACAAAGATGTACAACTGATGATATGTCATTCTGTGATGATGGATGATCTCGTCCAGTGGCTTCATCTTGATACTACAAAGAATCAGAGAGCACCTAGCCCTGAAGCACATCATAAGGAAGAGGCTGCAGTCTTGACCTCTCACTTTCTATCAACACCAATTGGGATATTTCCTCCTAGATGTTCTTTGGTGCTCTGAGCTTGGCTTTTCCATCCAATTGTACAATTTATTGGAGGTTTGGATCTCACACCGGTGGGCGGGGCATATTCTCCTCTATTGATTTCCTCTTGGATATAAAATGATTTTACTTCACAACCTGGGTGCCCTTGGATTGTTTTTCCCTTTTCCTTTCTTATAGCCAGGTGCTGTTGGCAACCACTAAAATGCAACCACTAAAACTCCTGCAAATTCCTCTAAGGGAGATAGACATCTCATTGGTTTACAGATCACCTGGGGGTAAGTTATTGATGAATCTCTAAAGTTTGCATTGCTGGAGGTACTTTTACAGACAGGTAGATCAGGAATAAATCAGAAATGTGTCAGGGTGATGCTGACCGTAGTGGCACATTCTGATGCTGGAGAGGAAAAAGCGAGTGACACGAGAATAAAGCCAATTGGCAAAGCTTTATTAAATAATTATAAATGTTTAACCTAGGCAATATCTTTCTCTAGACAGCTGTGATGTGCACAAGAGGCATCAGGAAAGGTCAGCCATGGCATGACCGCTTTTGGAAAAATAACTCAAGATTTTAGACACATAATTTAGGCACTAGCAGATTACATATTAGTAAAGGATACACTTTGTGTGTGTGTACACGCTCTATTGTGGTCCACCAGCAGCCTACGGAGCTGGCAGCGGAGTCAGACAGCGATGAGGCTGAGGAAGAACATGGGCCAGTCCTGGAGGCTGGGAAAGGCCCAGTTGAGGGCTCTGCGTCGGAGGCAGAGATGGGGCCAGGGCCATCGGGGAGTGATGCGCGGACTTAAGAACCTCCAGAGGCTGACAGTAGAGAGGTAGAGGAACAGGAGAAGCCTGTTTCTAGTGCATGTATAAGAGCTGCCAGAAGGCAGGAGCAGCTAAAGCAGAGAGGACGACTTGGGAGTAGGCAGGGCCAAGAAATGATTGGCCCCTCCCTTAAAAGACCAGCAACGGCTCTTGCCCTCTTTGCCAGAAAACAACCGTTGAGAGATTTGCTTCATGTTTGGATGCATTTCTTTCTTGTCAGCGTCTTCTGTTCCTGAACTGTTGCCAAGAAAAGCCTTTGGTAGTTTGCCTAATTATCCCAAGGTTATAGATAAACTGAAGAATGGTGTTTTGAGGACTTTGCTTTCATTTAATTTGGAATACGCTGAGAATGCGTTAATTCTCAGCTGTTTTAATAAAATCTGTTTGGTTTTTTGGGAACTGTTTTGCATTTAATATTAACTACGTGGGCCTGGGTAACACTCATCAGGGCTGCTATGAATAAGAAAAGCTGACCAGGGAGCATGTATGCGTCGAATAGGGTACTTGCGGTTTTCGATGCTTGCATGCGCACTGGCAAGCAAGTCTTCCAGTTACTGCCTTGAATGCGCATGCGTCGATCAGCTGTCTGGTGCGTATGCTCACGCTGGAAAATGGAAAACCAGCTCTTCCAGTTTCCAGTACTGACGCATGCATAAAGACCAGCTAATCGGCATGTGCACATGTGTGTCAGAAACCCAGAAGAGGAATGGGCGATGCTACGCATGCCAGGCGACATGCCACACATGCCATAGGTTCTCCATCACGGGTCTAGTAGGTATTGGGCCTCTCACTAAGGCAAAAGCAGGAAATAATAGCCGAACTAGAGTCAGAATAGGGAGTTTGTTATCTTGCAGCTAAAATAAAAGAAATGGCATGCCAGACTGGAAAGTAGCTAGGAAGACATTAGCTTGTTTAAGCAAGTCTCTGGTTGCTAATTCAAGATATAGTTCAACTGAGAGTTTTTGCTGATGTCTTCCTTTTGGAATTGCCAGAACCCCAGAACGGTATAAAACATTTAACGAAGAACTTGAAGGACTTTGGCAGATTGGCAAGTTTGAAGGTCAACAAAGAGAAGACAAATATGTTGATTGAAAATATGGACATACAAGACCAAGAGATTTTGATGAAAAGGATTAGTTTTAAAATTGAAAAGAAAGTTAAGTATTTAGGGATTATGCTAATTAATGTGGATTGTATGTTGTTTTCTAATAACAATGTTAAAGTAGTATTTAATATTCTAAAGTATAGAATGTTGTTAGTGAGATGGGATAAATTACAATTAACATTTTGGGTAGAATCTTAGTTATTAAGATGAATGTTTTACTTAGGATGTTAGCTTGATTTCAGAGTATACCAATACTAACAACTGATTTACTTTTTAAACAATGGCAGAAAGACATTCCTGAATTTTTATGGCAAGGTAAAAAACCAAGAATTACATATAAATTGCTGCAAAATGTGTAAGAAAGAGGAGGATTAGGATTATTCAATTTAAAATTATATTCGAGACATTTTGTTTAGTATGGATGAACAAATGAGTAACATTAAGGAATAGGAGGCTATTGGAGTTACTTTGAGATTTGGGTGGCGTGTCTGTCTCTGGTAGGATAAATTTAAGATTAATATAGTTTTAAAAACCATCTTGTTAAATATAGTTTTAAAAACCATCTTGTTAAATCTTGTTAAATGTCCCATACTGAGAGTTTGAAATAGCTATACAGCAAGATTATATCCAGTGATGGGATTCAGCCGGTTCGCACCACTTCAGAAGAACCGGTTGTTAACTTTCTGATCAGTTTGATGAACTGGTTGTTGGAAGAAATCATTAGGGCAGAGAACTGGTTATTAAATTATTTGAATCCCACCACTGATTATATCCTAAAATCCCTTTGTTGCTATCATCTCAGGAAGCTTTTTGTTAGAAAAGAAAGAACAGTTACACACACTCGGTTGATTTATGCTGATCTATTAATCTTTAATGAAAGAGAACAGCTTAAAAACAAGAAAAGAATTTGGAAAAGGAGACATATTTATCAATAGTTTGCCAACTGACAGAAAGATTTAAATCAGATAAAAATTGTTTTTGCAAATGATAAAACATACTGTTCATTTAGCGACCGTTCAAAGTCACAGAGGCACTTTAGAAAGTGACTTATGACCATTTTTCATACTTATGACCATTGCAGCATCCCCATGATTTACATACAGATGCTTGACAACTGGTTCATAGTTATGACAGTTGCAGTGTCCCGGGGTCATGTGATCATCTTTTGTGACCTTCTGACAAGTAAAGTCAATGGGGAAGCCAGATTCACTTAACAACTGTGTTACTAATTTAACAACTGCAATGATTCACTTAACAACTGTGGCAAGAAAGGTCGTAAAATGGGGCAAAGCTCACTTAACAAATTTCTCACTTAGCAACATACGTTTTGGACTCAATTGTGGTCATAAGTCGAGGACTGCCTGTACTAGGGTCATGTGGTTGCTATTTGCACCTTCCCCAGCTGGCTGCTGACAGAAAGCCAGATTCATTTAATGACCATGTGATTCTCTTAATAATTTTAGTGATTTGCTTAAGAACCTTGGCAAAAAAACCAAAAACATAACATCGGATGTGACTCATTTAACAGCTGCCTTAGCAATAGAAATTCTGGTCCCACTTGGGATCTCAAGTACTTCCTGTAGCCAAAACAGCCTTACTCTTTATGACTTCTCAATACTCTTATATTAGCAAATTCCATTTTTTTAATTAGACTGTATGCAGAAGGGATATTGTCTTTTCTCTGCTGGAACTGGAGTATCCACCACCATCCAACTTTGTCAGACAATTCCAAGGTCTTAATATTATGACAAACGAAACAGAATTTCTTCCTAGGCATTTCCCGCACATAACTGACAAGGTTTGTTAGCCCAGGGGTGTATGTATGAATGTGTTTTGCCCCAGCTACGGATCCCAAAGAACACAGCACACACAAGGTTTGTACAAAACTTAATTTACTAAAATACAGTGGTGGGATTCAAATAATTTAACAACCGGTTCTCTGCCCTAATGATTTCTTCCAACAACCAGTTTGCCAAACTGCTCAGAAAGCTAACAATCGATTCTCCCGAAGTGGTGTGAACTGGCTGAATCCCACCACTGCTAAAACAACTCAGTCTTTTTCAGAACAAAGGCTGTTAATAAACTTTCTTAACAGCCTACAAGAAACCAAAGATAAAGTAATCACAAACTTACTAAGGTTGGCAGAAAGCCCAGAAGCAATTTGCAGAGAATTCAGACATGAAGTAGAGTGAACTAAAGTTGTTCCCTACAAATTGCTTCAGTTGGCATTCCTCCTTAAATAGGCTAAGGGAGTGGCCACTTAGCCCCAAGCCTTACGCTTGAGGAGACCTCCTCCTGAGGAGCCATACCTGCCTTTTGGAAGCTCTGCGCATTCATGCATCAAGAAGAGGCTCCTTCTCTTCGTCCTCTTCACTTAGAGGAGCTTCTGAAGGTTCTGAAGGCCCTGGCTGAATCCCTGCCTCTGGCACCACATCTTCTCCAGCCTCCTCATTGTCTGACTCAAGTACCAGCTTCACAGACTGCTGGCGCAACACCACACGAGCCTCCTTGCTGTCAGAATCAGCTACAATTTGCACAGGCCGCTGACGGGCCACAACAGAATATACGTACTCATAAATCAGCTTTTATGACTCCTGTTGCTTTTACACTGTTTTGATTACACATTATCATTACTGAAAAATATGGGATTCTTAAAATGCAAACCGGTTATGTAAAAAATTGTCATTTTGTCACTATGTTCCCAACATCAAGAGAAGATTTTGTGCTTACATTAGCATTCATGAGTGTCATACTGGGGTTCTAGGGTTTAAAAATGGCCAGGTTAAACCTGACAAATCAATTCAATCCATTCCCTCACAGAATCGGAAGGTAACTCACGTGTCATCTAACCAGGGATGGGTTTTACTTACCTTTACTACCAGTTCGCAACAGGGCTATGTGGGCATGCTCGGTTCACTTGCAAGTCCAGAAGCATTTTGATGACGTTGAGGTTGGTGGGCGGAGCCTCCTGAGGGTTTTTCTACCAGTAAACCCAGCACTGCATCTAACCCTACCCCCAGCTCAGTTCAAGACCTGCTACAGCATTTCAAACGGATGACTATCCAACCTCTGATGGAAGTCCTACAATAAAAAGAGATGTACCACTTCATGAAGCAAGCTATGCTGCTGGTTGAAAAGCTTTTATGGTCAGGAAATTCCTTCTAATATCTTACCTGAATTTATTCCCTTGCAAACTCCATTGGTTCTGATTTTGCTTTCTGAGAGCCAGCTTGGTCTAGTGCAGGGGTCGGCAACCTTAAACTCTCAAAAAGCCACCAAGGTCCTAACTGGAAGCCCGCCGTTCAATTCTGGTGCCGATCAGAAATCTGGTTCCTCCACCACAGAATCTCCTCCTAGTGTGGTGTCCTTTTTCCTCTACAGGTCCTAGCCTGTCAGAGCAGCAATCAGCCCCGTTACCTTGCATGGGGTAGTTGCCCTCAATTTGAGTTCGATCGTGACTTTCTCCTTGTGCATACTCTTGAAAAATAAAACCGGAATACATCTTCTAATTAAACTCATATTTATTGTAAAGAAAATAAAATATCTTACTAATCTAAGTAGTTACATGTTGGCAAAGATCCCAGCCTGGACCTTCCCTGGCTGGAGAACAAAGGAAAATTTTCAGAAGAAGAGAAAAGAAATGCAGGCATGCACAGTAGATACTGATAAGGATTTGGCAAGCTACGGTAAGTCTGACAGTTCAGAAATAAAAAGCTCTGCTGGTAAATACAAAAAACGCAGTGACATAACCAAAAGCCCTATCAATTGTGGAGCCGACCAGAAAATCCTTCCCTTGCCATAGAGTCTCCTCCTGGCACACCATGCTTCCCCCCTCCTGCCCCCAAATCCAGAAGCTCCTCTCAAAATTATGGCGCCGACCAGCGACAGGGATCCGCAGCAGTGGGATGAAAGAGCCACATACAGCTCCAGAGCCTTGGGTTGCTGGTCTAGTGGTTAAGGCACCAGACTAGGAAGAATTCTAGTCCCACTTTAGCCATGAAAGCCAGCTGGGTGACCTTGGGCCAGTCGCTCTTCCTCTCAGTCCATCTCACCTCCCCAGGCTGTTGTTATGGGGAAAATAGGAAGAAGGTGTTTTGAATATGTCAACCACCTTGAGTTATTGGTAAAAACAATAAAGGTGGGATACAAATGAATAAATAAAAATAAATAAATACAATAAAGCAATTGCACTCTTTATTTTATGCAAGAATGCATTAGATATCTAAAGATGGCTAGCGTATCTCTCCTAAGTCTTCTCTTCTGTAAGCTAAACATACCGTTCTTTCAACTATTCCTCATAGGACTTGGGTTTCCAGTCCCCTCATCTGTTAAACTTTTCCTTGGCAAGCTGGACAGATCCAGATAAACAAGAATAGCAAGATACAAAATCTTCTGATTTATTGTAGAAAAGCTAAGAAGCCATTATGAAAGAATTCCAGTGGCTGCTGTAAATCAAATGTGTAATCCTATTTGTACTGCAATCCGTGTTCAGATCCTTGTGCTTCATTCTTTATAAAGGCTAGAGGCTTCTGAAGCGGGGGGGGGGGGGTGTCTTGAGTTCAATTTTAACGTTTTTTTTTTAATTCCCCGTTACACAGATAGTCCTTGAGTTACGACTGCAATTGAGCCCAACATTTACGTTGCTAGGGGAAACATTTGTTAAGTGAGTTTTGCCCCATTTTACGACTTTTCTTGCCACCGTGGTTAAGGGAA
The DNA here is from genome assembly GCA_030761175.1 of Masticophis lateralis. Lineage (NCBI taxonomy): Eukaryota > Metazoa > Chordata > Lepidosauria > Squamata > Colubridae > Masticophis > Masticophis lateralis. The sequence goes on from JAUDYJ010000001.1 coordinate 328,374,163, forward strand.
TCATTGCATTTGTTAAGTTAGTAACATGGTTGTTAAGTGAATCTGGATTCCCCATTGATTTTGCTTGATGTTGCTTGTCATCTTGGGACACGGCCACCATCATAAATATGAATGGAAATATGAAATGAAGCCTCTGAATTTTGATCATGAGACCATGGGGATGCGGCAACAATTGTAAGTATGAAAAATGGACATGAGTCACTTTTTTCCAGTGCCGTTGTAACTTTGGATTGTCACTAAATGAACTGTTGTAAGTTGAGGACTACCTGTAGATGCACCAGATAAAGGACTAAAAGTAAGTCTATTGTGTTGGGAAGGGGCAGGTCCATCATTTTGGTAATAGCCAGATCTGGCGTCAAGGTGATTGCTTTTGGCCATGTAAGAGTTACTATCACTTCACCACTTTGGTAGCTTCCCTTCAAAGTATCTCCAGTTTGCTAAAAAAAAAATTTTTTTTTAAATATTATTCCTACAAATGACACTGAATTCCAATAGAGCCCAACCAAGGCACACAAAGCAGGGCAGTTGTTTCTTATGACCTGGATTCCATGCTTCTCTTCCTACTTTCTAAAATAATATTTATCTTTTCAGCAGCTGGATCACACCTTTGGTTCATATTCAGTTTGCGATCTATTAGAACATCCAGATCTCTTTCACAGGTATTACTACTGAACCAAATCTCACCTATCTCATATTTATGCTTTTCATTATTTTCCCCTTTAGATGTAGGACTTTATATTTCTCTTTCTACACCCACACATTTACAGGATTCAGAGATAGTGAGTTTCTAAAGCCCTTTATTTTCTTTATAATACAGTGTTTTATTGTTGCTACTAGTTGCGAAGTCATCTCCGACCCATCGCAACCCCATGGACAATAATTCCTCCAGGCCTTCCTGTCTTCTACCATCCCCCGGACTACATTTAAGCTCATGCCTACTGCTTCAGTGACTCCATCCAGACACCTCATTCTCTGTCATCCCGTTCTTCTTTTGCCCTCAATCTTTCCCAGCATTAGGCTCTTCTCCAGTGAGTTCTTCCTTCTCATTAGGTGGCCAAAATATTTGAGTTTCATCTTAAGGATCTGTCCTTCTAAAGAGCAGCCAGGGTTGATCTCCTCTAGGACTGACCGGTTTGATCGCCTTGCAGTCCAAGGGACTTGCAGGAGTCTTCTCCAGCACCATAGTTCGAAGGCCTCAATTCTTTGGTGCTCAGCCAACTTTATGGTCCAACTTTCACAGCCATACATTGCAACTGGGAACACCAATAGCTTTGACTATGCACACTTTTGTTGGCAGGGTGATGCCTCTGCTTTTTAATATGCTGTCTAGATTTGCCATAGCTTTGCTCCCCAGAAGCAAGCGTCTTTTAATTTCTTGGTTGCAGTCCCCATCTGCGGTGATCTTGGAGCCCAGGAAAATAAAATCTGGGATTTTGAACAGCTCAGCTGGAATACTATCACCTCCACCTGCTTTGTTGTTGCTCAGACTTCCAAAAGCCCATTTGACTTCACATTTTAGGATGTCTGGCTTAAGGTCAGTGACCACCCCATCGTGGTTATCAGGGATGTTAAGCTCGTTCTTCTATAGTTCTTCTGTGTAATTTTTCCACCTCTTCTTAATCTCTTCTGCCTCTGTTAGGTCCCTACCATTTTGGTCCTTTATCATGCCCATCTTTGCATAAAACATTCCCTTTATATCTCCAATTTTCTTGAAGAGATCCCTGGTCCTCCCTATTCTATTGTTTTCTTCTATTTCTTTGCACTGTTCATTTAAGAAGGCATTCTTATCTCTTCTAGCTCTTCTCTGGAATTCTGCATTCAACTGGGTGTATTTTTCTCTTTCTCCCTTGCCTTTTGCTTCCCTTCTTTCCTCAGCTATTTGCAAAGCTTCCTCAGACAACCATTTTGCTTTCTTGCCTTTCTTTTTCTTTGGGATGGTTTTAGTTGTTACCTCTTGTACAATGTTGCGAACCTCCATCTGGATCTGGAAAGAGAAAGGTGTCACCCATGTAATGTCCAGAACTTTGAATCCTTTGAATCCTAAGGTGGTTATCTACATTCTACGTATCTATAATGGGTGAATGATAGAAACTTTCAAGATAAATTTGAATGATTAGTGGATGGAGGAACTGCAGAAAAGAATGTCAAAAGATTGCTACATTGGGGTGTGAGAATAAAGAGAGAAGAGGCCATGGAAGGCATTGAGAATGAGGGTACAGTATTTCTTTGCAGAAACCTAGTCATATGGTCAGAATGATGTAAATGATGTGAACAACAGACAATAGTATAAATATAAGCATAGAAAGATGACATGATGGAGGATCACAGAATCATAAAGCTGGAAGAGACCAAGGAGGGTTTCCAGCCCATTTCCCCAGTCCAAGACAGAAGTCCTTATATCATCTCACACAAATGGTTGTCCCAGCTTTTATTGAACAGCTCCAGTGATGAAGGACCCATAACTCTGGGAGGCAAGTTATTCCATTAATTAATTGTGCTCATTGTCAGGAAATTCCTCCTTACTTCCAAGTTGAACCTCCTTCTGTTGAACTTCCATCTATTGCTTCTTGTCCTACCCTCAGGTGTGATGGAGATTAAGTCGATCCCCTCTTCCCTGTGACAGCCCTCCAAGTATTGGGGCTGCCCTAAGCTTTCTCTTTGCTAGGCTAAACATAGCTAGTTCCCTTTGCCATTCAGCATATGACTTATCCTCCAGATCCCTTATCATCTTTGTTTCTCTTCTCTACTCTCTTCCTAGGACCTCACAATCTTTTTTCCTTTTTCTTTTTGCATTGTGGTGATCAGAACTAGATGCAGTGCTGCAAATGTGGCCTCGCTAGATCAGTATAGAGAAGTACCATCACCTGTCATGCTTTTTATACTATCCCTCTGTTGATGTAGCCTAGACTGCTTTGGCTTTATTGGCAGCTGCAGCACACCACTGACTCATACTTAAGTGGTGGTCCACCAGGACGCTTAGATAATGGAGAAGACTGCAGTTCTTTAGATAAGAGACAAGCCAGCATTTTTGCTCAAGTGACTTGAGGAAAAAGCCTAGTTTTGTAATGTGGTATAGCAAATCTCCCCAGCTTGATGTCCTTCAAAAGTGCTGGATTTCTATTTCCATGAGGCTCAGGCAGCATGACCTTTGGCTGCACTGCCTTTGGCCACTGGCCAGAATTATTTAGGTATCACTGAGTTGGATCTGACTCATGACTTCTTGGGAAACCTTTTACCCTCACCTCCGATCTCTAGAACTCATAGTTCTTACAGTTATTCTGTCTTCTTGCTTACTGTCCACCTGCTGTCTTTCTTTCATTTTCTCAGCCTTGTCATGCATAATCCTTCTTCCTAGTTAATGTGTCCAAAGCATATGAGATTCTGCTTGTTGATTATGGGTTTAAATAGGTTATTTGATGAAGGGTTGGTTGGTTGATTGGTTGGTTGGTTGGTCGATTAAAAACCAAACTCCAAATCTATGATCTGAACATTGGAAATAATAATTCAAAGGATTCTATCTTATTTCATCTTGTGTTCCTTCTTAGCATCCTGCTTTCACAGTCATATATATGTACTATTGGAAGTTTTTAAGATGTTGGATAAACATTTGTCTGAAGTGGTGTAGGGTTTTGCCTGAGCAGGGGGTTGGACTAGAAGACCTCCAAGTTCCCTTCCAACTATTTTCTATTCTATTCTATTCTATTCTATTCTATTCTATTCTATTCTATTCTATTCTATTCTATTCTATTCTATTCTATTCTATTCTATTCCATTCCATTCCATTCCATTCCATTCCATTCCATTCCATTCCATTCCACTTCTACTTCTACTATTCTATTCTACTTCTACTATTCTAGTCCGCACTACTATGAATCTTCTCATTGTTCCCACCACCCATCTCCTTCCACTTATAACTGTATGACTGTAATTTTGTTGCTTGTATCCTTACAATTTATATTGATATTGTTTCCTGAGTTCTTATTGTACCTTATGACTATCATTAAGTGTTGTACCTTATGATTCTTGATGAACGTATCTTTTCTTTTATGTACACTGAGAGCATATGCACCAAGACAAATTCCTTGTGTGTCCAATCACACTTGGCCAATTTAAAAAAATCTATTCTATTCTATTCTATTCTATTCTATTCTATTCTATTCTATTCTATTCTATTCTATTCTATTCTATTCTATTCTATTCTAATTTTCTATTCTACTAGAAATACCATTGTTTTAACCATTCTGCTCTTTGTTCTCATTTTCCAATTAGGTGAAAAATGCATATGGCAGAACATATCAATATGGCTGCACAAAAACCTTGGTGGAGACTAGAAAATAGAAAAAGTCACTTAAAAGAGATGGAAAGAGGATCAGGTCACCAAGAAAAAACATGGGTAGATAACTCTATAGAAACTTTAGAGATGCAGTCAGGAAAGCAAAACTGCAGTAAGAGCTGTCATTTAGCTGAGGATGCCAAGCATAAAACAGACTTGTCCAAAAGTAATGAATAATTTCAATTTCAGCTTCAACTGATTGTTCACCATCTGTCACAAACAGGTCTCTTCATTCTCTCGATCCACCCCCATCACCACTTCCCACGTCCTTGATTAATCTTCTTGTTATTAGCAGAATCCAGAGTCACTTGTTTCAGAGGGGCAGCCCTATAAATACAATAAATAAGAACCAAAAAGATTTTTTTTTAAAAAATAATGTATCTTCAAAAGAAAAAGAATCAGCATGTCAATATGTCAGTTAATTTATTCTCCTCAAGCTTGCTCCCAAACCTTCCACCAAGAAAGTAAGGGGACTTCTAAAGGGCAATTTTCCCTCTTTATAAAATTATTTAATCTATGAATTTATCAGCAACTTTATTTGGCATTTAAGTGCAGGCATCGCAATAACAATTTTGATAATAATATTAGAAATACTTTTTATTTATTTAATCAATGGCCATTATTTAAATGATTTTACAATTATACTTAATGTTAATATTCCTAGCATTCAGACCTGGGCTTCCATGCCACTTCTGGTAGAACAACAGAAACATAACCTTGAAATTCAAGAACAACTAAAAGAAAATAAATGGCAGTTCAGTCCCGGAAAAAGAGAAAGGATGGGAAAGAAAACTCAAAATAACCCTACCTTGATTCTGCTTGGCATCAATAGAGTACAGGCTTGTTTGGGCAAGCTTTTAAGATGTCTTTATTCTATCCTTCAAGAATAAAGGTGCATTCCTGAATTCCTTACTCTGCCTGTGTCCTGATTTGACCTACCTTAAGGGCTGATGCTTCCTTTTTTCTTCCCCTTTCTCCCTCTTCACCAAAAGTTTTTTCATAAGAGTTCAGTTGTTTGAATTGCACATAGATGCATTCATAAAATTAAACAGCACTAAACTATTGAATTCAAGGGAAATGAATCCCCAGCAAGGAGATGAGCTCAGAGTTAACCATTGGCTTCTCATGCAAGACTTCAAATGCAACAGAACTTCAAAGACCAACATACACTAAAGCAGGGGTCTCCAACCTTGGCAACTTTAAAATTTGTGGATTTCAATTCCCAGAATTCCGCAGCCAGCAAAGCTCTGGAAGTTGAAGTCCACAAGTCTTAAAGTTGCCATGGTTAGAGACCCCTGCACTAAACCAATCCTTCCTTCTCCCCTGCAAACTGTGATTTGCCTTAGCATAAATTTCATGGAAAAGTTCTCACTGTCTTCCAAGTTCCCTCCTTCTGAGTTAGACTGCCACTCTTCCCTGCTTGACCATCTCAGCAGGATTCTCCCTCCCATCATTGGGTGTAGAGCTCCACATAACTGCCAAGTGCAAGGAAGCAACAAGTCACAATTCCAGTATATACTTTAGAGCTAGTCTGGGGTAAGTACCGAATCTTGGAAACTCTACAGAATAGAAATTTCCCAGCCTCAGATAGAGTGAATTAAGTTGGGGTCTCTTTAAGGCAATTTTTTCCCCGATCCCTCACCTCTTGGGCCAAATTGCCTTCTCTGAGATCATCTTTTGCCTGACTCATCCCCAATTCTCCCACAAACTCTTAAATCAGGTGAACTTCTGAATAGTTGAAACTTCCAACTTCTCCATATTGGCCAACACAACCAACCAACCAACGTTCCAGAATTCTTCACCCAAAGCTTGGTGTTTCTCTTGTTCACAAGATACACTTTAGCAAAGGGGGTGTCTCAGTCTGTTGATTCCAAACATCCTTCTTTTCTTCTTTCTCTCTTCCCGCTTCTATCTCCTCATCCTTAAAGTTGGGAGAGGGGGACTGTTTCTGAACTTGCTCTCTGCATCCTCCCCAAAGCAGCTTCTCTTCCTTCCATTCTGTCCTGCTACAGTATATGATCTTTAAGAGCTAGTTAAATTGAATCCTGACCCCAATGGAACTCACAGGATGGACAATCCGGTTCTCAGTTTTTATCTCCACTGTCATTTATTAATTTATTGATTCCATTTATTTGGTAATGTGATTTGGAGAAGCTAAATAATAAACAATTAAAGAAAACATATTGCACCCAAAGCTACTCACATACCTACTGATCAATCCTTTAAAAATAGGCTCTTTAACATCAGGTCTCAATTGACTGAGAAGAACCAGATCTTCCAAAACCTTACAAAAGACCAGCAGAGTTAGAGCCCTTGAGATTGCGGAAGATATGCTGTTGCAGAAGACGGAGAAGAGAGAAGCACTTCTCCTGGGTCTTTACAGTTCAGCTATTTATCTTATCACTTTATCATTATCTTAAATATGTTGTGCCTTGCACCAACTTTATTGAAACCACTGAATTACATCTGTGCATCTCAAACTTTAGTGTTTTGACTTCTGGGAAATATGGGAGTCGAATTCCAACGTTTCTGGTAATGTTCAAGTTGGACAAGGGTGATTTTTGACTACCAGCTTACCAAATGTTAAGAAAAAGTAAATCCCAACAAGATTCCACCCTCCAGTTTGGAATTATCTTAATTAGGCAAGACCTATTGAATTCTTTATCAGTGTAAAAGATACATCCTTAGCACTACAACATATTATAACCCAGCAATGGCTTGTAATATGCCCATTCATAATCACCCTTAGAAATAATAGTATTTTAACAAGAAAAGTGCAGAAAACAAATCCAGTCTTTTGGCTATGTAACTGTACTATTACACTTATTATACAATACATTCTGTTTCTCGGTAATTGCCTTTTCTTTACTCATTCTGGGTCACAGAATTCATTTCTTTTCTTTTTCTGTGTTAAAAGGAAATAATTTGAAAAGGGAAGAGGGAGAGCAAAGGTACACAATTGTGTTTTTTCTTCTCCATTCTATATTACCCACAATTGCTTCCAGAATATGATATTTTGTTAATGAAAAAGTCAACTGTAAAACCAATTTGGATGATCCACTAGCTAGGTTCAGATTTTCTTGCACTTCAAGGAACACAAAAACCTGCAGAATGCTCACATTTTTCAGAATTGAGATGGCTCCAAAACTCCATCAGTACTTAAATCCTTAATCTTGGTTTCTCATCTAAACTTCATCTAAGTAGAAACAAAAGCAGTTGACAATGTTGAAGTTTATTGTCTTCCCTGTCACCAAGGAAAGAGGACACTCCTATATTCCAGCAAGAGCCTCTCCAGAAATCATGGGAGAAACTAGCATTCCTTCTAACATCTTGCATGCTGTGGGTCTTTCTTCAAAAAAAAAAAAGGTGGAAATATACCTTCTTTTCACATTGGTCACAGAGGATAATAGAATAGAATAGAATTCTTTATTGGCCAAGTGTGATTGGACACACAAGGAATTTCTCTTTGGTGCATATGCTCTCAGTGTACATAAAAAGAAAAGATACATTCTTCAAGAATCATAAGGTACAACACTTAATGATAGTCATAGTGTACAAATAAGCAATCAAATCATACTAGGAAACAATCAATCGAAATTGTAAGGATACAGCAACAAGTTACAGTCATACAGTCATAAGTGGGAGGAGATGGGTGATAGAAACCATGAGAAGATCAATAATAATAGTAATGCAGACTTAGTGAATAATCAGGGTTCTGCCGTGTTTGTGGGTTTCCTGAAAGCATCTAGTTGCTCAAACTTAGTTATGATTCCAGTTAAAAGTTTCAGGTATATGTATGGAGGAGATCTGTACTCTCAGATGACTGTCAGAAGTGTGTTGAAAACTAACTGGCTATTTGACCTGCTCATCTTCTCCTCTGGTTGAACAGGTCTCAGCATCGAAATAGCTCCATTGGGCAGGGCAAGAGCACCTTGTTCTATTTGTCCTTTGTTGTCCATCAGTGCTGGTTGACAAGATGGGCCAGAGCCATAGAAGAGTGATGAGAATAGAGCTGGAGGAACACCAATCCCTTTCCAACCCACACCACCATTCTGGTGGCCCTGTTATCATCTGCCTTGGGAAGCCAACCAAGGCACCACTCTGGTCTCCACTGAGGTTGAGATGACATGGACCTCTCTGCCTACTTCAAGCCTAGCTAAAAACCTCACTTATTTTCAGATGATGGCAAAACTCTGCCGGCGACTCTAGAGATCGCTTCTATCAACTTGAGACTAAGAGAAGTCAAGGTTTCTGGTCAGAAGATTATCTACCAGACAACTTTCTCCTGCTCTCAGCTTCCCAGTCTTTTCCCTCTCTCTCGCTTACCACCCCTCCTCTTCCTCAAGGAGGGCAGGACTCTTTTTCACCGGTCTCCGTGGGAACAAAGGGCTCCCTCCACCCCCGCCGCATTATAGACTGGCCTTTTTCTGTTAGCCAACGCCTGTCTTGCCCCACCTCCCTGCCCTTCTTCCTCCCCACTCTCGCCCCGTCTGGCGGCGTCGAGCATCTCCTCGGTCGTCTTCCCCCTCCGTTTCCTTTCCTTCCCTTCATAAGTGGGGCTCTATCCGAGGTCCCCACTCCTCTCCCCACCCCCCACCCCCCCACACACACCGCGCCCGCCGGCTCCCTATGCGCACCGTGGCCCCTTGCGCCCAGCCCAGCCGGACCCTCTCCATGGCCGCAGGTAACTACCGATGCAACCGGACCCTGAGGCTCGAAGCAGGTCAGTCGGTGTTGCCGGGCTCCTTACTCTTCGCGGCGGGGCTGCTGGGCAACGTGTTGGCCTTGGGGCTGTTGTGGCAGCACCATTTGAAGGCGAAGTTGCAGCGCGGGCAGGGGCGCCCGCGGGCGTCCGCTTTCTACCTTCTGGTGAGCACCCTGGCCGCCACCGACCTGCTGGGCAAGTGTTCGCTAAGCCCGATCGTGCTGGCCGCCTACGCTCACAACCGCAGCCTCATCGACCTGTGGCCGCCCGCCGCAACCGGCGAAGTTCAAGTCAGCCAGCCCGGGGAGGAACCAACGCGCTCCCCCGGCACGCTGTGTCAGCTCTTCGCCTTCCTCATGGCTTTCTTCGGCTTGGCGTCCACCGTGCTGCTGCTGGCCATGGCCCTGGAGTGCTGGCTCTCGCTCGGCCAGCCTTACTTCTACGAACGCCACACCAGCAGGCGTTGGGGCGGGCGGCTCACCGGCGCGGCGGCCGTCCTCTGCGCTCTCTTCTGCGCCCTGCCGCTCCTGGGTTTCGGTAGCAACGTCCAGTACTGTCCGGGCACGTGGTGCTTCATTCGCATGGCCGGCGGCGGGCGGCTCTATTCGGTGCTCTACGCTAGCCTGCTGGGCTTGCTGGTGCTGGCCGTCGGCCTGTGCAATCTGGGCAGCATGAGGAGCCTCTACCGGATGGCGCGTCGGCAGCCCCCGCGCAGGACCCACCTGATCGACCTGCGGGGCGCAACCGCGCCTTCCAAGCTCCCTTCCTCTGGGCGCACCGAGGAGCTGGGCCAGTTGGTCCTGCTGGCGCTCATGACGGCCCTTTTCACCATCTGCTCCCTGCCGCTGATCGTAAGTAGCTCTTTGGAGGAGGGGGCTGGTGGGGGGGTGGGGGGTGGAGAACTAATGGGAGAGGACGGACGAGAAGGAGAACTGTTCCCGGTTCGCCCTCTGTGCGCTGCATAATGCGCCCACCGAACGCCTGATGGGTGCCGTCGATCCCTTTCTCTCCCCCACCCCACTCCACCCAGGGATGCAGTTTAACTACCCGAGGGGAGAAAAAATTCGAAGGAAGAGAAAAGGGCTCAGAGGGAGGGGGGAGAAAAGCGAGCGCCCGCTTTGCTTTCTGACTTTCTTGTTGGACCTGGCGCGGCTGGGAAAGTTTGCCTGAAATCTTGGAGATTTGTTAGCAATCTGTGCCAATAGTGCAGTAGACAACCTGCATCTGCGGGGGAGGGGAGGGGAGCAGTGACGCCCCTTACCGTTTTGTGGGGATGGGGTGGCTGGGTGGCTGGGCTGCTTCTGGACCTCTGGCTGGGTTGTGGTGCAAGAATGTGTTTCCCCTGGCCTAGACGGACAAAATCTGCCTTTGAGTCGGGATGTCTTGTCCGCAAAGTTAGTCGAATTATTTTTGACCACTGAAGGCCGAGTATCCCTTATGCAACAATTGCACTTCTCCTGAAGTAAAAATGCAGCGTTTTCACCAAAACACAAAATCAACTGCTTGGGACAGCCTCGCTACCTAATATGACTGTGTAAAGGGATATGTTTTCCATGTGCAGCCACCTTTGTCGCTGAATTGTTTAGCTCTAATCTTGTTTTATCTTGTCTGAATCATTTGTACACTTTCATATATAAATAAGAAAGTCCACATCACACAGGATGGTGAATAGCAGAGCAATCGTAACAGGATGGAGTCATTTCAAGAAAAGAGCCAAGAAGAGGTTAGCTGCCTTTTTTTCAGAGGCAGAATTTTGAATGAGGTTAAGTGTGTTTTTTATTTTAACATGGAGGCGATAGAAAGTAGATCATTCTTGCCCATCCTCCTTGTAAAAGGAAAAAAAGGCCCACTTCCTTTCTTTTTATAAGAGTTTGACTTTTGTTTCATCCATAGATTTAACCTGAAACTATTGGAGAAATGTTGGTGGTTGTTTTCATTTTCTTCATTCATCTTGATATACCTGTAGTCCATTTCTAATTCCAGATGCTTCTAGATTTTATGGTGATTTTAAAAATTAGATGCATAATCTAAACATTTATATTGCAATCCAATAAAGTGGAGTAATGTTACAATGTAGATTTGAACTTGTAAACTGCATTTAGATTCCAATGTTACGACTTGATCGGAAACTTTTTCTGAATGTTATTAAATACATAACATATATCAACCATCATATAGAATTATCCTGTATTGTTTTAATTGTTTTATGTTTTTATGATGAATGCCACCCAGAGTGTGATGAGCAACTATAAAAAAACAATCATTAAAACCTAATATATAATTTATATTCAAAGTGAAACATTAAATTTAGGATTCAGATTTTTAACCTGCAGCTGAATTGCAAATTCTAACTCCTGAGCATGATTCCCAATCCAGTTATTTTCACTTCTAGGAAGGTTCCTCATTCTGAAGGGGTGAAGATTTCTATTCTCCAGGAACAGAGAATTACTAGGAATGATGCAAAAACTGATTTAAATCACTTTTAAGTGTTTTCTTCTTAGCAAGTCTGACAGGCTGCTCACGTCCTAGAGTCTATTTGTGATGAGTGCATGCATCTTAACTCATATTGAATCCTCTAAGATTTAGTGTGATTTAAGTTGCCAAATATCCAAACTATGCATTTTTTTAAGCACCAGTAATGATAGAATTGCTCATCTGCATACAGCTTGCTGTGTCTCTAAAAAAGTCAACAGTTATGAATTGATTAATTCCCGGAATTAATCTGTTGAGTAAGAATTATGAGTGATGGTGTATTTAAAGACTTGTTTTGGCTACTTATACATGCATGAAAACAGTTTAGAAATGCTTTGCATACCTTAAGCAATCATGCCTAAAGAAAACCAATTTTTTTTTAATTTGAGGCAGGACAGATATTATCAGATTACTTGTCCAGACAGTTGCCAGGAGTCAATACTGACTCAAAAGCACAAAAATAAAATGCCCCATCAGAGGGAGGGGCAGAAGGGGCTGCAGTAGCATCATGGGGTAGCCCAGGAAGTGGAGCTAGCAGTGCAGGTGGATGAAGAACACACCTGAAGAGGAGCAGCACTGTCAATCTCTGGGCCAGTCACTTTCCTAGCCATAGCCAGAATAAGAGAGTTGGAAGGGACCTTGGAGGTCTTCTAGTCCAACTCACTGCTGAAGTAGTAATAGCAATAGCACTTAGATTTATATACAACTTCAAAGTGCTTTACAGCCCCTCAGTTTACAGAGTTAGCATATTGCCCCCAACTATCTAGGTCCTCATTTTACTGACCTTGGAAGGATGGAAGGCTGAGTCAACCTTGACTCAGGTAGGAGAACCTGAGTAGGAAAACCTTTACCATTTCAGACAAATGGTTGTCCAATCTCTTCTTAAAAACTTGAAGCATCCAAAACTTCTGAAGGCAAGCGATTTTCACTGATTAATTGTTCTAACTCTCAAAAAATTTCTCCCTAGGTATAGGTTGCTTCTTTCCTTGATTAGCTTCCATCCATTGCTTTTTATCCAGCCTTCATGTGCTTTGGAGAATAGTTTGACTCCCTCTTCTTTGTGGCAACCCCTCAAAAATTGGAACAAGCCAGCACCTTGGATACGAGGCTGGTGGTGAGAGCAGGAATGCAACATAATGCATAAAAATTGTTTGGAAAATTGTTTTCTGGCTATATATTTGCCTCCTGTTTCAAAGATGGGAGAACACCTTAACAAGATTATGAGGCCAATTGACCTTTAGAAGGCATAGTGACTCCTAAGAAAAAGATTCCATGAAATTGTTCTGGCTGAGCCTTCCTTTTGAGATTTTATTTATTTCATACAATCCCCTTACTGAATCTCTCAGTGATTCAATAAATCAGTTATATCTTGGGCAAAAAAGCAAAAGTCCATTGGCTTTTCCACTATGAAACTACAAAAAAAAAAAAAACATTGGAAAATCCATTGGATTTAGTGGGGAGGAGGAAGTGCAGAAAAAAATGAAATGACAAAGTCAAGAAGTGTGGTGATAATACATCTGGGTATTTAACAATACCACAGCCACCATCCAAGCAATTTCTGCACAGTTGGTGTGCTAGCCACACACTCAACATAAGGAAATTGATTTATTGTGAAGGGGACCATCCAGCATGCTAATTCAGAATTTATTTATTGATTTGGTTATTCATTCAATTTCTATGGCTGCCCATCTCAGTCTCAATGCCAAACCAATCATTTTGAAGTATAAGGGATGGTCATCGCTTAGCATGTTGTGCGGACTCAATCAATTGTAGCTTATTCAATAAAGCATGGTTAAACAAGTCATAGGTTTAATGAGGTACTAAGACCACTCTAAAAGCCCTAGTAAGACCACACTTAGAATAGTGCATCCAGTTTTGCTCACCACACTATAAAAAAGGTGTTGAGACTCTAGAAACAGTGCAGAGAAAAGCAACCAGGATGATTAGGGGACTGGAGACTAAAACATATGAAGAACAGTTACAGGAACTCGACATGGCTAGTCTAGTGAAGAGAAGGATCAGGGGAGACATGGTAGCAGTGTTCTAATATTTGAGGGGCTGCCACAGAGAGGAAGGGATAAAGCTATTTTCCAAAGCACCTGAAGGCCAGACAAGGAATAATGGATGGAAACTGACCAAGGAGAGATTTAACCTAGAAATGTGGAGGAACTTTCTGACAGTAAGAACAATCAACCAATGGAACAGGTTGCCTTTGGACGTTGTGGGAGCTTCATCACTTGAGACTTTCAAGAAAAGATTGGACTACCATTTGTCAGAAATGGTGTAGGGTCTCCTGCTTGAGTGGGGGTTAGACTAGATGGCATTCCAACTCTGTTAATCTGTTAATAGTGTAGAATAGTATGTCAACCAGTGTTTTCCTTGTCTTTGCTTTGATTGGCAGTCACAACACTTAGGAAAAGGGATCTTTTCCAGCTATGGAAATTATTACTGCAAAGGCCAGTGACTGAATTAATGATCTTTAGTATATTTGCCAAATCCCAAATGTTACCTATGAAGCCAAGAATTTCTTTGTTGCAATCAGTCAGGCTTGACAACATTCATCTGAAGCCAATGGATTTTTCAAGCCACAGGGAGGCAACATTAGCAGCCATTGAGACAGCAATCATGTCACCCCACTGTCAGTTCTTCTCCCAATTTGGGGTGCATCATTTGAGACCTTGGGGTGGTTGCAGGCTAACTCACTGCTCACTCCAGCAGTTCGATTCTCACAGGCTCAAGGTTGACTCAGCCTTCTATCCTTCCAAGGCTGGTAAAATAAGGACCCAGATTGTTGGGGGCAATATGCTGAGTCCGTAAACTGCTCAGAGAGGGTGTAAAGCACTATGAAGCAGTATATAAGTCTAACTGCTATTGCTATTGCATGCAATTACCCCCCCCCCAACAGCCCAAATCTTCATGTGGTGGTACCCAGACCACTCCCAAGAATCACAGCAAGTTGTATCTTTGCTTAGACCAAAGTTATGGAAAAGGAGGCCTGCATTAAAAAAAAACCAGGAGAGAAAAGAGAGAAATGGGGGTTGAGGATGGCAATATCCATCATCACCAGTTCTGGCCACTATTGTACATTGTACAACACACTAAAACCATCTGAAACTGTCTGCTAAAACCAATCCAAAGGAAGCTCTTAACTGTTGTGTCTACCTTAGATTTCACTTGGAAGGGCAAAAAATTCATTAGGCAGGTAAGTTCACACATACTGTTCCACCATCCTGCAGTTTGGTGCACTTGATGGATTTCTTTTTTGAATGACTCATCAAAGCCCCAAAGTAAAATCTTGTAGACTATATTTATATAGATGGATTTTTTTTCCTTTTGTATGGGTTATCTTGTTTGCTGTCAAGAAGGCTAAATGTTTCTTCTGTAAATTCTGCAATCCCCCCCCTCCCCCAAATCAACATATTATAGATTCTGGCCCAGTATGGCAGTAGAATTCAGGGACTTAAAAGTATTTTACATGAAAATAAAATATGCAGAAGAAGGTACACATACAATGGCTCAGCATATAATTGTTGAGAATGTCTAAAGAGATTGCATACAAGCAACACCTCCACGCATATAGAAAACTATCATTAGAGAAAGATTGTGCTGGTTTTCTACATGCTGGGAGGTTTTGCTTTGGGGAACATTCTGTCATGCCAACTCTCATCTAGATACCCCATCTGGATTCTGCCACATTCTCATCCTGGACATCACAATCAGTTTCAACTTTCCTTGCATTCTGCAGGGAAGTGCACCTACTTTTGATATTTCATGTGCTAAAAATAGAAATTATTGTAGAGTATGAGGACTACAAAAAGAAACATCTGCAGACCAGAGGATGCGTGTGTTATATCTTTTTATCTGCTTTCTTCGTATAGCAGCAAATTTATGGAAAGCAAGGCAGTAATTTTCTTTAGGCTACCTGTAAATCAAAAGCAATTTTGGGAGGTTTTAACAGGGTAAAAATGTACATTGTTGTTTTTGTCAGGGTGATGAAAACCTGCTGAGAATCATGCTTCTAGGGGACATTCCTTGCCTTTTTAAGGTGACAATAATGTTCAGGAATGGCAAGTGATTGGAGGGTTGGAATGAGTTGTTCAGAATTTGTGGTTCTTGATTGGCTGACAAGCTCAACTTACAGTAGAACACCTGCATTTCCAGAAAGATAAGAGCTTCAGTGATGCAGGAAGTAATGCAGTGAAGTAGCCATTCCTAAATATATGCCCTTCAGATATGTTAGGATTGCCAACTCAATTATGATGTTTGAAAATTCATAAAATTTCAAAATGTCACACTGTGCCAGGCCATCCCATCCCCTGCAGTCACTAGATCACAGTGTGGGTGCTTGGCAACCTGTTCTCACTTGCAACCTGTTGCCAAATGTGCCACAATCATGTGATCGCCATTTGCATTCTTCTCTGCTGGCTTCCCCAGAAAGTCAGTGGGGAAGCCAGCAGGAAGATTGCAAGCAGCTGCTACTTGCTGAAAGGACTCCTTCTTGTCTCTGGAGACTGGCTTAAAGAGCTGCCTGCTGAAGCGGAACTCCTTCAGTGGGGTGGAGAAGTTGCCTACCAGGGCAGTTCCCTTCCATGCATGGAGGGAAGCCTAACACCTCTGGTATGGTAAAAGATAATAAAAAAAACAGATCTGCCAACATCTAGAAACAAGTAAAGTAAAAACTAGCAATCAGCATGGGTTTGTTAAAAACAGATCATGTCAAACCAATCTTATTTCATTCTTCGACATAATGACTAAATTAATAGACCAGCAAAATACTGTGGATATAATATACTTAGACTTCAGCAAGGTATTCAACAAAGTAGACCATAACCTACTTCTTGGTAAGCTAGAAAAAAGTGGGATAGATAGCATCACTACCAGATGGATTCGCAACAAACCTTACTCAACGAATAATCCTTAATGGATCTAAGTCTACATGGAGCAAAGTAAGCAGCGGGGTAGCACAAGGTCTTAGGCCCAGTACTCTTCAATATCTTCACAAATGACTTAGATGAGGGAATAGAAGGGGAACTTACTAAATTTGCAGATGATACTAAGCTGGCAGGAATAGCTAAGACCCTAGAAGATAGGCTCAAGATCCAGATGGATCTTGATAGACTTGAACACTGGGCCCTATCTAACAAAATGAAATTCAATGTAGAGAAAAGTAAAGTCCTACACTTAGGCAAGAAGAACCAAAAGTACACATATAGACTAGTGAAACCAGGCTTAATAGCAGTAACTGTGAGAGGGATCTTGGAGTCTTAGTGGACTCCAATCAGCTAAATATGAGCCAGCAGTGTGCAGCGGCAGCCAAAAAAGCCAATGCAATCCTAAATTGCATTAACAGAGGGATATAATCAAGATCAAGTGAGGTACTAATACCATTCTATAAAGCCTTAGTAAGACCACACCCAGAGTACTGAATCCAGTTTTGGTCACCACACTATAAAAAAGATGTTGAGATTCTAGAAACAGTGCAGAGAAGAACAAACAGGATGATTAGGGGACTGGAGACTAAAACATATGAAGAACGGTTATAGGAACTGGGCATGGCTAGTCTAGTGAAGAGAAGGACCAGGGGAAACATAATAGCAGTGTTCCAATATTTGAGGGGCTGCCACAGAGAGGAAGAGGTCAAGCTGTTTTCCAAAGCACCTGTAGGCCAGACAAGGAATAATGGATGGTAACTGAACAAGGAATGACTTAACCTGGAAATAAGGAGAAATTTTCTGACAGTGACCACTAAAAAGTGGTCTCATCAGACTCTCAAGGGAGCTTGTAGCACCAAAAGGTTAAGAAACTGATCTAAAAGATCTGTTCTACAAGTGGAATGCTAATATAATACTCTTTTTCTTTGTTTTCCCACGAGGGGGAGCTTTTAAGACACAGAGATTTAACAGTTGATAGCTTTTTTATAACTGCCGAGCAGCCTCTGGCTTTCCAACCCTTTCTCTGCTCTGCGTCCTCCAGAACTATTGGAATTACAACTCCCAGAAATCCAAACCATACTGACAACAAATACAATAAAAGTTCTTTATTCACTTGCACTTTTAGAATTACTGGAATGCCTCCCACCGCAACCCTCTAGAAAATGCCTTCTCTGCTCTTAAGGAGCCCCAAGATAGATGCCAGGAAAAGCAATTAATTATATAAACTTTTAAATGTTGAATGAATGTCTCCTGCCTACATAAATGTGCTTGTAAATAAAATGATAATCTTGATATGTTTTAAGTGATGTAGTACTTATATTTTAAGTGATGTAGTACTAGAGGAGTCCTAGAGGAGATCAACCCTGACTGCTCTTTAGATCCTGAAGATGAAACTCAAATACTTTGGCCACCTAATGAGAAGGAAGGACTCACTGGAGAAGAGCCTAATGCTGGGAAAAATTGAGGGCAAAAGAAGAAGGGGATGAAGAGATTGAGGTGGCTGGATGAAGTCACTGAAGCAATAGGCGTGATTTAAATGGATTCCAGAGGATGGTAGAGGACAGGAAAGCCTAGAGCAGTGATGGCTAACCTTTTTGCTATTGTATGCCAAAAGCAGCGGGAGAACAGGGGGGTCGCGCGTGCGCGTGCCTACACCCATAATTCAATGTGCGTGTGACACCCCCCCACTCCCATTTTTTCCACGCGATGGCACAGTGGGCCTGGTAGGCCTGTTTTTTGCTCTCCTGAGGCTCCAGAGGCTTTCTTGGAGCCTGGGGAGGGCAAAAACAGCCTTTCCCACACACACACACCCCTGGAGGCCCTTTGGAAGTTGGAAACAGCCCATTTTACCAACTTCCGGTAAGACCGGAAGGCCCGAAAATCAGCTGGCTGGCATGCACATGCGCGCTGGAGCTAAGCTAGGGCAATGTTCACGTGCCCACAGATACGACTCCACGTGCCACCTGTGGCACATGTGCCATAGGTTCGCCATCACGGGCCTAGAGGAATGTTGTCCATGGGGTCGCGATGGGTCAGACACAACTTCACAACTAACAACAACAACAAAGTACAACAAAGCAAGGTGTTAGGTGCACAAAAAAATGAATTAACTTGTGTAGTAAAATGACAGCCTTGTTCTCATGGCCTCTTAGAAAAGTGCCTCTAGTCAAGAATTTAGTTCTATCTGAACAAAGATAACAGATTTTCTCCCGACAGCCTGTGTTTGTAACAAACAACATTGCTTTCCTGAATGTTCAATGCAACCCTCTGTGCTGCTTTTGTTGCACCACACCGGGGCTTCTCAAACTTGGCAACATTAAGATGTGTGGGAGTTCAAATCCACACATCTCGAAGTTACCAAGTTGGAGAGATATTGCAGTAGACTGACAGTCCCTGGAAACAGTTTGCATGAGTGGCTAAAGGTAATATCTTTAATAAATCAGCATAGTAATTGAGAATTGCAGATTAGTTACAGGTACTCCTTGATTTATAATCATTTGTTTAATGACCATTGAAAGTTAAAAAGGCGGTAAAAAAGTACGTAACTTATGACCATTTTTTACACTTATGGCCGTTGTAACGTCTCCATGATTATGTGATCTAAAAGTCAGACGCTTGGCAACTGGCATGTATTTATAACTGCTGCAGTGTCCCAGGGTCATGTCTGGGGTGAAATGTTCCCGGTTCGGACCAGATCGCCTGATCCAGTAGCGATGGTAGTGGGTGGTTCGGAGAACGAGTAGCAAAAATCCCTGCCACCCCCACCATGCCCAGCTGAGCCATGTGATCATCAGAGGCTGTTTTTTTTACTTTTAAAAGCACTTTTTCTACAATCTCTTCGGCCAAAGGAAAAAAAATGCCTTTAAAAGCCTCTAACGATTCCAGCTGAGTTGCCTGATCGTCAGACACTTTTAAAAGCATTTTTTAACAACCTCTTTAGAATGCTTTTAAAAGTTAAAAAAAAAACATTGGCCACACCCACCCAGTCACATTACCCCCAAGCCATGCCCACAGAACCGGTAGTAATAAATTTTACATTTCACCTCTGGATCATGTGATCACTTTTTGCGACCTTCTGGCAAAGTCAATGGGGAAGCCAGATTCACTTAACAACCGTGTTACTAACTTAACAACTTCAGTGATTCACTTAACAACCGTGGCAAGAAAAGTCATAAAAAGGGGCAAAGCTCTCTGAACAACTGTCTGGCTTAGGAATGGACATTTTGGGCTCAATTGTAATTGTAAATCAAGGACTACCTGTACAAGAGTTTGGCAATTTAAGGAAGCTGATAAGCAACACAAACCTTGTGTCACATCATGATTCCTAATGCCCAGGTTTTTATTGGGTGACAATAAATGAAACTTCAGAAGTGATTTATTCCATGTAATTTAATAGCCTTCCTTCCTATATGTCTCATGGATATCTAAATATAGGTGGAAAAACATGTCAGCCCTTTGAGGTAAACCAAATTAGGATTCCACAAGAAATACCAGGACTTTATTGATATGTAGGCTATAATATCACAATCTCGAAAGATTGTGATATTATAGCCTACAGTTTCCCTTCCTTCCATTTTACAACAAAAAGAATGAAGGCAGGGTCACTTTAACTTTCTTTCTAATACCTCCTTCTCTTCCTGGGCTTAATTTATATTTTGCTAACAGACTCTGAACATCTGAACATCTTATATTTATTATCATAAGATTGTATCTTACGATTTATGATTTATCAAGTTGTTATCAAATTCCTTGTATGTCCGATCGCACTTGGTCAATAAATAATATTCCATTCTGTTCTTCTCTGAGGTCATTGCTGTGGTTCCCTATAAGATCCCCAGGCATTCCTAGGGAGAAGTTTTCATTATGCAACATCCCCATCAACTGTAAGTTTCTTACAGTGTCTTTCCATCTCTTACCTCTTACAGATCCGAGCTTACATTGGAGCCTTTGCCCCAGATGCGAATGAGGCAGCAGATCTTACAGCCCTCCGTTTTTTCTCTGTCAATTCCATTGTGGATCCCTGGGTCTTCATCATTTTTCGGACATCCATATTTCGCAGTTTGCTCCAGCGGTTTTCTAGGAGGCTAAGTTTGAAGAAGGATCTGCATTCCCAAGATCAGCTCCTGGGAACTTGGCAGAGGAAAGAATCCAACGACATACCATAAATGGATGGGAGCTGGAGATGATACAACTGGACTTCTTCTTGTAGCATATCATGGTCTTCAAAGCCAAAGTATTACAAGTCAATGTTTATTAAGGTTGAAAAGGGGGACCAAGATGACTCTGTGGTACTGGCTGTAGCTTCATTGGTAGACTCTTGTTCTGGTGCTTCTTCAAAAAACCCAAGATGCAGTTGTCATAGATAGGACTCATTCATATTACAGTAACAATTTACTTGACTGGCGGGATCCATTTGCACAGAAGCATTCAGAAATGTATTTAAGTCCAAATATTCTACCAGAGATATTGGGCACTTTAAGTTCCAATTACCTTTTCTACCAACAGATTTTATTTGCATGCTGCAAATCTGTGGTTTAAATGATTAGAAGTTGAGAAGGAGAAGAGGAATGTTCTCTGTATGTGTGTGAACCCTGTACCCCAAGCATGAGAGCTGATACTAATTGACTAACCATGGAAACTCACAAAAGACAAGTACAGAATATGGAATAGAAGCCTTCAGGGATATGAACTAGAAAAAGCTGCTATGCATATTCTTTCTCTTTCTCATTTCTATGTGGTGGATTTGTGACAGGTATACTGTGTGTCCATACTTAAAGCAATTTGCAGTTGTTTGTTGGCCCCTCTAAACAGAGATATTGTAAAGCTAGAGAAAGCCTTGAAAAGGAACAATTCCAGTCATGGGAATCAGCCAGTTCACACCACTTCGGGAGAACCGGTTGTTATCTTTCTGAGCAGTTTGGCAAACTGGTTGTTGGAGGAAATCATTAGGGCAGAAAACCGGTTGTTAAATTACTTGAAACCTACCACTGAACAATTCAAAGTTCAGTCACTGTAATCTTGAACAAATGTTTAAATTGAGGGTTCTTTAAAGCAAATGGTTGAAAAGCAAACATTTTGACTGCTATATTTCCGTTAAATAAAGATTAAACATCCATTATCTCATTTTGGGGGAGAAAATCCAATTATAGCTTAAACTTTAAGCCTAAGAGGAAGCAGATTCATTTTGTTGGTAGCTTAGACAACTAAACTAAATACAATGTGGTTGACTTAATTTTGCAACAGTTATCTTTACAGAAATGTTCAAGATTGAAAATAATTTAATTATTTTTTTAACTACCCCCAAAATTTAATAATACAGTAAATTTGCATGATGCTTGTGGGGTTTTTTTAAAAATTAAAACTATTTGAAGAGGAAATATGAATTGGTTTTGAATGCAAGTGCATATAGTCAAAGCCATAGTTTTTATAATTGTAATATATAGCTGTGAGAAATGGACCATCAGAAATACTGAACAAAGAAAAACTGATACCTTAGAATTATAATAATGGATAGAGTTTTTCAGAATTTTTGAGAATGTCTGGGAATGACAGAAGAACAGAACAGATTGTTGAAGACTAATTGAAGCAACACCAGAATGCTAACTAGAAACACTAATAAGAAAACTCAGATTTCAATATTTTGGACCTGTAATGAAAAGGCAAGAATAGCTAGAAAAGACTAGCTAAAGGACTGGCACATGGAAAAAGCTAAAGCAGAAAAGAAGTAGTTAGAAGCTATTAATAATGACACAGGTGGGAGTTTATAAAGAAGTGGTTATTGACAATCTGGAAAAATGATGCTTAGATTGTTCACCAAGAGTTAAAAGCAATTGAATGAACAACAGCATCCAGGCCATCAAATGTTCTGAAGCTTAGTCAGAAGCCGAGCTGATTCAACAGCAGAAAAAAATACACTGAATATTTTGGTACATGCATACTGTACGTTCCTTTGAATTTTGGGTGCCTTTCTGATTGCCCCATCTTAGAGTGGGTATATTAGAGGTGGCAAGAGCTAAAGGAAGGGAAGCTGAAGTGTAATGTCTTTGTCTAAAGAACAGTAACAATGGCTGTGGCTTTCTAATAAGTAACTTTCTCTTATTAGAAAGTCACAGAGTTTTGGACTGCAATTCTCTCAGCTTCTTAGACCTAGGATTGCAGCTGCTTTTCTGAGCTCTAAATGCTTTTCCATTTAGCATATGGATTGGCTTCTCTCCTCTCCAGGGTGCTCTGGAATTCTTCTTTGCTTTCAAATCCTAAGTATTGCAAAGCCTAGTTTCCATTGTTTGAATAATAATAATAATAATAATAATAATAATAATAATAATAATAATAATAATAATAATAATAATAATAATAATAATAGTGGAGCAACATTGTTCTTCCTGGAATTAGAGCTGATGGGCCTTAAATAGCAATTCCCAGACATTTGGCCAATGGAGGTGAAGAAATGCTGGCACAGTGGCCAACCTTTGCTAGAGGTTGCTGTCGAACAGTTCTTCTCAGTGCAATTCCAAAAGTTCTGTTTCTGTATACCAGCAGTGGGAGGTTAAGATGCTGGAATATTAAGAATCACTGTGGATCGTATTCTTCTCCTTTGTCCCATTCCTCAACATATATGTCAGCAAACCTAGATGGGAAGCAGCAATACAGTGCCTACAAAGACCAAGTATCTTTCCTCCTCCCCTCAATTGCCATCAACAGTGCACCCAAAGTTAAAATTACAATAATATAAATGTACTGACTGTATTGAAATAGCATTAAATCTGACAAATCCGAAACTCTGCATGAAAACCTATAAGAATTTGGCCCTCTTGATCTCAAGATGAAACCATCAAAATCTTGGCAATATCTGCTGAATTCATGAAATGTGGGATGGTGTGAACCTACACACCTGACATGTTTGCAGTTTCTTCACTTTATTAATTCTCTTCCATAGGTTGCCCACAGTAGAAATGCTGCGTGAGGGGTGGGCACAAAAAAGGAGAAAAATGAAGAAAAATAACTTGCCTCTTTTCTTTCTGACTGCCACAAATTGCCAGAATTTGGGCTGCACAGATGATCATCATGGATCTCCTATTGCTGTGCTTGGCCCAACCCCATTTACCGCAACAAAAATTGAATTCCAGGTAAACATATAAAAGATTGCACTGGACAAGGTCAAAGAGATTGCAGAATTATTCCCTTACAGCCTGCCATAACTGTTACACTGATTTCGACTTGATACAAACAGAAAATCTATGATTTTTCACACAATTCATTACTGTGATTTTTTTTAAAGGGATTAAAACACATACAAAGCCTACATTAATATCTCTGGATTTCCTGGGCACATCTGTCTGAACATTGTCGACTGAGTGTTATATTAACTTTTAATGGCTTATTATATTTTTATCCACTATCAGTACTCTTATCATTGCCTGATTGGCTCTGTGCAATAAAACAGTTATGGTCAGCCTTTGATATTTCTGCAGCTCAGATATTGTGGAGATGTTCCCTGGGGAAAAAAGAGCAAGAAATTGACACTGTCTAGTTTTTAGTTATTTTTACAGTACATGTAAACTAGAATACAGGTATATTCCAGAATTCTGCTAAATGTTTATTTCTAGAAAATATATGCCTGCATTTTTAATACTTTCAGTCATCTGATAAGACAGATCTGTAATGGATACTTTATTACTTTGCATCCACAATTTAATAAGATGAACCAATGACTTAGGTTCTATATTCGTTGTATATATTAATATATATAACAATATATATTATTCATTCAATTGACTACGGGGAACAGAGTGAGGTTGAAAGCAAAACAAGGATGATTTCGCAGAATGTGATGCCAATCAGAGAATTTTGCAAGTTTAGATATTTAATATTTAGCCTCTTGTAACACAAATACCTAAGAGCATTCCAGATTTTTGCTAAATGTCTTAATAATAAAGAATGCATCTTGCTGCTAACTAATCGGAGGCAAGCCAAATGCTTAACCATGCAAAATGTTCTAGGTCTGATTCAGTAGTTGCATATATCTAGACAATAGCTAGTAGCAGTCAAGAATTAGAAAACCTCTAACTAATAATCATCTGACAGTTTCACAGAGCAGAGGGAAAATATCTATTGACCAAGAGTACAATAAAAATGAAAAAAATACGTAATACATGGAATTGCAAGCGTGTTGCCACTTGGAAAAGATTTTTCATATGGATGATGATATTGGTCAGGGCTGAAATTTCAGCTGATAGAACCACCAATCCTGGCCCTTGGAATATTAGCATATTGAACATAAAAACTCTATGAATAGTAGTAGTACAATAGATACCTGCTCCAGGAGTTCAATAAAGATGCTCTATGGGGACAAACAAGATATAGAGCAGCATGAATTCTTGTGCCTCTGAGAGAAACAAGGCAAAGCAACTGTGTGGATATGGACTAGTTTCACAGTGTGCTATGCCACTGTTTGCAACAGTTCTGTTGAACAAGCCATAGTTACCCTGGTCATTGTTCTATTAAACAAAATGTATGGGTCCCCAGATCTTGCCAATCCATGAGCACCTTTATTATAGTTTAATGCACTGAGCTAATTACATTAGGCAGTGGACATGAGCTGACTCTTGAGTAGCAATGAGTAGCTTTATTCTACTAGTGCAAAGAGGCACATGGAGAACCTAGATGAAGGACTGGGGGCAGGAGGGCTCTGTATTTTCCTGTTTACCTTTTCAAAAAATATTATTATATCATGCTAGAAGAAAAAGTGTGTCTGTGTCTGTGGGTCTGTGTAATTACATTTAATTAAGAGGTGAAAAATATACATATCATTCCTGTGATTACGGTGCAATATGATAATTGAATGCAACATGCTTTCAGTGTTATAAATTGCCAAAATGTGGCAATAGTAATGCAGTAGAAGTTCATATGTGTTCTTTAGCATTTGTTGTTTCGGTTGATCTGAAGTTGTTATTGGAAAAGATTGGGTTGCCATGGTTTGTGCAACGGAAACCTGCAGTCAGTCACGAGCGTACTTTAAGTAATGTACCACAATTGAAATTTTGATTGCTGAAAGAGTTCCTCCAATGGAAATTCAGCCCTGAATACAGAATGTTTATCCTGATTGTTGTGTTGATATGAAATGATGCGTACTGCTGTACTTGTATAAATGGTGAATCCAGAAAGAACAACCAATGAGTTTCATATAAGAAAAGCTGATGAACTGATAAAAGGCAATGACTAAAAGTGAAACTACTGGCTTGATGCTCATCAAAATCAAAAGGTTTATGCAAGATGGGTTCCTTGCATACCATGACAGAGTTGAAACCTTAAAAATTTGAAATTTGCAATCAGTTGTTATGATGTTAGGCACAAGGAACTAAGAACAACAAGGTGGAATTGCTCAGAGTAGTTTCTTCATTGCTGTTTGCCCATAGAC
The DNA here is from genome assembly GCA_030761175.1 of Masticophis lateralis. Taxonomy (NCBI): domain Eukaryota; kingdom Metazoa; phylum Chordata; class Lepidosauria; order Squamata; family Colubridae; genus Masticophis; species Masticophis lateralis. Next base: position 328,400,022 of record JAUDYJ010000001.1, read on the forward strand.
AGGAATCCTCAATCACGCTCTAAATAAGTATGAAATAAATCCTGTGAAAATTTAAGGACGATCCCTTCTGGGCCTTTTTCCGCAAACTAAGGACTCAAGACTGATCTGCCTTCTTCTGCCTTGGAAAGAAATCCTTCCCTCTTATATCCCAGCACTAGATTCCGCCACATAAGGTATGAGAATAAAGAATTTTATTACTACTGTAATGCTCTCTACATGGGGCTCCCCTTGGGATGCATCCGGAGGCTTCAGCTGGTACAGAATGCGGCCGCGCGGGGGATTATGGGAGCGACAGGGCGCTCCCATGTGACACCTCTCCTGCGTGAGCTGCATTGGTTGCCGGTTGATTTCCGGGTGCGTTTCAAGGTGTTGGTAATCACCTTTAAAGCGCTCCATGATTTAGGACCAGGGTACTTACGGGACCGCCTTCTGCCACCTATTGCCTCCCACCGGCCGGTTCGCTCCCACAGAGAGGGCCTCCTCAGGGTGCCGTCAGCCAGACAGTGCCGGCTGGCGACCCCCAGGGGGAGAGCATTCTCTGTGGTAGCCCCCACCCTCTGGAACGATCTCCCTCCAGACCTGAGGACTATCGCTGACCTCCGGTCCTTTCGTCGGGCTTTGAAGACTCATCTCTTCCAACTTGCCGGACTTGCCTGATCCCTCCTATTTTTAAATATTTTTAAATGCTTTTAAATTTTTAGAGTCTTAGAGTTTTTATTCGGTTTATATTTTCAACCTAAATTTATATTGATTTTAGTACGTTTTAACTTATTGTATTGTATTGGTTTTAAATTGGCTGTTCACCGCCCTGAGTCCGGAAGGAGAAGGGCGGTATAGAAATTTAATTAATAATAATAATAATAATAATAATAATAATTTCTTCACAGCAGAATTATGATAGCCAACAAAATGGGGACTCAACACAAAGTGTCAGTCCAAAGAATATCATCAGAAAGCTTTACCTATAGGGAAAAAAACCTAGACAATGGAAGGAAAACATAAGGTTACAACTTTTGGGGGATACAGATGGTTTTATTCATATAGGGGTTTTTTTAACCCCTAACTACTATCAACAAAGAACACTACACTGCAACACTCAAAAATTTGAAACTAGGATTAAGTAAAGTTTGGAAGTATAGAAGGAATTTGTGCTGCAGAATACTTAACCTCACATTTCATAAGTGACTCAAGAGGGACTTACAAAGTTGTATCTGCATTACCCATCCACCAAACCTGGCACCTTGTAACTTCTTCCTTTCCCAATTTTTTAAACCATCTTTATGGGCATTTGCTTCACTCAAATGAAGAGATGAAAGACCTGGTGGAAGAGACAATGGAATTGTGGAATTTTTTCATGATGGCTTTAAGAAAGTTATCTGTCAACGGTAGGAATGTGTAGCAAATGTGATTGTGATGCTCTCTGAGCTTGGTTGTTTTCTTGCAGATGTTTCTGCAAGAAACTTGACATTAGACATTGACTAATGTCTGTGGCACACAGAAAACAGGCCCAATTTAAAGAGCTGACAGCTTTGCATTTGTTTTTCACTATTAGTTACACCTGAAATCTGTTAAATGGGGATAGATTTTCTAGCACGCTCTATAGCCCAGGCCTTTACCTGACAAGCCATCCAAAATCCATAGCCTTGATCCTGAAATTATGACAATTCTCTCTGTTTTTCTCCTTCTAATTCCCATGACCATCTCCTCTGTGGAGTGCCTGTTTAGTGATGGAAGTATTTTGTTTTCTTTTAGTAATGTTTTTTTTTTGCAATTTCTGCATTTACCTAACCTGTGGGGGTTGTTGGATTAATATACAGGTAATCCTTACTTATCAACTGCCCTATTTACTACCATTTAAAGTTATGGTGGCATGCAAAAAGTAACTTTACACACAACCATCATAGCATAGCAATAGCACTTAGACTTGTCACATAGTGCTTTACAGCACCCTCTGAGCGGTTTACAGAATCAGCATATTGTCCCCAAGAATCTGGGTCCTCATTTTACTGACCTTGGAAGGATGGAAGGCTAAGTCAACCTTGAACTGTTCAGGATCAAATTCCTGGCTATGGGCAGAGTTTGTCTGCAATACTGCATTCTAACCACTGTGCCACCACGCATCCCTGCAATCACACCATCAAGATTCAGGCACTTTGCAACCAGGGATGTTTACAATCATTGCAGTATCTCGCAGACACGTGATTGCTATTTGCATAACTGGCTTCTGAAAAGCACAATCAATGGATACATTTCGGTAAAAATCATAATTCACAAGTATGTGTTGTCTCGTTTAACAACTATGGGTAATTTTCTTAATGATCTTGGTGGAAGTGAGGTTTAATGTCCAATGCAATCACATGATGTTTCGCTTAGTGATGGTTTGCTGGTCCCAATTGTGACCCTTAACTAAGGACTAGCCATGTTGCCCTTTGTAAGGGCAGTTCCTTAGAGGTATCTTCAGGGAGGCAGATGAGAAAAGCTGAGTTGCATCTTTGCAATGTAAGATCCACCTTATGTAGGTACATTAGGAAATTGCACTCATGTCCAAAAAGGGCAAAGACACAGCTTCTGTCATTTTGACAAAGTGTTGGATTCTGTGGATACCACTGTAGTATATAAAACTGAGATAAGAAATATTTTAAGTGCAAGTGTGATGAAAAGCATAGAAAGGTAGCACCAAACGCTCCTGTGTCTGGGTAAAGCAGCATCTGCAAAAGTGTTGATGCCCCTAGAAAGGCAAGGAAGGGACCATAATTGAAAAGAGCCTTGCTGAGAGAACTTTTTGTCAGCATCAGCTATTTTCAGTGCCACAATCTGATCCCATGTCTTCCCTTTCCAAAGATCTCAAAAACAGGTAGAGTTAGACCAAGAGAGTTACTCCAAGAAATGTACAGTACCTCCATTTAATTATGTTTGAGGTGTTCTGCAGGAAGATCCCCAGATGACCATATAGTGGAGCAAAGGATCATCTAGTATACTAATACAAGGTGATCACTAGGCTAAGTCAGCCAGAACTGAAAGGACCTTGAAACTGTAGTCACTTTCCCCTCTGATGACAAATCCAGATTGAGACTTTCTACCTTTACGAACTGGTTCTAGACAGTCAGTTTGGTGTGGTGATTAAGGCATCAGGGAGAGCATATGTTCTAGTCCTACCTTAAGTACAAAGCCATTTGGGTGGGGTCTATGACAATTTGCTAGAGTCAAATTGCCATGGCCAACTTGCTGTAGGACAACTTGCTGTAATATTAATGATATTACGCTAATATCAAAGAAATGGTGGAATAAAATCATTAAAGAAAGAGTGCAAAAAGAGGGACAGAATGAAATGTGAATGACAAAAATTAAAATATTTTTTTATTTATTTTAAATAATTAAATTGAATTATTAAATTGTCTCATAACGAGTTGTCCTATTGTGAGTTGGTCATGGTGCGTTGGCCACGCAAGTTAGCTGCAGTGAGTTGTCCCATTCTGATCTGGATGACCTTAGGTCAATCACTGTCTCAGACCTGGGAAGCAGATAGTGGCAAATCACTTCTGGAAAACTTCTCCAACAAAACTGTAGGGCCTAATCCAGGCAGTTGGTAGGAGTCAAAAACTGACTCAAAGGCACCTATACACCATTCTATACATTCATTTTTGAGGGTGGTCTCTGATCTTCTCTGAAACTTTCAATTAGATCTCCAATCTCAAATACTCACTGACTCCATCTAGTCCAAATTCATTTTCAGTTTATTGGCCATTATTCAGCTCATTGCTGAATGCAAAAAGTATAATGGACTTTTCATCAATTGCCATTTTATCTGAGGAGAAGTTACCAGAGAACTCTGCAGCTCAGTAATTAGTCTAGATCAGTATTTCTCAATCTTGGCAACTTCTGAGAGCTGAAGTCTCCACATCTTAAAGTTGCCAAGGCTGAAAAACATTGATCTATATCATTGAGCTAACCTTTACATTCCCGGAAGAAGCTATTCTTGTTTTCCAATGGCTGTCAGTCAGAGCAGACAATCAATGTTTATTATTCAATTGGCCCCTTGGTCCACAGGCATCAACTTCTCATGGTGCTTTATGGCATGCTGTTACATTTATGCTTCCTTGCGTGTTTCAAAATTCTCAATGTGCTCAGCCGAAAGTAAGAGGAAGAAGAAAATCACCACCAACGAAATAGATAAACAAGAATGACAAAGCAAACGGGCATTTACGTTCCTGTTTATCTGGGCAAAGATCCAGAGGCTGGGTTCTGGCACATCCAGAGGCTTTTTTTCAAAGGTACACTCGTAGGCAGGGCTCCCGTCAGCCAAACATATGCTTTGTAGGCAGTTGGTCCAGGCAATAGTCAGTTAAGGACTATCACAGGGTTGTCTTAACAGCATTATGAGCCCCAGGCAAAGCAATGTCCTGCAGCCCCTATGACAACTACTCACAGGAATAAAAATGTAAATGGTCGATAAAATTAAACATATATTTGCATGTTAGTATTAATTTAAAAATGCAGTAAAATGTAATAAATATGTTGCTGTATTTATAGGATACAAGATACATTGAAGGGTTAACATACACAGTATGTAGTATGGGGCCCCTATGCTCGTGGGACCCACCGGCAAGTGCTCATTACGCCAGGGATGAAAAGCTCCCAGATTGGAACGTATCGCCCAGTCTGGTAGCAATCTTGGCCGTTGGTTCGGCAATCCGGTAGTGACAGTGGAGCAAAGCTCCGCCCACCCGCACAGGTGTCATTACTTCCTGGTTTTAACCAGGAAGTAATGTGTTTTTTACCTTCTGCGCGTGCACTTGCACTTCCGAACCGATATGGAAGGTACCATATTTTTCAGAGTATAAGACGCACCGGAGTATAAGACACACCTACCTTTTTTGGGTTGTTGTTTTTTTAAGTTTTTAAAAAAATTTTAGACAAACACACATACAAACATACAATGTATTTTCTTTGAACAGAGTATTTGGCTGTTTAAATTTACAAATTCACAAATTTAAAGAGTGCTTAGTCATTTCAATTAAATTTACAATTTCTATATTTCCTTTTTGCCATATTTATTCCCCATTTATTTTTGTAAAAAAACCAATATTACCCTTCATCCTCATCTCTAATCTTAATCAAATTCAATTTCCCCCTTCTATTCTATGTTATACCCCTTCCCATTGTCATCTATTTTTATATCCATCGTCACATTGATTAATTATGTAATATTACAATTGTTTAATACAAATTCAATATTTTAATATAAATCACTTAGTTAAAAAACTATTTCTTTTTGGTATATTAATCAATGAATATTCCAATTATTTCCATGCAATCCAATTTCTTACAAATCAATTAATTATATTTACCAATAATAATAAACCAAATAATTTCCCCCTCTTATGTTACTCATTTTCACATCTTAAACCCAATAACCCACATAGTTTTGCCCATATAATCCTCCAAATCACAACTTAATCATTTCTACTTTCATCACAATATATAATTAAAAATATTTCAATCATTACAATTTTCCTAATTAAATTTAAAAATGTTCTAGCTGTTATCCAAGCTATAATTTAATCCTTTTTACTTTCACCACCATATACCATTAAAGGTATTTCAATTGTTAGTTTATACTTATTCATAATTCTTAAAAAAATTAAAACTTATTGTCTAGATTTCAAAAATACAAAGACAAACATTTCAATTACTATTCATTTCATTTTTACAATCATGATTTCCCATTTATTTTTTACTACTATTCATATTTCAATTCTAAATATGTATAACATTTTCCTCTTTCATTTCTTTTTCTTTTTCTCCCTTCCCATTTTTATTTTTGTCTTTTCCTTTCTCCTTTTTTTCTTTTGTGTTTAAAATCTTGAACTCTCCTCTTTTGCCCTAAATTTCCCATTGTTTGCACCTACCTTTTTTGGTGAGGAAAAAGAAGAAAAAGTAATCTCCCTCTGCCTCTGCCTAATTTTGCCTTGTTACAGCAAACAGCCTGCATTACTTTCAGTTTCGTTTTCAGCATAGCTTGATTAGCACAAGGAAAAACAAATCTGCTCCAGCAATTTATCTCTTTGCAGCAAGCAGCAGAGCCTGCACAAAACAGCTGAGAGCAAATCAGCTGAGAGTCGGGAGGCTGATCCAATCAACTTGTGCTAATTAGTCTATGCTGAAGCTGAAAGGAGCTGTTTTTTCTTGCTGTTTGCTTGCAAAGAGGTAACTGCTGTGAGGCACAGGCCAAAGGGTGGGAGCCAGTGGGTGGGCAGGGCTACATTCAGTGTATAAAAGACGCACCTAAATTTTCACCCCCTTTTAGGAGGGAAAAAGGTGCGATTTATACTCCAAAAAATACGGTAAGTAGATTTCACCCCTGCATCACACCCATTTGTTAAGACAGCCCTGGGCTGTCACCTAGCGAGTGTTCAAAAGGGATTTCTGCATGGGAGCTACTGTCAGGAAGAAAGTTTCATGTTTCAAGTATATGCCTATACTTCATAAATCAATTGTCAATCTAGGAAGGAGAAGCAGTGGCCTAGGAAATAGTTCTCTGACTCACACCTATAAGTTTGGAACATATAGCACATCCTTGCTATCTATAGATCATAGAGTTTCTACAGACTTGCTCTCCTCATATTATATTCAGCCAGGGCTGTAGTTGAATGGGAAAGTTTTATGAGAAAGGAATTTTCATGCCTCTATTTAAAAACTTTTTTTTTCAGAAGGGGGAAGGGAAAGAGGATTGTTTATCCAGATTACTAGTTATCAGAATTCCAGCCAGACAGTTGCTTTCCCTTTGAATACAGTAAATATCTTCCATTTTGTGTTTTCCTTTGCCACTGATGACAGAGACGATTAATACAGAGCAGATACAATTAATACAGTTGATATAGTCATGCACAGGCTTAATTGTGCAATTGGGGTTGCACTGGATCTTATCTTGCTATGGCATGGCTAGATTATCTGTCACTAGCCACAAAGATGGCAGCAGAGATAAGTGCATGCTTGGAATCCTGAAAAGCCAACCTGGAAAGATATCATAGAATTTCATAGAGTCATAGGGCTGGAAGGGACCTCAGAGGTCTTCTAGTCCAATGCCCTACCTAGGGCAGGAGTCCTTATTCCATTCTAGACAAATAGTTGTCCAATATTTTCTTGAAATCCTCCAGTGATGGAGCACCCACAACCTCATGAGGCAAGTTGTTCCATTGACTAATTGTTCTCACTCAAATTTCTCCCTAGTTCCAGGTTGGATCTTCCTCTGATGAGCCTCCACCTATTCTTCTTCTTTTTATACTACCCTCAAGTGATTGGAGAATAAGTCCACCCCTTCTTCTCTGTGACAGCCCTTCAATACTGGAATACAGCTATTTTGTCATATCTGACCCTTCAATTTGTTGAACTAAACATATTTAGTTCCCTTAGCTGTTCATTATGTGGTTTAGCCTCCAGACCCCTTCATTCACCATCATCCCAGAGGAAGTCTCTGTATAGGATTTCTATTATTCAACACCAGATTGATGGCACATAATCAAATCAATCAGTAGGTGGCAGCATTAGTAGAAATTTGTTGAGCAGAAATATAGCATTTTTCCAGTACAGTAGAACCTCTGGTCATGAATGCTTCTGACCACGACCAAATTGGGTTCCGACTGAAAAATTCACATTTTTTTTTCCTGCGGGTGATTTCCCCTTCTGTGTGTGTGTGGTTTTTTTTTTTTTTTTTTTTTTTGGTAAGTGCCAAATTTCCAAAATTAGTTTGGGTCACGACGAAATTGGTTTGCAACCAAAGTTATGGAACAAATTATGGTCGTGACTATGTACTGGGAATCTTTCCCCATTATTACTTTTCTGATCTTTAAAAGGAACTTCAACAGGTGTCTCTGTAGTATTATTATCCTGATAGTGTGTCTTGTCCGGTTTGAAAAGCTTTTTCTAGACCACATCAATTGTCCACAATGCCTGCTTCACATTCTGAAATGAATTGCTTCTGTAAAGGAATATGGTTATCTTTCTTATTGAGACTAATGGTATTGACAGGTTTGTGCTCCAAAGATAAAATAAAGATGTTTTCCTTATCTATCATTCTGCCTTAGTTTGGCATTTTATTTGCAATATCTAGATGAATTTGTGCAGCTCATTTAATTAAAAAAAAGATGGCTAATTCACGAATCAGTGCATCAAGCCAATATAGGCAACTGAGTTAATTCAGTAAATTACAGGATAATTTGTTTTGTGAACGGAGCCATGGTTTCGTAACATTATTCAAACTCAGGAACTTGCTCACTATTTGTTATGGGAATGTAGTGTCCTGGATAACAGCATAAACTCTAGCATTTTGATCATCTCCTCATTCACCTCAACTCCATTCAGTTCATGAATTAGTCAATTTCAGTAGCAGGGTCCTCACTGCCAAAAGTGAACTATGAATCTGGAAAACCTAGCTGTGAGGCTGACAAACAACTATTACCTAGTAAATTTTACTCAGGGTTTTTCCCTGGATGTAATTTAACTTTCCAAAAATTAAAATGAGATCACTTACCCTTAAATGGCAAGTCACTAAGCAATGACTCAACCAGTAAGGAAGTGATATATTCAATAAACTCTCAGATATCATGTGAATCTTACAGAGGCCCCAAGCACTTCGGATGATCTACCCTATACCATATAATCAGCTTTCCCATGGAAAATTATCATCCTCTAAATTTCTGGACCATTCTGCATATTAATGTGGCCTGTTCTTGGCCATTGGAAGTATAGATCAAGTTACTAGATAAATCCTGTATGACTGGCTGACTGACTTAATTATAATTTTATGAACAAAGTATGTATGTATGAATGTATGTAGTGGTGGGATTCAATTTTTTTAACAACCGGTTCTGTGGGCATGGCTTATTTGGGTGGGTATGGCATGGTGGTCATGTGACTGGGTGGGCGTGGCTAGCTGGTCTTGTGACCGGGTAACCATGGCTATGTGTATAGGGACTATTCAGAGAGCTGAAAAAAGTCATTTCTGACTGGTCCTCGCACTTTTGACTGGTCCTCATACTTATGACCATCCTCACATTTATGCCCGTTGCAGCATTCTTAACAACCATGTCACTCATTTCACAACTGCTTCTCTTCACCACGGTGACAAGATAGGGTGCAAAATATAAAATGTGAGGACAGTCGTAAGTGCGAGGACCAGTCAAAAATGCAAGGACCAGTCAAAAATAACTTTTTCAGCCCTCTGAGTAGGGCTGAATATGCACAAAAGGACTACCCAGAGGGCTGAAAAAAGTTATTTCTGACAGGTCCTCACACTTTTGACCAGTCCTCGCAAATGATGACTGGTCTTCATTTATGTCCATTGCAGCATTCTTAACAACTGTGTCACTCATTTCACAATTGTGGTGCTTCATGTGACCGGGTGGCCGTGGCCAGGTGGTCATGTGGCATCGCTTCTTTGCCCTAATGACAGTTTGCTGCAATGGTCAAAAGTGTGAAAAACTGTCATAAGTCACTTTTTCCAGTGCCATTGTAACTGTTGTAAATCAAGGATTACCTGTACAAAAATACAAAAAGCTTCTTTGCTTGCAAAAAGCTGCCCTAAATACCAATCATTAGATTAGAAATATCTGCAAACTGGAGTTACAAATCAGGGAGGATGCCAGAGCACCTTGAGGAATTAAAATAGTTAAAATGCAATGATACTATCAGCAGCCAACTCTTGCTCAGAAAGTGAAACCCTTTAGCAGAGAAGTCATTTAAGCTTTCCAGAATGAAGCAAAGGAGCAAACAGAGTATCTGTTGCTTGTTAAACCAATTACCAGAACAAATAGACACAGAACTAGTCAGATTTCTAAAACTGCTTCTTTTCGAGAACAGAGATTAACATTTTTTCCTTCCAAACAAAGCTGATCAGGGGAAATTATCTCATCACTAAACACAGGATTAAAGATCACCAAGCACAGAATTAAACTTCACCAAAAACCAGTTTTAGACCAAAAGTCAGAAAGAGTATGTAAACTCACGGTTGAATGTCAATCTTTCTAGCTAGCCAATAAATCTTGCTGAATGTCACTCATCTTGGTTTCTTGTCATTAAAAGCTTCTGCTTTGTTATTCAATTATTTCTTCAAAGTGCTGATTGTTGTACCCTGCCTGGAAGAACTCCAACAGGGAAGTATTTCCTCCCAACAGAGGTGTAAAAAGCTTAAAACAACTCTTCCCCTTTAAGAAAGTCAAGCAAAAAAAACAACCCCGAGAACCTCTGGAACCGGAATTGACAGTAAGTCAAGGCATACTGCCGGAGAGGAAATTTCTGTAAGCAGGGCAATAAAGATTAGGTTAGGAAACAACACCGAATGTTGTAATTCCTTACAGGATTAACCCTGTAAAGTGGGAAAAAACAAAAGATTCATTTTAACAACCGGTTCTCCGAACTGCTTAACTACTTAACAACTGGTTCTACTGAACAGGTGCAAACTGGTAGAATCCCACCACTGTATGCATGTATTCTTACATTTGGGTTTTGTAGATCCTACTTGATGTGTAATTTTCTTGGTACTGTAAAAATACAAAGCAGTTTACCATTGCCTTCTCCTAAATAATGAACTTTCCTATTGTCACTAAAGAGATGTTCTATCTCTAGCATCTTTCTATATACTGTATTGAGCAGCTAGAATGACCTTCACATCATGGATGGATCTGCTGGGATTATATAATCTTGGAATATACTCCTGGCATTCTTCACTCATTTTTCCTAAGAATCACTCTCCCTAATAAAGCAAAGCAGGATTTGGAGGGGATGGGGATATAAAGTAAGATCTACAGCAGCTCAATTCCAAGAAAGTGGAATACAGTACATACATACATATATGAAGCTGCCCTTGAAGACCACTGAGAAGCTACAGCTAATCCAGAGTGCAGTGGAACAGGCACTGTTCCATGTCATGTTATGCCCATGTTACATCCCTGCTTCTTAAATTGCACTGATTGCTGTTCAGCTTCCAGCAACAATTCAAGGTACTAGTGTGTGAGGGGATGTTGTTAAAAATGTGTGTGTGCTCCCACGCTTTGGATTAAGGTGAACACAGCTTCTGTTAGGATCCCTTTTTTCCTGGTTTGCGTTTCTTTGGTTGGCCTCAGCATGGTGGAAAAAATGGGACTATGAATGAATATAAAGAAAACCAACTAATGATAAAATCTGACTTCAGAACTGACAGTTAATGTTAGAATATTTAATTAAACAGCTGGAACAATAAAGTTGATAATGAGCCAGAGCACAGTGTTAGTTGATTGGTTGGAGTGTGGGTTCCTGCATGAGACAATCTACATTATGATTGGCTGCTGGGTGTAAAAGGGGAGTTTCCATTTCCACACACACCCCCGCCTTTTTCTTCTGTGTGCTCTGTATGCTGTTCTGTAATTTACCTGATGATTTACCTCATGATGTAGTGAAGTGCCTATGTTGCCTGCTGTAAATATAGATGTAAAATATATTTATTTATACAAAACTACAAGTTCATGTCAGCGTCTCTGACTTCCTTTTGGAAACCTGCTGCACAATTCCCTGACAGTGAAGACACTGAAGTGCTGGATAGCTTCTGCCTTTAAGGGTCAACCATCTACACCAGAGGTCTTCAAACTTGGCAACTTTAAGACTTGTGGACTTCAACTTCCAGAATTTTCCAGCCAGCATAGCTTGCTGGAGAATTCAAGTCTTAAAGCTGCCAAGTTTGAACACCTCTTATCTATGCAGTAAAGGAAGTTGCAGTCAAGAAACATGCACAGATTAGCACTTGGTACAATAGCAATAAAAAACTTGGAGAAGATATTCAGATGTTTGGGCGTATCTATATCTACAAATATTAAAACTGTACAGAGAATGCTTTTCCCTGTCATAGTTTATTGAAGCAAAAGTTGGAAGAAGCAGGATAAAAAAAAGTAATGAGGTTTTTGAACTTTGGTATTGGAAAACACATCCAAGTACCATGGTCAGCCAAAAACAAAAGCAAAAACCAGATGGATCAGTGAAGAAATCAACCCAAAGTTTTCACTCAAGGTACAAATAACCAAGTTCAAATTATCCTACTGTGGGCATATTATGCAAATATTTAGCTCTCTGGAGAAGTCTACCATGGTGGGAAAGTTGGAAAGGGAAAAAAAAAGGATGGTTAGGAGCAAAAGTGATTAGCGAACCAGGAGAAAGACAGATCATCATGGAGAAAACCCATGTGGTCACTGAGAGTCAATAGTGACTTGATAGAACATTATTGGATCCTATTTGGTGGTGGTGATATACTCTTTAATCTCTTTTGCTGTTGTTGGACTATTGGGTACCTCTCATGCAGCCACTGACAATAGTAGATGGCCCAATTATCTTAAGTTGTAACCAACATCTTCGGTTCTTATGATCTTTTGTTGCATAATCATCCAGGATGATCAGCTGGTGATGAACTACTAACAGGGAATTTCTGTATACAGTATTGTTGAATGCTATAACACCATCACTCCCTAAATTTGGAAACATGGTTCTTCTTCAGCTGACAGAGAGGCAGATGTGTGAGAGAATCTGTATGTGAGAGGGTGTGCGTGCAAAAAATCAACATTAGTTTTAGAAGAGACAACAGTGGAAACATTAAAGTTGTGCATCTCACAGCAGAAAAAATATTTACTGCTGAATGGAGAACAAAATCAGCATCCTTAATGTCATGAAAAGAAACACCACCGTAAATTTGGCTATCTGGATTGCCACATCATTCTCTGCATAGCATCATGTTAACCAAATGTGTTGTTTTCATGGATTAGGAAACTAATTGTTTCAATTGGATGATTGTTGAATGTCTAGCCAATGGCTTTTGCAGCTTTCCAGTTTTCTTTAGTGAAGAGCCGAGCAATCCACAGTGATGCCTGCCGATAAAGAGTTACTTTGTTTTATCTATCGCCAAACACTTTGGTTCCTTATGCAAGTGGGCATTTTCCTCATCACAGCCAAGCACAGTTCGCAGGATTGGAAGATCAAGAGCTAGGAAAATTCGCCACATTTGGTATGCCCCTGCTATTTTTGTAGATTTATGGTCTCTGCCTTTGCTGTTTTCTCCTCTCCAAGTCCAAATCCATTTGGAGATATTTGATTAGGATTAAGGTGGTGGAGTTTCAGGAGATACAAGTCTGAGTGAGTTACAACTGTAAATGGTAAGTCAACTTGCAAGGAGTTTCCTGCCATCTGACTCTGACTGTTGTCTTTGCTGCTCATTGATTTTGCCAGGAGACATCACTGCCTCTAAGGCACCCCCACCCCATCTCCAAATTAGTCTCAGTTCTAGTAATTACTGGCCACTGAATGTCATTGTCAGGATCTGCTGTTCACTGTCAAGAACCAGGCTACACCGTCAGTAGGAACAATAAGGCCTCTTGGCATAACTCAAGCAGCACTGTAGCTGCTTCAGAAAAAAAAAGTTATACATACAACAAAAAACCAGCAGTTTCAGCAGCAGGAAAAGAATGAGATATTTTGTCTTGCATTCAGCTTCGACAGAGGAATAATAACCACATATCAATTCTCCTTCACCAAACATGTGTGGAGAATGAAGAAAACGGGAGAGGGAGGAAATCTGGGATGTTCTCTTGCCCACATCCCTAGTGCCAGTGCCAACCCTGGGCTCAGGAATCATGTTTGGTCACAGAGGTGTCACAGGGCACAATTAAAAAATAAATAAATCAGCAGGCCATTCATGATTAAGTCATTGAAGCTCTACCTGTTTTATGTGTAAGGTATTTTCATTGTTAGAGCTGCCGTCTTGACTTTTTTGCTCATACAGTACTCTGCAGCTGCCTCTGGTTAGTCGATTCGATCTATCTTACCTGACCTGTGATATACAGGCTTCTCTGAAAATGCTGTTCACATGTAGGTCCCCGTTCTACAGATCATAGAGGTGCGACTTTCTAAACACTCACAGAGGTACCCTGTTCTGAATTATATTACAAATGTATTTGCTACATTCCTGGTGATCTTGTGCAAAGGGCATTTTAGAGTTAGGATTCACACCAATTCACACCCATTTTCTTTTTTGGAAAAGAAGAGGTGGCAAACAAACAGAGGAGACACCTGATCTACCTATGGAGTTCTTCTTGGTTCATATGGTGCCAGAAAAATCAAATGTATCGCCATCATGGGAAAAAAAAGAATGAATTAAAACTTGCGTTTCTATGCAACTGTGCCACCAACGGTGGGATATTTTGAAGGAAGGCAAAATAAGTTTCGTTGTAAGGTATGGGATGGTTCTACTGCCGAAGTTTCATTCTGAGGAAGAGAACGTGAGAAAGTTCCTTCATTCCGAAGTAGTGAAAGTGAGAGCAGACACCGCCCTCTCGGCGCTGGGAATACCACCCCCTCCCCTCCACCGCGCCCTCACATGGCGTTTTCAGGAGAGTGGCGGCTCGCGGGGAAGCCGCAAGGGCGACCCCGGCTCGTCCGGAGTCTGGCAGCGATATTGGGGGCGGGCGGGTCTGTGGGGGGCGGCAGAAGGTGGTGCTTAATCTTCGGCCGCTCGCCCGCCCGCCGAGCTCCTTTCCCTTTCCACTGAAGAGCGGCCGCTCCGTCAGTTCACCGCAATGATGGACGAGGCGGGCCATGGAAGCACGCGGCCGACCCCGCTGTTGGACAACAAGACACCGGAGGCGTCGGCTCCGTCGGTCTTAGGCCACGGCCCGGCCGTCTCGGCGGTCATGTTCACGGCCGGCGTGCTCGGCAACTTGACGGCGCTGGTGCTGCTGCTGCTGGCGCGACGCCGTCGGTTGGCTCGGCGGGAGCGCCTGGCGCCTTTCCACGTGCTGCTGATGGCGCTGGTGTTGACCGACCTGCTGGGCACTTGCCTGCTCAGCCCGGTAGTGCTGGCGGCCTACGGGCGACCACACGGGCTGAAAGACCTGGACAAGCGCGTCTGCCACTACTTCGCCTTCTCCATGAGTTTCTTCAGCCTGGCCACCATGAGCTGCCTGGGCGCCATGGCGCTGGAGCGCAGCCTGGCCATGGCCGCGCCGTACCTCTACGAGCGGCTGCTGAGCGGGCGGCCCCTAGCGCTGCTGCTGGGAGCCCTGCCCGCCCTCTATGGCCTGGCCGCCGCCTTCTGCGCCCTGCCGCTGATGGGCTTCGGCAGCTACAAGGAGTACTGGCCGGGCACGTGGTGCTTCATCGAGATGCACTCGAATGGCAGAACCTTCGCGCTGCTCTACGCTTCGGTGCTGCTGCTGCTCATCCTGGCCGTCCTGTTGGGCAACCTGGTGGTCATGGTCAGTCTCTGCCGCATGTACCTGAGGCGCACGCACTCCCGCCTGCCCGCCGCCTGCCGTGGCCCCACGCTGGGCGCCTGCCGCCAGCCGCAGTCTCGCGGGGAGCGCGCGCAGGGGGCCCGGATACCCTTCTCCATGTCCGAGGAGCTGGATCACCTCATCCTGCTGTCCATCATGACCATCATCTTCGCCGTCTGCTCCCTGCCTTTTACGGTGAGTCCTTGCCCAGTTCAAGCAAAACTGGAGCTTGAAGCGGCCTTTGGCTGGAATAAGTTGTGCCGAAAAGCAGCGCGGGTGGGAGGGGAAGGGTACAGCAGCTTTTCCCTACCTGGGATACATCCACTTTAACCGTCCTGGCAAGGATAGTTGGATCTGTAGTCCAGCACAATAAAGACTGCTGGGTGGATGAAAAGGAGATATACACACAGAGACTTACTTTGGTTTTTTGTTTGAGCTTCATATAATGAACAAAGGAAAGAAGCCCTGTAAATGAGCTCAGCCCCTGATGGCTACTGTAATGGGGGATCACCCGTGCCATGATCAGGGCAGCATTGCAGAAGTGGTGCACTGTTGCCTTCTCTGGGAAAAGTTTTCAATTTCCCAGTGAAGACTCTTGCTGATGGTCTCCCATCCAAGAAATAAGATGCCCAATGCTAATTAATTTCTGAGTCAAGGGAAGTGCACGGGTCCACATATTTACCAAGGCCAACTCAAACAAGACAACTCAAACTATTGGTGATTTTTAAAATCACCAATAGTTGAACATTGAGTCACCCTGTAGGAGAGACCATAGCTCTCAAATAGAACATTTTTAAAGAGAAAGTTACCCCAATGTAAAATTGGCCTGCTTAAGCAAGCAGGCAGGCAGGTGATGAAGAGGTTTGAGTCTGTCCAAGAGCAAGCAAGGGCTATTTCATTTCAACCCAACCAATATTTGAGTCTCGGAGAGCTTTTACTTATCTGGTGATAACCTCTTCTGTATGTGCTAGATATCAATGACACTCATCCCTTTATCAACATATCCAGTGATCATCCTGACCAGGTATGATGGAAATGCCCATGACCAGAATATGCCAGGGTGATGAGAGCTGTCATCAACATACCCGCAGCACAGGTTAAATTATATATATTGGGGGGCTAAAAAGCCTGCTCATAGTAGGGCATTTTACAAGGTTCTTGGGCAGCCAAGGTATGCAGAACCAATCCTGAACTGAAACCTCAGAAGTAGATGTTAGAGACGTGACTTAGGCCATGCAGATTCTGATGGAATAATGCAAAGGGAAAAGGAGATTGAATGGATGCTCCTGTTAATGAACTAAATATATAGTAAATGATCTTAGGCTATGTTTGCATGACACGGTTACCTATGGTTAAGAGAATAATGATTTCAGTAGTTAACTCAATTTTCTGAGTACACCTGGCATGCTGAATCATAAACTGCAGAAAGGCTGGGTTTGCCTGATTAAAATGTGGTGACTAGTTTGTGGCACAATGTGTGCAAATGCAAAGATTTTCATGTCCCTGGCTTCAAAATTGTGGATAGAAGTGGATGATTGAAGCCCTGCATCTTTCTGTGTGCAAGCAATATGTGTTAAAAGGGGGCACACAAATTGAAAAGTTGTAATCAGGGCTGTGGAGTCGGGAGATAAATGTTCCGACTCCGACTCCGACTCCACAGCACTGGTTGTAATAATGGGTCTTTGATTGCCTAGGTGCAATTACGGTACCATTTTGATGCTAGTGACCACCATAGCAGATAACTCCTAGAGGGAATATCCAGGGCTGTGGAGTCGGGAGAATTGGGACATTTAAACTTGCTTTTTTTAAAATTCCAATCTAAATTTAGTAGGAGTCGGAGTCGGTGCATTGTTTGCCGAATCCGACTCCAGGTACCCAAAATTTCCTCCGGTTCCTCGACTCCGACTCCAGCTCTGACTCCACAGCCCTGGGAATATCAACCCTTCAAGGTAGATCAAGTAAGGAAACAAACGCTACAAGAAACACTAGTTTGATATTGATAAGGGATAAAATCTGACAGCATTTCTTCTTCCCTCCCTCTTATATCAAAGAGAGTCAAAGCAGAACACTCTCTTATTTCTTTCTCATACCTTCCTGTTTTCATCAGCTAACTTGTTTTCACAACAATTGTTGCATATTCAAGACCATCTCCAAACTCCTTTTCAGGTGAACATGACTAATTGTGAAGAGGCAACAGAGGCATTTGAAATGCAGAAGTTTCTTGCAGCTGTTCCTCCTATATTTGCAGTTGGTAAACAAGCTAATTTCTAGAATATTGATCAGAAAGCGTTGGTGTGCAGTTAGACCCTAGTTGTCAGCAACCAGATACCGTTGTTTTACAAAAACAAGACATCCTGCAACTGTCATATCCTCCAACTGTTATCTATAAAGTAGGGAAAACCACTTTGTTGAGTATGCACAGAGAAGGCTATTGCTTAACGCATTGTAAGCCGCCCTGAGTCTACGGAGAAGGGTGACATATAAATCTAACTAACTAACTAACTAACTAACTAACTAACTAACTAATAAATAAATAAATAAATTTCTTGCAAGAATTGTTCAACATGATGAACAAAGTAATCCTTCTTAAGTGGTAATGATAACAATTGCTTAGGCAACTTTTCTTTCTCTTCAATGACCTCCATAAAAATTGGATTATAATTACAATCCAGCCAAGTAAGAACACCTGCCTAATCTTCATTGATCTGAAAAATCCAAGCAGCAAAGATCAATTAGTACTTGGATGAGAAACTACCAGGAAACAACAGAGCTATAGACTGAGAATTAAAACCTCTCAGAAGAAAAAGCAAATCCTATCTGTATAGTTGCTAAAAAGACTACATATCAATGAAATCATTGGCCACAACTCAAAGGAATCTCTCTACCTCTTTGTCACTACAGTGATTGCCCATGTTGGCTAGTGAGGATGGAAGGTGTTATCAGATTTCTGAACAATACCAGATTAGCAAGAGCTGACCTAAAGTTTCATTTGATTTAAAGGTTCTTAAAACAGGATTTTTAAAAATCACTATAAAATGGGGATAGAGGGGACAAATTGTATGTAATGTTGCCAAGACAAACAGGGAGATGGGATAACTGAGAAAGACACCATCATTCAGTATAAAACATCTATTTCACATGCAAAAGATCCCAGTTTTACTTTCTGGTGTTTCCAATGAAAGCAAAAACGGACAATCTCTCCTCCCTCTCTCTCTCTCTCTTCCCCCCACCCCCCACCCCAGATCCAACTGTCTGGCTTGTTTCAGATGCTTAAGATCCCCAACAAGCAAACCATCCAAAAATCCAATGGAAATAAAGCATTTTAATGACTCTTACAATGAATTTTATACGATTCTCAGTGAATTTAATGGGACCTGTTTTCAAATAAATATGCAACAAGCATTGTAATTTTATTGTTTATGTTTTATTAGAGGACACGTTAAAGCTAAATAATACCAAAATGTTCCTAAATATCGGCAAACCGCTCAGCAACCAGAATTTTTAACATGATTTTTATTAGACGGCCACAGATATAACAAGAAGCAAATAACGTTGAGTCAAGATATACTGTGACGTTACTGTATGACCTTCCTTTCCTCTGCTGGATGCTGTGGCTATGTTTACAGAACTCCACGTCACTACTTTGTGATAGACTTACACATTCAGTCAGCCAAGAAAGGGCTTATTGTTGTGCATCTTGAACTGACAACAGTGAAACTGATTCTTAGAAGAGATAGGTGTCAGTACAGAAGTACTGGCCTCGTTTGTTTGCTTTTGTAGTGAGCTACGTGATGTATAAGCTATTGTGGTTCTTAAACTAACCACAACTTTTTAAAAAGTCACAGCTTAGAGCACAGCTTATTGAACTCAACCAATACAATTCTGTACAATACACTTATTTAAACTACAGATACAATACAATTATTTAAACTACAGATAGTCCTTTATTTACAACAGTTCACTTAGGTTAGTGACCATTACAATGACACTTTAAAAAGTGACTTAATGATCATTTTCCACACTTATGACTGTCCAACATCCCCAGGGTCACATGATTTACATTCGGATGCTTGACAACTGGTTCATATTTATGACGGTTGTTGTGTCCTGGGGTCATGTGATCACCTCTTGTGACCTTCTGACAAGCAAAATCAATGGGGAAACCAGATTCATTTAACAGCCATGTTAACTCATTTAACAACTGCAGTGATTCACTTAAGAAATGTGGCAAGAAAAGTCGTAAAATGGGGCAAAACTCAAGTAACAAATTTCTCACTTAGCAACATAAATTTTGGACTCGGTTGTGGTTGTAAGTTGAGGACTACCTGCACTGTCAAAGACCAAGATGATGGAAGTTTTAGTCTGGCTCAGCAGGGAGTGGATTGGTACAGGAAATTGTTTTATAGGTGTAAAGCACACAGTGAGAGAGGATTGCTTTGTTGGTGGTTTTATTTTAGTATATTTTGTTATTCAAAGGCCACAAAGGTTGTAGTAGTAATGAAATGAAGAAGACTGAATTTAATCAGTCCTTTTTTTTTAAGGAGCATTGACAAGGTTTTAAATATGAAACAGGGCTTTTTTTTTTTAAAGAAAAGTCTTAACTATTCTCAACATATTGCCAAATTTCAGCAACATGACACTGGGGACACTGTAGGCCACAAAGAAGCTGACTCCTGGGCCACTGCTGTTTTGAACCTTTTCCATTTTTATACATTATATTGTATAAAATATAATGAATGGCATCATTCAGAGTGTTATCTGTCAAGTTAAAAGATTATGGATATTCTCAGTCATCCAGGTCATGGTTGTCCCAAACCTACTTTTTTCAAGAGGCAACTGGACTTTCAGCTCTTCTTTTTCAGAGCTGAAGAAGCTTCTTGGATGAGAAGTGAAACGTCTTCAGAGAAAAACCAGAAAGTCCAGTTGCCTCTTGAAAAAAGCATATTTGGAACTATCCCATCTCCATTTCAGATTCAGGCTGTTGTTTGGGTCAACTAAATATTCTGTAACCCAGGTTTATCTTTCAACTGATCATTCATTTTTGCAATCCAGGATGAATTCAAGACAAAATATACTTTAAATGAAATGCACATTTAACTAAGTTTTTAAATATAAAAGAAATGTAAAACTATTGGATGAGATGGTAGGCAAGCGGAGAAAAGGGTGTCTAATGCCAACCACGATCCTCCAAAACTGCCCATCTACCGAGCTGTTTTTCCCCCTGTGAGGAGGGCATGTTGAGAACAAAGCAATGAGATGAAAAAAACATCCCTTGTCAAAAATGTCAACAGAATTAGCTAACAGCTTCCAACTAATAGTTCCTAGCTTAAACATTTAAATATTTTCAAACTACGTTGCACTGACTTTTTCCCATCCAGCTTAGTCAGAGCCTGAGAAGGAACAGCTGGTGTATCAAATAGTATAACCAGTTGCTGGAAAACAACTATTCCCCAGTTTTGAGTATCCGTATCCATTTCATTACATGGTTTTGATTTACTTGTATAACAGGATTAGGAACAGTTTTTAAGAATAGTAAGAAAATGGGGACAGGATACCTGAGAAGTTTCCAAGTTACCTTACTTTCAGGAGTAAGTGAATCTGTCATATATGCAAAGAAAAATGACTGAATTTCACATCCTGAGAATCTTAATTCACTTGTTAACAAGGAAATGAAAAAAGTTTGCTGTACTTGTGGCTGTGCAATGTAAAAATTCGTGGCTTCTCTAATTTCAGAAGCCAGCAGTGCCATGTGCAATGATGAACATACACTGTGTAAGTGTATATCATTTAAATTAGATCCTATAAAATCTAATTTGAAAGTAAAATCGTTGATCTTACCGGAATTTGTTATGGGAAAAATTATATTATCCTTTAAAAGTAGTTGTGATATTCAATTTGTTACAGACGAGATATCTTTATTGTTATTTTATAGGGCTCTGTGAATATTCTATTAGGAAATATCATTAGAAGACAATGCAGCTGAATCTCTGAATCAAAGTAATATACTATATTGGAAAATTGATTCAAGCCATTAAATTAAACTAAATGTGCCTGAATCATTGATATATTTGAATATATCAACGCATATATGTGCATTCAGTGCATTCTGCATTATTTCTGAATAAATCTTTGTAAAAGATATATTTTTTATTGATTCAGGAGTCTGAATTAAATCCGATCAATTTGCCCAGTCACACTGAACATTCAGATTAAGTTTTACCTAGTTTGCAATGGGCTAATATTTTATTCAAGTACAGAGCAAACCTGGTTTTATTTTAATCTTTGGGGTATCAATCTGTGTCTCCCCCCCCCCAGGTTTAACAGGGTCTAATTCTCAGAGACTTCCTTGATAAATCCCTGTAATTTTGTTGTCAAGGCTTTTCAGAAGTAGTTTGCCATTGTTTCCCTTCCTAGGGCTGAGAGAAAGTGACAGGTCCAAGGTCACTTGGCTGGTGTCATGACCAAGGCAAGACTAGAACTCATAGCATCTCCGTTTCTAGCCTTCTGGACCCTAAGGCAGTGTTTCTCAACCTTGACAACTTTAATACGGGTGGAATTCATACTAGCTGAGGAACTTTTGGGAGTTGAAGTTCATACATCTTAAAATTGCCACAGTTGAGAAATCTTGTCCTAAGGAACCCTCTCTAAGAAGTATACAGTATTGTCTCTAATCCCTCAGGCTCCATTATAACAGATAGCCTTTGTGCATTTGTTTAGACTTTTTTTAGAAGCCATCAAAACTCTAGCATCACTATAATTTAGGCAGTCAGTGGGGAACACTTATGAAGACATAATCAGTGCCATCCTAAGAGTATTAGTGACCAGTCCATTTGCATTCATTGCTCCTAATCTTTCTGCAAACACATAGAACCTCGTTGGGATGGGAAGGGGGGGGAGAGAAGATGGTGCAGGTGAAAGAGAAACTATTCAACCTATGGCATTCCAAAAAGTTCTGGCAAGCATTAAATTGGAGGTGAGATTCTGTTTTGGGTGAATAGTGAGGACAAAAATTATCTAGTGTTTGCAAGACCCAGATTTTCTCACTCCTATGCAGTCTGTGTTCATGGGCCAGGTCTTTTTAGTCTGGTCAGGGGAACAGCTGTTTCTCAACTGCTTCCTGCCAGCATTTATTTAGAGACATATTGCTTTTGGATAGGGGAATTCCATTTAGTTTTCTTAGCTAATAGAAAGGGGGTGGGATTTTCAGAATCATTCTTTCATGACCTTTTGCTAGACAAGAATTTTTACCATACTAAGCCAGAATGACATCTCAGCATGGGATATCAGGAGGAGTTCTCCATATCTTTCAGAATAATCATATTGTAGATGTGGTATAAATATGGCCAGGTACAATAGGAAGGAGATGTGAATGCGTAGTCCTGAAAGATGCCCTCCTCTCTCCCCCACTCTCTTTCTGTAAGATGAGTGACTCTATAAATGTGATAATAAATACAAATAAGTACATGTACACATGCAAAAAAGTAACCATTTTTTGATCATTCAAATAAGAACTTCCTTGTGGGGTCCTGGTGCTCTCTGAACACCAACTAGAGGAACACATCCATGAACATCAAATAGCAGTCAGGATATGATGAAAAACTCCTTAATTCCACAACTCATGGACAGACTTGAACTGGGAAACTGACCAAGGCAAGTCCAGAAACCCTAGATAATTTCTGGAAACCTAGCACCCATCCAAATTAACCATCAGCAGACATATACAGATTGACAACATCTACATACCACTCAAGAGAAAAATCACAAAATCAAAAAGAAAAGAAAAAGACCATAACACTTCCTCACCAGCAACCAACACTGAGATGAGTAGAGAGTAACATGAAGATTAACAGTACACAGCAATTAAGTAGTCAACAATGCCCTAATCAAGGAACTACTAATGTAAACAAACAAGTTCACTGTAAACAGCCTAATCAAGGAGCCATCAAAAACACTACCACCAACACTAAAAGGACAAGACACAACCAGTATGGTAGTTTATAAAATGAGGGCAAACCACACTCCCTTCTAGCACTGATGATGTTACCCAGTTTGGTAATGAAATGTCTGCAAGAAAACAGCCAAGCTCAATGAGGACCCCACAGTTCAACCCTGAGCTACAAATGTTCTCTCCCTTTTCTTATATAGGAGTCAGCAGCTCTAATGAAAATATTCCATTCCCCCAACTGACTAAGGGAAAGCAAGGAGAGAACAGCATCATACGCATGCATACTTTTAGGATTTATCTGCCTAGTGAGAATTGTGAAAACTTGCCTTGGGCAGGAGATAAGCAGAACCTGTAAGGAAGCTGACAGATATAATGTAATTAGCCCAGGACATGCTGAGATCTGCTTTTGAACTTCAAACCAATGCCTGTATGTACACAGCTAAGCTAAGTGGCCTGCATGATGCTACTTTGCTAGCCATTAATGCAGGAAATACTTTCTAATGATTATGGAAGTAGCAATGAGTCTTGACTTGGATTGTAGTATAAAGGTTACTAAAGGGTTGCAGCCAGCCAACAGAGGAAATGTTCAAAGATCTCTGGCTTAGATAAAGTAAAATGACATCTGGGTTGGTGTATTGGATTCTTTCTTTCTTTCTTTCTTTCTTTCTTTCTTTCTTTCTTTCTTTCTTTCTTTCTTTCTTTCTTTTTTTTCTTTTCTGATTCAGCTTCCTTTTCCCTGACTGTAGCTTCCATTTTCTCTTCCCTTTAACCTTTATTCCCATTCTTCCAATATGGCCTGGCCTAACTACTCTCCGTTTTAGTGTTAAATTTTAATTGTTTTAAATTATTTGGGGTGTTTTAATTCTGTCTGGGCCAAATTTATTTAATCTGTTTTTAGTTGGTTTTAAATTTTGTATTTATGTATTTTTTATTGTTGGCTGTACACCGCCCTGAGTCCTTCGGGAGTAGGGTGGTATATAAATCCAATAAAAATCTAAATCTAAATCTAATCTAATGCCAATTAGATACAATCCAGATATCACACAGACATTGGTAATATGCAGCTTTTCTGTACTTGGTCAGTTGTTGGCTAGGAAATTGGGAGAACTGAGAGTGCTAAATCAGGAAAAATTGCTATATTTAGTATCATCAGGTTGAGTGGGACTGAAGTTGCCATAATTTCCAAGATGGAAAGAATTGTGTGGACATCTCTAGGTGGGGGACTGTTGATAATATGATTCAGAGAGTTTGTGATTCAAAGGTTACTTCTGCCATGAGCTTTTCAATGACAATACAAGGACATTATATGAAAAGTTGGATTAATCTAATTCACCTCTGCTGCTTAACAGTAACTGTAATGCTAAATCACCTACTTGGCAATTAATCCCACTGGATTTGTAGCTAAAATGATAAATTTTATACATTTACTTAATTTACAAAAAGAATTGCATGAGAAAGGGCTCGTAACCTTTAACTTTAGACAGTTACTAAATATCTGTTTTGATTTAATGTTTTGTCTTTTCAGATCCATGCCTTTAGGAACAGCTTTATTAAAGACGATAAAAGGGATCTTCTAGTGATGCGGTTTCTGTCTGTTAATTCCATTATAAATCCCTGGGCCTTTGTCATCCTGAGACCTCCTATCCTGCGGCTAGTGCGATCCACGCTGTGCTGTCAGGTACCCTTAAAAACACAACCAAAGAATAGGCAAATGCCTGTGGAACAGATGGACAATTGCAGACAATAGAGCACAGACTCAGAGAAGGCATACAGGTGCCCATTTCTCATGGCTCCTCAGGGAAAATATGGAACTGCGACTGGAATTGTAGCATGAATTTATTTCCTGGGGTCATCACTCAGCTACAGCTTCCATGATTCCAAGCTGTGTTCTCGTTCATCGGAAGGAGACCTGAGAGGACTCTCCAAATTCACTCAATCCTAAATATTTCCAGTCTTAACTGCAAGACAATAACAATGGGTTCAAGAAGCAGATTGGAAGGAGCTGCCTTTTACCAATCGTGGCAATGCTTTTATCTTGCTCCATCTTGTTGCAGTATTTAAGGAAGCTCACAATATTTCAGGCTGGGATTTTTCCTAGCTCTACCTGCAGAGTGTCCACAGGAATGATCCAAAAAGTCAAGATGGTGGCTGAGATGATGCGATAAGAGCTTCATCTTTTTTTATGAGTGTCACATCTACAGAGCTTCAATCACACTGATGCAGAAACATCTTGATTTGTTTGACCATAAACTATGGTTATCTCTTGTGCTTTCTCTCCAGGAGTGGTGAAACATGTCCTAGAGAGAAAGAGAATTAAGGATGCACACCATACATGGGCCTGGGACCACAGAAAACCTAGGATGCAAAGTTGTCACTGAACTGTATTTTTTACATCTACCAGAGAAGGGGAAAAATCAATACTTAACTTATTAATTAAGCAACTTATTTAATTTATTCTTTAATTGCACATAGGTGAAATAAAATAATCAAACCTTTTTTAATTGTGACCCAGCCTTTTTTCGGGTGGGGAAGTGCCCCATATAGGCCAAAGCTGGCCTTTGTCATGAAAAGCTATGGCCCCTTATAGTAGCACTTTGATTTAAAAAAAAAAAAAAAAAAAGCTTTGGGATACACTAACTGGGTTGCAGACATCCAGATGAATACTCGGTGGAACCAAGATATTTTTCTGTATTTCTCTGCTATCTAGTAGCTTTTTGGATTTTTTCGTCTCAGATATGATAGCACTTAGGTGTTTGTAGAATGTGATCATAAAACGAAGATGACATTCATGACATAAAAAAAAAACAGATGGAACTTCACTACCATCCTTACTTCATGATCACACCATGCAGACATCCCTGAGAGCTCTAGTAGAGTTTTACACTATTTCTTTCATTTTCACATTTCTGTTATCGCTCCCTGCATTTAAATAGTTGAGAAATAAGGCTCATTCAATTCAGTGGGATTTATTACCAGATACGTGAGTTTAGCATTACAGCCACAGTTAAACAAATGATCAATCAGGTTTGTTTTTCTTAACGAGGAAGACAAATTACCCTGGGTCATTAAGTCAATGCTGTGGGTTTATGTATGTTTTGCCCAGAGTATGCATAAGACACTTGCATATCAAATCAAATATAAGCTAACATGTAGAATTTGCTTCTTTTCTACAATCACAAAGAATTGATGATATTAATGAAATCACAATCAGACAAAACATCAGTAAGTGCAATGACAAAACCTAATCAGCATTTGTGGTCCATAACAACTGACCCATTTATTGTAGCATAAGTGTTTTATGAACTGCAGGCAACATCATCAAATATGTGAAGTATTATATCAAGTGACCAGTATACATAATCGCCTAATTGAGACTGGAGAAATGCAAATGGCATGGCTAATGAGAATACATTTTACAGATATTGTTCATAAAAGTTATCTATTGGAATAGGACCGTGATGACGAACCTTTTATCCACCGAGTGCCCAAACTGCGTGTTCATGCCCAAACTAAAAGGTTTGCATGCGCAGACGTGCGCATGCACAGCAGAGACCCGAAGACCAGCTGGCGGGGGGTGGGGCCTCCCAACACCAGCAGCGTGGCAAGAGGTAAGATCTTTTTCTTTTGTGAGCTTCTGTTTCCTCGTTTGCAGGGAAACAGAAGCTCACGAAAGAAATGCCATGGAGATCTGACCTGGGGAAACAGTGTGTGTGTCAGCAGAGAGGGCTCTGTGTGCCACATGGGTATAGGATATTTACAAAATAGATGCAGAGAGACATGTGCATTGATGAATTAATTTACACAAATTGTGTGTGTGTGTGTGTATGTGTATGTGTTTTTAAAAAAAGAAATCTGCTCTGCTTTATTCAAGTCATAGGGCATGGAATGAGCCAGATGTGTAGAAGTAACAATTATGTGGGGTAATGGAATAACATTTTTCTAATAAAAAGTTGTCTTCACAATTGTAATTTTGCCTCTGTTCTTTTCTGTAGTACATCTGACTCAATTTTATACACTTCTTTGGAGGAATGGAATGCTTAATATAACAATTGTAAAGTTCAGTGCTCTGGCAAAAAGACCACAACTATCATCATGTTATATTTTACCTTATATTTATAAATGGGGGGGGATCAATGGAAATCTATTAGAATGTCTGTAGCAATCTAAATTTTTCCTTGCATTAGGATACATCAGTAGATTCAAATTCAGCCACTTTAATATATGTGAACACCATAGTGGCCTGGGGAATTCTTGGAGTTGAAGTCTACACATCTTAATGTTCCCAAGTTTGAGAAACACTGGTTTAGAAGGATTTTTGTTATAAAATAAAACTTCTATTTTCAAGATTCGAAAGGCAGATTTCTTTTCATAAATTTGAGATTAACCATACTTACCCAGGCCTTCTTTGAATTCTTTTGACATTATTTCTGAGAAAATGTACATAGACTTTGATTGCGCTATGCCAAATTGTAATTTTGGAAACCATTTTTCAAGAAGCTTGAATAGTGCACTATATAAACATTAAAGTACACAGTTGTATACTTTGACTACAGCAAACTTCCTTGCAGTTTGTGACTTCTTGAAAATCAAGTCATTAATCCATCACAGTTTGCAATACTGTCTGTAAACGGTGATGGCAAAACATTTGACTCTCTTCCAAAATCTACAGGATGTATGCTGGCCTTTTGAATAAAAGTGGGAGGAGAAAGTAACAAATTGTGCAATGAGTGAAGGAGTGACTTGGCTTGAACACGAAGATCTGCGTATATAATTGCTTGCATATTTATCTTGGAGCTACAGAAATATTCTCTCTATTTATGAAGACACACTCACACCCAATGTAAAGAAAGAAAACCTCTGGTTCAGAAGAAGCTCGTTTCTTTATCAGTCTTCCATAGTCTCAGAACCTATAATGGCATGTAGGAATGACCTTGGGAGACAAGAGGAAAAGTCACAACCAGGAGAACCATTGGATAAGAGTCAGCTTAGTCCACAAAAGGAATTGGGGCATGGCAAACAACTCAAAAGGAACCCCTTCCCTCGTTTCTTGGGCTTTAAAGGTGACAGGAGAAATGTGCTTTCAGATTTTGTCAGAGTTTGTTGCAGCACACACAATCAGACGCAATTAAATGAACTTCAGCAGGATTCAAATTACATAAGAAACTTTTTATATACAATACCATACAGGAGAATTCAGCATACAATATCAGGAACACAGAAGCAATATTCATAGAAGCAAATCATTACAGAGTAGAGAGATACAGAGATACAATATATTGTACAGAGTAGAGAGATACAGAGATATAATATATTGTACATAGGCACTCATTAGAGGCCAAACCAACTCTTAACATATATTTCAGCAAGTCTAAGCCATGCCCAGACTTCAAACTGTCTCTTATGGCCCTTTACAAACAAATACTATGTTCAGTTTCCAAACAGTCCCCACTGGTTCACCTGTTACCATATCTATCCAAACAATCCCCATTGGCTGACCCAGTTGCCATGTCCTATTCTAG
Organism: Masticophis lateralis; assembly: GCA_030761175.1. Classification (NCBI taxonomy): domain Eukaryota; kingdom Metazoa; phylum Chordata; class Lepidosauria; order Squamata; family Colubridae; genus Masticophis; species Masticophis lateralis. Next base: position 328,428,770 of record JAUDYJ010000001.1, read on the forward strand.
GTCATGAATATATTCTGACAGGCTTGTGAGATTCTGTTAATGTAACCTTACAATAAAGAAGAATTCATTTACCTGGGTGTGCTTCTTGTCTGGATCACTTCACAAGGCTTCCAGATTTTGGGACCAACTTCCAGCCAATACCTTCAGTACTAAGAATTTTGACAATTAAAATTTGCCTGTGGAATGTACCTAGATCAGGAAAGACTGTTACTATTAGACCTCAGAGTGCTCCCATTGATATAGAAAGGAGGTGGGAAAAGGAATTGCATTTCTACTAGCGGTGACTGAGAGTTTTTGAAGTATTGCTCTCCCAGCAGCTGGATATTGGCTGGCTAGTTATTAATTAATTAATTAATTAATTAAATTTCTATAATGCACATCTCCTTACAAAGTGACTCTGGGCATTTCTAGTATGGCAACATCTGGAGTATATCCGGGCTACAGAAAAGAAGTGTCAATGAACTTGTTGATTTAATTAAGGGGCCTTACGTCCTCATTCAGTTCTTTTTCAGTTCTGTTCCTCTTACATATGGTGTTTTATTGCTTGCGAAAGTATGATTACAAATGCAACAGAAGGGAGCAGGTAAATATAGTTTGCTATCCTGTCATGTAATCCCTGTGATGTGTAAGATATGCCAGGAGCTGATAAAGTGGGAACAAAACAGATACATAGAGTTTCTCATGTTAGAGAAGAGGAAGTTGAACTTGGTGAAAGTATAAGCAGGAAGAGTGGTGTTTGAGTTGGACAGACAGAGAAGATGATAGAGATAAGCAAAATGGCTTCTGATTAATAGCAGGTTTGAGGATGGATCAAAGTCCACTCAAGATCTGTGTATTTCTAAGTGATGGAAGTTTACTGAATGCTCCAACACTGGAAGTTTTTAAGAAGAGAGTGGATAACCATTTGTCTGAAGTGGTGTAGGGCTACCTGTCTGAGCAGAGGTTTGGACTAGAAGACCTCCAATGTCCCTTCCAACTCTGTTATCCTATCCTATTCTATCCTATCCTATCCTATTTTTAAAGATGAAGGAGATAGCATGACATATGGTAGTATTCTGTCTTCCCACCAAAGAAATCCAGAAGGAGAAAATGAGCTGTAGATTAACATTCTGGTAGCTGTAAGAGGCTGCCAGCTAAGTGTAACAAAAGCCTTTAATTAACTCTAAGGGGAATTTAGTACAGCTATGTACATTAAAGTAGCTTAAAATATATTGATTTTCAGAAGAAACATAACTCCACAGGCAGAGAAATAGTTAATTTCACACTGGCAGAGAAATCAGAGTCATAAAGAAATGTAGGTGGTGTTTTTTTTTACTGCATGCTAAACAGCTGCTTGCCACTTACAAAGCTATCTAGTTGTAAAGGGCAAGCTGTCAGATAAAGCAATGGTGTTTTATCTTGCATTGTTAACTATTAAAAAATTGAAATGATTCATAGGAAGGTTCTTGTATGCTATGGATTTTTGTCTGACTGATTTTGAAAATCTGTACTCTCAGCAGCAGCACAACCCAACAACAAATACCATGTTTCCCTGAAAATAAGACCCTGTCTTATATTTTTTTGAACCCTGAAATAAGCACTTGTCCTTATTGCCATGTGCTCAAAAGCCCAATTGGGCTTATTAGGAGGGGATGTCTTATTTGGGGGGAAACAGGGTAGATGTATTTGGGAGAAAATAAATCTATATCACCTCGATCAGCCATAATGGCAATAAAAACACATATATCATGCCTCATAGAGCATATTATCTACAAACATAGCAGTATTGAAATAATGTCCATTATACAGTTTTGTTTTATGCTCCATCTAACCTACTTGGCTGTCCCCACTTAAACGGTCAACCTTGGACCAAGTTGGCTCATCTCTGAATTATAATGACCCTTTCCTTCTTTTCATCTCCTCTTTTTATTTTTTCCTCTGTAAAGCAGCTGCTACCTTTATGCATCATTTTATAAATATTCTCCATGGGCACTTCCAGTAATTTAAACCTAGTTCCTGTTTGAAACACATACTCTTTTTTTGTTGTTGTTGTTTCTAGAATTGGTTTGCCCTAAGTGTAGAGCAGTTATCATCCAGATAACTGCCTTATGAGAGCATGTAACATAAGGAAAGGAAATATGTGACTCTTGACATACATCTCAGTAAAAGAAAAAATAAAAGGTTTAAGATTTTAAGGCAATTTTGATGGTGATGTAGTTTCTGCGTTATATGGCTTCTGTTCGTTTTAACAGCAATCAGGTCTGCAGAAATTACATAGAGTGAAATATGGAAAACTGCAATCCCAAAGGAAAATCTGTCAAAAATACAAAATGCACACCTGGAAAAAGTGATAAAGTATCAAGAAAACAACCAATCAGTCACTAATCCAGCCAGATTTTCTTAGCAGCAGCTCAGGTAGCCAACAGACTTTCTCCATTTTGCTCAAGTGCCAGATTTCCCATGAGCCCATCCACCAAAAGGGTCCTAGTAAGGCCTCATGACATCTCATTACCCTTCCCCATCCACCAGCTGGCCGGCCAGCCAGCCAGCCAGCCAGCCAGGCATCAGTAAGTACAAATAGACCTCAATTTATGACCACAATTTAGCCCAAAATTTCCATTCCTAAGGAAATTTTGCAACCTTTCTTGCAGTTAATAATTGAATCACGGCAGTTGTTAAATTACTAACACGGTTGTTAAACAAATAGAGTTTCCCCCAGGGGTGAAATGCTCCTGATTCGGACCAGCTAGGGCGAGTAGGTAGCGATGGCTGTGGGCAGTTCGGAGAACCGGTAGCAAAAATCCCTGCCCCCGCCCCCCATGCCCAGCTGAGCTGCATAATCATCAGAGCCTTTTTTTTCTTTTAAATGGCTCTGACGAGCCAAGCTCTGATGATCCAAGCTCTGATGATCCAAGCTCTGACGATCCCAGCTGAGTTGCCTGCTGATCAGGCAACTCAGCTTGGATCGTCAGAACCATTTAAAAGAAAAAACCTTTTTTTTCTTTTAAATGGCATTGACGATCCAAGCTCTGATAATCCCAGCTGAGTTGCCTGCTAATCAGGCAACTCAGCTTGGATTGCCAGAGCCTTTTGAAATCATTTTTTTACATGGTTTTACATGTAAAAAATGATTTTAAAAGTTTTTTTAAAAAAGTTGGCCATGCCCACCCAGTCACATTATGCCCCTCCACACCAAGCCACGCCCACAGAACTGGTAGTAACAAATTTTAGATTTCACCCCTGGTTTCCCTGTTGACTTTGCTCATTAGAAGGTCGCAAAAGTGATCACATGACTCCCAAGACATTGCAACCATCATAAATACAGTATATCAGTTGCCAAGCATCCGAATGTTGAACACAACCCTGGGGAATTCTGTAAGTATGAAAAGCGGTCGTAAGTCACTTTTCTTCAGTGCCATTGTAACTTCAAAGGGTTGTTAAATGGTAATAGCAATAGCACTTAGATTTCTATAGTGCTTTACAGCCCTCTCTAAGTGTTTTACAGAGTCAGCATATTGCCCCCAACAATTTGGGTCCTCATTTTACCCACCTCGGAAGGCTGGAAGGCTGAGTTGACCTTGAGCCTGGTGAGATTTGAACTGCCAAATTGCTGACAACAGGCTGTCAGCAGAAGAAGCCTGCGGAACTGCATTCTAACCATTACACCACCGTGGTAAGACAATGAATAGCTGTACTGAAGGGAAAGTGAGATGGGCAGGAAAAGAAAACTGGTGATTCTTAATATACTGAAATCTTCCATTCTTTCTCTGCTATTTCTCTCCCACACTGCACCCCAACTCCCACCAAACAACTTCTTAGATCATCATTCTCCTGTGACAGAACTAATGACAAGTTGTCAGAAGACATGCTAAAACCCTAGTTTTTCCCTCATTTAAGCAATTCAAAAGGTGTAGAAAGATGAGAGAGAGAGAGAGAGATACAATATGCAACTGAATAAGCCCCTGTCCCTGTCTGAGTGATACATTTTCTGTTTCCGAACAGTGCAGATGTTAATTAAAACAGTTCATGGATAATTTGGCTCTCAGTCTGGGTTCTACAAAGGAGAAGAGATGCATTTAGACTGAATACCAGGTTTAATTATAGGCAACTATCAGATCTTTCTGAGTTGTTTTCTTCCATTCAAGCTACCTCCAATTATTGGACACCAGTAGCACAACAGAGATAGTTTAAGAGATTGCTTCTATATTACTTCGTCTCTATATTACCGCTTGCAAACCAACCCAGAAGGGATAAAATACACCAAGAGAGATTAAATTTGAAGCTCATAAAGTGAACCTGAAGGAAAATATGATGCAATTTTAAAATGCTGAACCCACCCTGAAACTATTCCACTCACATCACAGGAAGATTTATTTATTTATTTAATATTCAAGACTTGAGCTAAAACAAAGTAGAGCAGAGCTAAACTGGAAGATTCCTCCAGTTACAGAATTGTATACAGAATAAGGACAAGCGTATCATCAAATTTCACAACATCTAACTGTTTGAAATCACTGTACTAATTATATGTCTGAAGTCTTATGCAGTTTTTGATATTGTCACCTGCCTTCTTTCTATGGTAACTACTATAAGTATTAGCAAAGGAATGAACTATTTGACTTATGATTGGATCTATTAAATTTGAGCTGCAACATTTATCAGGAGGTGCTGGTTTCAGTAGTTACAAATCAAGAAACTGGTTTTGAAGTCTAGATTGCAACCTTAAGTGCCCATACTTTATATCATCAGGATGCTTTCTCAGATAAGGAGACAATTCAGAGTTTGGATGAGTAATTTAGCAGAGTGAGAAGGTTAAATGCCTTCCATTCAGCACCACTTGATAAAATTTCAGCCTCACATCTGTTTTTTAAAATAATATAGTAATGGTCAAAGCCTGAAGATCCACTTACAGATATCCTCCCATATTGCTTAGTTTAGCTCTCAATGTTTATTCAACAAAAAGCTATCCAGAAGAAGATCTTTAAAAGCTTCATTTAGTTGAAGGAGTTGGAGAAACAAGACAAATATAACAAGGAAAGAATCCCAAGCATGGGAAAAGATGGTGCAATTAGGACCAAAGACAAGAAACAGGAGACCTACCCAGAAAATTGAACAAAAATTGAATAGAAAAACTAGTATTGCTTGACTATAATGATCTGTGAAATGCATTTGACAATCCGCTTTTAAGGGCCATTTTGTCAAGCATTTTGTTCTGAGTATTGCCAAAATATTCATCACGCGACACAATAGCCCCTGAATGATCTTGGACTCTCTCCTCTTACCCTGCTGTCTCTCTAATCTATTTCATAGGACTTTCAGAGATGACCATCTGCCATTATACTTGAGCTTTTGGAAGAAAAACAGGATCACAACATGATACTTAAATAATGCACAAACACTGAAAATAAAAAAAAATGACATAGTTGTAAACCCAAATTCAGGCACCTAATAATTTCAATAAAACTGGATTTCTGTAATAGGTTTTTCATGGGCTTTCCATTGAAGGCAGGTAAGAAAGCTAGATTGCAAAATAACTGGATAATATCACAGCCATCCTATGCCAGCCAGTGCTTTTCTGGATCATTCAAGACCCAGATTATAGGAAAGGCAACCTACACTCATATGTGTCTACCTGTGTATTAAAGTCTTTTTTGGATGGGTCCATCAGCAAAATAAGTAAAGGTGATGAGCTTTGGCTTCCAATTCTGACATTCCATCTCAAAAACCACACAGCTAGTTCTATCAAGATTCTCATTTTTAAAATGACCTTCTAATGGATACTTTGTGACTAAAACATTTTTAAGTATTTGATTTTCTCTCTCTCTCTCTCTTTTTTCTTTCAATTTCCTTTCCCTCTTGTGGTTTAATAAAATAATCTCAAGACTTGATGTCTGCTCGTAATCTTTTCTCCCATCAGTGGAAAAAGAAAAATCCCTGAGGCTCACATTAATTCACAGTCTGCCCTCTGGTTACCAAGAAACTCTCATATATTGCTTCTTGTTTATTTAATACAAACTATTTCCATTCAAAAGGCCATAGCATTTTAGCCTGTGGCTTTAAAATGTGAAATATACTGCATCATTTGAGGGAAGTGGGGTAGGCAGTTAGGAAGAATACACCACAGCAGAAGGGCCTGGGGGTCATTTCCCCTTTCCACTAATTAACTCTAATGCATTCCTGTTATATCTTAGCTGCATTGGGCTATTAAAATGTTGTGATGTGGTCTGAGCCTCTTCTTTTTATTGCTTTATGATATCCCTAGACTACTTTTCTCTGGAAGGCTGAGTTTTATCCCCCACAACAACAACCTTTTGACAAAGATTAGGCTAAGAGGGAGCATCTGGCCCAAAGCCACTCAGCAAACTCTCTGGTCAAGCAAGAACTCAGACTATTTCCATGTTCATTACTGAAAGACCACCCACCACTCACAGTGGTGGCAAAAAAAGTTTGCTGTCATAAATGAGATTGCACAGATCATCAACATTATCCTGATTTTGCAGCAGTTCAGTGCAGAACTTGGTGGGTGTGCTAATACATTCCCTCTTTGCCATTTCTCCCCTCTTTGCTGCTGTTACCCTTCTTCTTGAGGTGAGGAGAATATAAAAACCAGGGTGCTGAACCTAGGAAGAGCTGCTGGGTGTGCCTAACACCATTTCTGATTTGTCCCATTTCATTTTTGTACCTTCACAGTACTCAAGCTTTACCTAACTCTGCCTCTTCCTCCAAAAATAAATGTAGTGATTTATGGCCTTTGGCTCTGCTGATTTTAGTTTTAAGAATTCTTGGGTACTTCCTGTGGCACCAAATTACATAGCAAAATTGACTGATGCCGTTAAGGAAAGCTGTTAGAATGTGCATTTGGGAATCTGCTGAATACCTAATTCTCACAGTACTGTCTAGTGTCTATATATATTTACTCATGTTGTGTGGCTGTAGTATTATTATCCTTATTATCTTCTTTACTACCCCCTTATTGGGATGATGATGATGATGATAATTCTGTTGTTTTGCATGTACATAAGAGCTTCTGTATTGGAGACAAATTCCTTGTAAAAAAGGAACATTGGGACAGGGACAGTAGGCACGCTGGTGCACTTATGCATGCCCCTTACAGACCTCTTAGGAATGGGGTGAGGTCAACAGTAGACAGTTTGAGGTTAAAGTTTTGGGGGTTTGGGGAAGAAACTACAGAGTCAGGTAGTGCATTCCAGGCATTGACCACTCTGTTGCTGAAGTCGTATTTTCTGCAATCGAGTTTGGAGCAGTTTACCTTAAGTTTGTATCTATTGTGTGCTTGTGTATAATTGTGGTTGAAGCTGAAGTAGTCATTGACAGGAAGGACATTGTGGCAGATAATTTTATGTACTGTGCTTAGGTCAGACTGAAGTCGGCATAATTCTAAGTTGTCTAAGCCCAAAATTTGGAGTCTGGTGGCATAAGGTATTTTATTGCGGTTAGAGAAATGGAGGACTCTTCTGGTAAAATATCTCTGGACTCTCTCAATTGTATTTATGTCCGATATGCAGTGCGGGTTTAAATTAATTTAATTTAATTAAGGGTTTAATCACACTTCAGTAAAACTGTTCTATTCTGTTCTGTTCTGTTCTGTTCTGTTCTGTCCCATCCCATCTCTTCCAACCCATCCCATCCCATCCCATCCCATCCCATCCCATCCCATCCCATCCCATCCGATCCTATCCTATCCTATCCTATCCTATCCTATCCTATCCTATCCTATCCCATCCTATTGTATTGTATATTGAGGGGTCCTTGGTGCTTTCTGAGCATGCTTGTTTGCTTGCAAATGTTTCATTACGTTCGCAAGAAAACAAGCAAGCTCAAAGAACACCAAGGACCCCTCATTTCAACCCTGAGCTATAAATATTCTCCTTTATTTCTATTTTATATTAATTTTCCTTCCTGATTTTATTCACGTTGCACAACTTTTGCAAAGCTTTTCTGGTGTGCTGATGCATTAGAGCATTATAGGGTGGGACAAGGCAAGAGAAAGACAAATGGTTTGGAAAAATGATAAGCCTTATTTTAAAAAAAATCAGGTAGCTGCTGACAAAGAGCTTCATAGGTCAGGAATACAATAATAATGTCAGATTATCACCACAAAGAGCCCATCTCAGGTGGGATTGTTCATTGCATAACAACTGTGATCCAGTGTTGGGAGGGGGGCACATGAATGAGGCTTCTCAGTTATGATACCATTCTAAGGAGTAACCTTGATCTGAGATTAGATGATGATAGTTTAAGGATCAGGCTGCAAAGATAGAGTTAATCCACTGAGTTTTTGAAGGCTGTAATGATTCCTCCAAGTACTTATTTTTATTATATTTTTATAATAAACTATAATAAATATATTTATTTATTATATAATAAATTTATAACAAACTACACAACTATATTCTTAGTTGTGGATTTATCTGTATTGTTTTTATTAATGAAAATGACTGAGAGCCTTTGAATTCTGATATAAATTAATTTAGAAAGTTGAATGAAGATAGAAAGAAAGAAGAAGGAAGGAAAGAGAGAGAGGGGGGGGAAGGAAGGAAGGAAGGAAGGAAGGAAGGAAGGAAGGAAGGAAGGAAGGAAGGAAGGAAGGAAGGAAGGAAGGAAAGGGTCATGACCTCAACTTTTGATAAAACATCTGTATGGCAGTTCCAGAAAGAAGGTTGCCTGCATTGACTGCCCCACCCTAGATTTTATGCACCTTTGCTGTAAGAGCAAACCCTACTTTTAATCTGGATCATAAATAACTGAACACTGGTTAAATGAAGGTTGGAAATAAACTAAGACCAGCACTGATCTTTAAGAAGAGAACAGTTTGCCTTCAGAAGCTGGTGTCTTTAAGAAGAGATTGGACAACCATTTGTCTGGAATAGTATAATGTTTCTGCTTGAGCATGGCGTTGGACTAGAAGTTCCGACTCTGTTATTCTGTATTTTGTGTTCTGATTTCAACTGAAAGGAAAGGAGCTTGATCTAAGGCATCTTGAATCAAAGAGTTAAGGCTATTTTCTGGTTCTCATTTCTGAGACGCTGAAAGGCCAGGTGGCATCTTATATCAACATAATTTCCTTTGAGATTCTCCCCTTTTGACATAGCAGCCCCATATATGGGAATGCATGAGTAATTCACCCAGTTTTCCTTACATCGTCATCTCCCTTTCTCTCTCTTTGCTATATTCCCTGCCTCTAATGAAGTGGACTGTGACACCCACAAAAGCTTGCACAATGATAAGCGGTTTCCCTTGAGAGAATCACAAGACCTTTGTTTTCCAGAGAAAGACAAAAATGATAAACCTAACATAGCAACATGAGCCTTGGGTTATAAGTTTCTGAACCAACTTTGAATATAATTCCATCTGATCATTTCAAATGAACTATCATTTGGATTAAAATCCAAGCCTTTGAATGAGTTAGGCCCTTTTCTTAATCCCAAACCCACTTTCTTGTTTGTAAAGTACCTTGTGTAACTGCATTTTGTCCAACACAGGTAATTTAATTCAGAACAAACCAGAGATAAAAATGGCACACTGACCTCAGCCATACATTTTCTTTCCTTGAGAACATTAGAAACTGTTAGCTATATGAGGAGGAATAGGGATCACTAACATTGTTAGTGCTGTTGTGCCATTGTTGGGATGCCATTGTTGGGATGCTGTTGTTTTTGTTGTGGCCCACCAGCGGCCATTAGAGTTGGTAGAAGATTCGGACAATGAGGAGGTTGGGGAGGAATGTGGGCCAGTCCTGGAGTCTGGGCAAGGCTCGGATGACAGCTCTGAGTCGGAGGCAGAGAGGGGGCCAAGGCCATCTGGTAGTTCTTTGCTGGCTCCAGAGTCTGACATCAGCGAGGCGGAAGAACAGCATGAGCCTGTTCCCAGTGTGTGTATGCGCAGAGCTGCCAGGAGACTGGAACAATTAAGAAAACAGGGTTGACTTGGAAGTAAGGAGATGATTGGCCCCTTCCATAAGACATAAAAGAGAAGAGAATGGGATGTGAGCTGTTAAGGGAAGCAATTAGTTCATTTGATCAGTAAAAGCTATGGAAAAGTTCCATTTGACTCTGTGCTAAGTTTTGCCTTGCTCTGCATGTGGCAATTAGTTCTCTGGCAGCATTCCAAGGGAGATAAGGTGAGTGTTTGTAAGCACTCCCCTGCAAGACTGTTTGATAAGCCTTTTGACTAGGAATGAGAATAATCCACAGCTGTCTGAATCAGTGGTGGGTTTCAAAATTTTTTACTACCGGTTCTGTGGGTGTGGCTTGGTGGGCTTGGCATGACTTGGTGGGCATGGCTTGGTGGGCATGGCAAGGGGAAGGATACTATAAAATCTCCATTTCTCCCCCCCCCCCTAAATCCAGGGGAAGGTTACTGCAAAATCCCCATTTCCTCTTGATCATCTGGGACTCAGGAGGCAGAGAATAGATGGGGGCAGGACCAGTCAGAATTTTTACTATCGGTTCTCCGAACTACTCAAAATTTCCGCTACCGATTCTCCAGAACCGGTCAGAACCTGCTGAAACCCCCCTCTGGTCTGAATTAAAGAGATTTGCTGAGACTACGTTTGTGCTGTCATACTGTCTAAGGAAGCTTAGGTAAGAACAGTTTCCACCAAAATGCATTTTCCTCATTCATTGGAGGCATTTCCATTCAGCTACAAAGTCAACTGAAGTCAGGCATCATCAAAATCGAATAAATAAAAATAAGTAAGTAAGTAAGTGAGTGAGTGAGTAAATAAGTAAGTAACTAATGAGACTGTTATAAAATTAAGGTAGATCTGAACAGAATCTTGGTGTACCTTCAAGTTTTAACAGATTAATTACGGTAAAAACCTCTGCAGATTAAAGCCAGCTTTGTCAGAGCCATCTTTTAGACACAGCTGAGTAGGCTCAAACCTAGAACTATCCTGTCAGGCTCTAAGTGGAATTGAGTGCCCATTAAGATGACAGTAAAGAGATGTTTGTATTGCATTGCTACCATCCAGTGGAAAATAAAGTATTCATAGCCCAGATATGATAGTTTAGTTTTTGTGTCCTTTAGTCAGTGTTGATTCCTGGTTTCTGCCTGGACTAGTCCCTGCAGTTTTCTTGGCAAGATTTTGGAAATAGTTTGCCATTGCCAGGGGCTGAGAGGGAATCGCTGGTGGAAGGTTACTCAGCTGGCTTTGTTCCTAGGACAGAACTAGAGCCCATAATCTATTCTAGTACCTTAACCATCATGCCAAACTGGCTCTCTTATTCAAATTTCAATAAGAAAGTGGAGCCGCACATAGTATTATTTGTGAGACAAAGTACTGAATAAAATTAACCCTGTGCTTACACTTTCTATCCATACAATCTTTCTTTTTTCTTATTCACAGATATTTTTCCTTGTCAAAATTCTATTCCCACTGTAAAATCTAAAATGTGCCTCCAATATTTCTGGACATAAATTTCAAGAATTTTTTAATTTTAAAAGGATTAATTAAAAATTAGAATTGCAGAGAATCCTTGGGCACATGCCCCTTATGCTGCCCTAATCACTGCATAAATGGCTCATGAATACTAATAATAATGTGGGATTTTTTTTCACGGAACGTTCCTGGCTCAGTTCTAGTTAATGGTTGGATGGAGGTGTCTAGGCAATACAGAGACTATAACCTAGCATGAAAAGTTTAAAAAAACCCAAAAACCTTCCATATGTGATAGCAAACTACTTCCATAAGGCTAATAAAAAGTATGCATAGAAGCTCCAGAAACTGAATTCAATTCAAGGATACTAACCTTCATTTTTAATTATTGCTACAGGTAGTTCTTATTTACAGCAACAATTGGGACTGGAATTGCCATTGCTAAGCGATGTGGTCACAAATATTTGCAATGGCTAATACTTCTAAGCATGATGTCATGCACTGCTTAACAATGGCAGTTCTGGCAGTCCCAGTTGCCATTGTTAAGTGAGGACCACAGGGACTTTGCATGACTGCAACTTTGACTTCCTGATGGCTTTCCCATTGGCTTTTGGGAAGCTGGTAGGGAACATCGAAAATCATCCATTGCTCACTGCGATGTCATAAACATGAGTCGGGCACCAAATGCTCAGATCACAGTCACATGGCAGCAGGAAGACAGAAGCAGGGACCCTTATTATTTGCTCAGTGCTCTTGTAAGTTTGAATGGTCGCTGAACAAGTAGTTGTTAAATAAGGACCTGTATTTTGAAGAAGCAGGATAGAAAGAATATTGATACTTTTGAAATTTGATACTTTGGAGAAGACTCCTAAGAATATCATGGACAGTCAAGAAAACAAATGAATGAATCATTGAACCAATCAACTCAGAGTTCTCATTCAAGACACAAATGACCAGGCTCTCATTGTCTTACTTTGGACACATTATGTGAAGACCTAGCTCTCTGGATAAGGATCTAATGCTGGGAAAGGTGAAAAGAAAGAGAAGAGGATGACCAGCAGCAAGATGGATGGACCCAATTACAATGACAATGGATGCACAATTGAAAGACCTGAAAGAGCAGGTTAGGGACAGATCATTGTGGAGAAATAATTGTTCTTCTTCTTGTGCCATATCTGTCATCAGATGTTGACAATCACGTTGGCGATCCAAAATAATTAAAATAAAAATAAAAACAAAAAATAATTGTTAGGCATAAAAAAAACAATTTGATGACACATAATCAAAAATCAATTATTGCTGCTAAAATATCAGAATAGAAAAACTTTTCCAGAACATACCAAAATCTTGCTTCCCACCTCCATTTTGTTTCCCACAGTAGCTAATCATATAAATCTTTGCAAGCTTAAATTTAGAGAAAAACTTTATTATAACCAGAAGCTAGATGGACTCGTTCCAAGGGGAAAAGATAAGTAAACTGAAAGGGTAACGTTGTGACCAAAGATCCTACAAAACCTAGATCCAACATCACCCTAGCCCCATTTTCCCTAATAATGAACATCTTTGTTCTGTTAAATTATTACACTCAGAACAGACAAGCTGCTCATTTCTTTTCCAAATAAAGGCTACATCCACCTAGTTCCAGGAAATGTGGGGATGTGGCATCTTGCCTAAGTTTTTAATTATGAGCCAGATGGGTCAGAGGTTCTCTGTTAGAGGTTATGACTACTTCAGTGATTCTCAAGCTTCCCTTCTTTAAGATGATGGACTTCTAGAATTCCCCAGCCAGCAATTCTGAGAGAAGTTCACACATCTTAAAGAGGTCAAGGTTAAGAAACATTGCTCTACTTCCTGAAATAACCCCCTTCCCAAATATCCCCTTTATTCCTCCCAACTCCTGACTAGTTATCCAGGTCACTTCTGCCAAGTATTATTTACTGTTCTCTCATAACCTCACTTTCTTTTACAGCTGGTTGGTCCTAATTCCATTAAGAGGTTCTGCTAATGAGAGGCTGCAGAGGGCTTGGGCAAAATAATGCAATAAGGAGGAAATGACTTTTCTTCTCATTGGCCATGTGCCCTCTCTGGACTCTGGAAGCTGATGAATAGAAATGAAAACCATCTCTCTCCTGAGAGCTGCTGGCCCAAGGTAGCCAATGAAGCCTGCTATAATCTAATGCTGGACCAGAAATCCCATCACGACCAGCTGGCCTGAACAAGAGGACTGGCCTGGGGAAAGTGGAACAAAATACGTGATCACAACTTCTTTTATATCTCCTTTTCCTTCTCATGCTCTGATAAGACTCTGCAGTGCTTCAAATATGTTTTTAAAAGGAGCTTTGAAGGATAGAGGGACGTAAACACAGCACCAGTCTGTAACTGTTTAAAACAGCCATTTATTTTTTTTTACCAGGATGATGTGACAGCTGAAGGCAGACACATGATCCTGGGGGGAAATGTTGCTGCTATTGCTTGAAAGGGTTGAAGAATGGTGCTAAGTTTGCACGTGTATTTACTCCAAAGGACCTATTTTGAATTGTTTCCAAAGTGCTGCCCAACCCTGTTAATTCATTACCATTTTTTTTGTCCATTAACAGGTCTTGAACCTGATTTACAGTCCATGGTTGAGAGGGATTGCCTAAATCAGGGGTGTCAAACTCAAGGCCCGGAGGCCAGATCCGGCCCACAGGGTGCTTAGATCTGGTCCATGGGGCCACCCTGGAAACAGCAAAGGACTGGCTTGTGATGCCTCTGCCAGCAAAAATGGAGCTCGGAAGGGCTGCGTGTGGTCTCCTAAGCTCCATTTTTGGCTGCAACAGCCTCCTGCAGTCCTCTGCCAGCAAAAACAGAGCTCTGTTTTTCAGTGGCAGAGCACTTGGGCTACCACAGGTACCCCCAATATGAGTGACGTTGAGCTGGCCATACTCACCCTGGTTACTCCCACCCCAGCCCCCTGAGGTCAAACACAACCCTGAAGAGGCCCTCAATGAAATCTAGTTTGACACCCCTGTCCTAAATGCTCATTCAGCTATCATGATTTGCAGAGCCAGAAAATTATGGTTTGATTAATATCAGAAAGAATGAAGAAACTTTATGCAAGACAGAAATAGGAAAGGGCATGGAAAAGTCCTCTCTGGGTTGGAGACAGTGGTGGGTTTCAAAAATTTTTACTGCTAGTTCTGTGTGTATGGCTTGGTGGGCGTGGCTTGGTGGGCATGGCAGGGGAAGGATACTGTAAAATCTCCATTCCCTCCCCAATCCAGGGGAAGGTTACTGCAAAATCCCCATTTCCTACTGATCAGCTGGTACTAGGGAGGCAGAGAATAGATGGGGGCAGGACCAGTCAGAGGTGGTATTTACCGGTTCTGCTAACTACTCAAAATTTCTGCTACCAGTTCTCCAGAACTGGTCACCTCTGATTGGAGGTTTATCTTAATAAACATCTGTTTCTTTTCTACTGGACATCACACAGGCAGATACCACCGTTTTACTTGGGCTGTTTATATCATAACTGGGAAACCCTTCCTTCCTTCCTTCCTTCCTTCCTTCCTTCCTTCCTTCCTTCCTTCCTTCCTCATCACACATATACAGAACAGTCCAACAGTTTGCAAAGACTAGCATAACCTTCCTTCATTTTTGCGGAACTACAGCTGTTCTCCTGCAAAAACTTCATCGCTTCTCAGAGCTTTTATAGACAAACCCTCCTTCCTCCCTCTACCAGTTTATATAACCCATATTTGACTTCAAATATCAAACCCGCAAAGGGGATCTTGCCAAGAGATACATTCTTGGGAAAGTTGCAGCCACATGCTGCCTGAAATGAGAGCTACATCATGTCTATCGACATTATTTGTGTGATTTTTAAACAAAAGAAAGAAAATAGATCTTTCCATTGAGTTTTCCCACCAAGAGTTCAATAGGTCAATTTAAAAAGTGGAAAGCATTTTCAGAGAAAGCAATGCCTGAAATGTATTTTATTTTCAACATCTATAACCTGCATTTTCACAGCCTTTTTTTTTTTATTAACCCAAATCATTCATATAAAGAATGTTGTGGTTTTATACATGGCTGAAAACAGAAATTAAATTAAGAAATAAGAATATAAAGTTAAACTGGATATTAACATACTGGATATAAATGCAAATAATAATGCTGCTAACAAAAGTTAATTATGAATATTTAAAAATAAAGAGAAGGAGCAGGAGGATAAAAACTAAGAGTAAAGACAAAGTTGATGCAGAAAGTTGTAAAATTGTATATATCTGTTGTTAGTAGTATATTTTAACGTCTGATGTGTGTGTGGTTTTGTTTTTTGTTTTTGTCTCTTGACTTCTTTTGCTATTGTGTGTTTGGTTTTAAAAGGTAAAATACTCAATAAAAATTATTTTTTTAAAAAAAGAATGTTGTGCCTTGTGAAGATGTTGGATTTCCATGACCCTGTAATTTAAGATTACAGGAGTGTCTGATGACTCTAAATGGCACAAAGGTTAGGGAAACCTGAGTTTCTTTCTTCATAGAGCAACAGGAGTTTTCTTCTGGTGCTACATTGGAAATTAGTCTTGATTCCTTCTTTGAATACCTGAAACCCATAGGAACTGAGTAAAAGCCTGCAAAGTTTCACATCTAAGTATATGCCAGTTAGATAAAGGATCAGGGTTCCTATACAGGTAGTCCTCGATTTACGATCTCAATTGAGTCAATAAATTATGTTGCTAAGTGAGACATTTGTTAAATGATTTTTTCCCCATGTATGACCTTTCTTGCCACAGTTGTGAATCACTGCAATGTTAAGTTAGTAACATGGTTAAATGAACCTGGCTTCCCATTGATTTGCTTGTCAGAAGGTTGCAGAAGCTGACCACATAACCCCAGCACACTGCAACCATCGTAAATATGAGTCAGTTGTCCAGATTCTGAATTTTGATCGTGTGACCATGGGGATGCTGCAATGGTTTTAAGTGTGAAAAATGGTCATAAGTCACTTTTTTCATTGCCATTGTAACTTTGAATGGTCATTAAATGAACTGTTGTAAGTTGAGGACTACCTGTCCCTTTAGTTATTTTGCTGAAAAAGCAGTTCCATGTGTCACTTCTATCTTCTGGAATCTCCATGTCCAAGGTATTACAAGCAGGGGTGAAATCTAAAATTTGTTACTACCGGTTCTGTTGGCCATGGCTTGGTGGGTGGGTGGGTAATGTGACTGGGTGGGTGTGGCCAACTTCTTTTTTTTACTTTTAAAAGCATTTTTTTCTACAACCTTAAGAGGTTGCACAAAAAAATGCTTTTAGAAGCCTCTGACGATCAGGCAAGTCAGCTGGGATCGCCAGAGGCGTTTAAAGGCTTTTTTTTCCCTACAACCTCTTTGGCCGAAAGGCCAAAAAAAATGCTTTGAAAAGCCTCTGACAATCCCAGCTGAGCCGCACGATCATCAGAGGCTTTTTTTTAACTTTTAAAAGCATTTTTTCGACCAAAGAGGTTGTAGAAAAAATTCTTTTAAAAGTAAAAAAAAAACAGCATCTGATGATTGCGCGACTCAGCTGGCCATGGGGAGGAGTGCAGGGATTTTTGCTACCAGTTCTCCGAACCACCCAACGCCATCACTACTGGATTGGGCGATCCGGTCCGAACCAGGAGCATTTCACCCTTGATTACAACTGTTTCTTATAGAAGTTGTAGAGGATTTAGGCCATGGCTTTGAAGAAAAAGTATGCTTTACAGTAGGTACTACAAAAATAGCATCTTAGCAGGAAACAGAGGGACCTTCCTCTGTTGTTGACCTTCCTTGATTATTGTGGGTATAAGAGGGAAGAAAAAGGGGAAATGAAAAACTGTTAGTTCTTCAAAATTCTGCTATTAGTGTTTACATCAATAAAAGTAGAGTGCTAATATTTCTTGTGGTTTCCCTTTCTTTTCCTGTTCTACCACAAAAGATTGATAGAAGTCATATTTGTCATTTATTTTTTCAAATGGGTACACAGATGTTCCTGGCAAATTATCGTAAATTTGATTTTTCCAGAACTGGCTTGATGATTATCATCAAGGTTATATTTATTGGTAATTTCTTTATGAAAATTAAGAAGCAGGAAATCTATTCTGATGCATTCTTAGAGATGGCTTGCAGGTGATATACCTTTTCCAAGAACATATAATTTTACAGGTCAAATAATGATGTCAAATATATCAAATAAATTTTAAGGTGCCAGATGTTTTTAACCGGATGGTATTTCAGGAGAACATAAAAAAAGTAGTGTTTCCTATTTATATCCACTTGGTTGTAAATCATGTTTTAGATATAGCACCGATGGGAAACTAAGGGATCCTTTCGTTGGCACAGCTTGAGAACTGATTATTCTTTCAAAATACAAATTTATGGTTTCCAATAAGCTAAAAATAAAAGTCTTTATTTCTGAGCATCTGCTGCAGAAAGCCAAGTACTCCTAAGAGTGAAGAGTTGCTAATGCTTAGGAAGATCTGATCAGAATTTTAAAGTTAAGGATAAAATAACATCCTTACAATAAAAGCAGCTTGAATGTGGAAGCAATTCTTCAGAGAAGCGGTGTGCTTATGTCAGCTTATGCCAAGAACCAGGAATGACATATAGAGCTACTTCTGAGTAGTTTCCTTTATTGTTCCTCACTCATCCGTAGACGGACTCTCGCCAAACTAAAGCAATTAATTGCATAACTATAGATATACTTTGGGAATAGCTAAAAGGAGACATTTTACCATTCTTCCTGCCAACCAAACTTTCCAAGCTTTGCTGCCTCCCTCTGTATCCAAAATACATTTCACCACAACTTCTTAATCAATGGACTGATTAAGTAGAGGCTAGGAAACATCTGTCATCAGGGCCGGATTTAGATGAAAAGAGGCCCTAGGCTATTCCACTTATGAGGCCCTTTCACCTCCCATTTTTTTCAGTTCAGTGTTTTAGTGTTCACTGTTTTTAGAATAGTGTAATTTTAATTGTGCTAACAATTTGAATGTAGGCCCCTCTTGATCTTGAGGCCCTAGGCTGAAGCCTAGTTAGCCTATAGGAAAATCCAGCCCTGTCTGTCATGAATCCTTCAGTTTGGATTCCTGCACTGAGTATAGAGTTAGACTCAGTGGTAGGATGCTTCCGGTTTAACAACCAGTTCAGTGATCACACGCTTCGCATACGTGCAGAGTCTTACAAATGCTAACCTTCTGTGTTACCACTTGGGAGTATCAGCTCTGCCACGCCAATCAGCTGAGAAGATAAAGGTAAGTAAAGCATAGGGGCAGGTGGGCGGGCTAACCTGATCATCTGAGCAAACCGGTTCGCTCCCAGCTGATCGTCGCAGCTACCGGTTCGCCTGAACCGCTCTGAACCAGTAGAATCCCACCTCTGGTTAGACTCAATCACTTCAGTAATCATTGTAATTTTCAGATTCAAATCTAGAGGCAATGAGCTTGGTCCTTCGTCTAGACTGAGCACCATCTCTTGACCTCTCAGCTCCTTCTTCCAGATCCTAAGCTGCAGAAAACTTGAGAACTGTTAATGGTGTGCAGGCTATCTTCAGGTTGTAGGGGGAAAAAAAGAAGAAGGGTGACTACAGCAGTGCGATCAAAGTTTTACAATGCACATAAAAAACAGGCAGACTTCTGATTGCAATGTCGCAGCTACTCTCTTGACGTTTACTATGCCTGCAGACATACATGCCCATGTGCTTTAAGCAATTTCTCTAGCATATGAGCTCCAGGGCCATTTTCCTGCTAATAAAATTATCTCCATGAATGTTGGGTGGATATTCTTTCAGAGAAGTATAATAAAGAACACACATATTTGATAATACATGTAATAATGGCGGCGAGAATTGTATTTGCACAAAATTGGAAAGCAGAGAAAATTCCTACAAAGGGAGAGGTAATTAAAAAAATATTGGAATGTGCAGAAATGAATAGGTTGACATTGGCAATTAAAGGGAAAGAGGAGTCGGAGTATTATAACATATGGGGAAAATTTTATCAATGGATAGAAAATGAGTATAAACAATAAACATGGTATAGATAAGAACTTTGGGATGATTTAGTTATTATAGTATATTAAAAGTAAATGAAAAAGGAAAGACAAATGTATGTATTAAAAAATAATGATAAATTATGAAGATGAGGGCACAAAAATGTTATACCCAGAAGACACATGGATTGATTTAATAATGTACAGGAATGTAAGAAGAGATATAAGTATAAAGTAAAAAAGAAATTTGAAATGAAGATGTATGCGAATAGAAATTGGGGCTGCTTGAATACCATCTCAGATTGAATTGAAAAAGGAAACAACAAGGGAGTAGAAAAGGGGAGAGGAATAGAGAGGGAGAAGAAGGAGAGTTGGGAGGTGAGAAGAGAAGAACGGGAAAAGGAGGGGAAGAAAGAAGGGAAAGAGGAGGAGAGAGGGTAAGAAAGGGAGAAAGAAGAGAGGAGAGGGAAAAAAGGAGAGGAAGTAGAAAAGGGAAGGAGAGGAGGAATGAGGAAAGTAGAAAGAGATAGAAGAGGAGAGAGAAGGGAAGAAGAAAAGGAAAGGTTGTATTAAAATAAAGGAAGGAGATGGTAGAAGAGCAGACCTGAACAAGTAATTAGCAAATGGAAGTTAAAGAATAAGATGAATAAATAATGATTAATGATGGACAAGACTGTACATTTGAATGTTGATAAAAAATAAAAATAAAAAACTTTTTAAAAAAATGAATGTTGGGTGGAATGTTGAATGACTAGGATTTAAATAAATTTAAAAATAATCTGTCTCAGATTAAGAGAAAATACCCAAATTTGTCATCTTTATTTCATCTAGGAATTGACTTGCTTTTTGCAAGATTAGCTGGAAAACCAGGTTAGTATCAGGAACGGTTGGAGATACGAAGAAAAGCAACATGACACATGTTCATGACAACATGAAGCAACATAGTTGTGGCTGGGATTTTCTCATCCTCCCCCCATTTTGAAAGCAAGGAGTTGAAAGTTAAACTACACGAAGCCTATTTTAGGACATGCTTTACAAGGATTATGTCAGGCGGAAAAAATCAAAACCATTTGTAAGGTTGCAGTATAGATTTATTCAAGATTTATACACAAGAAACTGATCAAATAAGGTCAACATTAAATTGGCATCAGATAAGGAACAATTGAATTGAGGAGAGGTTGAACTTGGATCATTTGTGGGAACGCAATGGGTCTAAACTGATGATGTGCTTAACTCCACCCCCCAGCCTGCTTTTCTCCTATAGGTTGTGCTTTTTCTCAAATAAATCATACTCTGAATGTATGCCCCAACTGGATACTTTCTGAATGTCTGGGTTCTACTTACCTTTACTACTGGCTCGCTTCATGCCCGCACAAATGCGCAGAAGCTTCTGCGCATGCGCAGATCACTTATGATGAAGTCTGGGTCAGTGGGTGGATCCTCCCGCCGGTTTTACTACTGGTTCTATAGAACTGGTCCAAACTGGGGGCAACCCACTACTGTTCTGAACAACAAGAGTTCATAGATTACACATGGATCTGGGCTGCATTTGGCACTTTCTTCCCTCTTGTATAAAATATTGTCTCCTCACCTGTGTCCTCGGACACAGTTCTGGAGGCTGGAGGTTCTAAGTTATCTGAACAAATATCTTCAATCTCAACAAATCTCAACTAATTAGAAATGACTGAGATAGACACACCAGTGTGAAGGATAACATGGATCCCATATGTACAGTATCATATTTTTAACATGTATAGTGAATATATGTGAAGGGCTGAATGGGTACCTATTTTCCTGCATTGAAAAATGTTATATATAACTAACTATATGCTTAGCTTAGGGGCTTATCTAGAAGTGTGCCTCTTGCTCACAATTAAGGAGTTATAGAAAATTTCTTCAGGCTTGGGTATGACATTATTATTATTATTATTATTATTATTATTATTATTATTATTATTATTAATTAGACTTATATACCGCCCTTCTCCTTACGGACTCAGGGCAGTGAACAGCTGAATAAAAACCAGTACATAAAAGTTAAAATAAATTATAAAAACAAATATAAATTTGGCTGAAAATTTAAAACAGATAAATATTAAAATAGATCAAATCTAAAAAACTCTAAAAGATTTTAAAATTAGAAGGGATCAGGCTAGACCGGCAAGTTGGAAAAGATGAGTTTTCAAAGCCCGACGAAAAGTCCGGAGGTCGGCGATTGTTCTCAGTTCTGGAGGAAGATCGTTCCAGAGGGTGGGTGCTGCCACAGAGAAGGCTCTCCCCCTGGGGGTCGCCAGCCAGCATTGTCTGGCTGACGGCACCCTGAGGAGGCCCTCTCTGTGGGAGTGAACCGGCCGGTGGGAGGCAATTGGTGGCAGAAGGCGGTCCCGTAAGTACCCTGGTCCTAAGCCATGGAGCGCTTTAAAGGTGATTACCAACACCTTGAAACACACCCGGAAGTCCACCGGCAACCAATGCAGCTCACGCAGGAGAGGTGTCACATGGGAGCGCCCCATCGCTCCCATAATCCCTCGCGCGGCCGCATTCTGTACCAGTTGGAGCCTCCGGGAGCACCCCAAGGGGAGCCCCATGTAGAGAGCATTGCAGTAGTCCAAGCGAGACGTGACGAGCGCCTGAGTGACTGTGCGTAGGGAGTCCCGATCTAGAAAGGGCCGCAACTGGCGTATCAGGCGGACCTGATAGAAAGCCCCCCTGGCCACAGCTGTCGTATGATCCTCTAAAGACAGCTGTGGGTCCAGGAGGATGCCCAAGTTGTGCACCCTTTCCATGGGGGCCAATGATTCGCCCCCAATAACCAACGATGGAGACAGTTGGCTATATCGGGACGCCGGCAGCCACAGCCACTCGGTCTTGGAGGGGTTGAGTCGAAGCCTGTTTCTCCCCATCCAGACCTGCACGGCTTCAAGGCACTGGGACATCACTTCCACGGCATCGCTGGGGTGGTCTGGGGTGGAAATGTACAGCTGAGTATCATCAGCATACTGATGAAACTCTACCCCAAAACCACGGATGATCTCACCCAGCGGCTTTACATAAATGTTGAACAAGAGGGGCGAGAGGACCGACCCTTGTGGCACCCCACACACTAGGTGCCTCGGGGTCGACCACTGCCCCCCTGTCAACACGGATTGTGACCGGTCGGAGAGGTAGGAGGAGAACCACCGCAAAACAGTGCCCCCCACCCCCAATCCCTCCAACCGGCGCAACATGATACCATGGTCGATGGTATCAAAAGCCGCTGAGAGGTCTAACACCACCAGGATAGAGGAGTACCCCCTACCCCGGGCCCTCCAGAGATCATCCACCAATGCGACCAATGCCGTTTCGGTGCTGTATCCAGACCTGAAGACGGACTGCAGTGGGTCTAAATAGACAGCTTCATCCAGGTACTGGGGGAGCTGCCATGCCACCACACTCTCAACAACCTTCGCTAGGAAGGGAAGGTTGGAGACTGGACGATAATTTGCCAAAACAGCTGGGTCCAGGGAGGGCTTCTTGAGGAGGGGTCTCACCACCGCCTCCTTCAAGGCGGCCAGCAGGGCACCCTCACTCAAAGAAGCATTTATAATGTCCTGGAGCCAGCCTCGTGTAACCTCCTGGGAGGCCAGCACCAACCAGGAGGGACACGGGTCCAATAAACATGTGGTTGCATTCAGTCTTCCCAGAATCCTGTCCATGTCCTTGGGAGCCACAGGATCGAACTCAGCCCAGATAACGCTCTCAAGATCTGGCTCAGTCACCTCGCCTGAACTAACCCAGTCAGAGGCCAAATCATCCCGAATCTGAGTTATTTTATCATCCAGATATTGAACAAAGTCCTCAGCACGTCCCTGCAAGGGATCCTCCCGCGCTCCCAGATGGAGGAGGGAGCGGGTCACCCTAAACAGGGCGGCTGGGCGATTATCTGATGACGCGATAAGTTAGATTTAAATAGTTAAATAGTTAGATTTCGCCGTTTTTATCGCCACTATGTAAGTCTTAATATGAGCTCTTACTAGTGTCAAGTCAGATTCAGAGTGACTGGCCCTCCAACCGCTCTCTAGGTGTCTTTTCCGGTGCTTCATCTCCCTCAGCTCCTCAGTAAACCAAGGAGATAAGTGAGTTCGGCGCCGGGTCAGAGGCCACAAAGGCACGACGCGGTCCAAGACCCCACCGGCCGTCCTATCCCAGGCGGCCACCAGGTCCTCAGCCGAGTCGCGTGTCAGTGTCTCAGGAAATGGCCCAAGCTCTGTCTGGAACCTATCAGGATCCATCAGGCGCCTGGGGCGGAACCACCTAGTCGGTTCCGCCTCCCTGCGGTGAGGTGCAGCAGTCAGAAAGTCGAGTCAAAGGAGCGAGTGGTCAGTCCATGACAAGGGTTCCACTCCTATATCCCCAATGTCAAGACCACTCAACCACTGATCAGAGACAAAAACTAGATCCAGGGTGTGTCCACCAATGTGAGTCGGGCCCTGAATTACCTGGGTCAGGTCCATGGCCATCATGGAAGCCATGAACTCCCGGGCCATCTCAGATGTTTCACCGATAGATGGCAGATTGAAATCCCCCATGACCATAAGCCTGCGGGTGTCAACCGCCACCTAGGCTACAACATTGAGAAGCTCGGGCAGGGTCGTTGCCACGTGGCAGGGAGCCAGGTACGTGACTAACAGACCCATCTGCCCACCAGGACCCCACCTCACAAAGATGGACTCACACCCAGCTATCTGAGGTACAGTGGCCTCCCTCGGACCCAGACCTTCCTTAATAATGACCGCTACTCCCCCACCCCTACCCTGGGCTCTTGGCTGGTGGAATGCAAGGAAACCTGGTGGGCACATCTCCACGAGGGGAACCCCCCCTCGTGGCCCAACCAGGTCTCGGTAATACCAGCCAGGTCCGCACCCCCCTCTTGAAGAAGGTCACATATGAGGGGGGCCTTATTTACAACAGACCTCGCATTGCATAACAACAGCCGGAGCCTCGGGTACTGAGACTCTAAACAACCCGGGGAACGGGAGTAGCTTGGGGGACCGGGGCAAGCAATCGCTCGAAGACAACGAGTGCGTGCCCCGACCACACGATATGGTCCCCTGCTCTCGCCATATCTGGCCCTCCCACACAGCGTATTTATAACACAGCCCTCAACAGAGGGCTCTATAGGAGCCCTCTTGCCTCCAGAAACTAAACCCCCTATGACATCACAAACTGCCGGGCCTGTCCCTCTCCCCCCCGGGTTCCTCCCCAAACCTGCACCCTCCCCCACCCCGGAACCCCCTAAAACACTCATTAAAAAAGAACTTTAAAAACCCCTCAGTCCCCGTTTTGCGACATGCCACCTCTCGGGGTCCCAAAACCCGTCATTAAGGTAGGCCCTCGATAACATAGAGGGCCAAACCCATGAGAGGGGGGAATCTCGCAGGGCAAGAAGCGTAGACCTAGGGTACATCCGATGCAAATGTGGGCAAAGAAGATGGAAGGCATGGCAGAGGTCCATAATAGTAGTTCAGAATGTCCTGAAGCAGGACTAGGTCAGTCAGGAGAAATGCCACCTCCCTCTCACAGTAGCGGCTAGGAGTCTCTGCATTCTGTCCAGCTGAGGGGATGTCCAGACCACCCTCTCATGGTGGTCCACCATAGAAGGCAGGTGGGTTAGAAAGTCCAAGGCCACTCTCTCACCGTGGCCCAGCAAATTCATCCTGCAGGTGTGGCACCCCCTCAGGGGCTCCACAAGTCCTCCCGTGAGCTGCCCTGTTCTCCAGTATGGCCAGCCAGCGGAATGATGGGTAGAGCCAAAGTTCGAAGCACAGCTCCGGAGAATAGCGGGCAGATAGCGGAGGAGCGAATATAGTTCGAGGGCCAGCGGAGGATAAGCGGGATGGCGGGGGGAAGGGGACAGCTCCATCAGGGTATAAAATATGTGGCCCCCAGATTGTAAATCCGTTCTGTTGGTGGGAGGAACCTTCACCACCAACAGTAGCCATAGGGGGGCAACCCTGTTGGACCAACTGGATCTTTACCTCCTTATGGATCTTTACCTCCTTATGGAGGTAACATAGATTAAAAACTCAGTAAGTAGGTTGTGGAACTATAGAAAAGTTTCATTTTGACTGAAAGGAGACTCGTTACTATGAGAATGTTGGATTGAGAGGTCTACCTTGGCTCCTGCCTCTATATTCAAATGTTTCAGTATGTTTTGGCTGAACATCTCCCCGCTTGGGAATAGCTTTGTATATTTTCAATTGCTGTGGCTCTTCCATCAGGAAGAAAAATAGAGTCTGCTATGCCAGATAATGCGGGATCAACAAAATTCCTGCAAGAAATGAGGTTGACCATATGTATTTATGTTGGCCATTTCTTACCATTTACCAAAGTAAATTTCATTCTGTGTTTTTTTCCAAAGCTCATTTCCCCCCATCAGTTAGACGTTCCCCTACCATAAGTGATGAGAGGTTTAAAGCAACATATTCATGGTGTCCTGTGTAACAACCTGCCTATTAACAAATGATGGAGCAGGCATTATAGGAAAAAATGGAGCAAACGGAAAAACAGGAAACATAGGATTTATACAGCAATGATCTCCCCAAAAGAGTTCATGAAATTTATTTGTTCTGTGTGCTACTTATACTTCTTCAAAGTCACAACTGATTATCCGGGGACTGAGACAGCATGGCTCATAAGAATGGGAAAACAGCCCTACTGAGCCAAATCTGTTTAGTTCAGTCTTTTATTCCAACAGTAGCCAAAAAGATCATTGAACCCCAGAGTCAGAAACAATAACACTGCATTCATGTTTCCTTGCACCAAGAACTGGAAGGAATACTGTCCCAATCTCTGACACGGTAATAGTCATTTATGGTTCACCTTTATTCTTCATCAATTGCCTTAAACAGTGTAATAAATGTAATTGATAAAAAGAGAACATTTATAGCTCAGGGTTGAATTGAGAGGATGTTGGTGTTCTCTGAACTTGTTTTCTTGTGGACTTGGTGGTGTTGGTGTTCTCTGAACTTGGTTGTTTTCTTGTGGATGTTTCATTACCAAACAAGCACTGATGATGTTGCCTAGTATGGTAAGGAAACATTTGCAAGAAAACAACCAAGCTCAGAGAGCACCAACACCCCAGAAGCCTGATTTCCACCCTGATCTCAACCCAAAAGTAAGAAGCAGCCTGGTCTTTCCCCACCTGCTTCTCCCCACACTCAGAAGGATGGTGCCCTGGATTCAAATCAGGAGAAGGTCCTGCCTGGTTAAGCCTCATCTCGGCCTGCACACAACCATCATTCAAGACTACGGTTTGCATTACCTACAAGAACAGCATCTGGCAAGGCACAGGCTCCACTTCACAAGAACTGGGAAGAATGTATTCAGAAAACAACTGGCTCAGCTTAAAACTGAGGGGGGAAGGTGACCAATCTTTAGGATCTTTAGGATTTAATCCCAAGCATAAACCCCAAAACAACCAATCAAACAAGGAGGTAGAGAGTGATGGGAAGGAATAAAAATTCAGGTGATCTGAAAAACTCAGATTTGTCTGAGATGGCGTAGAGCCGTGATGGCAAACCTATGGCACGCGTGCCAGAAGTGGCACACAAATCAGCTGCTCTTCTGGTTTCCAGCGTGCGCATGTGTGCCAGCCAACCGATCTTCATGTGTGCCAGAGCATGCCGGAGCCCTGGAAACCTGAAGATCAGCTGGCCAGGGTGCATATGCACGCTGGCCATCTGGTCTTGGGGTATCTGGTGCTCCAGCATGCATGAAGACCAGCCGGTTGGCCCACATGCACAGGCCGAAAACCAGAAGAACAAGTGGCCAGTGCGCATGTGCATGAGCCAGCTGGTCTTCAAGTTTCTGGCACTCTGGCACGCACGAAGACCAGGTGACCAGCACGCATGTGCATGCCGGAAACCAGATAACCAGGTAGCCGGCGTGCTCATGTGCACCAGCCAGCTGGTCTTTTGTGTTTCCAGGGTTCCGGTTTGAGCACTTGGTGCAAAAAAGATTCGCCATCACTGGCTTAGGGTTTCCTGCTTGAGCAGTGGGCTGGACTCAGTGGCGAGTTCTATTTATCTTTACTACCGGTTCACATCGCGCCTGCGTGTGTTCTCCTCCGCATGCACAGATCACCTATGATGATGTCTGGGTCAGTGGCTGGAGCCTCCCACCAGTTTTACTATTGGTTCCTGCAAACCGGTCCAAACTGGGGGCAACCCACCACTGGTTGGACTAGAACACCCCCCCAAGGTCACTTCTAACTCTTTTTCTATTATTCTATTAAGCCACATAAATAGCAATAGCATTTAGACTTATAGTATATACTACTTCACGGTGCTTTACAACCCTCTCTAAGCGGTTTGCAGAGTCAGCATATTGCCCCCAACAATCTGAGTCATTTGGAGTCTGGCTGCATTTGCCAAAATCCAGGCGGTAACATCAAAAAGGAAAGTACAAACCCACATGGAAAAGTATTATTTATATTCTGGAGGATGTATCTCTCTTTTTTCATCACTCTGTTTGGCCAAATCTAGTCTGGCAAAGGATGCACCAGTATTTTTTGCTGCAGTGACTGTTTCAATTTCCTCCCCATTAGCCCAGTGGTGAAATCCAAATTTTTTTACTACTGGTTCTGTGGGCGTGGCTTGGTGGGCGTAGCAGGGGAAGGATACTGCAAAATCCCCATTCCCTCCCCACTCCTGAGGGAAGGATATTGCAAAATCTCCAGTCCCACCCCACTCTGGGGCCAGCCAGAGGTGGTATTTGCCGGTTCTCCGAACTGCTCAAAATTTCCGCTACCGGTTCTCCAGAACCTGCAGGAACCTGCTGGATTTCATCCCTGCATTAGCCCATCCTTAGCACTTCTGCTCTTACTTTGGGAACCAGCATTTTGGTAGTGTGGATGAAACAGCTTTTCTGTTGCCTTACGTTATTGGAGGAATCTTTTGTGTATCCTTGCTACTTATAAGAAAAGATGTAAGAAAGATTCCTGACCTCAGTGCCTTCCGACGAGCCCTGAAGACTCTGTTGTTTCATCAAAACTGGTCTGACTTAAATCTGTGTTAAATTTTTAAAAGGGGTTTTAGTAGGGGTTTTAAATTTTATGGCCAAATAGTTTAATTATTTTATTAGTTTTAATTTTTATATGTGATTGTTTTAATATGGCTGTAAACCACCCTGAGTCCCATTCGGGAGAAGGGCGGTATATAAATGCAATAAAACCTAAACCTAAACCTTCTGAAGAAGCTTCTTGGATGAGAAGCTAAATGTCTTCAAGGAAAAAACCAAGAAAGTCCATTTCCCTTTTGAAAAGCACCTTTGGGACAACCATGACCTGGATGATTGAGAATCTCCACAGTCCTTCTGGGCAGAGTTCTCAATGGAACAGATGCCGCCTTGGTTCAAAAGGACATTTATCTGACCATGTAGCACATAGATTTCCTATTTCTATTCTCTGTACTGGTTAGTGGTTTTAAAGTAATCGGATCATGTACATATTACTGCTATGGCCTACTAGGAATCTGTTGAGGATGGGACATGCCCAGAAAGTTCCCGAGGACAAATTCTAAATTAATCATTATATCAACTCCTGAATTAATTTTAGAAGACTTTTATTGCCATTAGTTTACAAATGCTTCCCAGAATTTGACAGATCATCCAAACATGTACTTGGTTTCAAAGTGAAATGCTCATTGGTATCAACATGTTTTGCAGCTACTCTCATCAGTTACGCATAACAAATAGCTACCAAATAACCCATTTTCTTACATTTGTGGCATTCTTCCATCTTGGCAGTGCATCCCGATTTTTGTTTGTCTTTTTCCGCAGTAAGTACATCTAGAGTCCATCTGCTGCATTGATAGAAATTGCATTGATAGCGAGTCAAAGCTCACATAGGCTTTCCTTTCTACTGTTTGAATGCTGGCCTGTTTTAGCAACCATCTGCATTCCGCACCTCTATTAAGATTTCTTGATTTGGTCCTATCTGGCCCTTGAAATGCTCAGAATAGTTAATACCTGCTCCTGGCATAGTTAAAATAATTTCTGTTGCTTCTGAAATAATGTTTTGTTCATTTGTTTTGTGGATGTCTTGATTGTTTTAGTGTTTTTTTAATGAATAATTTTAGAATTGTAAGCCACCCAAGTCACTTAGTTGAGTTAGGCAGCTATAGAAATCAAATAAATAAAACTAAAATACCTACTTGGTACCGGATATCCTCATTTTTGTTCAATCATCATGCAGCTGCCTTTTACTTATTGATTAAATTTATATTCCACCCCTTTCACCAATAAGACAATTCTGGATGGCTTACAGACAGTAAAAAGATAAATATAGAAACAATTAAAAATTTAAAAGCTATATAAAAACTAGAACCAAGATGACAGATGGCATCGGGATGAGAATTTCTCCTTACCTCATCAACCACCTCCAGCTACTGTGTATATAAGATTTTGGAAATTCCCCAGGCTTTTGTCAAACACATTTTCTAATTACTACATGATTGTTTCCCAGCACCAGCAGTAAAAGATTTTAAAAGGGTTTTTTGCCTGTGACTCATTGGCATAAATAAGGCTCGATACCTGAAGATCTTCTTCAGTTTAATAGCTATCTTGTATAGGAGGAATCCTGTGGAAGATACACGGAAGAATCTCTGCTTCCATCCAACAATCCAGCAGTTAAGTCTCTTGCTAATTACCCAAACTTCAGAGCTTTCAATTTCTTCTTACTCGTATTTCCAGAGTTGCTAAATGGTTCATATTCCTGACAGTATGATTGTTTTTTATAAATAAGTCCGAGACTTACATTAAACCATACTAAGGAGATTTTCATTAACCACAACCTGCTTACAATTCATTGTATGGTTTGATCAACCCGCCTTAGCATTTTGCTCAGTTTTACATCAGGA
Organism: Masticophis lateralis; assembly: GCA_030761175.1. Lineage (NCBI taxonomy): Eukaryota > Metazoa > Chordata > Lepidosauria > Squamata > Colubridae > Masticophis > Masticophis lateralis. The sequence continues at coordinate 328,459,027 of JAUDYJ010000001.1, forward strand.
TCAGTCAAGCATGTTTTCTTTGCAAGGTATTTTCCTTCCATATTAATCTACTGACTAGGCTCCCATTGTACTACAAGCTGCATTTTTGACAGCCTCGTCACATATTTGAGTCATCTCCTTTTAAGGATGGTCAGATTTTTGGCCAGAATACATCTTATGGCAGTTTGTTTGTATGCTTGATTGATTTCTATAGCCGCCCATCTCAGCTCACAATTCAAAACATATTATATTATGATTAAAAACATTTTTAAACAAATTTAAAACAATAAAAACTGTAAAAAGCATTAAATCAGTAAAAAAAATATTAAAACACCAATGCAAGCAGGAGTGAAATCCAACAGCTTCTGACAGGTTCTGGAGAACCGGTAGCGGAAAGGTTGAGTACTTCAGAGAACCGGTAGTGGAAATTTTGAGTAGTTCGGAGAACCGGCAAATACCACCTCTGGCTGGTCCCAGAGTGGGGTAGGAATGGAGATTTTGCAATATCCTTCAGCTGTCACGCCCAAGCCACACCACACCCAAGCCACACCCACAGAACCAATAGTAAAAAAAAAAGTATTTTACCACTGAATGCAAGTACAAAAAAGCAAGGTATGTGACCTGTTAACAATACAGACCAGGAGGCAGGGCTTTTGGTGCATGTAGCCCCTCAGGACTGGGAGCATAGTCAGGTTTTTAGAGCTTTACAAAAGGCTAACAGGGTTGGGGCCATATTCTAATCTCTGAAAGGAGGATGTTCCACAGAATAGAAGCTGCTGAAGAAAAAGCTCGTCTTCTAATTCCTATGTTTAACTAGATGTCTATGTAAAGAAGTGCTTCCTGTGCCTTTAACCTAACTCAAATCTCCTATGTCCCAAGAAGCTCTCCCATCCTTTCTTCTTGCGATGAATTGTGAGGTGGTAGCAGCACTACCTTCACAGGCATCTGTTCCAGTCATTGCACAATCCATCGTTCTGGGGATCTTTTCAGAATAATACCTGAATCAGTATCCAGTGATGTCAATGTTACTTTGATAACTCTTTGAAGAACTGGCAAGTCCTTTCCTCACCACCAGCAGAGGGCCCCTTAGGCTGCTTCTTTTACAATAAAAGCTTCATTGTGATACAACATCCATTTGTTGGAAGACAAACTGATGAGGCTGCTCTGTGCCACCTTCTTTCCCCACAGGGAAATATCACCCTCTACCTTGTCTTTTGGAGGAACAAACAGGTAGAAGAGCCATGGTGGCGCGGTGGTTAGAATGCAGTATTTCAGGCTAACTTGGCTGACTGCCAGCAGTTTGATTCTCACCAGCTCAAGGCTGACTCAGCCTTCCATCCTTCCAAGGTGGGTAAAATGAGGACCCAAATGTTGGGGGCAGTATGTTGACTCTGTAAAATGCTTAGAGAGGGCTGTAAAGCACTGTGAAGCGGTATGTTAAGTCTTAGGGCTACTTCTATATTATCCAATGAAGTGCTACACTTCAGCAACTCACCTTTCTAATGGAGAATATCTCAAGGCCAAGGAAGAGTCCAATGGCATTCAGGGAAATGTGATTTGGAAAGGCAGTGGTTTGTTTCAGGACATGGTGTTAAACCACTTGATTTTAAAATTTAAAATTTTTAATTTTAAACAGAGGGTAGAAAGAGATGGGCAGGCCCAAAAGAGGGTATCTGTGGACATATTGTACCCATAGGATCAGTATCAGGGACTCTTAGTCTAGAGCAGGGGTCTGCAAACTTAAACACCCAAAGAGCCATTTGGAACCCTTTCCCACAGAAAAGAAAACACCGGGAGCCACAAAACCCTTCCCGTGCCTGACTATTTCTTGAGCGGCCACAAAACTAGCATATGTAGTTGAATTAAATGTTCTGTTTTCTTCTGAAACTTTTATTTATTTATGGTTTTATCCATGGTTGCCATACTGGGGGTTGAAAAGCTCAATAAATTGTGTGCCAATGGGTGTCACACATTGGCGGTTGCGACACATATTTTGAGTGACAGGGAGCCGCAGCAGAGGGGTAAAAGAGCCACATGCGGCTCCAGAGCCACAGCTTGCTGACCCCTGGTCTAGAGGAACCTGTAACCCATCCATTCTGTGATTTGCAAAAAGAAGAAAACAGAATTTAGACACGTTTATAATATTACAAATTAATATAAACAACATATTTCACCAATACAGTTCAAATTTTGAACATATGCTAAAGTCTTCTGAGTCAGGTTCAGCTTCTAATGATCTCTCGACCACAACCATGTCGTTTTCCTGGCAATACAATGAAAATGGTTTCCATTTCCTTCTTTTAAGATATATTTTTTAAATTCCCTGGCTAGTCTTTAGCACTGACATTTTTGGGTGGTCTCCCATTTAAATACTAATGAGATCCAACTCTCAATAGCATTTTAAAATATGTCAACTGGTTGGATATCTCTTTTAATGCATTCCATGGATTATTAGTGCCTGACCCCAGGGGTGAAATGCTCCCAGTTTGGGCAAATAGGTTGTAAAAAAATGCTTTTAAAAGGTTTAAAAAAGGCTCTGACGATCGTGCGCCACATCAGAGCTTTTTCTTTTACCTTTTAAAAGCATTTTTTACAATCTATTTGCCCGAATAGGTTGTAAAAAACCGTTTTAAAAAAGTTTTTTTTTAAAAGTTGGCCATGCCCACCCACATTACCAAGCCACGCCCACAGAACCGGTAGTAAGAAATTTTACATTTCACCACTGCCTGACCCCCAAAAAACACCTTATGCCCCTTGCTGTACATTTCTGTTCCATCGCATCCTGTGTTATTCAGAAGTATCTCAGCCCTGAATTTGCTTAGGAAACAGGGAGATGAAGGATAGAAAACTTTCCTCTTGTGAATAACTCATTTCTAGAATGTAAGCTATTGAGTCTGGTATCTTATAACGTGAATTTAAATAAGCACAGGTCTCGATTAAAAGCTATTTCTTCACTTTGTTGGCTAGGGATTAGGAGATTTGAAATCCAACACATGGGGGAGCCATCAAGTTGGGAAATGAAAGTTTATGATCAAGTGTTCTGGGCTCTTAAATTTGAAGGTTTAACTCCTCAGTCAGTCAGTTAAGAAGATGCACGACATGTCCATATATTTTCTATTGTTCCCCAAGAGCTTGTAAATGCTTTTAAGTTTCATCTTTCCAAACATAAAAAGTACTCATATTTTATATTTTATCTGCCAGGCCTTCAGCCAGGCTGGATGACACAGCTCCATTAAAACTGTCAAAAACAGTATTGGCCTGAATTTGTATTGGCCTCATTTTTGCCAGATGAATCACATTTATAAAGCAGGGCAATAATATAAAAGACAAACAATACAAACATCATAAGAGGCCCTTGACATGTGAAGCCACAATGTACTCAACGTAGAACTTTTCTGACTGGCAGGGACCATGTTCTTTTCTCCAAGGCATCCTTGGCAATTTTGGGCTTCGTTATAATTTACTAACCCATACCAGAAATACAAGTTCCTGTAACTCAGCAGTATGCCACATGCTTTGCATTCAGACAGGGTTGAATTGAGGGGTTGTCATTAATTCCAAGGCACGTTGGGAAACATTTTGTTTAAAACCTGAGTAGGGACTGTGCCTGTGTTCACACAACACTCTAAATCAGGGGTCTCCAACCGTGGCAACTTTATGACTTGTGGACTTCAACTCCCAGAATTCCTCAGACAGCTTTACCAAGGTTGGAGACCCCTGGTCTAAATCACACAATAATTTTGGCTTAATGTACTGAGTCTATTTATTTGACTTCTATTCTCTCTTCATTATTTTATGAGTAAAGTATATTTTAAAAAACTGTAGAAATGATAGCAGATTTTAGGAGAAGCCCTCCTACACTACCACCACTCACAATACTAGACAACATAGAAGCAACCTTTAAATTTCTAGGCTCTATTATATCTCAAGACTTAAAATGGACACCTAACATCAAATACGTCATCAGAAAAGCACAACAAAGAATGCTCTTCCTGCACCAGTTCAGAAAGCTCAGGCTGCCCAAGGAGCTAATGATTCAGTTCTACAGAGGAATTCTTGAGTCTGTCATCTGCACCTCTATAACTGTCTCGTTTGACACTGCAACCAATCCAGACAAACACAGACTTCAACAGATAATTAGAACTGCAGAAAAAACAATTGCTAACAATCTGCCTTCCGTTGAGAACCTGTATACTGCAGGAGCAAGAAAGAGGACTGTGAAAATATCTACAGACCCTTCACATCCTGGACATAAACAGTTTCAACTTCTACCCTCAAAATGACTCTAAAGGGCACTGCACGTCAGAACAACTAGACACAAGGACACTTTTTCCCGCATGCCATCTCTCTGCTAAACAACTAATTCCCACAATTGTCAAACTATCTAAAAAGGCAGTATTACCATCATTATTCTCATCTTCCCTATTACTTATCTCCTTATCTTCTTATGACTATAACTTTGTTGCTTGTATCTTATTATATATATTGTTTACTTAGTATCCTAGTATGATTTATGTTGATTGCTTATTTAATATCCATGACTAACTGTTGTATCTAATGTTTTATGGTGAATGTATTTTACAATGACTATGTTAATGATCTATCACTATTGTTGTATATTCATAGAGAGCTTACGCACCAGAAACAAATTCTTTGGGTGTCTAATTTCACTTGGCCAATAAAGAATTCAATTCAATTCAATTCAATTCAATTCAACTATATTCTATTCTATTCTATTCTATTCTATTCTATTCTATTCTATTCTATTCTATTCTATTCTATTCTATTCTATTCTATTCTATTCTATTCTATTCTATTATTTCAAGGCAGCAAACATATTTAATACTCCTTCCTCCTCCTGTTTTCCCAACAATGCTGGAGTGCATTGGGCTGAGCATAACTGGCCCAAAGTCACCCAGCCAGCTTTCATGCCTAAATCAGGACTAGAATTCATGCTCTCCTGGTTTCTAAGCCATCACCTTAACCACTAGAGATCAAACTGGCTCTCTAGATGAACTGTCCAGCCCATGTTGTTAGCTGTTCTGCCCCAGCTACAGACCCCAAAGAACGCAGCACACACAAACTCTATACAAAGTTTATTTTACTCAAATGACTCAGCCTTTATCCACCAAAGGCTGTTAATAAACTGTCTTAACAGCCTATCAGAATTCTGAGGTAAGGTAATCACAGTTTTACTAGAGTTGGCAGAAAGCCCAGAAGCAATTTTGAAGAGAATCCAGACACGAAGGAGAGTAAAATAAAGTTGTTCCCTACAGCTTGCTGCAAACGGCGTTCCTTCTTAAATAGACTAAGGGAATGGCCAATTAGCCCCAAGCCTTACTCTCAAGGAGACCTCCTCCTGAGGAGCCACTCCTGCCTTTTGGCAGCTTTGCGCGCCCGTGCATTGAGAAGAGGCTCCTCCTCTTCGTCCTCTTCACTTAAAGGAGTTTCTGGAGGTTCTGAAGGCCTTAGCAGAATCCCTGCCTCTGGCACATCTTCTCCAGCCTCCTCACTGTCTGACTCGAGCGCCAGCTGCACAGGCTGCTGGCGCAGCACCACACCAGCCTCCTCGTTGTTGGAATCAGCTACAATCCTCACAGGCTGCTGATGGGCCACAACATTAGCATGAGACAGTGGGTGTCATGGATTAACGCAGTAAAACATGATTAAATTATCCATGAGTAAGCATATCATGTGAATGTAGCCAACAACTGGGTTTACACACAATCCTAAACTGTGGTTTAGTTATGATATTGACTAAATCTCAACTACCTGCATTGTTGTTTAAATAATTTTCGTGTGAGATATATATGAGCACCCACAGAGTCACGAACATACAGTCTCTTCAATTTGGTCCAACACCTAGCAGCAGACTCTTCACCACAAATATGGACAAGCTGCTAGTCACCCAGTGTTAGTCCAATAATACAAAGAGCTTGTTCATTGTCTCTGTTAAACTTGGCTAATTTCTTCGCATCTTCCTCATCAGGAGGATCCCATGCTGTTACATCCAGTGGATTATTTACTATGTCCCACAGTCCTTCTCTATGCAAAAGTAGATTACATTTTGTAGACCAGGATACATAATTTGTTCCATCCAGCCGGGTTATCATGGAAAAATTTGCTGCTTGTTCTAGTGCTATTTTCACTTGGATTGTTTATCACAAACACAGTTTGTACTACTCACATTAACTCTCAGTTTAGCTTTGAACAATCCTAGTTAGTTCTGGTTGGCTCTGGGCCCATAACCAATGTTAAGGATATTATTGTTGTGTTAGCAACCAGCAGAGTATAGTGCACAGAGAAACATTGCTGAGAGCAATGAAATAAGAGATACGTGCAAACTGGTTTATCAAAAGTTTTCTTTATAGTGAAAAAACAGTGTCATAGTCTTTGAAACAGTCCAAGTCTTTGCCAGTTAAATCAGTCCAGTGATACAAAAAGCTTCTTACCACACAAACAGTAGTTGGTTAGAATAACAAGCTACTCTGGTTCACAAACCACGATGGTAGCAGAACCACCCAACGGTGATAGCACAATGGTAGCAACTCCTCACACAATGGTAGCATATCATCAACTGAATACATTACAGTACCTTTCTTAAATACGTTTACAACTAATTACAGCATGACTCAGCATTACAATGATGCAGCATTAAAACTTAAAGTCACAGAACACATATATTGCCTAGACAACCTGTTAGGCTCACACCATATCCTAACACACACACTAAACCATAAACCATGATTTACTAAAACCAGTATTTGTGCAATTCACTAAACCAAGGTCTAAAAATACATTACAGATTAACAGAATGTGATACCCAGACAAGTTGGCAATGTACTAGTTGAGCTAAATAGTCTAATGCATGCCGGCTGGGATGTTCTGGCAATTGAAGCTAGATTTTTAACTTATTGACATTGAGCAATTCAGCTAGCCCTCGAATTATGATTCAGTCCAATTCAGTCCAAAATTTCTGGGTTGCTAAGTGAGACAATTTGTTAACTGAATTTTGCCCCATTTTATGACCTTCCTTACCACCACTGTTGAGGGAATCACTGCAGTTATTAAATTAGTAACATGATCAGTAAGTGATTGATCGGCTTCCTTGTTGACTTTGCTTGTCAGGTGGCAAAAGGTGATCATGTGACCCCGAGACACTGCAACCATCATAAATATGAGCCCGTTGCCAAGGATCTGAATTTGAATCACGTGACCATGGGGATGCTCCAATGGTCGTATGAAAAATGGTCATAAGTCACATTTTTCAGTGCTGTTGTAACTCTGAACAGTCACGAAATGAACTGTTGTAAGTCGAGGACTACCTGTACTGGTATATTGAATTAGTTTAAAGCATTTCTTATATTTTTGAGTTTCAACCTATTGTTTCCTCAGCTTTTATTTAAGATAGTTAGCCAAATGCTCTTCCTCCCTCAGGGAAGCCATCATATATTCAGCTATAAAGAGAGCCATGGCCCTTTAAGGTTTAATTCTCCTCCTGCTGTCCCAAAGGGGAGACAACAGAGGGCTAGTCAAAGAAGACCAATTTCCCAGGAACTGCATCCTGCTCATTTTCCTGACATCACAGCTTTCATCCAGCTGGCCTCTGGTTAGCCAAAACAGTCATCAATCTGAGTAGAGAACACTGGATCCAAATCAATCCATTAATAACACTGTTAGCTTGGTAGCCACAGCTGTAAAGTCAAGCAGCTGGATAGCAGAACAAACATCAAGCTGAGCACATCTATGGAATAAGAAAAAACCTGGTGGATCTATTCCAGAATTCTACTTTCCTTATGACTTAATGGAGACCTGGAGAAAGGGGTCAGGAAGCCCTATGGGATTGGATCCCCACGGATCCACTGCATAAAGAAAACCCCAAAATACCACAGGCTACTTTAACAAGAAGCAATTCCTATCCTGCTTCTCTTGGCTCTGTTCTAACTCACTGCTAAATTGAGCTGTCCAGATTATGCACACGAGAGACACAGTTCTTGGTTGATTCCTCTGGCTTTGCTGCCCTCCCACTCTAGCATGTTAGTCAATGGAAAAATCACCCACCAACCAGGGAGGTACAGCAAGATTTTGGGATCGGGCTGCAGGACTCTGTCATCTCCAGGCTCCTTCTTGTGCCTCTTCTCCAACACTCCAGATCAGAACTGGAGACGCTTCTTGGGTAAGAAGCAAAACATTTTCAAGGAAAATACCAAGAAAGTCTAGTTGCCTTTTGGTCTAGTCGGCCTCCTGCACCACGGCGGGGGTGGGGTGGGTGGGTGTTTTTGCCCTCCCCAGACTTTGGAGGCTTTCCTTGAGCCTCCAGGACAAACAAAAACTATCTCCCCAGGCTCCAGACGCTCTCTGGAGGCTGGAAAAGGGCCTGTTTCCAGCCTTCCTGAACTACCGATAGGTCCATTTTTTGCCCTCTCCAAGCCTCTGCACGTGCCCTGCACTTACTTGCATCCAAAATGGGCCACATGGGGACTCCTGGGAGGGGAGGGGTGGGTGGGGACAGCCAGGAGTGGGATCTGGGGGTTCTCCGAACTGTTCAGAATCTTAGCTAGAGGTTCTCCCGAACCCCTGCGAACCCCTAGCAGCCCACTATTGATCTTTGGGACTCCAAACCAGTGTTTCTGAACCTTATCCCTAACAAGATGTGTAGACTTCTCATTGGCTGTGGAATACTGGGAGTTGAATCCCACACATCTTAATCTTGCCAAGGTTGAGAAGCACTACTCCAGATTCATAACCTAAAATAAGGTTTTTCTATTCTTTGGTTCCCATCATTTCAATTTTTCACAGCTTTGTATTAAACTGGTAAGATCCAAGCACTTACAATACTGATAGCTTAACAATCTTGTACCACTAAAGCCCAGAAGACTGGGCTTTATTGCCTCCAGGTTCTTAAGAGTCAGTAGATCATTCTGTAGATTTAGAACTTACGTGGCCTTATTTTCAGAGTCAGAATGGGAGAAACTGCTATTGACCCTGAAATATATTTGAATATATATAGGTCAGGTTGGTATCTGGGCTGTTGGTCTGAGCTCTGAGCTTGGCAATTTGGTTGCAAATGTTTCATCACCATTCGAGGAGACGTCTTCAGCCCACTTTGAATTGTGCTTGTCTGTCCAAGTACTGGCTTTTAAATATCTTTTTATGAGATGCAAATTAGTGTGAATATTGTTTGTTCAGAGTCATGGTCTAACTTTGGACTATTTGATTGGCTGGCTGTTATTACTGAGGCATGGTCTTTGGTTTTAAGTACCATCTGTGTAATGTAAATTAGTGTTGTTTGTTTGGATACTACTGAGTCGTGGTCTGGTTTCGGTCTGTTTGAATGGCTGGTTGTTGTTACTGAGATGTGGTCTGATTTCTTTTGAGTTGATGAGTTGTGACTGTGTTCTTGTTGTTGCGTAGTGGTGTGCCTGTTTGTTCATTTTGTTCATGCTATCTTCGGGATTGTGCTTGATGCAGTTCTTTCGTTCTCAGCGATTGGTGGACTGGATGTCTCTTTGTCTATTTATTGACTTACAGGTGGAGAACAAGGCTTTGAGGAATTCTCTTTCTCTCCTCGATTTCACCTAGGTTACAACTGTGGTCCTGGTTAGATCAAATTTGTGTCCTTCTGAATCTTCGTGGACAGGCACGATGGATAGTGGGTCATGTCTTTTGATAGCCAGGAAGTGTTCGTGCAGTCTGGTTGATAGTTTTCTTCCTGTTTGGCCAACATACTGGTAGTTCTTTTCAGTTGCTGGAATCCAGTTCACTGGATTCAACATATGAAGCCTGATCTTTGGTTTGTTTCTATCTGCCCTTTCGGTTTTGACAGGGTCCATCTGATAGTTAAGGTTGGTTTGTGGGCTACCGCAAGATCATGTTGATGTAGTAATCTTGCTGTTATTTCTGAAACATTCTGTAGGCAGGGAAATGTGATTCGTCCGGTCGTTGTTCTTGTTATGGTTGTTTTATTGCTTTGGGTTTTTGTACTGTTTGTATGAAAACATCTTCAGATGAAGCTTCATGGGTGTCTGTTTCCCTTAAAAACTTTAAGTGTTCTGCTTTAAGTGTTCTGCTGTTCTGGCCTCCGTAGTGTTACAATGGGATTCCGCTCTCCTAAACAGTGTTCTGACGAAGCTTTGTTTGTGGCATTTTGGGGTAGTTGCTATGGAAGTTGAGGGTTTGATCTGTATGCGTTGCCTTCCTGTACTCATTGACCGTTTTAAAATAAACACCAGAGATTCTGTAATAACATATTTCTTATCTTCATGTCCAGATCAGCCCTAAACTCTTGGGATTAAAAAAATAGTTGCTTCCAGGTGTGTGGGTATGTGCATCCATGTGCAATCACCCTGTCTCACTTAAGTGTGGTTCAGATGATATCTTTCTCCATTTGTTACCCTTCTATCCTTTCTTTAACACTTTCAATCATTTTCCTTTCCAAAGAAAATACATACAGCAGAAAAATGCTAATGGACAATGCATTTTGGCTGTTTTAGAATCATACAATTTTTCGGAGGCCTCCTTCTATATGAAAATTGGCCTATTACACCTATACATAACTCACCAACTTTAACAACTGCAGAAGCACTTAAATACCGCTCCATAGTGCTTTACAACGCTCTGAGCAGTTTACAGAATCAGCATATTGCCTGCAACAATCAGGGTCATTTTACTGACCTCAGAAGGATGTAAGCTGGATACAGCTCGAGCCAGTCAGGATCAAACTCCTGCCTGAAAGCAGAGTTAGCCTGCAATAGTGCATTCTAACCACTGCACCATCACACATCTGTCTTCAATAACTATTTATGAAATGTTAACTGCTCTCTTGAGACCTCTGCATTGTCCTATCCTCTACTTCCAAAACTCTCCAGAGATCTGACATTACTTTATAACTCTGAATGGTGCTTAGACTGCTTCTCCTTTGCTCCCAGATGTGGAGCTGTCCTTCGTAAGCCCCTTCCAGGCTTCAGTTCCTTCATGGTGGAGTCTTTTGTGGGCTTCTTTGCCATTGCAGGTTCTGCTTTTGTTTCTCCTAGGATCTCCTCCTGGTGGATACTTATACTTTCTTGAGTATAAATAGAAAATTCAGGCAGTGTGGGTTCCATCATACTCAGGAAGTCGTAGGCAGGAAGGCGGGGCTTCCACTCTTTCTCAGACAAGGTAGCTAAGAAAAGGAAAAGCACACATCAACAAAGTATCAGATTCCCTAACACAGATTTCCCCAATTTGGGCATACCACAGATACATGGACTTCAATTCCCACAATTCCCTAGGCAGCTAACATTTCTGAAACTCACATTTCTAGAGGGCATCTAAGTTGTTAAGATTAACATCCAATTATAACTGATAGGTCAATCTAAACAATTTGAAGAGTTCTGTAGTTCTCTGTATCAGAATTCAGTTTTCAAAAACAGTTGCTTTGAGGAAGTCTGCAAGCCATATATGAAAGCTCTGAGACTGCATAGCAGCCACCTAATAACTAGCACAGGAGTTTACCTTAATAGTCATTATAATGTCCAAATGATGAAATATGTGAAGACCATCCAGAAGCTTCAGCTGGTCCAGAATGAAGCAACCTAAGCAGGGATGAGCATGCCTGAGTATACCCATGTAACACTTCTGCTTTACAAGCTGCACTGGTAACCAGTTTGCTTTTGGGTGTGATTCAAAGCTCTACATGTCTCAGGTCTAGTTACTGGATAGACCACCTGTTTTCCATAATATCTGTACAATAGTTTGATTCGGCAGGATTGGTGCACTCCAAGTTCTATTGGGATCCTGGATGTGTGCCTTCTCGGTAGAATCACCAACCTTCAATTCCCCCAAAGATCAGGTTCCCCAGAGATCTAAATGGCCTCCACCCTGCTGACATTTCAAAGGGCCTTAAAGATCTGACTATCTGCCCAGGGCTTTGGAGAGAATGATTGATATCCCCTTTTTTTCCCCATTCTGTCCCCCTCTGGGCTTATTTTCCTTGCATTGTTGTTTCTTCGGCTTGTAGTGTTTTGTGTTTACTGTATTATTTTGTTTTTAAAATGTTTTAACAATTGTAAGTCACCCAGAGTCATTGAGAATTGGATAGCATATAAATTTAGCAAATTATTATTATTATTATTATTCTATCTACAATGATGTTTTTGTCATAGGTATTACAAAAGCATACCATAAGTTACAAAAATGTGCTTTATTATATTGCCAGGACAAAGAGAGTCAACAATCATTGGGGATAAAATAAATGTTTGAAATTTAAAAGGCACCCTTCTGGATATGGATCCATATCCATAACATGGAGATTGCTATCAAAAAGGCATGCCTCCGTTGTTGACAAGATGGATGGCATGAAAAATTAATAAATGAATAATATCTCGGCCCTTCCCCCAACTGCCCCCTTTCATTTCTACAGGCTGATTATATTCTCCACTCAGTGAGAAGTTGGATTTTTCTGTGAAAAGCCATGTTCATATTGGGAAACTATCTTAGATACACAACTAAAGAACAATTACCTGATATTTTAAAAATTCAGAAGTATCAATAATGCCAAATCATGGGTCAAATTACTTGCAAGAACGACTTAATTCCCTAAGTGGAAAAAGTAATCTTGGGTATCATATGAAGTGAGTGTTAAGCAAGATTTACCTTTCCAACCTGCACACAACTGCTGGCAAAAAGGCATACAATTTCAATATCTTTCGCTTTTTTCTTAAAGCAGTCAATTTTTTAACCCCTGACGACATTCAAATGTTCTAACTCCATTCCACTTTTAAAAACAGAAGGTGCCTCAAATGAAAACGAAGCTGTTTAGGATAATGAAAATAAGAACATCTTTGAAATTGATTACAAGACAGAAAAGGGGAGAATGAGGAAGGGAGAGGGAAGGAAGCAGAAATAAGGGGAAATTCCTAGAGAAGATTTCCTGAGGAAATATTTGTTTGGCTCTCATTACCCGTGGATTCAATTTCTTCCCAGCATGTATTGAGTACCAAAGAATCCGACCCACTACCAGGAAACAATATGACTTCCTCCTTCTTTGAAGTGCGTTCTTTTTCTTTAGAAAGCCCAGAACTTCTTATGGTGTGATGTCATCTTCACTTGGCAGTTTCTCCCTCTAACTGGATCCTTCACACCATTTGTCTTCTTTCATAATCCCTTCCTTCTCTTTTCTGTACAAATCATTTTTTTCCCACCTGTGCAAAAGCTTCTAGTAACAACAGTTTGTGGTAAACTACATGCTTCCAATTTTAGTTGTTCTAAAAGCATTGTGGTCAACTGGCATCCTGTTATGTATCTACAATTTCCAAAGAAAGGAGAGGCAAGGTGACTGAAGGGCTCCGTAGTTTTTTTTGAAAAGCAAAGCAAGAATCAATGCATATGACATGGCTTCTTCATTGTACCTCTCACTATCACTTTGTTTTTAGGGTATTGCAATGTTATTTACTTGGGGCTGCCCTTCAAAATCATTTGGAAGCTGCATTTGGTTCAGAATACATCAGCCTGACTGATGCTGGTTTTAGCCTATAAATCCCTACATGACTTAGCTTTACAATAAAGCTCATAACTGAGCTTTACAAGTTCAATTTTTTTTAACCTGAAATAGTGAAAATAAACTGAACAAAAGACTAAAGCAGGTTTGATTAATTGTCTCTGATTACTTACCTCTTGGTTCTTCTTGTTTGGTCTTTAGTTTTTCAATCCAAGAAAGAATATTTGTTTCAGAAACTGACTGGTCTGACGGAAAAACGAAGACATGGCCTCCAGAATGAAGGTTGATCCAAAGGAGGAGAGGCACAGGGAGAACCGAGTTTCCAAAATAAGCCTTCAGAATACTTCTGCCTACCGGTGTGTTTTTACTGGGTTAAGAAGAGCAAACACACACATAAAAATCAATCAATGCTAAAAGAAATAGTACAGGTAAGACATAATTCTTCTGAATGCAAAGCACATCAGAAGAAGCAAGATACGGCTAGGAGGTGCCTCCATTATGCTCACTGGCTTGGCTTGCCAATAAACTTAGTCAGAACTTACTTTTTTATCTTTGGTTTTTAGCAACGCTATTTTGGGTGCACAACTAACTTTCCTGGTATCACCCCTGAATTCTAGTTGGTGCTAAGTAAACATATTTCTGTTCACTCAAGCCTTTTATATGAACTTATTTAGCCTAGGAGCCTTACTGTTTTAAAACTAGTATCTTTATTTTGGCTGTTAGTTTTGTTTTGGTGTCCTTTGTTATTATGACTGTTAATCATACAATGTCATCTTTCCTATTTAAATCATGTTTACAGCAGTGTTTCCCAACTTTGGAAACTTTAACATGTATGGACTTCAAGTCCCAGTGTTAAGAACTGGGGAATTATGAGAATTGAAGACCACACATCTCAAAGTGGCCAAGAATGGGAAATATGATTTAGAGTATCTAAAGAACTTTCTTAAATCACAGTGCTAAACCTTAACTTAAAGAATATGCTAACCACAGGTGGTCCTCAGTTAAAAACCACTCATTCAAAGACCATTTGAACTTACGAGACTTACAATGCCTCCTCACAGTTCAGACTGCGGCAGTACCCCCCCCCCCCCATGATCATGTAATAAGAATCCAGATGCTAATTCTAACTGTTGTGGCATCCCACAGTCATGTGATTACAATTTGCAACCGTTTCTGCTGACTTTCTACCAGCAAAATCAATGAGTAAGCCGGCAGGAAGTCAGAAGTTATAGTAACATGAGATCCTTTCTTAATGAACAGTGATGATTCACTTAACAATAGTAACCAGAATCTGTCGAAACTGCGATTGCTAAGCGGCACAGTCATATAATGATCTGCTTTATGACTGCATCACTTAGTGACAAAAATTCTGTTCCCAATTACCATCATTAAGGGGAAACTCCTTGTAACATTTCCTAGTACAAAATTCATGTTGCATTGATGCACCTAGCCTGGCTAGTGGCTCAGTGGCTAAGATGCTGAGCTTGTCGATCAGAAAGGTTGGCAGTTCAGTGGTTCGAATCCCTAGTATAGGTCTCCTGCATGAGTAGGAGGTTGGACAAGATGACCTCTAAGGTCCCTTCTAACTCTGTTACTGTTAAAGACTGTTATTCACCTCCAATATGTTCAAACCAATGGGAAAGGCCCACATATTGTAAACTCTATCCCCAAACGGAGGCCAGCATGGGTATTCTGCAAGCTTACAGGTTTAGCCAGCAAGCAATAAAGGTTTTGTGGTCCTCGCCAACAGCCACATGCTTCATTTCTTCTACTTCCCTTTCACCAGGAACCCCGTCACTGAACAAAATGAGCAAAGGTTTCTTTAACTGGAAGTAATCAGGCAGGTTTTCCACGGTGATTTCTGGCTGCAACAAAGAAAAGCTCCAATATAATAATGGAAAAATACTCCAGCCGTTCTATATTTAAAGAGGGCACCTTCAGTTCTAGTAACTGTGTGCCCAGAAGACTCTTTAACCAATTGGGCTTAATTTTCTTGCTAGAATCAAGGCACCCAGATGCACTGAACTTCATATTAGAGAACAATCCCAATAAACTGTCTCTAAACAAATAAAAGATCAGAAGTAGAAATTATGCTCACAAAGGTCTCCAACAATGCATGACGGATTACTTTAACAATGTCTTGGGTGTTATACTGCGAGAGCTGGAAGACATTCCTTTGCTGAGTTGCAGGCTTAGCAAACAGAAGGGCTGGAAGAGGTACGTTATATTTATGGGAGCTGAGAAAGAAAAACACAAAAATATATTTCAAAGATCTCCCAAAATTTCTTTTTTATCTGATTGAGGAATCTTAGCAAAATCATTAAAGGAGCCTTAGTTAAACTGAACTGATCATTGAATTAAAACTGTATGCATGTGCATATAAACCAGGGGTGAAATGCTCCCGGTTCGGACTGGATCACTTGATTCGGTAGCGATGGGGGAGGGTGGTTCGGAGAACCGGTAACAAAAATCCTGCCCCCCCCCCATGCCCAGCTGAGCCACATGATCATCAGAGGCTTTTTTTTAACTTTTAAAAGCATTTTTTCTACAACCACTTCCGATGAAAAAATGCTTTTAAAAGTTAAAAAAAAAAGCCTCTGATGATTGCACAGATCAGCTGGGATAATCAGAGGCTTTTCAAAGCATTTTTTTTCTGCAACCTCTTGACCAAAGAGGTGGTTAAAAAAATGCTTTGAAAAGCCTCTGACGATCCCAGCTGAGTTGCCTGATCGGCAGAGGCTTTTCAAAGCATTAGAAAAAAATGCTTTGAAAAGTTTAAAAAAAAAAGTTGGCCACGCCCACCCAGTCACATTACCCCCACCCCCACCAAGCCATGCCCACTGGTAGTAACAAATTTTACATTTCACTCCTGATATAAACGCAACAATACAGGTAGTCCTTCACTTACAATGGTTCATTTAGTGACTGTTTGATGTGACTGATGACCGTTTTTCACACTCATGGCCATTGCAGCATGCCCATGGTCATGTATGTATGTATGTATGTATGTATGTATGTATGTATGTATGTATTTATTTATTTATTTATTTATTTATTTATTTATTTATTTATTTATTTATTTATTTATTTTATTAGATTTATATACCGCCCTTCTCCTTGCAGACTCAGGGCGGTGAACAGCCAGAATAAAAAACAGATTTTACAAAAGTTAAAAGAATTTTAAAGCAGCTAATATAAAATTTGGCCCATAAATTTAAAACAGTTCAATTAATATTTAATATCAAACTCTAAAAAATTCACCATGGGATCAGGTCAGTCCGGCTAACTGGAAAAAGTAAGTTTTTAAGGCCCGACGAAAAGTCCGGAGGTCGGAGATCGTTCGCAACTCTGGAGGAAGGTCGTTGCAGAGGGTAGGAGCTGCCACAGAGAAGGCTCTCCCCCTGGGGGTCGCCAGCCGGCATTGTCTGGCTGACGGCACCCTAAGGAGGCCCTCTCTGTGGGAGCGAACCGGACGGTGGGAGGCAATTGGTGGCAGAAGGCGGTCCCGTAAATACCCTGGTCTAAGCCATGGAGCACTTTAAAGGTGATCACCAACACCTTGAAGTGCACCCGGAAGTCCACCGGCAACCAGTGCAGCTCACACAGGAGAGGTGTCACATGGGAGCGCCCTGTTGCTCCCATAATCCCCCGCGTGTGATCAAAATTCAGATGTTTGGCAAATGACTCATATTTCTGATGGTTGAGATCATCTTTTATGACCTTCTGTCAAATAAAGTCAATGGGGAAGCCAGATTCACTTAACAACCGTGTTACTAATTTAACAACTGCAGGGATTCACTTTAACAACTCTGGCAAGAAAGGCTGTAAAATGGGGCAAAATTCACTGAACAGGTGTCTCATTTAGCAACATAAATTTTGGGCTCAATTGTGGTCATACATCAAGGACTATCTATACTAGATTTCCTTGATGATACACAGTCTGAAAGATCTTAGAAAATGCACAGCATCTTTCCTGAGGGACAAGCTAGAACAGTCCTGGAAAAACAGCATTTCTTAGAATCACACAAATCTGCTGTCCCATTTATCAATAGCGTTAATCAATAGCTGTGTGAACCACTTTCAGTTACTCAGGTCTCTCTTTAGAAAGGGGCTCTTAATCTTTTTGTGTCAGAGACTCTATTGCAATCAATGTGCATTAAAATGAATTTACTTGCAAAACCTAAGTATATACAGTAGTATATACATATAACTTACAAAGAAAACTTAATTATTCTCAAATACAGTTAACAAAATATTTATGTATCTGTGCTTTTTCATTAATCTATTCAATCAATAACAAAATATTACCCTTTCTTAGGACATCATAATTTTAGATGACAAGAACATTTTTGGAATTTAGAGGCCACACATTACTTTCTTGCTTATAGGAGCCTGGATAGCTCAGCAGACTAAAAGGCACTGTGATTAACACCAGCTGTCTGCAATTACTGTAAGTTCAAATCTCACCAGGCTCAAGGTTGACTCAGTCTTCCATCCTTTCTAAGGTAGGTAAATTGAGGACCCAGTTTGTGGGGGCAATAAGCTGACTTTGTATAAATATACAAAAGTATGAAGGCTATTGCTTAATGCATTGTAAGCCGCCCTGAGTCTCTGGAGAAGGGCGGCATATAAATCAAATTTTAAAAAAATGTGTTTAATGAATGAAAAGATACATTTCAGCCAGAGGTTAATGAAAACATTTTTTTTCCATCCAAGTTCATGAACCCCTTAAAACTATCTATGGATCTCCAAGGGTTCTATGGACCTCAGGTAAAGAAATCCCCATCAGCAAAGAAAAGGAAGAATTCTGTTTAGATCTCGCCCAGTCCTTAAATACAACAACCAACCAATTGGTTCATTATCTGATTTAAGCAAGGAAAAAAGCAACTTACAGAATTATAGCATCCTCTTCATAGTAGATCCCTGTTGTGACATATCCATTTAGGATTCTTCCAGTTTCAATAAAAGCCTCTCTTGCTGACAAAACAAAGCAGCCTTAAATGTAACGTAATGATCAAATTTCTTTTCTTGCCCCTGGCTAAATTTATCAACTTCAATCAGACATTCACAGACATAAGCAGTAAATTAACTAAGTGTATATCATACAGTATTGCTTTCAACTGTAAAGAATTCCAAGGCTGTTTTATAAATACTTTACTTATTTGTTTACTCAATGTATATATCCAATACATAAAAACCTGTTTATAGCCAATATATGAAAACCTGAACAAAAACAGTCCACTGAAACAAATATGGAAAAACAGGTTTTAGGAGAAGCTAACCAAAAAGGTAGATACAAAAGAGTAAAAAGGACTTGGTAGAGCTTGGTAGAGGACTTGGTGGAGCACACAAGAGAAAGAAATTCCCAGCAGAGATGCCAGAGCAGAAAAGGCCCTTCAGTATATTCATACTACAAAATCATTAATGGAATCATAAAATGGGATACATTATAAGATGCTATGGAATAGGATGCATTCAGATAGACTAGAACAGTGATGGCTAACCTTTTTGCAGTCGCATGCCAAAAGTGGGGGGAGTGTGGGGGGGTCACATGGGTGTGTGCCCACATCCATAATTCAATGCCCTGCCCCAGGCCCGTTTTTCACCAGAGATTTTCTTGGAGCCTGCGGAGGATGAAAATGGTCTCCCCCCCCCCCCAGAGGCCCTCCAGAGGCCCGAAGTGGCCCATTTCCCGACTTCCAGTAAGACCGGAAAGCCCAAAAATCAGCTGGCTGGCGCACGCATGTGCGCTGGAGCTGAGCTAGAGCAACGTGCCATAGGTTCGCCATCACGGGACTAGAACATTTTATTCTTGATTCATTTCATCAGTATATGAGCTTGGTATCCTGTCTGCTTATTTTATACATTTGAATAAATCAGAGTTGCTGCTACTGAATAATGACAAAAAAATGACATGGAGGAATTGGAGAGTCTAACTGTATTTTTATTCCTGATTTTGTTATCAGAACTACCAGGAAACTTTGTCAGATGGTAACTCAATTTATCCTATTTTGTTGTCAATGAAATTTCTTAAATAACAATAAGAACAATGCAACACCAAGATTGATTTATATTATCAGAAGTTCCTATATGTATATTTTGTCACCAATGTGTAAAAATTGCTCTAACAAGAGTACTGTGTGAAATTTTCATTGTGCAAATTACATTACTTGTTGATATACTTGTAGGCTTATCACTGAGCATTTACCCTAGGATTAGTCATTATCTAACCAATAAGGCAGCCCTTGAGGCACATAAAATTGGCCCTCTTGGAAGATGCAGCATCAGCAGCCAGTACCGGAGTCCCTTCTAGAGCATCTGATGTTTATATTATGATTGGTTATTTGGATTTTAACCGCTTCTTACTCTTTACAATTGAAAATATGCAGGGCCACAAAATCTCTGGAAAACACCAATGAGTAAATTCAGTTGCTCTTGGCTTTTCCTATAAAAGAAAAAGATTAGAATAGAGCTGGAAGGGACCTTGGAGGTGTTTAGTCCAACACTCTGCTCAAGCCGGAAACCCTAAACCAGGGCTGTCAAATTCGCCGGATGCATCATGCAGTGGCCACACCCATGCCGTTTAGCGAAGGGGGAAAGTCGTGATACGTCACATGACGATGCCAACTTGACACCCCTGCCCTAAACCATGTCAGACAAGTGGCTGAATATAATTTCCCAAATTATCTGACCTATCCTATTATCATTATTCAGTGTGAATTTCTTCTTAAAAGGTGAATAAAACCTTATAGAACCATTCTATTCCACAGAAATGTAAGAAAGATTGAAGGGTAGGCAGTAGCTGTGGAACACTCATGCTTCTACCCTGTTTCCCCAAAAATAAGACCCAACCGGAGAATAAGTCCTAGCACGATTTTTCAGGATGCTCGTAATATAAACTCTATCCCCAAAATAAGCCCCAGTTAAGATTGTCAGCCAGATGAGTCCATTTAGTACCATATTTTCCCCAAAATAAGACCTAACCAGAAAATAAGCCCTAATGTGTCTTTTGGAGCAAAAATTAATATAAGACCGGGTTTTATTTTTGGGGAAACACAGTATTGGAAAAGCATCATTTTGCTTGGACAACTGCTTACCTCAGGTCAACCTTGCATCTGAGGTTACCTAAGATGGGGGACAGACAATAGGAAGCAAAGGAGATGCTACTCCCGCTCAGCTGCCTCTGGAGTCACTTCGGCAGAAGATGAGATGCTTGCAAGGACAGGTATTTCTGACCTTTTTAGCCCTTATCAACTGTCTGAATGTGTCAGAGTCTGACTGCGAAGAGCAGTCTGGAGCAAGAGCCAGATTTCGCCAATAAAATGGATCAAGCAAACAATTGATAATAAAGGTCCTTCTGCCAGATTGTGGACTGTAATAATGCTAGTCGTGATAGATTTTCCTGTCCTAAATGAAGAGACTGGCCTGACATGTAATAACAGTGCCTGATGCTCAGAAAATAGCCCTTTGTATTAAATCAATCAGTCCATCAGTTTAACATTTGGCTTTGGGCCTTTTGACACCCTCTAGATTTTTCTGTTTATCAATCTCTGAGCCTTGAACAACTGAAATAGTTATTTATCCGTTTTCTCTC
The DNA here is from genome assembly GCA_030761175.1 of Masticophis lateralis. Lineage (NCBI taxonomy): Eukaryota > Metazoa > Chordata > Lepidosauria > Squamata > Colubridae > Masticophis > Masticophis lateralis. The sequence continues at coordinate 328,480,077 of JAUDYJ010000001.1, forward strand.
TTCTTTCTTTGCGTCACCCCTAATAACATTAAAAATATAGTACAATTTTGAAGTTCATTATCAAAAGCAGTGAAAACAAATTGTTCGTAATTATCTGACAATCTCAACTCAATTTCCTGCAGAAGCTGATTTGTTTATCTCCCTATAAAAGTCAGGGTTTCACTCAGCGATCAATTCAACAGGCAACAGAATCTAGAGCCAAGTACAGATATGCTGCTGCCCCCTATTGGCCCAAATAAACACGAACATTCAAAAAGCAGGAATATTAAAACACATAATGCTTCTTCAGTTCTTGGATGTGGCTCAAAGGAACCTTCCAAAGTTACTGATAAATTGTAATTTTAGTCTGACAGAATGGGAAAAAGTATAAAATACTTTGGGAATAATAATTTTAGTTTAGTTTAGTTCCGTGATGGCAAACCTATGGCATGCGTGCCACAGCTGGCACACGGAGCCCTCTTGGGGGGCACACAAGCCATCACCCAGCTCAGCTCCACTGTGCACGCGCCTCCCGCCAGCCAGCTGATTTTCCCGCAGAGAACTGGTTGCTAAAATTTTCAATGTGCAGGGGGTGAGGGAGCATGGGGGGCACATGCGTATATGTGCTGGGGGGGGAGCACATTGCATTATGGGTGCCGGCACATGAAGGCAGACACGCACTCACACTTTTGGCACATGAAGAGCAAAGGTTAGCCATCACTGGCTTAGTTTAATTAAATCCTATCTAAATTAGCCATTTTCTGGCCCCACCTATTTCCAAATTCTGGGAGTTGACATTTCAATGCTTCTTATGGGACCAGATTGGAGAAGTTGAAGGAATGTTTTAGAGGTAGTCCTCAGGTTACAGCAAACTATTCAAAGTTATAACTGAGCTGAATGAGGGGATAGATCCTCAGAGTTCCAGCCATTGTGGTGTCGTAAGATCATGATTTCTGACATTTCCTGCTGGCCTTCCCTAAGTAAAATCAATGGGAAAGTTAATAGGTGGTCAGAGGTTGTGATCACATGAAATCCTCACTTTCATGTGAGGATTGTCCTCATTTAACAACTACAATGGGGACTGCCAGAATTGTTGTTGTTAAGCAGCCTGGTTGCATAACATCCCTTTTTGCAACTGCATTGCTCAACGATAGAATTTCCTGTCCCACTTCTTGTCACAACTCAAGGACTATCTGTACTCAATCTATATACTGAGAAGTAACAGGAAAAAAACCAAGAAAATAAGAAGTGGAGCATGGTCAAAGAACATCTGGTACCTGCCCTCCAATTCTTTCTGAATTTTTCCAATATATCCCGAATAGCATCTGCATTTTGTGTTTGTGTGTATGAGAGGAGAGATAAAGGGAGAAGTGTAATGCTTGTTTCTAACAAATAAAATTCTCTGAAGGATGTTTACATACTTTCTAATTTCTTCCTTGATTCTCTTGCCTCTTACCTCCCTAGGCAATCCAAATTCCAGTATTATAAGGGAGGGGAAAAAAATCACTCCCTGTCCCTGAATTTGGCTCCCAAAATGAAGCAATAATCTTGTATAATATAGCCAGTGCCCTGTCTAGTGGGTTGTTGTGAAAGATTCCAGCATAAATTTTATTCTACAGTCACAAGGCATTGCAACGTATTATTTACTTTCAGTAACATTGTGTTTTGCAATAATGTTTGAAATAACCAGGCAATGGATTTACCTTCACTCATGCTTGAGTCAAATATTCCCAGTACAGAAACCGTGCTGTGTGATGAGGTTTTGTCATTTAAATATTCTTCTATTTCCTCAGGCGTCATCAATCTCACTGGGCAAGAATTTCTGCTTCTAAAGATGTAAATTGAAACCAGACTTCAGGCCGATTTACAAGGGACAGTTTTATTTTATTTTGCTTTCACAGAATTCTGTTTCCTAGGTGCAGGACAACTCCATTCCCTGCATCTCCCACGTCTTCAGCATTTTTCCAAAACAATTTCAAAATGTCATGGAGAAATGTATGAATGCACATCTTGTTCTTTCTAATCTGAATGGCACATGTAAACTTTTTATGTTTGCTTCAGCTTCAGCTGTGAAATGCAGAGGCAAAGCTACCTCAGATTCAGGCTTTCTGAATTCTTCTTACTGAAAGCTCACATAATGTTAAGGTGAGAAGTTTTGATCAAGGAGATCCAGGATTGACTTTCCACTTAAACATAAAGCTCTCTTGATGGCATTGGGCCTACATTATTGCTAAATCTACCTCCTCACATGATTATTATGTGGATACAATTTAGGGGTCCACCTTGAAGTCTTGGGAAAAAGTGTGAGATACAAATGTAAGAAAGAACCAACAAAAAATGCAACAATTTGAATTTCATATTTCTCAACTACTTCCCAACCAGTTCTTCCCTCAAGGCTGGGGTGAAATGCTACCAGTTCGCTCCAGTTCAGGCAAACCGGTAGTGACAAAAACTACCGGCTCGAGTGAACCGGTAGTAAAAAAATGCTTTAAAAAGTAAAAAAAAGAAATTCCAACGATCACACCTGTGCCGCACAATCATCAGAACCTTTTTTAATTTTTTACTTTTTTAAAGCATTTTTTTACTACCGGTTCAGGCAAATAGGTAGTAAAAAATGCTTTAAAAAGTTTAAAAAAAAAGTTGGCCACACCCACCCAGTCATATGGCCATGCCCACCAAGCCACGCCCACAGAACCGGTAGCAAAAAAATTTGCATCTCACCACTGCCTCAAGGGTTATCCACATCCTTTTAATTTCTTTCCAGGTTTTGTCTATTCTATGATTTTGCTTATATAATCTGGAGATAAGTCCAAAGACATCCAGAGGACACCAGGATCCACAAAGTTTGCCCTAAAGTGGCTCTTAACCAGCAACATAGTACTTACAATTCAATGAACTTCATCATCTCTTTGGTCTCCCACATCCCAGAGTAAGTCAGCCATGCCCTCTCTTTTATATACATCTTCATGATAGGAAATTGGGTGACATTTTCCTGCAAGCAAAGGTGTGGCCAATCCCAGCAGTTTACCCTTGCAAGTGAAATCTCAGGAGTCCCTACAGAAAATGCGTGGAAGAAACAACAAAAGGGCAGTGATACAAATGTTTCTGGCTCTTTCTGTAAGATTCATGAAACATAAAAAAAATAAATCTTAGCATCTACTCCATCAACTACTTTTGTTCTATGAAGAACCGCTCTAGTTTTTATTCATTGATTCTTCAGCTGATTTTCTGATACATCAAAAATAAGAATCAAGACATATTGGTTGGAATATCACAGGAATTTTGCTGAACCAGATCAAAGACCATCCATGAGAAAGGTATGAAGACAGTGGCTCTTTCCTGCTGTTACTCTTCAATAAGTGTTTCACATCTGCTATAACTAAACCTGGAAGATCATACTGTCAATAGAATTTTGGTTCACTGCCACGAGTATTGGTACCAAATTCCACATATTGTTACGTATTATTACATATTGTAAAGTACTTTAGTTTACTCTCACCATAATGAAAATCTTGGACATATTCAGTAGGATTTCTGTCTCTTTTTAAAGAAAATCCACTTTTGATCCCTGTGATCCCATTACAAACTGCTTTTAATAATCGGAGGATTAAATGTTCAGAATTAAATTTCACATGACGTAAAAAGAAATCATTGTCCTCAGGAAACACATTCTCAACACCCTTTGAATAGACAGGTTAATTTTATTAACCTGCCTCTGAAGTAAAAAGTAAAGTGAAAAAGCAAAATATAGCAATTAGCAAACAAATCAGGAATGAGTACATCAACAGCTTGATCAAACAAGGGGGTTTCTAAGAAAAGCAAGTTTTATCCTTCATTTAAAATTAAAACTAGAAAATTATCATCCAAATATTTATGGCAGTGCTCAGGGGTTGGAAGGCCAAGAGGTTTAAATAAACCAATTTTAAAATAGATGTGATGTTTTTAATCAGTTCTAAAAAGAGCAGCATTAAAATTTAAGACTGTCTAAAAGCTACTGATCTTCTGGAGTACCACAGGCAATCATCTGTTAAATGCAGTCCCATCTTCATCTTAAATTCTACTTCATATGGGCCAAAATCAAGCTGCCCAATTTTATTATTTGGCCACAGGGTTTCAGCACCTTAATCTGCATGTATCAGAGAATGGGCTTTGCCTTACCTGAAAGCCATTTCTGGTTGAGGTGGGTCCGGTGGTCAGGATGATGGGAGGTGCTCCACCGATGGAATGGATCGGGTCTAACAGCTGAAAGGCTCCTCCCCTTCCTGTTGCCTCCCAGCTTTTGAAGAGATTCGATTTGTGAGAGACCCACACGGTGAGCTGCAATAGAGGAGAAAGGAAACCCCAGGACCACACCCATCTGACCCGGCAACCTAAGGGTGGGGCTGACCACCGGACCCACCTCAACCAGAAATGGCTTTCAGGTAAGGCAAAGCCCATTCTAGTTGATCGTGGGTCCGGTGGTCAGGATGATGGGACATACCAAAGCTCTGGACTACCGGGAGGGAGTTGCCGAGGTTGATGGCGTGGACCTGTGTAGGACTTGCTGAAGCACCCGACGGCCGAAGGCCGCCTCAGCGGATGCGAAACGGTCAAGCCGATAGTGGCGAATGAAAGGAGTGGGGGAAGCCCAGGCCGCCGCCCGGCAGATTTCCTCCAAGGGAGCCTGAGTCGCCCAGGCAGCCGAAGTGGCTGCACTGCGTGTAGAATGGGCTGTAATACGAGGAGGGACAGGGAGATCCTGGACCCCATAAGCGGTGGCTATGGTTGCCCTAATCCAACGGCCCACAGTGATAGCAGAAGCCTTCTGGCCCATATTAGAAGGGTGGAACGATACTAGGAGGGACTCAGACCGCCTGAAGTCAGATGTTCTACGGAGGTACACCTTGAGGGCCCGTCTGACATCCAAGGTGTGCCAAGCCTTTTCCCTGGGATGACTAGGGCCGGGGCAAAAGGTAGGAAGGACCAGTTCCTGAGCCCGGTGGAAAGGTGTATTGAGCTTGGGGAGGAAACTAGGGTCCAGGCGAAGGACCACCCTGTCTGGGTGAAAGATAAGGAGATCAGCCCTGATAGACAGAGCCGCCAACTCCGAAATCCTCCTAGCCGATGTAATGGCCAGGAGAAAGGAGACCTTGTAGGTCAAAAATCTGAGCCCTACCTCTCTAAGGGGTTCGAAGGGAGCCCTAGTGAGAGCCTCTAAGACCAGAGGCAGATCCCATGAGGGATACCTATGGATGGTTCCAGGGCGGAGATTTGAGACCCCCTGAGAAACAGGCGAATTAACAAACGGTTGGCTAAGGAATGCCTGGAGCCACAGCATAGGATGGAGGAAAGAGCTGAGACCTGCCTGCGTAAGGTGTTAGTAGCCAGCCCCTCCTTGAACCCCTGGTGAAGAAAGCCCAGTACCTGAACTGTGGTGGCCTTTGCAGCGACGATAGACCGATGCGCACACCAGCCTGCAAACGATCGCCAGGTTGAGTCATAGATCCTAGCCGTCGAAGGCCGCCTGGCCGCCTGGATGATTGGAATCACGTCCGCCGGGACCCTGGCCGCCATCAGCACTTGCCGCTCAACCTCCATACGGTCAGCTGAAGCCAAGCCGGATCCGGGTGAAGTAATGGACCCTGATGGAGGACTACTCTGCTGGCGGGAAGACGCCATGGACGACGAATGGAGAGACCCTGGAGATCCGCAAACCAAGGGCGGCGAGGCCAGAACGGGGCGATGAGGAGGAGCTCCGCTCGGAGCGTGAGCATCCGTCTGATGACTTTGGGAATCAGCGGGAGAGGGGGAAAGGCGTAGAGCAGACCTGCTGGCCAGTCGCTGATGAGGGCATCGACTGCCTCGGCTCCGGGCTCCGGAAATCGAGAGAAGAACCTTTCCGTCTGCCGATTTGCCCGGGTGGCGAACAGATCCACCACCGGATCCCCGAACCGAACCTGATCATCTGGAACAGGCTCGGATCCAGACTCCATTCCCCTTGATCCACTGACTCCCGGCTGAGCCAATCTGCCTGTGTGTTTGTGACTCCCGATATGTGAGAAGCCCTGAGGGATCTCAGGTGTGTCTCCGCCCAGGCTCCCAATCTCAAAGACTCCTCCAGGAGGAGGCGAGAACGGGTCCCCCCTAGGCGGTTTACATGAGCCTTTGCGGCCACATTGTCCGTCCGAACAAGGACGTGTCTGTCCTGTACTCTGTCCTGGAAGACTCGCAAGGCAAGGTGTATTGCCCGGAGTTCTAGCCAATTGATATTGTGGGCTAAGTCGGCTGGGGACCAATTCCCTTGGGCAAGAGAGGATCCCAGGTGGGCCCCCCAGCCCCGGAGACTGGCATCCGTCGTGATGACCAGATACTGAGGTTCCCAAATGTCCCTCCCCTTGAGAAGGGCTTCCGAGGCCCACCAGCGGAGGGAGAGCAGGACCCTGGGAGGAAGGGAGACCTTGTGTTTTGAGGCCCCTAGAAACCTTTTCTGGTAAGGGAGCAGGAACCACTGCAGGTCCCTGCAGTGGAGCCGTGCCCAAGGGACAATCCCTATGCAGGAGACTAATTTCCCCAGGAGCTGGGAGAGAGAGGCCAGGGACACCGGTCTCCCTGACGAGACTGACCGAACCTGAGACCGCAGACTGGACAGGCGGTCGTGAGATAGGTAAACCTTGCCCTCCCTTGAATCGATGAGAGCCCCCAAGTGAAGAATGCGGGTTGTGGGAAGCAGCTGGCTCTTGGACTTGTTGACTGAGAACCCGTGGCTCTCCAGGACCCGGAGGGTGGTCACCAGGTCCTGGCGCGCCAGCACCTCCGAAGCCGAGAGGACGAGGAGATCGTCCAGATAGGCCTGTATCCTTATGGGAAGGGTCCGGAGGTAGCCCACTAACGCCGCCATGATTTTTGTGAAAACTCGGGGGGCTGAGGAAAGGCCGAATGGGAGGGCCCGATACTGATAGTGACATCCCGCATAGTGAAAGCGGAGAAACTTTCTGAATGCCGGGTGGATGAGGACATGAAGATACGCCTCTGTTAGGTCTATTGAGGAGAGGAAGTCCCCGGGGCGCACGCACTCCAAGATGGAAGAGAGGCTGTGCATTTTGAACCGGCGGTAGATGACTCGCCTGTTCAGGGACTTGAGATCTAAAATGGCCCTCCATCCCCCCGAGGGTTTCTGGATGACGAATAAGCGGGAGTAGAAACCTAGTCCTCGCTGCCCCAGAGGAACCGGCTCTACTGCTCTGATCTCGAGAAGGTGTTGAATGGCCGACGCCATGAGGAGTCGACGAGCCCTGTCTCGGGAGATTGGGCACCTGAGAAAGCGTTCTGGAGGGTAGGAGAGGAACTCGAGAGAGAGACCCTCCCGGATCGTCTCCCTGACCCATGCATCCGATGACGTGGCCTCCCATTGGTTGGCGAACAAGGCCAGGCGGCCCCCAATGGGAGAACCAGGCGCACCGTCAACGTGACCTGCGGGCGGGGCGCCCGCGGTCACCCCGGAAGGACCTATGGAATTGCCCTCTCTGGGATTGGGCACCTTGTCTGTCCGCCTGACGGGGTTGTCTAGGGGGAAAAGGCCTGTAATTTCTGCGCCCTGAATAGGGAGTTTCCGGGCCACGAAAGGACCGAAAGGAGGCTGACTGACGCTGGTCAGATCTGCGGGATGTGGGTGGAAGAAATTTACGCTTATCCCTGGTCTCCGCTAACAGAGGTTCTAAGGGAGAGCCGAACAGTTGAGAGCCCTCAAACGGGGACGAGGAGAGACGCCATTTAGACTTAACATCAGCCTGCCACGGCCTGAGCCACAAAAGCCGACAGGCCGAAACCGCCGCCCCCATGGCCTTGGCCGTGAAGCGAGAGGCATTTAGAGTGGCGTCTGCAGAGAACTCTAAGGCCGCCAGTACCTTGCTAACATCATGGTGGGTGCGAGTGTCAGAAACCGGAAGGCGGTCCTGTAGCTGCCTCAGCCATAAGATGGCCGCTCGGTTGAAGAAGGAAGCTGCCATAGTTGACTTTACAGACCAGGAGGACGCCTGGTGAGACTTGACCAAGGCATGCTCCATCCGGCGTTCTTCGGGCCGAAGACTCTCCTCTGGAGGACCGGTGGTATAAGGTGAAGAGGCTGACAAAGAAGCAATAGGTGCATCTACCTTGGGTACCTGCAAAAGGTTAGAAATCTCGGGTGCCAGGTTATAAATGCGTTTATCCAGGGCATTCGGTTTGGGACCAGAGGAAGGAGTCTGCCACTGTTTTGTAAGCACATCTCTAAACAACTTAGGAGCTGGAATTTCCTCAGTCTCCACTGGAGGTTCCTCAAAGAGAGGCACCGACGCTGAGATAGAGGCCCCTTCCCCCGGAGTGGAAGCCTGAGGGATACCCAGGCCAGTGGTGACCTTAGCCTTATGGAGCAGGGACCTGAACATATGAGGCTTGAAAAGGCCTACAAACAATGGCTGGTCAGGAGACAAGTCTTCATCTTCTGATAGTTCCAAATCTCTCAGGTCTCTAATATCCTCCCCCCCCAGGGAAGCCTGAATAGACGAAGCTGAAGAATGAGCCCTGGCAGTAGGGAGAGCCCGTTCAGCAGTGGAGCAGGAGCCCTCCACATCAACCTGTGAGGGGGAATCAGATATCCAAGAGGCAGTTCTAGCATTCCTATCAGCCTGGATACCCTGCTGAATGGCCTGATGAATAAAGGCAGCAAGCTCTGGAGTAATCGCAGGGCCCTGGGCCTGACTCACAGCAACAGGAACAGCCCTGTCCCCCTGAGGAGGAGGAGGGTCCTTTTGGGATGGAGGATCCTGGGCCCCAAAAAGAGTCTCATTAATTTGCCCCTGAGTAACCAATGCAGTTTCATTCCCATCAGGGGATAAGGCCAAGGCCTGTTCAGAATGGGAAGGGGTTGCCCCAGTTGGAGATGAGGCCTGAACAGGCGTAGAGACAAGCTGAGTAACTTCCATGATCGAAGATTCCTTAAGGGCCTTTTGGATGGATCTTTCAATGGCTTGGTGGAGCCTCTGCTCCTCCCTGGACCTGTCCTCAGCAGACTTAGAAGAGGACTGCTTGCTTTTCTTAGCAGGAACTGTAGAGGCCCCTGACTGTTCTTCAGAGGAAGGGCCCTGTCTTTTAGATTTGGCTCTTGCCTTTGAACCAGAATGTTTGCCAGTCATTATGCAGGATCTGCAGGGCAAGGACACAACAATAAGGCAGTCCCAAAATGGCGGCCGAATGACTCAGTAGGACCCCAAGATGGCCACCCACCAGGGAGAAGAAGGGGCCTAAGGACTGGGAACAGGGGTAACTCACACCACTTCGCTGATTGCTTCCAAGGGACTCACAGCTTCAGCGCCAAAGGCCCTTCTGCGTTTGGGAGCCAAGCCCAGGCAACGCTGTTCCGTAGCTCCTGCAATGGATCTGCCTCCTCTCTCTTTCCAGCCTCTCCGAATCCAGCGCGTGGGAAGCCCAGAGGCGCTGATCAAATTAAGAGCAAACTGGCTGCAAAAACACCAACCACGAGGCCAGAGCTCTCCAAAGTCGGGCAGAGGCTTTTTAAAGCCTCGGAAAGTGCCTGAAATCGCGCGCTGCAGCGCGCCCTGCTGGCGCCTCTCGCAGCCGGCGCGATCTGTCCCTCGCGCTGATTAGAGAGAGGGAAATTCAAACGGCTGCTGCAAACAACCAGGAAAGCCGTCGCAGGGGCAGGCAAGCGATTTAGAAAAGCCAAACCCCTTACCGCCCAAAGCGGTCCTCAGCGGTTTGGGGCCAAAGCCTGTCTCGCTGGAAGCTGCCAAGGCAGACTAAAATAATTTAGAAAAAAAAAAAAAAAAAAGATATCCAATTATAAGCCAAATTAAACCTAATTAATAGCGGAGCAGCTCAAACCGTGACTGATCCAAATCGGATCGAGTCTAAAGCTGGGAGGCAACAGGAAGGGGAGGAGCCTTTCAGCTGTTAGACCCGATCCATTCCATCGGTGGAGCACCTCCCATCATCCTGACCACCGGACCCACGATCAACTAGAATTGCGAATGGGTGCTGGAGATTTTTGTATAGGCTTCTCTATTTCTCAATTATAAGCAGACAAGAGTTAGACCAATGGTGAAATCCAAAATTTGTACTACTGGTTCTGTGGGTGTGGCTTGGTGGGTGTGGTGTGGCTTGGTGGGCGTGCCAGGGGAAGGATACTGCAAAATCTTCATTCCCACCCCACTCCAGGGGAAGGATACTGCAAAATAGCCATTCCCACCCCACTCCAGGGGAAGGACACTGCAAAATCCCCATTCCCTCCCCACTCTGGGGCCAGCCAGAGGTGGTATTTGCCGGTTCTCCGAACTATTAAAAATTTCTGCTGCCAGTTCTTCGAACTGCTCAAAATTTCCGCTACCAGTTCTCCAGAACCTGTCAGAACCTGCTGGATTTCACCCCTGAGTTAGACCCATAGTGCCTACAGAAGCAACATCAGCTTTAATACCTTAAACCAGTGTGGTAACATCCCCAAAATAAAGGAAAATAAATAAACTTTTTGAAATGGTTAAGATCCCAGAAAGTAGTTCTCTAGTTGAAATATTGAGTCTCTGGAAAGAGTGCAGAGAAGAATGAGAAGGGTTGGAGGCTAAAACGTACAAAGAACGGTTACAGGAATTGAGTAGGTCTGGCCTAGTGAAAAGAAGGACTAGGGGAGACATGATAGTAGTGTTCCAGTATTTGAAGGGCTCCTACAAAGACAAGGAGATCAAACTATTTTCCAAAGCACCAAAAGGCAAGACAAGAAACAATGGTTGGAAAATAACCAAGGAGAGAAGCAACCTAGAACTAAGGAGAAATGTCCTAACTGTGAGAGCAATCAATCAATGGAACAGCTGGCCTTCAGAAGTTGTGGATGCTCTATCACTAAGGTTTTCAAAAAGACACTGGACAACCATTTGTCTGAAAGGATATAGAGCCTACTACTCAAGTAGGGGGTTGAACTAGGAGACTTCCAAGGTCATTTTCAACTCTATTGTTCTACGTTTTATGTTCTCATGAGACTGCTATGCTTGCATGAGATCATGAGGTATTTTTCAGGCATTTTTTCACAAGACCCCCATGGATTTTGGGAAATAATTACAGAAATTTCTTGGTGACTTCAAAAGTGACTGACTGACTGACTGATTTGGTATGCTGTACAATCATTTGAAATCAAGTAATGGCAGCTGGGAAACAAAGACTGCCAGCCTTTGGCAGAAAAGAAATAATTGCAAATGCATAGGAATTTAGGAAGTATATTCTGCCAAAGGCAATTCTTTATTGTTTTAGGTATTGATTTGTTCCAAGGCTTAGCCCAAGAATTAACAACAGATTCTAGGACTACCCACTGAGTAAATTTAAAACTACAACCTTTTTAAAAATGCCACTCTTTGAATCAATAGTCAAGCCTACTGGAAAGTTGACTTACATTATTATAAATCACTCAGCAGTAGCATGGCTGTTTTTCCAGCCTGGCCAAAAGTATTTAATGCCAGGAAAAAGGAGTCATTATAAATCAATGTAAAATACTGGAATAAACATACACAGAGAGAGAGACATATGCCTTAACATTTAAAACAAGGCAGATCAATCTCTTAAGTGGCTTAAATTAAAGTACATTAGATTTTGATGCATTTGTAAAAGTGCCTCTTGGCATTTGCCAGATAGTTAGCAACCAACCTAGTAGACAAAAGTTGTAGTTCAGATTATCTTCCTAAACAAAAGCATCACCTAAATATTGGCCATTCTGTGTTTGTAAGTGGGTGCTTTATTATTTCTTCTCTTTTAAATTCATGGATACCTTAAAAGAGACCAAGACTCCTACCAACCCCACCACCATCATTCCCTGCTGCAGCTGCATTCAAAAGTAAAGTTGGTCAGCTGAGTGCAACAGATCACACATCTGTTTATTGTGTCCAGTTTTTTATGGGGATGAGTTGGCAGGGTGTTTGTATGCAGCTGGTTTACTTGCTGCTTCTCTGCCTATTGTCAAACAGTAGGTATGCAGGACATACTCTCAGCTGTGCATTATAATTCCATTTAATGATGTCAAAGTCTGCCGGGAAAAAGTAGATGGGAGTTCTGAGAAGTAAATAATATAAACACACTTGTTAGAAAATGACCTGCTATTGTTTAACAAATCCAAAGGGAAGTCATTCCTGAAGACTAAACCATCTTTGATATGCCATCAAGATGTCTTTGACTGTGACCGCCAACCTATTTCTAAACAGACCATTTTAAAAAAAATTTATGTATAAAATACACAAAATTAAAAAAAATAGGAATAAGTATAACTGGAAATATTTCACAATATTTCTGTCTGCTAAAAAAAAGTGCCACCTCCATTGTTTTTTTCAATTTTTTCCAGACTTCCACATTCAACGTTAGCAAATGATGGTGGTCTCTCAAAGCATTGGAAGGACATCAAACTGAGAAAGACAGAAATTTGACAGGTTTTTCTTTATGGGAGGCTTTCAAGCAAAAGTTGGACAAATATTTCTTTGGGATTCTAGAGCTCTATCAGCTTTTCCCCTTCTGCCACTAGGCATCATCAGCTTTCCTACTTACCAAGATTAACTTTATGGCCAGTTGTGGAATTCAGATTTTTTTTACTACCCATTCTGTGGGCATGGCTTGGTGGGTGTGGCAGGGGAGGGATACTCTAAAATCTCCATTCCCTCCCCACTCCAGGGGAAGGGTCCTGCAAAATCTCCATTCCTTCCCCACTCCAGGGGAAGGATACTGCAAAATCCCCATTCCCTCCCCACTCCTAGGAGAAGGATATTGCAAAATCTCCATTCCCACTCCACTCTGGGGCCAGCCAGAGGTGGTATTTGCCTACTCAAACTACTCAAAATTTCTGCTACTAGTTCTCCAGAACCTGTCAAAACCTGCTGAATTTCACCCCTGGTTTACGCTGAATCAATCATCTGAAACAAAGACCTTGGATTAAATGAAATGTAAAGAAATAGACAACCCACAGCAACCCTACTGACTGAGCCATACCTTTCAACTGAGCAGCAACTTCAAGGAAAGACTGCATCACCACCAGAGAGACAGTTTCCCCTGTAATGAACAGAAAAAGTAACCTAGTATTTTAGATACCAAAACTCAAGACATGAAGGAATACTAGTCCCTATAAAAATACCCCTCAACTTTCTTCTGACAACATGCTTTATATAAGACAAAGTATCCAGGAATTCCAACAAATGTACAGGTAAGGTGCTACCTGGTACAAATTCAAGGGTGATTTGATGGCTCTACTGAAAAGATTTGAACTCGTTGCCAAAGTTATTGGGCACAATTTAAAGTATTAATATTAATCCCTAAAGCCTTAAGTAGCTAATGGACAAACTATATAGCTCTAAACCTCAAACGCCTAGACTGATTGGATCCAATTGGATTCCATAAGGGGTTTGGGATTTTCCCTGAAGATCTGGTGGGCAATTCAACGAAGGTCTTAGCCATTGGCTGGAATGGGCAGATGGGTGAGACTTTGGAGTGATAAGTTTTATCTGGCTTCTCCATGTGCACAGATCTCAAGTTGCACCTTGGTTCTCCAAAAGAACTTTGAGGGATGAAGCATCAGGTGACAATGAGTTCTAGTCCTGCCTTAGGCATGAAAGCCAGCTGGATGACTTTGGGCCATTCTCTCTTACTCCAACTAATCTCATAGGGTTGCTGTTGTTGTTGAAGGAAAAATAGGAAGAGGGAGGAGTAGCAGGTATGTTGGTGGCCGTGAGTTATTTATGATGATAATAAAGGTGGGAAATGAATGAATTATACAATATAGTATAGTATATCTCACAAAGCTAAAAGGGGAGGAAGGGAAAAGACATTCAGACTGGGAAGACTCTTGTTACTATAATCTTTTATAAAAGTGGCTTTAGCATGCATAGCTTTGATTTCCTATTCTGCTTTACCTCAGAGGGCTGACAGATACCATCAATCACATTATTACTCAATTAATTTTAATGTTATATTATTGTTATTTGTTTTTTTAAAAAAAAATAGCTCTCTTTAAATAGTAAAACGGGATATATTTTTAATGAATGAACAGGCCTGTCTTTGGCTTCTACTGTTTTGCCCTTAGAGAGTGAGAAGCCCAGCTAGTCAGAACAGAACATGCAAATAAACTAGAAGATTGCCCAACTGCCAGCACTCATAAGACTGGAACTGCAGCAAAGAGCTCATAAAAACGTATTTTTGTGGAATGAGGCAGGACGGATGGAAGGATATGTAACCCAAGACCAATGCCGGGAGATAGGGCCAATACACTTGTATTTTATCTATTTTATAACACTTTTGGGATTCTTTTGGACTGAAAGGCAGGATCAGACTCAAGTAAACAAGGGCCCTGCTGGATCCTAATAAAGTTCCAATAAACCCAGCATCCTGTTTCTCTGAAATTATCCACATATGTTTCTATAAAGCTTTTCCTCTTATTGTACCACAGGAATTGGTTATGAAACCTTTACGTTCATTGGCAGTTATCTCTAAAAACTGCCAATGAACAAAGAAGTTTCATAACCAATTGATATTCCACAGATTACCATTCTTCATTTAAACATTTCCAAATATTTTATTATTGTTATTTATTTGACAGGTTTATATCCCGTCTTCATCCAAGAGCTGAACACAGCATCCATAGCACTTCCAAGTTTTCCAACAGGCAACTCTTCATGGTAGATGGGCTCAAAGACAGTGACTGACGCAGGATCACCTGGTAAACTCCCCTATCCAAAGGTAGATGTGAAACTGGGTTTCCCCAATTGTAGTCCAAATCCACTCTTTTTTGATTCTCCTCTTTTGGCAGTGAAATCCTGCTCTTACTTGGAATTTCTACCAGAGGTTTCCAGCACAACTAAGAAGAACTGTGTCATGCCCAAGCCCAAAGATGACCCAATGAAACCAGTAAGGTCCAATCCTTTATTTGCTCATACCTAGCAGACAGAATCTTGCCAAATTAAAGTTATAACTTTCTAACCTACTAGGTATAGCCTGAGAGATTCTAGGGTGTGCATCTCTTCCTCTCCACCCTCCCCACCCTCCCCCAGCTCAGGACTGTACATTACCTTGACCTGGGCGTTACTCTGATAAGATTTACTGCTCATCCCTGAAAAAGCTCTGTGTTGCCAAAACTCTTCTCCACTCGTTTTCCTGGTACACATTCCATCACAAACAGCCTCACCTATCATATTTGCATGACCGCCCATCTCACAAGAGCATGACTCTGGGCAATGTACATCAATGTGCTTCAATAATGCCACAACAGCCACAACCTTGCAATCAAAAGCGAGCAAACTAAACACTTAAATTCTAAAGAGCACTACAGCAAATAGAAGACACCAAAACCCACTGCACAACCTCTTGCAAAATCTGACTTACAGCTGGCATAGAAGAGCACTGCTGTGTGGTTGGTCTCTGCCAGAATTGAGAGGAAGGATTCTTCTGTCAGGGTATGGATGTCTTCCAGGGGGAGTTCACGCTTCCGATCTCTGAAAACAGATTCCACCACCTCATCATCCTGAATTTCTGCAAAGCAGATGCACATTCCAATTTGTAAGCGGGACAAGGAACAGAGAAAAGGTACTTGTATTATGCATTGGACTGAATACACTCTGAGGAAAAATGATGGAAAAAATGAAAAATGAGACTGTTTTCTTGGCAGCCATCACTAGCTTCAGGTTTTGTAGGTTTCTTAGCATGAGGTTCACAATGGATCTCCACCCAAACAGACCTGCCTCTTGTTCCTCACCATCATCATCACTGCCTTTTTGCTTGCCCTCTTCTTCTTGAGGATGTCCTTGGGATTTCCTAGACATGGCTGAACTTAACTCCCAGCATCCCTTACTAGTAAGGAAGAGTAGTATAGGAGATGACCAGTCTGAGGGAAGGGTCAAATGAATCATCAGTCATGAGTCCCTTCATGCCCACAGGAAATCCAGCCCACCATGAATTCCTTATTTACCACTAAATTGCTTTAACTGCTAGTAATTCAGATTCTTGTAGTGAGCTTAAGCTTACAATAAATCTTTATACGCAATTGAACTGCGTGGATCTCCTGATTTCCCTGATGCTTGACAAGTAGGCCAGAAACCCACCCACACTGTATAGTTTGGGTTTAGGAGGAGAAGCAACGCAAATGGCCAAGGCTGCTCCTTATCCTTGCTTCTGTCACCACTTGAGTGTTCAGTGAGGCCTACTGAAAAGGTCACAGGGACAAGAAGAAAGAAGAGCGATAGCTTTGGAGAACAGCAATGGGACACCTCTGAATTCTGGCAGGTAAAACAATGCCAATCTCTGACTTCTATCCTTTGGTTGGCCAAGGTGAAAAGAGGCTGCTGGACTAAGATGGTGCATAAGAGCACCAGTGTGCCTACCATCCCTGTCCTAATGGTCCCTTTAATTGTATTCATTTTTTCTATTATTGTTTATTGGTTCGATTTATATGCTGCCCTTCTCTGGAGACTCAGGGTGTCTTACAATGCGTTAAGCAATAGCCTTCATACTTCTGTATATACCTGTTTAGTAGGGCTTTCGGCCCCCCCAAGCGGTGTTCTTTTTTATACAAAGTCAGCTTATTGCCCCCACAATCCGGGTCCTCATTTTACCTACCTCGAAAGGATGAAAGGCTGAGTCAACCTTGAGCCTAGTGTGATTCGAACTTGCAGTAATTGCAGGCAGCTGGTGCTACTTAACAGCACTTTAATCTGTTGTGCCACCATTCAATTCATGCTTATACCTATATATATTATCTAATATGTACTTGACAAAATAAATAAAATAAATAAACTTTCATCAGCAAAACGAGAGGCAAAAGACTGCCCAGTAGGAAAGCCTCTTTAAGAATATACTAAAAGAAATGACATGGCTAAAGAATAGCCAAGAATTATTAAAAAGGAGGAATATCAGCTGAAGTTAAGAGATCATGAGATGATCGCCTTCCCTCTTGCTGAAGTTTTGGAAATCCAGTTAGGCTACTTAAAAGGGAGAACTGTAAAAAGAGCCCCCAAAATCTCTTGGAGTAAGTAGGCACATCTAATATATGATCTATTGTGAGTGCTCAAAAATAATCACTGCTTATCTAGGGAAAAGCTTGCCTAGACACAAAATGGTCCTATCATAAAATGCCGATTTTCAAGAAGGCAAACTGCTGAATCTATTCCCTAATACCCACTTTCCCTGCAGGATACTATGAACGCATTGTAAAAAAAAAAAAAGACATCTTTTTGCACTGCCAATGGTAACCATTACTAACAAAATACTAGGCAGCAGTCACTTAACATGTTTATTTTCTAAGAACATCTCTTAAGACCTATGAGGAAACCCAAGGGAATTCTGGGGAATAAATGATTTGGAAATTGCTTTCCAGAAAGGGCACTGCAAATGCCAGTGGCCTCTGATGCCAATATCGACCCTGGTTAGCTGTTAGCAACCAGCCAAGTTTGGTTATATGCTGCCCTCTAGCTGGACCAATATACAATAATATGTAAAAACAGTGTGACTGTAAAACAATTGTGCAAATAATTTGCTCATCTCTGGTGAATATGGAATCCATGTAGGCTAGCAGGAAAGGATTTTTTTGTGTCAAAATCAGCATTGGGGGCATAATAGTTTAACTATCAAGTTATAGAAGGATGGCAATAAAATGTGTTACCAATAAAGGAGTGTTTGTAGCTCAGGGTTGAAATGAAGGGTTCCTGGCGCTCTCTGAGCTTCGCTGTTTTACCATTCTTTTAATCGGAAAGCAAAGAAACAAATTGGTGAAAATGTAATAGGTCAAAGACACTTCTGAGGAATCTTAATTACCTTGTTCGTTGTTCTGATTCTCCACTCCCTCCTCTTCCTCTTCCTCTTCCTCAACCTCTTCTGCCTTATTATCCAGACTAGGTTTGCTCTGCTCGCCATTCTTCAGCAATGCTACGATTTCATCTGCATCTTTCAATGTGAGGTATTTAACAGGCATATCCTGCAGAGATGCAAATATCCAAAAATGTGGCCCAAAATAGGATGTATAGGACAGTCCATATTTCATCTGGTAGCTCAACTGTTCAGCACACCACGCACTCAGAAGGGTGCTGAAGTAAGGCATGGGAATTATTATAGCTCTTATAAACAAATGGGGTTTCTATTATTGAATATTGATCCTCAGATCAAATCTCCAACTCTCAGATGCATTTTGACTGACACACTTAAAAGCTGTCTGGAAATATTCCAAGGTTATCATCACCAATAAAAAATACATTACTAGTATACACTCTATAACACAGAACAGCTAAAGCAGCAAATTTTATGTGCATAATTCTGGAAGTAAGCAGGAGCATTTCCTTTCCAGCAGACAAGCCTAGGATTGCAAAATAAATTAAAAAGCTAGTCCGAAATAACAACTATGACCACTTACCTCCTCAACTGTCTTGATAGCCACATTAAATCGGGAAGAAACATCCAGACCAACAGAATTCCTTTGAATATATAAGAGTTTAAGTTATGAATTACACTACAGAATTACATTCTTGTAACAGTTTCAGAGAGATAAGTGAGAAATATTGTATCAGACCACAGGTTTGTGTTCAAGTTATTCAAAACTTCTTTGTATAAAAACAAATGCCCCATGAAAAACGATTAGCATCTCAGACAGATTAAATGAAACATCTTTTGCCCCGATGTGCTGAGCTGCGGTGGCAGAGTGGTTAGAGTGCAGTACTGCAGGCTACTTCAGCTGACTGCTGGTTGCCTGCAGTTCGAATCCCACCAGGCTCAAGGTTGACTCAGCCTTTCATCCTTCCGAGGTCGGTAAAATGAGGACCCAGTTTGTTGGGGGCAATATACTCTGTAAATCGCTTAGAGGGGGCTGTAAAGCACTGTGAAGTGGTATATAAGTCTAAGTGCTACTGCTGTTATCCATGTTTACAGATATAAGGGAGAAAGTGATGGTCTCATCTACAAACGCAGCCAAAGTATTAACCAGTTTGTTAAAATTCATGAAATTCAGTTTCTTTTTGTCTTAATTAGACATAGAAGCAAAGGGCTGGAAGGGGCTTTGGAAGTCTTCTAGTCCATCTCCCTTTCCAAGGCAGGAGTCCTTTTACCAATTGTTATCCAATGTTTACTTGAAGACATTCAATGGAGCTCCCACAGCTCTGGGATGCAAACTATTCTATTGATTAATTGTTTCCACTGTCAAGAAATTTCTCCTTAGTTCCAGGCTGGATCTCTCTTTGATGAGCTTCCAGCCATTGCTCCTTGTCCTACCCTCAGGTGCTTTGGGGAATAAGTCAACCCTCTCTTCTCTGTGAAAACCCTTTAAGTTATTTTGCTTGACTGCCTCTCTCAATCCACTTGGCCTTAATCTCCAATTTCTCTCATCTATCCAAATGTTCTTTCATTATGACAAATTTCCAGGTACACCTCAGGTTCCTTTGGTTCTGCCAAGAGTATTCCCAACAAAACTCTTAGTAAAATATATGGAAGCTCTCTCCTTGGCTACATACACATGTACGCAAAGACAGCAAAAATTAGCCAGCCACGGACTTCACTGGGAAGTCCAGTCATGGCATCCAGGATTACCTGCTTTATAAAAAAAATTGTTTCATATTGCTTTTACTTGCTTCCTTCGAGCAATACTTGGGGATCAAATTAGACAGACAACTGTATATACATAATAGACCACAAGTAAACATTACTTGTGCACCAGCGTGAAAGTCACAGAACCACATGGAAGCCAAAGAAACTGAAATTTTCTCTTATTTAGGTTCAGAGACCTATTTACCACCAACCCTGCATGAATTACTGTGGAATGATCATATTAATTATTTTGCTTTGATTTAAAGTAAAGTAAAATTAAATTTAGTTTGTGTCCTGACCCTTCCTTTGCTTTTGGAAGAATGGTTCCAGCAAAGCCTTCTGCCTGCCATTCCTAACACACACACACACACACTAAGGTATATGACCTCTCACTAAGCTGAAATTAGAAAGAAAAGCAGATGTGGATTCTGCCTGGTGTAGCTACATTTATTATCTGTTTCATTTTACATTCCTTACAAAATAACCCATTTTGCCAAAGTTGTAAACGAAACTTTCAAAAGCTGTACTGTAGCACCACCTGGTATTTCTTGCCATATTGCAGCTATCCTACAGTGGGCAACTTCTACCATCCCAGAAGTGGCTAAATTTCAACTCCCAGCAGTCTTTGAATGTAATGGTTAGGGTAAAGGGTGCTGAAAATTGTAGCTCAATAACTTCTGGCCAATTATAAATGCAAATGATAGAGGATAGGATCGGATCGAATCGAATCGAATCGAATAACTGAGTTGGAAAGGACCTTGGAGGTCTTCTAGTCCAACCCCCTACCCAGGTAGGAAACCCTACACCACTTTAGACAAATGGTTATCCAATCTCTTCTTTAAAACATTTACAACTTCTGCAGGCAAGTTGTTCCACTTATTAATTGTTCTGTCAGGAAATTTCTCCTTAGTTCTAAATTGCTTCTCTCCTTGATTAGTTTCCACCCATTGCTTCTTGTTCTGCCCTCAGGTGCTTTAGAGAATAGCTTGGCTCCCTCTTCTCTGTGGCAGCCCCTGAGATATTGGAACACTGCAATCATGTCTCCCCCAGTCCTTCTCTTCATCAAACTAGACATACCCGGTTCCTACAACCGTTCTTCATGTGTTTTAGCCTCCAGTCCCCTAATCATCTTTGTTGCTCTTCTCTGCACTCTTTCTAGAGTCTCCACATCTTTTTTACATCGTGGGGACCAAAACTGAATGTAATATTCCAAGTGTGGCCTTACCAAGGCACACTTCACGTGATCTTGATTCTATTCCCCTGTTTATGCAGCCCAGAACTGTGTTGGCTTTTAGGCAGCTGCTGCACACTGCTGGCTCATATCTAAATGGTTGTCCACTAGGACTCCCAAGATCCCTCTCACAGTTACTACTATTGAGCAAGGTACCACAAATACAGTACTTGTGCATTTTGTTTTTCTTCCCTAAATGTAGAACCTTGCTTTTTTCACTGCTGAATTTCATTTTTGTTAGAATTCTAATGATGTTAGAATTATTTCACAATGAGAAGCCACAAAGGCCCAAATGGTATGAATGCACACTTCAATATGCACTTTCATTTTTATAGCAAATATTCAGTGGTTTAAAGCAGTGGTGGAATTCAAATTTTTTTACTACCAGTTCTGTGAGCGTGGCTTGGTGGGTGTGGCAGGGGAAGGATACTGCAAAATCCCCATTCCCTCCCCACCCTTGGGGGAAGGATATTGCAAAATCTCCAGTCCCACACCACTCTGGGGCCAGCCAAAGGTGGTATTTGCCGGTTCTCCGGACTATTCAAAATTTCCGCTACCGGTTCTCTAGAACTGCTGAATAGCACTCCTGTTTTAAAGGATTTCAGTCATATAACCAATGGCTAGCGAAGACTGACAGTCACAAATAAAATTTCAATGAGCTAATGGTTTGACTAATAGTTCATTCTCCTCTCCCGGCTTAACTGCAAACTCAGCAAATTATGAAAGATAAGCAAGTCTATTCAGCTCTTGCAGAATTCATCTTTTATTAATTTCAGCAGGGTTCTCATGTTGGGAACTCATGCTTTCCTATCTGCGCTGACAAGATGTTGCATTGCTGATATTGTTTAATCACAGGAATGAGCATTACTGCAGGAACACCTGCCCACCTATAGTCTGTTTCAGTCAAACCAATCCTATTTGCCAAGAATGAGGACTGTAATCTAACATTTCTTGCAGACATCCGTTTGGGAAGGGATACAATTAAGATTCAGGCACCCAGGTTAATTTCTTAAGCCAAGTCTTTTTTAGCCTTGGGAACCTTAAGATGTGTAGATTCTGAGAGTTGAAGTCCACACAACTTAAAGTTGCTAAGGTTGTGGAACATTGTCCTAAGCAAAATGATAGGCTTCAACCTTAGACATATTTGACTGCAAGTAAGCCCCTCTTCTAAATCTTCCTAGGGATATCTGTGGAGGTTAGAAAGGTTGGGGAACCAAATTATCGAGATAGGCAGTCACAATCAAAGCTCAATCTCTTATTACATGTGTGTGGGAGGCATCATACGCACATAAACAGCCTCCCCTTTTTAATGAGCTTTAACTGGAGCTTCAATTTAATTGGAGCTTCAACTGTGCAGTAGAATTTGCCTCTGATTCCATCATGGATGCAAGTCTATAGAGATTCTCAGTCATCCAGGTCATGGTTGTCCCAACCTTTGCCTTTCAAAAGGCAATTGGACTTCATTTTTTCTTAACCATGTTTCGCTTCCCGTCAAAGACCTTCTTCCATTTTGGAAGAAACTTCTTTCATTTTGGAAGAAGCTTCTTTCCAAGCATTTTAGGTGAGAAGCAAAATGTCTTCGAGGAAAAACAAAGTCCAGTTGCCTTTCAAAAATGTTTTGGGACAACCATGATCTGGATGACCGAGAATCTCCATAGACATGCCTCCATGCTGATGCCCATGACACTTCCTGTGAGTCTTTGGGAATTTCCAACCTCAAGAATTGCACTGAGATAAGAACAATGGTGAGATAAGTTCTCCCCCCTCTTCTGCCTCCCCACTTTTTAATTCCAAAGGACCTTGACAAAAGGAGGACTCCTGCTTTCCCCAGCAACTGCCAGGCTACAGATTCAGCAATCCTCTTGTCCGCTTCCAAGGTCTCTTCCTGGCTCAGAATGAAAATCAGTGGTAGGCCAAGCTGGAGATGAGTAGTTGAAATCTTTTCAGGATCTACTGCAACTTCCACCTGGAGAAGAAACACCAACATAAAAAAATCAACTGAGATGTACTGGAGGTGGATCATCAAATAGACATGATATAGAAGAAAAATAAATGGGCAGGACAAACTCCACCACAAAAGCAGTGCTTTTTATGTGGATAGTTTCTAATAAATATCTTCCCTTGCCAAGACTTTACTTCCCTTCCTGGAAGGAAAGGATGCTGTATTATTTTGGACCTTGGCCCTGCTACTCATTGATGAGACCAAAACATGATTTTATTCCACTATTTAAAGACAAAGGCGGAAATTTTAACACATAGGCTGTGTTCACTTTAATCTGATTCCAACCCTGAACAAGAGCAAAAGCTGTTTTCAGAAAGTGAGTCCTGGACCCAAATGCAAATCAAGTACCTCTTTGATATTTTTTGCTGCTTGTTAAAAATAACCATAAATAGGTTTTTTTCAAAAATCGCTAAATGTGGTGAAACAGAACATATTTCCATCCATCCCTCATCCCTTTTCTTTCCTGCACTTTTCCCAACAGAGCTTTTTCCAAAGATCTGGGTCTTTGTGTAACGTGCCCGAAATACGTTAATCTGAGCCTGATCATTTGTGCCTCAAATAAAACTCTGGGTTTATTTGATCAATGATTCATTTGTTTGTTTTCTTGGTTGTCCATGATATTTTCAGGATTCTTCTCCAACATCAAAGTTCAGGAGTGTCAATACTCTTTCTTATCTTGCTTCTTCAAAGTCCAACATTTGCTTCCGTACAGCATCACAGCTTACATGATAGTTTTGCACCATTTTACAACCTTTCAAGCCACAGCTGTTAAGTGAATCGTTGCAGTTAAGTTAGTAACATGTTTGTTAAGTGAAGGTCTCCAGAGGTGACATGACCCCAGGACACTGCAACCGTCATAAATATGAACCAGTTGCCAAACATCCAAATTTTGATCGTGACCATGGGGATGCTGCAATGGTCATAAGTGTGAAAAATGGTCATAAATCACTTTTTTCAGTGTTGTTTTAACTTTGAATGATTCCTAAATGAACTCTGTGTGTGTGTGTGTATACACCTATGTGTATATCTATCTACATCTATCTATCTACACGTCTATCTATCTCTATCTGTTTATCTCTATCTACGGTATGTATATCTATCTCTATCTATCTATCTATCTATCTATCTATCTATCTATCTATCTATCTGTCTGTCTAACTATCTCTATCTGTATATCTCTATCTCTATCTACGGTCTCTCTCTCTGTCTCTCTCTCTCTCTCTCTGTATATCTCTCTCTCTCTCTGTATATCTCTGCATATCTATCTATTTATCTATCTATCTCTATCTTTATATCTCTATGTATGGTATGTCTGTCTGTCTGTCTATCTATCTATCTCTAGCTGTATATCTCTATCTATGATATGTCTGTCTGTCTATCTATCTATCTATCTATCTATCTATCTATCTCTATCTGTATATCTCTATCTGTATATCTCTATCTCTATCTATGGTCTGTCTGTCTATCTATCTCTATCTATCTATCTATCTATCTATCTATCTATCTATCTATCTATCTATCTATCTATCTATCTATCTATCTATCTATCTATCTATCTATCTATCTATCTAATAAGGGGAGAGCATACAGCCTTGTCTCATTTCTTTGCCAACCATTCAGGAGGACAGTGAGATATTCTGGGGTTCCTATTTTTGTAAGAACATTCCAGAGCTTGATGCGATCGGCACAATTGAAAGTCTTTTTATAATCAATGAAGCACTTTACTGATTTCTTTTAGGTATTTTTTCACTTTCTCAATTATCCAGCATGTATTTGCAATAATGTTTCAATTAGGGGAATGAATAATTGTACTTTAAAACATCATGGGCATTATTTCAGATGATAATAAGCTTTTATTTTTACCTCACTTCTTACTTATACTTTTCCTCTTGGCATAATATCTTTGTCATTGGGAAGGTATTATGTTCATTCACTTAGAAGATCAGCTAATAATAAACAATTAAAGTATTATTTATCAGTAATTGGGAAAGATTGTGAGAAGGTTTGAGAAAGAAGAATGGGAAGAATGCCAGCCATTAACAATTCAAAGATGGAATGGGATGAATTAGTCATTTATCTCAATCCAACTAGCTATTACTTAGTAAGAAAAGACTGAAATTGAAACAAAGGGCTAGAGCAAGGGTGAAATCCAGCAGGTTCTGACAGGTTCTGGAGAACCGGTAGCAGAAATTTTGAGTAGTTCAGAGAACCAGCAAATACCACCTCTGGCTCCAGAGTGAGGTGGGAATGGAGGTTTTGCAATACCCTTCCCCCAGGAGTGGGGAGGAAATGGGGATTTTGCAGTATCCTTCCCCTGCCACGCTCACCAAGCCACACCATGCCCACCAAGCCGCGCCCACAGAACCTGTAGTAAAAAAAATTGGATTTCACCACTGGACTAGAGTGATAGGATTAGAAGCAGCCCCTCACCCAACATCCAACACGGTACGAAAGCCATTAGCTACAATATGAATTGCCCAACCCTCTTTCAGAACACAAGCCCCTTCATTGCACCACCCCCAGAACAGTTAAAACTTCAAAGTCACAGAAACCTATAAAGATCCATCCACTCATCCAGCCATTTGTTCAGCTGATCCAGAACTGCATACTGTCTTTGTGGTTCAATAAACCAACTTTCTAATCAGCCTCCATATTATTTCCAGCTTCTTTCTCCCAGCTTGGAACTGAACCAGATGGATTTTTCTTTCCACAGCCTGATTCTGTTTTCCGCCTCAAATCATGGCATTTTAGAAGTCTGTCTTTCTTGCTTCCTTGGTCCTGCCTTGCTATGAGATTTCTGATAATAACATTTCATGCGCAGATAGCGTAAAACCTAACTTGATTCTGCTCAGTGATAAAATCAACGAAGCTCCTTTTCTGTGTTTCAACACAGAATAATTGTCACAATGACAACCGGTGCTTTGTTTTGCTTTCCTTAGCTTCAAAACACTAGGAATGATGTAGGCAACAGCATATATTTATCTATTTCTATAACTGCAATGTGGGCTAAAAACACTGTAGTCCTTGATATACAACCGTAACAGAGCCTGCCTGTTATGATCGTATATCGTGATGATTATAAAGCACGTCAGTCATGTGGCTGACACAATTTTATTACCTTATGTTCAGTGGTCATTAAGTAAACACGACAGTCATAAAATGAGCAGAGGAGTTGTTAAGCAAACCCATTGTTTGCTCTGGTGCACCGTTGCCAAAAACTGGAAGTAACTTCCTGTTTTCGGCAAAACCATCATAAAATGCAATCCCACAAACACAAAACGCTGCAAATGGCCAAAAATGTGGTCATACTACCGAGTGCCCAAAGTGCTGTCACTTAACTACAGGGGACATTGTGGCCTGTCAGCCGCTGGTCCCTCCAACAACTGAATCAGATGTGGAGGAGGCATAGGAGTCAGGGCCAGCATCAAGGCAGAGCATCTGAGAGCTCTGAGGGGGAAGAGGGAGTGGAGCTGACAGAGAGAGACAGAGGAGGAGCCTGGGCCGTCCGTCAGCCCTCAGGTCTGGAGGTGGCTGATGAGGAAGAAGAGGGACAGTTGAGTCCACTGCCTGATGCACGGATGTGCAGAAGGCAGAGGAGAGAAGAGTAGTGGAAATCTGTGGGCTGATCCTTGGGAAGGAAGCACCACCGCTGCTAGCGAAGCCCCACCCTAGCTCTGGGGATAAAAGGCAGGGGGCAAAGATGAATAGATATGGCAGAGAACTATTTATCTTCTGGCCGACCAACCAGACTTGTTAGCCTATGATGAGAGAGAAACCTTTTGTTGGGGCTGCCGGCACTCCTAATTAAAGGAATCTTTAAGTTTACTTCAGAGGGTTTGTTGTATCTGGGGATCTGGGTCAGAAGAGGAAGGCCGGGGAGGGTGTCTATCATAATTGGGTTGTAACTTCAAATGGTTACTAAGTGACCTGTCATAAGTCAAGGAGTACCTGTATTGTATTGCTCATACTTTCAATTTCCTTTTTTCTTAAAAACAAAACAGGATTTTTCCCAGTTCCTTGAACATTTCCATTGATTCCACTAGCCCCACCTGATGCAACTCTGCCCTGATATGCTTTGAAGAGACTTCAGAACACAAGAGGAACGTCAGAAAGAAGTTGTGGCTACTGTTCACCTACCACCAGAGGTTCCCCCATCAGCTTCAGGAACTTGTGGATGCTTAACGTAGTCAATGGCTCTTCCATCAGAGTCCTGCGGCATGGCTGTTCAGGATCCACGGCCACTTTACAGTGGCAAAAAAAGAGTTTTGAAGACGGCACCTCTGGCTCTTCACTGCTGAAGTGAGAAAACACAAACCTCAAAATGAGATGGCTTTGTTTGTCACATCCCAACACCTGGCTACGCTATGTACACGATGGAAGGCAAAACAAGAAATAAGCCTTTTATCATATGTGAAAGGTCATTTTTGACACCTGATCCAAACAGCTACCTCTATCAAAGCCTCAACTTCTTAATTCAGCGGTGCCTAACCTCTTGGTCAGCAGGGACCGGTTCTGCAGAGAGAGGTTTTTCCATGGACAGGAGGGTTTCATGTACCGTCTGCATCCCACGGATGAGGCTTCACTTATTTGAGTGGTTTCTGGATGCCACAGACCAGTGCCAGTCTATGAACTGGGGATTGGGGACCCATGCTTTAATTGACCCCTGCATTTTTAACAGATCCACAAAACTGGAGCCCAGTTACTCATCACTCCCTTCTTAGCATCACCGCCTTAACTCAGTTGGTGCTCTAAATCCAGTCATGACAGTAACCAAAGCAGAAATTATTGCATTTTAAGAGGATGAAGCTATCATCCTCATTGGCCACTGTGTGTGACATTTAATGCTAGCCTGAAGAGTTTGGTCTGATGCAGTTGGGCTCTTATACTCTTAGAGAAATGCATACCGGATGCTCTTCAGAACTGCCACTTCAGTAGTTAAGGCAAACTTCACTGAGCCATAAACAAACGCAGCCTCCATGAAGACTCGGTGCTCTAGGAAGAGAAAATAGTTATTCATCAATTCCTCTAGATGACTAAATCTTGTCTTTCTGTTTCCTCTTTCCCCCTTCCCTTTAAACCAGAAATGTAGAGCCTTTGGATATCTGAGCCTTTTCAAAAACAGCCACTGCTTAGTGATTTTTAAACTTAGAAAAAACAGTATTGAGCATAAGGAATATAATAGTAACTGCATTTTACAGATTAACAGAGTTGGAAGGGACCTTGTAGGTCATCTAGTCCAACCCCCCTGCCCAAGCAGGAGAACCTACACCTGTGATGGCGAACCTATGGCATGGGTGCCACAGGTGGCACGTGGAGCCATATTGGTGGGCTCAACTCCAGTGCGCATGCATGCGCTGGCCAACTGATTATCAGGCCTTCCGGTCCCATTGGAAGTCGGGGAACTGGCTGTTTCTGGCCTCCAGAAGGCCTTCAGGGAGATGGGGAAGGCTGTTTTTGCCCTCCCCAGGTTCCTAGAAAGCTTCTGGAGCCTTGGGAGGGGGAAAAACGGGCCTACCGGGCCCACCATGCCATCGCATGCCAAAAGCAGGGGGAAGTGTGAGAGGGTCACGTGCACATGCGTGGGAGGGCAGGGCGCATTGAATTATGGATGTGGGGAAACGCATCCGCAATCCCTCCCGCTCCCCCCGCTTTTGGCACGCGATGGCAAAAAGGTTAGCCATCACTGACCTACACCATTTCTGACAAATGGCTATCAAATCTCTTCTTGAAAGTCTCAAGTGATGAAGCTCCCACAACTTCCGAAGGCAAAGTTGTTCCATTGCTTGATTGTTTTGCATTTAATTTAATTCAAATTTAAAATTAACTTTGGAGAGTGTTTTTTAGAACTCTGAGGTACATAGTCCTTGACTTATGACCAAACTGAGCCCAAAACTTTTTGTTGCTAAGTGAGGCATTTGTTAATTGAGCTTTACCCCATTTTACGACCTCTCTTGCTATACTTGTTAAGTTAAGTCACTACACTTGTTAAGTTAGTAACAAGGTTGTTAGGTTAATCAGGTTTCCCATTGATTTTGCTTGTCAGAAGATGTCCAGAGGTGATCACATGACCCTGGGACACTGCAACCGTCATAAATATGAGTCATTTGTCAGTTGTTTTCATCACATGACCATGGGGATGCTACAACAGTTCTAAGTGTGAAAATGGTCATAAGTCACTTTTTCAGTTCTGTTGTTAACTTCAAACAGTCACTAAATGAACGATTGTAAGTCGAGGACTATCTGTACTCCAGAAACGAAGCACTTCTATTTTTATTGTAAAGTTACATTAACAGAATCTGGCAGGTCCAAAGGCACTTCTCCCCTCCTTTCCTTTTTCTCTCTAGGCAGGATTCCTTCTGAAATGCTTCCCACGCCCTCCCTCCTCCTCCTGTGGGCTGAAATACCTTTTACATACCAGTTGTCCAGTCTGTGGCTCTTCCTCCTGTCACCCAAGATCATTCCCACATACCATTACAGTTCTTCAGTGTACCACTCCAAAGGCCAAGTGTACTCCTTTCGTGTGGAAAACGTTAGCACACTCACTCCTGTCCTAAACCAACTTAATCCTGACTTTGCAAACTCCAGGCAAAATCTAACCATGTCAAAAGCTATTCATGTCCATGACATGTACAAACAGACATAATTTGCCTTTTATCGATCTACATATTACTTGTATATATTGCTTACTTCTTCTAGCCCAGTTCAAAATACAAGACAGCACTAAAAATAGAAAAACATTTAGCATGTTAGTTCAAAGCAAAACATATCACAAAAGCAGCAGCCCAAGAATGATAGAAAGCTTTGGGAATGGATACCAGAGCTGTAGGATTACCTGCTGTCCCAACTGCTTGCACATATGCGAAAGCAAGATTGGACTGACCCTTCAGAGAGTTTTCTAAACGCTGAAGGTCCATCAGTGTTGAAATGTATTTCACTTCATTGAAGAGGAGAGCGCTGGGAAGAAAACAAGATGACCATGTGAAAACCCTCAGCATTGGAACAACCGCCTATATTTTAAGTAGAAGGGTTTAAAAGGGGCCTATAACCCAATGCCCATTATATTACTTCCTGCTTGATGGCCTTCCAGCTAGTTCTTTCTAAAAACAGCTAAATGAATTAGGAAACTTTATATTAAAAGAAAACAAGCTGTGGTCTACAAATCAGAATTTATGGCTTCTTATTCTGAGAAACCCATGAAAATAATGAATCATAGCTTCAGATTCAGCTTGCTAGACACAAGGATGTGTGAATTCATTCAAGTCCAGTGAGGTCTATTTTGAGTTTGTTTGCTTCGGTGCCTTCAAAGTAGTATTGACTCCCAGATACTACTCGGAAAAGTCCTTGCAGTTTTCTTGAGAAGATTTCAGAAGTGATTTGCCATTGCCTCCTTCCTAGAGCTGAGAGGGAAGGACTGGCCCAAGGTCATCCATTCATGGTGAATGGACTAAAATTCTTGGTCTCCCAATTTTGGAGTCTTAACCACTGCACTGGCTGTCTTTATTTGTTAGTAAGGCAGTATTCCTGTCCCTATTAAGTGATTCATTTTTACATAGAATGTTAAGAAAAAACCTAGTGGTATAACTCAGGAGTGGGGCAAATGTGGCCCTTTTACAACCTGTGGACTTCAACTCCCAGAATTCCCAGCTTGGCTGTCTCAGGAATTCTGGGAGCTGAAGTCCACAGGTTGTAAAAGGGCCACATTTGCCCACCCCTGGTATAACCCAACACTCCAATGGGTCCCATAGGCCATTGTGATTACTGGGCAGGAATCTGGCTTGTACATCACCACATCAGTACATCACCACAGGGTGGCACCCAAAGAAAGGGTAATAAAGAACGATATAGAACTCAGCTTGGAAGGATTGTCGCATGTCATTACAAACATTTCAATGAAATAAATCCAAGCCTATTTAAGAACCACGAGGTCAGATCTTCATTGCAAGCTCCTGCCAAAGACTCCTAGCTCTGTCATTTTATTGCTTCATTCCTAAAACCCTGCTGTCTTCTAGAGCTTTCTCTGGCCATGTCTCATGAACCAGCTGAGACCAACTATCTGCTTTCCACAAAAAATGAAAAGCAGCTCATTAGGAAAAAAATAATAATCTCAGGAAATACCTCAAAGAAAAAAATTTTAACTGTTAATTTGTTTTAATATTTTTTTAATTGCATTTGTATTTAGCTTTGTTTGCTGCCTTGAATAAAGGTAGAATGACTTCTCCTCCTCCTTCTCATCTTCTATTTCTCTTTTTACTATGACAGGTGTCGAGGGAGATACTCTTGCTCCAGCCCCAACTATTGCTATTTGCAGGCAGGATGTATATTGAGTAAATAAAGGACAGAGAACTTACAAAAGTACATTTGCCACAATGGCATCCAAGCTGAACAAGGCATCTATGGCAAGTTCACGAACCAACACACGATCCCTGGAAAATAAGATAAATGCTTAAAGCCAGCTTCTGCAAGAACAGCGAACACTGTCTATCACAGAGGTCTTCAAACTTGGCAGCTTTAAGACTTGTGGACTTCAACTCCCAGAATTCTCCAGCCAGCTGGCTGGAGAATTCTGGGAGTTGAAGTCCACAAGTCTTAAAGCTGCCAAGTTTGAAGACCTCTGGTCTATCACATGCTACATCTTTGGGATGGTGGCAGTCAGACTTCTTTAGTTTCCACCGGAGGTGCCAGTGAGCCTTCAATATTCCCAGTAACATGCAAAATGGAAGCAAAGCTACTCAATGCCATCTCAACCTATGTTTCTGTTGCCTGGAGCAGTTGTGATCAAAAATTGTCCAGACGAAGAGGTGGCCCATTGATCTTTCAAGAACCCTCAGAACCAGCCCTTTTCTCAAATGGTTGAGAAAAGTTGATCTGACCTGCCATGGATCCATATGTCTGAAGGCTGAATGCCTACGGAGATTCTCAAATCATCCAGATCATGGTTGCCCCAAAGGTGCTTTTTCAAAAATTCACATTCTGGACAGAGGGGACCCCTGGTTTGAAAGAGAGGTCAAAGAGACCATCTATGTTAAGACTGAACAGCCCTCTCTCAGCAGAGGAGGAAGGATACAATCCTACCTATCTCCTCTTTACAACTCAGTCAGTAGTCCCAAGAAAGCTGCACACTCATTTGCACACTGATTTGGGTGACCCGAGGATATAGATAAATCCCCAGGTGGCCTCAACAACTCTCAAAGTACGAATGACCAGATAACTGCAAAGAATATAAATCCTTCTGTTCCCCAGAATTGAAGAAGCTTCTCAGACGAGAAGCGAAACGTTTTCAAGGAAAAAACCAAGAAAGGCCAGTTGCCTTTTGGAAAAGCATCTTTGGGTCTGAGGGCTGAAGCTTGCAAAATGGGAAACAAAGAACCTAAGAGAAGACAAGATCATTATGTAAACATAAGACAGGCTGCTAGAATCTCCAGGCCATGCTATTTAGTTAATATACCCCTTGATAAAACTACTTAAAGTGGTGATCCTCACCACATCTGATAGCTTCGATGTTTGGTGGTCTAGTTACAAAATCAATACTTCTCTTATTAGAACCGAATAGCTTTGAAATTCACTACTGGAATTCTAATGTTGGTAGAGAAAAAAATGGCATGTTTTTGTACACTGCGTTCACAACCTAACGGTTTATTTAATGAAATAGGGTATTTCAGCAAAAAAAAAGAAAAAGAAAAAGAATATATTTTCAGTTCAAAGCATGGATAAAGAATTTATTCATTTTGTTTCAGAGCAGACCAAACTCAGCCTTCCCTCTTTTGCTTTCCTGTGATTAATAGATTAACTTTGGGTTCCCACATAAATTTTCCCAAATAAATAAATAAACTCAGCTACCCTCCAAATAATGTTGTGTTGAAACTCCTATTACCTTCCACTAGGATGGCCAAGGGAAAAGAAGCTGGGGAAGGACGCAGACCAAGGGAGAGCACAGATCTCAATCTGATCTCAATGCCGAGTTACAGAGACAGTCCTCAGGTTATGACCATTCGTTCAGCAACCATTCAAACGAACAATGTTGCTGGATGAGGACTTACAATAAAGCTGTGGCCATTGCAACATCCCCACATGCACATGATTGTGATTCAGGCACTTGGCAATCAGCTCACACTTAAGGCAGTTGCAGTGTCCTATAGTTACGTGATCAGTATTTGAGACCTTCCTTGCTGGCTTCCCACAAGCAAAATCAGTGAGCCTTTTCATCTACCTGAGCACCATAATGCCACTGCAGCACTTGTCACTGCCCTACAGCAGGGGTCTCCAACCATGGCAACTTTAAGCCTGGTGGATTTCAACTCCAGTTGCCAAAGTTGGAGACCCCTGCTCTATAGCACCTGCCCATCCATAATTCTCACCTGCTGTCCTGCTTGCCCGGGACTTCCACATTTACCAACACTGTGGTCACACAAGATCCTTGCTTAACACCTGCACTGTCCTGGGATTAGCATAGCAATGAAGATTGCCAGGATTGTTGTCATTAATTGATGCAATCATGGGACATCCCACTTTACCATTGCATTGCAAAGCGACAAAAATTCTGGTCCAATGCCTGTTTTAACCCAAAAAGCACTCATGCAAGCTCAACCACTGTAATTTATTTATTCGCAATGAGATGAACTGTTTACCTGAATAGGTATACTTTTCCCAAGGAGTTATCTCCTCTGCAGTAACTGGATGCTTCTCCTCTTTGGCAGTTAATCTATGGGGGAAAAAAGCTAAAATCTTTACTGGGGTATTATTGCAAGAGCCGTGGTGGCACAGTGGTTAGAATGTAGTATTGCAGACTAACTCACTGTCAGGAGTTTGATCCTGACTGGCTCAAAGGTTGACTCAACCTTCCATCAGTAAAATGGGGAACCAGATTGTTGGGAGGAAGATGATGACTCTGTAAACCGTTTAGAGAGGGCTGCAAAACACTATGAAGTGATGTATA
This sequence comes from Masticophis lateralis, assembly GCA_030761175.1. Lineage (NCBI taxonomy): Eukaryota > Metazoa > Chordata > Lepidosauria > Squamata > Colubridae > Masticophis > Masticophis lateralis. The sequence continues at coordinate 328,513,770 of JAUDYJ010000001.1, forward strand.
AGTCTAAGTGATATTGTTATTAACTGTCATGTTGCAAAGGTATGAAATCTTCAACCAGCTCAATTATACAACAGTGAATTGATTGATATCATCTAGAATTAAATCAAGCCCAAACTTGCTTAATTTTCTAAGTAAAGATAAAGGTTCCCCTCACACATACGTGCTAGTCATTCCTGACTCTAGGGCAGTGATGGCGAACCTTTTTGCCGTCGCATGTCAAAAGCGGGGCGAGCGGAGGGGGGCGCGGCTGCATGTGCCCACATCCATAATTCAATGAGCCCCGCCCTGCCGTGCATGCACATGTGACCTCCCCCACACTTCCCCCTGCTTTTGGCACGTGATGGCACAATGGGCCCGGTAGGCCCATTTTTCCCCCTTCCCAGGCTCCAGAGGCTTTCTAGGAGCCTGGGGAGGGCAAAAACAGCCTTCCCCATCACCCCCCCGGAGATCTTCCGGAGGCCGGAAACAAGAAGTTCCCAGACTTCCAGTGGGACCGGAAGGCCTGAAAATCAGTTGGCTGGTGCGCGCATGTGCGCTGGAGCTGAGCTGGGGCAACACTTGTGTGCCCACCAATATGGCTCCACATGGCACCTGTGGCACCCATGCCATAGGTTTGCCATCACGGCTCTAGGGGGTGGTGTTCATCTCCATTTCTAAGCCAAAGAGCCAGTGCTGTCTGATGACAGCATGAATAAATGCCAATGGCGCACAGAACGCTGTTACCTTCCCACCAAGGTGGTCCCTATTTTTCTACTTGCATTTTTACATGCTTTCGAACTGCTAGGTTGGCAGAGGCTGGGACAAGTAACGGGAGCTCACTCCGTTATGCGGTGCTAGGGATTTGAACCACCAAACTGCTGACCTTTCTGACCGACAAGCTCGGCATCTTAGCCACTGAGCCACCTGTTCCCTAGCTTTTTTAGCTTTCTAGATCAGCTCAAATCACCTGCTGAGGCTTATTTTAATTCATTTGGAAACACTTATATGAAAACCTTCCTCTCATCTTTCACATCAATGAATTAGACAGACTGAATGTTACATCAAGTATACATTTTAGGTATCTGAATTTGCTTATTTTTAAAAAACAGCTTTTGGGGAAACATCAGGATTGAGACTGAGGCATATGGAGTTGGGTTTTTATGTCCCTGCATCACAAACCTGTTAAAAATCCTTACTTCCAAAGCTGTTTTTTTGCTCTGGGAGAGAAGCTTCTATTAATATCAACTGTGAAATAGTAGCACCTATTATTGTAAATAAAGACGCGTTATATAAAACCATGATTTTAATGAATTGTCACGGACCCATATTAAATCAGAAAAAAAACTTCTCTTCCTTTGTTATTCCCAGATCTCTGATATTCTCCTTCTATGTGCCCTCTCTTCATATAGTGCTAGTTCAGTGATAGAACTGAGTCCTAGAAATTGCAATTTACAAGCTAAGGAAAGCATACAGAGCAGGACTTCTAGAATTCTTTCCAACCCCTTCAAGAGTGGCCCTAAATTCATGCATATGTATATACTGGGAGGCACAGGACAGGCTACATATGATTTTGCTCTGGATCACATGAGTGGAACAGAGCAGCTGTCAATATTTTGAGCCTTTCCCACAGCTGAAAGAATGTCCTTCTTTATAGCCCCCAGCCTGATCCAGGCCATTTTTTACCACATTCTCTCTCCCTGCACTCCAAATGTGGTTCCATTCTGTTCAGTATTCAGAGATTTACATGCCGACAGACAGAGGCATACAGTCTCAATTGCTTTACTTAATTTCTTTTCCAATTTTCTATTGAGTTGGGCAGCACAGAGAGAAAATGGTAATGGAAAAAAACAGTTATCTCAGGACTTAACAGTCAAACAGATTACACTAGATAGGCAGAGAATAATTTGACACAGTAGGATTATGTTTTGTTGAAAACAATGGAAAAATATTTCGCTCTGCAGTCAAAAGCCGATGGGCAATTTGTCATTTACTGTACATTGTTGTAGAATTTGGCTGGATTGTCTTGAAATTCCAAAAAGGTCATACTTCCCTAAGAATTATAAAGCAGAAAACAATTCTACCTTTAAGATAAAAATCCCATAATCTTGGAGAGCTTCTCTGGAGTTCTCCAACTGTTCCAAGAACACCTCGCTAGATGGTGAAACTGGAAAAAAATAAACAAGAGCTTCACTGGCATCATAATGACAATCACAGTGATATTTTTAATATTTCTAAAACGTTGTTTCATTTTCATCTTCATTTTTTTTTACAGAAATATATACCAAGCATATATTGAATTTAACAGCAGGAATAAACACATCAGTGTCTCTACATTGAAAGCTTCTATTAAGAGAAGAGAAGAGGAAGAGGAAGAGGAAGAGGAAGAGAATTCTTTATTGGCCAAGTGTGATTGGACACACAAGGAATTTGTCTTTGGTGCATATGCTCTCAGTGTACATAAAAAGAAAAGATACATTCTTCAAGAATCATAAGGTGCAACACTTAATGATAGTCATAGGGTACAAATAAGCAAGCAAATCATACTAGGAAACAATCACTATAAATTATAAGGATAGAAGCAACAAAGTTACATTTATACAGTCATAAGTGGGAGGAGATGGGTGATAGGAACGATGAGAAGATTAACAGTAATGCATTGTTGGGTTGACTTGAAATCTTCATGTTAATTTAAAGTCATTTTTATTAACCTGCTTCCCCCCTTTTATCTCTGTTCTGTCCCCATGACAGAAATAGAAAAGCCTGAAGGGCAGGGAAAACAGCCTTGAAGGACAGAAGGAAGAGCTACTATCAAGGCAATGATCAGATAAGAAGGGTTTGAGTCTAGGCCAAGAAAATAATTTAAGGAAATATTTCAAAGAAACCCCTTCCTAATTTACATGAAGATAAAGGGGAGGAAGGAAGAAATGCACTCAGATTTATATGATTTCAATGCTAGACTTTTATCTTAATAGTAGTATAGGTAGCTCTCGACTTACGACCACAATTGGGCCCAATATTTCTGTTGCTAAGTGAGACATTTGTTACACAAATGTCACAAAAGGGGAACATGTAACTTCAGGACATGGCAACCATCATAAATATGAATCAGTTGCAAACATCCAAATTTTGGTCATGCAACATGGGGATGGATGCTCATGCTTACCCTTATGGTCATTCAAGTCACTTTTTCAGGTGACGTTTTAACTTTGAATGTCACTAGGTGAACCATTGTAAATCAAAGATTACCTGTACGGGCTTATATGGCATTAGTTTTTAGCCTGGTCTAGCCTGAAGGGCTGGCAGAAAGATAGAGCCTTCCCTGAAATGGCACATAAATTGTGGGATTCCTTCCACTGAAATCTTGCAGAACTTCCTCTCAGTATTATTATAGCAATAGCACTTAGCACTTAGATTTATATACTGCTTTACAGTGCTTTACAGCCCTCTCTAAGCGGTTTACAGAGTCAGCATATTACCCCCAACAATTTTGGGTCCTCATTTTACCCACCTCAGAAGGATGGAAGGCTGAGTCAACCTTGAGCCTTGTGAGATTTGAACTGCCAAATTGCAGGCAGCAGGCAGTCAGCTGAAGTAGCCTGCAATACTGCACTCTAACCACCGCGCCACCGCAGCTCATATGGTGAGGAAAATCTCTTGAGGCCTATACCTACTACTAAATGGCATACTGAAGATTAAAAACTAACCGTGCCAAGGGGGAAATTAAGCAAGCCATAATAAGAAAATTAAGCAGAGTTCAAAGTTGACCTATATGTAAAATAAATGAGATAAATATATCAGTAGCAATGTCAATACCAAAGGCTCCAGAAGGTGACCATAAATATTGATGGCTTTGTTTTGACCATTCTTCCTTAGATATTAAATCAAATCAAGGTTTGAACAGCCAGCCAAAGTCACCTTCCTAAGGACAGGACACAGCCTATTCCAGTAGAACTAATATAGAAAGGATCATAAACATAAATAAAACAAAACCCTTCCTTGGGGCGTGAAAAAAAAATTCTTGAACCACAGCTATGTAAAAAATCATTATTCCAACCAAAATGTCACAAAACCATATATAACCTTTCACTTTCTGCAGAATTCTTCATAAAATTAGACAGGTGGAAGGAACTAATGCCTGAGGGAATCTGATCACCGTGGGTATCTTCCTTACCACCCACCCCACCTGATTTTTTGAAAGATTATTTGAATTGGGGTTTCCGCTATGAGTCATGTCTAAGTAAAGATGTTTCCATGAACAAGAGGAGGGGATGAGCACCATGTAGAGTGAAAGGCTCATTGTCATTAGGAGGGAATCATCAGAATATATATTTTATTCATGCTACAACTTGGTTCCTAAAGCTAGCCATATAAGTTTTCTTTCTTTCCTAACCAATTTTCTCAAGGAATCTGGTAAAAATACTCACCATCCTTCTGAAAATAAACCAAAGATGCTTTCGATGCTTGCAAGCTGCTAAAATATTCCTGGGGACTTAACTCTGGAATCACGTTTTTGACACTGCTTGTCACTGAGATGCAAGAAAGCCATGTGAGCAGGAAAAAGAAGTGAGTCCGTTGAGTCATTTGTGGTGGTGACATGTCTCCAGCTGCTCAAAGTTGTCTCAGGAGAATTCAACCTTAGACTGGGTAAAAAGGAAAAATAAATAAAATACAAACTTACTATGTACAGTACAGATAAAATGTTAAATTCAACATTCTAACCCAGAGTTCGCCAAGGTGGTAAATTTTGATCCCCAAGAGTGGATAGAACTATCCATTATTATTGTTTTTATTATTGTGGTGGGTTGCACTGAGGGCAGCAGTGGCTTAGAGGTGAAAATGCTGGCCTCCCAGTCCAAAGGCTGAGAGCTAATCCTAGGCAGCAACAGATATTTCTTTATCAGGGAGCAAAGAGAAAAAATTTGCTGCAAACTCCACGTGGGCGTCAGGAAGGGCATCCACCCAGTAAATGCTCAGGGCCAGTAAACAATCAACTCCATTCAGTTTCCCCAACTCCACCCCAAATCAAGGAATTACGGGGTCATAAAAAGAAAAAAAAATGTGGCTGGTTAATAGTCAACCGGATATTTAGACTGGATTTGGCATTTTTATCCACCTAGCAAGCCCATCTCAGGATTTGGGATAGGCAAATCCTTTTCTTTGATGCTGTTAACGGTATCTTGACAAGATATACGCTTTCCAAGTAACATTGTATTTTGCAATTGACTGATGGTAACTTTGTTAATAGCAATAGCAATAGCACTTGAGTTATATACTGCTTCACAGTGCTTTACGGCCCTCTTTAAGCAGTGTACAGAGTCAGCATATTGCCTCCAACAATCTGGGTCCTCGTTTTACCGACCTCGGAAGGATGGAAGGCTGAGTCAACCTTGAGCCTCTCAGGATTGAACTCTTGGAGTGAGCAGTAAGTTAGGCCTGCAGTACTGCATTCTGACCACTGCACCACCATGGCTCAATGCCGATGGTGTTCAAATGGTGCTCCAGATGTTTTGGAATTGCACCCAAGGCGCTTATTACTGTTGGTACTATTTTTGCGTTTTTTTAAAAAATTTGATTTATATGCCGCCTTTCTCCAGAGACTCAGGGCGGCTTACAATGCGTTAAGCAATAGTCTTCATACTTTTGTATATTTATACAAAGTGAGCTTATTGCCCCCACAAACTGAGTCCTCAATTTACCTACCTTAGAAAGGATGGAAGGCTGAGTCGACCTTGAGCCTGGCTAGGATTTTACTACAGTTGTTCAACCTCTATTTGCAGATCTGTGTATTTTTTGATTTTCTCTAGTTTTCTTCCATCCTGCTATCTTCAGGTATTGCAACATCCATCCAGAATTTTTCTTATCAATAATTGTTATGTCTGAGTGTTATGTTGGAATTCTAAAGTCCCAAAGCACTTTAGCTTCTTCATTTTCGTTTTCTTCAGCTTCTTCATTTTCTATTACTTTGTCTATTTTATGGTCTCACCAGTTCTTGCTTGGACACAAATGATATTTCTCAGATCTTCCAGTGCACCATTGTTGCTACTCTGTCATGCTGTTGCATATACAATCTATATGCAGCAGCTAACTAGGTGTTCCACTGTTTCTTCAGTTCTTTACAGTGGTGGAATTTGTTTTATGTTGCTGTCTTCTCAATTCTGGCTTTGTATGCATTTGTTCTTAAGGTTTGGTCTTGTACTGCTAGAATTAGCCCTCTGTCCTTTTTTTTCAACTCTCCTGCTCTTAGCCATTGCCAGATATTTTTCTTACCTGCTTTGCCTATGTATATGTGTTTGTGTGTGTGTGGCTGGCCATGTAATATCTTCTCCTCTTTTCTGTTCTTTATTTAGTCTTGTAGGGTTCAGTCAGCCTTAAGCTGTACTGGCTTCAGTACATCTTCTTCACTGTCCTTCAGATATTCTTTCAATCCCCTTTTTTCTTCTTTAACTATCTGGTGTACTTGTAACACTCCACACCCATCCATGCTCCTTTGTTTAGTAGAGTCTCTCTGAACATCGCTGCAATTACCTCATTTATTTATTTATTTATTTATTAGTTCATTTAAATTAATTTAAATTTAATTGAGGACTACCTGTATTAAATTATTTCCAATAATAAATATTTGAGGGGGGATGTGTAAATGAACAATCTGAAATTTCATGAGAGGTTGACAAACAAAAGGGTTAGGGAATGCCTACTCTAACCATTACACCATGCTCCCTTTCAAATGGAACTTCTCATGCTGTAAATATCCTTTTACAAGGCCTCTGGGGGCCATGCAATTGATTGGCACCATGTCATCCACCCATTTCCTTCCGAACCAGATAAGGTACAGATCAAAACTGATGATTTGTGTTGCTAGCACTAACATAGTATCATTGTACAGATTTCAAGGTGTTTGCATGCACACCTACACTTGCTCCTTTACCTCACAAACAAATGTGGCTAATATGGGAGTAGGGCATTTGAAAGTTACATTTGTCTGAAATATTATAGGGCCGCAATGGCGAACCTATGGTGGCATGCGGAGCCATATCTGTGGGCGCACAAGCATTGCCCTAGTTCAGCTCCAGTGTGCATGCATGCGTCGGCCAGCTGATTTTCGGGCCTTCCGGAAGTTGGGAAACAGCCATTTTCAGCCTTCAGAGGGCCTCCAGAAGGCCTTTTTGCTGTTGTGTGCCCAAAGCGGGGGTCACACGGCGGGGAGGGTTGTGCACATACGTGCCCACACCTATAATTCAATGCCCCTCACACATGTGCATGTGACACCCCCCCACAGTCCCCCCCCCGCTTTTGGCACACAATGGCAAAAAAGTTACTGGTGGGCCTGGTAGGCCCTCTGGGAGGATGGGAGAGGCCGTTTTCGCCCTCCCCTGGTTCCAACAAAGCCCCTGGAGCCTGCGGAGGATGAAAAACGGGCCTACCGGACCCACCGGTAACTTTTTTACCATTGTGTGCCAAAAGCGGGGGGGGACTGTGGGGGGGGTCACACGCACATGCGCGGGGGGCACTGAATTATGGGTGTGGGCATACGTGTGTGCAACCCCCCCGTGTGACCCCCGCTTTGGGCATGCAACAGCAAAAAGGTTAGCCATCACTGTTATAGGGTTTCCTGCTTGAAAAGGGAGTTGGACTAGAAGACCTCCTAGGTCCCTTTCAACTCTGTTATTCTGTTATTCTCTTTGGGCTACTTGAAGGACAACTTGTTGACTCAGGAGGAATATTTACCACTGAAGAGTTAATAGATATTCATTTTGGATGCTTTGAGTATCAAGTTAATAGCTATGTGGAAGTACCTTAATTTTCTGTAAAAAGCCAGAAAAGAAACTAACAGACATGTTTTCTTTCATTTCTTATTGTAAATAAGTGAGAAAACACACAAAGCATGGCGGATTTTTGTAGCCCTGAGTTATGCTTTGAAGTTTGACCAACTGTCTTGGGGGGGGGAGAGGGGAGGATAAATTGAATGGCATCCTGGGAGCTAAGTGCATATGTGTGTGTGTGTGTGTGTGTGTGTGAGAGAGAGAGAGAGAGAGAGAGAGAGAGAGAGAGAGAGAGAGAGAGAGATGAAGAGCCAATCATTTTGTGAAGAGTTCTTAACATGCTCTTGAGCAGGGGTGGGTTCTAAAATTTTTTACTACCGGTTCTGTGGGCATGGCTTATTTTGTGGGCATGGCTTGATGGTCATGTGATGATTCTTTAGGATTTAGCAGAGGTACTGGTCTACCAGGCTTTTAACTGCTTGCAGAGCTGTTCCAGTCTACCCATTTATTTTTGCAGGCACTGATCTACTCATGCATTTTTGCAGGCACTGGTCTATACATTTATTTTTGCAGGCACCGGTCTACTCATTTGTTTCCTTTTAACACTGATCAGCTGTAGGGCGGCCCTTTGAAGCCTGGAGGCAAGAGTTTAAACAGTTTTTTCCCCTCTAGCCATCAGCTGGGAGGCAACAATAGATTGGGGGTGGGGCCAAATAAAAGGTAAGAATAATGCGGGGTGTAGGTGGGGGGCGAGGGGGGCCAGAACCGGTTCGGTGACATCATATCGTCACCGCTATCGGCTTGGCAGAACCGGAAGGAACCCACCACTGCTCTTGAGGTAGTCCCTAAAAATACTTAAGACATTCAACCTTAAAATGCATAGATGTTCACAGCCTTTGAGGCATTCTGACAATTAGGAAAAACATCTAATTTATATTCACTCCCCCAAACATCACATCACTTATCTCCCTAGTACATATGCTTATGAATTTGGCCATAATAATAGTCTCTGTAGCAGCCTCTTCCCTCTGGAATAAAGTTTTCCCCAAGAAACTTTGGCCTGCACTCTGCTGTTGTTTAGAGGAGCCATGAAGATTTGGTTCTTGACCCAAAACATTGAGCGAGACATGGTGAGACACCTTGCTACCCTTGCTAGTCCGTCTAGTCTGTTGCAGTTGCCGTTTTCATCTTTGACTGATGTTACAAGTTATCCTTGACTTACAACCACAATTAAGCGTAAGATAATTCATTGTTAAGCAGCGTGATAAGTGAGGCATCCTATGACTGCACCTGATTTTACAATCTTTTTTGCCGCAGTCATTTTGCAAGATATCATAGGATCCCAATTTGGAACCTTCCCTGCCAGCTTCCCCAATGAGTTGGAAGCCGGTGGGAAAGTCGCAAATGGCGATTGCATGACTCCAGGATGCTGCAACTATCATAAATAGATGCCAGTCTCCAAGCTGGGTGGATACAACATCATAGACGACCCTCATACCATCAAGGACTTGGGAGTACTCATTTCAAATGATGTAAGTGCCAGAGCTCACTGCAACAATATTGCTAAAAAGGCATTAAAAGTTGTTACCTAGTTTTGCGAAGCTTCTTCTCCGGTAATATTGTACTGTAAACTAGGGCATACAAAACCTTTGCTAGACCAATTCTCGAATATAGCTCATCTGCCTGGAATCCGCACTGTATATCAGACATTAATACAATTGAGCGAGTCCAGAGGTATTTCACGAGAAGAGTACTCCACTCCTCTGCTCACAACAGAATACTTATGCCACCAGGTTTGAAATTTTGGAATTAGACAATTTAGAACTATGCCGCCTTCGGTCTAACCTAAGCATAGTGCACAAAATTATCTGCTACAACATCCTACCTGTCAATGACTACTTCATCTTCAACTGCAATAATACACGAGCACATAATAGATACAAACGAAAAGTAAACTGCTCCAAACTCAATTGCAGAAAATACGACTTCAGCAACAGAGTGGTCAGTGCCTAGAATGCACTACCTGACTCTGTGGTTTCTTCCCCAAACCCCCAAAACTTTAACCTAAGACTGTCTACTTTTGACCTCACCCCATTCCTAAGAGGTCTGTAAGGGGTGTGCATAAGCGCACCAACATGCCTACCGTCCCTGTCCTAATGTCCCCATTTATTCGTATCCATAATCATGTTTATACTTATATCTGTTATCTTATACGTGTTTGACAAATCAATCAATCGCTGAGATCACCATCACACGACTGCAGAGCTGCAATGATGTAAGTGCAAGGACCCGTCATGTCACTTTTTTCAGCACTGTCGTAACTTTGAACAGATGCTAAACCAATGGTCATAAGTCAAGGACTAATTATTGATCAAAAATTGTGATTTCTTTGATTGTTCTGACACACACACACACATCCTCTTATATCAGTAGATATTACTGATCAGAGCTATCACAACAAAACAACCATCAAAAGAAGTAACTCACCTAACATTTCACTCTGGAGCGTACTCCAAGCGGTTTGCCACCACTTCAGTGTTCCTGGGGAATTTCCCCACCGCCAAATTCCCCAGATTCAATTGTGTTTTTTGAGAACTCCATTTCCGCTGTCACAGTAGCCAGTTAGTGATGTGCCTTGTCAACCCAAGGACTTTTGGGTTGACAATCCAGGATGGATTAGACTTCCATCGACTTTCTTTTAGACGGTTGTGATGTTCTGAAGTGATACATGAGCGGTCCAGTGATTCAGTAACTTTAAAACAAGACTGTCAATACTGTCAACCTAGAAATGAGGAGGAACTTTCTGACAGTGAGAACAATCAACCAATGGAACAGAAGTTCCCTTCCGAAGTTGTGGGAGCTTCATCACTTGAGACTTCCAAGAAAAGATTGGACTGTGGTTTGTCAGAAACGGTGTTGGGTATCCTGCTTGAGCTGGGGTTGGACTAGATGACCTCTAAGGTTCCTTCCAACTCTGTTAATCGGTTAATACGTTTCTTAAATACTGATGTTTTTATGAGCCGAAAATCACTTTATGGAACCTTATCAAGCAAGCAAGCAAGCGCAAAAGGGTTAACGGTGGAAAATATATGTTCCAAATCTGAGCTGCACTAGTTTAACGGCAAGGATGCAATTAAAGAAAATCCCAGCCCTCTAACAAGGAGGGCGAGAGCATCGTTTAGACGAATGCATTTCGGAGACGGGGCACGGAAAGGAGGCGGTCAGTTCGCAGAAATCCCGCTGCGCCGGACAGAGACGAAGGAATCCAAGGGAAAAACATTTGCAAAGCGCCTCAAGCCACAACGCCTCAGCCCACCCATCCAAGGAGTAGCGGGGAACGCCGTTAGGAAACCAAGTTAAGTATTATTACAAAATCGTCTCCAGCGAGCATTTACTCAGGGCGTAGGCCTCTCGCACCACCGACCCAAGCAGCTAAATGCAAAGCGAAGCGAAAGCGAAAGGAGCGGGCATTAAAAGAAGCGAACCGGATGGGGGGGAGCAGCGCGCCGCACGGACGGGCCCAACACCCATCTAATAATAATAATAATTAAAAAAAAAAACCAAACCACTGATTAGAAAATTCGGCGGAGCAAAAAAAAGGGGGGGAAAGGCGGAGGGGGGAGAATGGAACATGGAGAGACAAAAAAAGGCGGAGCCTTCCCTGCTGAATGACTCGGAGGTGCAGCCAACGGGCTCGGCGGTTGGACGCCCAGCGGGCGGAGCCGGGCGCTGACCAATGGAAAGCGGCGCGTGGCCCGGAGCGAACGCCTCAAATCCTCTGGGCTCTCAGCTGATTGTTTCTCGGGAGCTAAGAGTTGGGTTTGGCAAAAGGGGAGCCGGCGCTGCAGAGAGGCAGGCGGGCGGGCGGAGGAGGAGGACAAAGGGAGGGCGGCGGGGCTTCTTCCCCCCTCTCCGGGCGACTTGCATGGCTCTCTGAATCGTCCTGCAAGAGCGAAGCGGGACACCAACCCCCCCCCCACTTCTCCTCCCCGCGGCCCTGAAATTGCACTTTAATCTCTCTCTCTCTCTCTTTTTTTTTTTTGCACACTCGCTCCGCCCGCCCCCCTCCCCCCCGGTTATGGTGGGGCCGGGAGCAATGGGACTCGTCGGGTCCGCTCCTCTTGCTCCCCCCTTCCCCGCTCTGGAGTTGGGGCTGAGCGTCCTGTACACGCTCCTCTACGCCGGCCTCTTCCTCTTCACTTACCTGCAGCTTTGGCTGCTCTTCTACTACCGGGAGAAGCGGCTCAGCTACCGCACCGTGTGCCTCTTCCTTTGCCTGCTCTGGGCAGCGCTGCGCACCGTCCTCTTCTCTTTCTACCTGCAGACGTCCACGCGAGCCGTGGAGCTCCGGCTCCAGCCTTTCCCACACTGGTTGCTCTTCTGCTTCCCGGTCTGCCTGCTCTTCGCCACCAATTGCCTCCTCAACCTCTACTTCGCTGAGGTAAGTCAGTGGTCAGCTCAGCTTGGCCGGCGCCGGCTTTTCTTCCTTCTTTCCACCCCCCCTAACTATTTGCAAAGGGGTTGCCGTAAACAAGAGGGGAGCAGAAGGAGAGGCGGCGAGCCGGGCACGCCTCCCCTCCTCCTGCGTGTTGCTTTTTTTTTTATCTCCGCCGTTTGTCTCATGTTTACCACATTCTGGTGCATCTGCAAAAAAAAAAAAAAAAAAAAAAGCCTTTCGGTGGTTTACTTGCCCTCCTCCTCCGCCTACTACTGCCTCTCAACGAACAAACAAGCTTCGGGGAGCCCCCGGTCGAGCGTGTAACCGGGCGAGCAAAACCGCGCTCCGATGCAAAGAAAACCCTCCCCGGGTGGTGGGGGTGGCGTACAGTATCTTGGACCGGGAGCCTTGCGGTGTAACAAATGTTGCCTTTAAAGTGCACCCAATTTTTTTTTTTAAAAAATTTAAAAATCCTTCTTGGTTCTGGAAGGATGCAGCGGAGTTAATGCGGCGACTTCTTTAGAAAGCGTAGATCGCTATTTCTTTAAGAGTGAAGCCAACGCGAATAATAAGCAACAGCCTAGGTTGCTCAGCTGGGATAGGGACGGCTGACAGCCATTACGTCATTGCTTTGGGCTTTCTTCTCCACCTCCCATTGTTGCTGCCTTTCTTAAAATACTATTTTAAAAAAAGACTTGGCTCTTTCTCCCCAACCCCTCTTTTCTTTTTTTCTTTGTCTTTTTCTCTTTTTTTTGCTGCAGAAGACAGCATCTTGCAGCATGGTAGTTTTGGCATTATGTTTGTATTTTTTTATCTGACTGGGTCACATCTGAAATGTTGATACCATTTTAGTGTGGCTGCTGGATTAATTTTCAAGCGTCCCCCCCCCCCCTCCCACCAACACTCCTCTTGAGGCTTGCTGATCAGCTGTTTTCAAATCCTTAGTGTCATCTTTGCTTTTTAGCTTCCTGTGAACTCATCTATTGTAACAAAGCCAATGGCCAATAGCTGCAGCAAGGTTTGGATGGCCTTTTAGGGTCCTACATTGCAATTTTATGCCTAAACAAAGATTTTTTTTTTTGAGACTTGAGAAAGATAATAGCGTTTGTGCCATAATACAATCTACTCTCTTAGCTGCATCTTCCCTTATAAGGTAGATGGTTTACTTCCAAGCAAAGTACCTGAAATTACAGCTTGTTGGGTTTCAATTATGCATGCCTGGTAAGCGATCTAAGTAAACTTTTTCTACCAATGGCATGTATCATCTTTATGTTCCACTTCTTCCAGTTATTATGGGGAAATTGTTACTTCTCGGACAAACCTGCAGACCATCCTTTCCCTCGCAACTGCAAAACTGTATTGTCACTTAGGAGGCGGTCTCGACAATGACTTCATTTTCTGAGAAACTCAGGGGTGTTCACATGATGAGCACAAGGGAGCTGCTGTTCTTGCCATGAAAATGAAAATGTTTGTTTTGTGAGCAAGCCTTAACATTTTTGGGAGGACAGGGAGCTCAAACTGGCTGACATCTCACGTGTGGGTGGAATTGGAATTGAGAAGGTTTGTTGTTTTTAAACTGGGTATTTGAAGGCTTGCTGCTGTTTTGCACTAAGAAACGGGAAAACTGTGAACTCTGCAGTCAGTATTCAGCGAGCATGATAAACAGCAGTTCCAAAAGTCACAAAAAGGGAAAGGGGCCACCTACCCTAACTCTTAAGGTGATACCTGTGTGAAAGGAATGTGAGGAGGCAAATAGCTTCTGAAATCTGGAGCACCTTCACTGTATTGGCCCATTTTTAAAATAACCCATTGCAATGAAACAGACAAAATATTTGAGTAGTGTAACCAATGTGGAGTCGGATCTGTGGTGTTGGTTGATTGCTTAAAAAAACAACTAATAATGCAATACAGTTTGTTCCTCTTTCCTTCAAGGGAGGCAACCCATGTCATTTTCTTTTAGAGAAAAAAAAATGGAAACCTAAAGCTATTTGTTCTCTATTAAGAAATAGGGGAACTTGGAAAAAGTCAAGTTTGTCTAAGTTAATTGATCTTTTAGAATTTAGAACAAGTGTTGTCTATTGTAGTAGCAAGGAATGATGGGATTTGTAATTCATCTGTTATGTGGGAGACCCCAATTGGAGAAGGCTGGGGAATGGCTGCACTTCAACTAGGGACTGTATCCAGCTTCTTAAGATTTAAGAGTGTGAGCAGATATTATGAAGAGATAGTAACAATCCATGTTAATGTTTGATCAATCCCAATGTAATATGAATCCCAAGAATGTTAGGTAGAATGGGAGCTGACTAAATCAGTGAAATAGAGGCTGAGCAATAATTTAGGATAAAAGAATGACGTCGCCTCCAGATGAGATAGGCAGCATCTAAGTTGAATAAATAAACATTCTTAATTTTGTCAATGCTGAAGAAAATGATTCTGATTTGCAAGATCTTCGGTATTCCAGAAGATCTTGCAATCCTTGAGCAAAATTTGTCATTGTGGACTTTATACCCATCTCCTTGAGCATATATTTTTGCCTATAAAAGTAAATTCACTCTTGAATTATTACTGATTGAAAATTCTAACCACAAATTCTAAAACATACAGTGTTTTCCCAAAAATAAGACTGTCTTATATTTTTTTGAACCCTGAAATAAGCACTTGGCCTTATTGCCATGCACTCAAAAGCCCAATTGGGTTTATTATCAGGGGATATCTTATTTTGGGGGAAACAGGGTATTAAGGGAAATACCTAATAGCACATAGCCAATAACTTTAAAATTTGCAGGATATGGAAGATTGGGTGAGATTAATCCACAGCCAACCTGGTTGGCTGCAAATCAAGTTCAACAGAATTGAGACAGTTTATTTCAGTGCCCTCTGAACCATTTACATTTGGCCTCCAATTCAAGCAGTGCTACCATTCCATCTAAATTACATGTACACAAAATGAACAACTTTATCTCTGGTAAATTTCTTTTGTGCAAATAAAGTGTAGTTGGGAACTGGGCATGATGATGCAGGAGTTTAAAAATATTAATTTTACAGATTAGAGATACCAAGCTCCAAAATGTCTCGGGTAGAAAAGGCAGTGCCTTTGCTGGAGAATTAAATAAAAGTTACCAGTTGAACTAAATATATATATTTAAATAGAATATCACAGATGGAAAGAAAGAGTGGTGCAGAAAGCTTTGCTGAGTTCAGAACCCTTCTTTCTTGTGCCACCTTTTCTAAAATACATGTGCTATGTATTATCCTTCTCTGAGATGTATATGATCTCTTGTGTGTGTAAGCAGGAAATGTTCTTAAATACAAAGGAAAGGAGTGTTTGAGAAAAGATTGGGTTCACACATCATACTAAGCTATGACGTCTTGTTTTCATTTACTTTCTTTAGCCAGGCAGCCCCAATGACAACAGGCCCTATTACAGAGTAAGGGAGAGTCCTAATATAAATGGGGAAAAGAGGTGGAAAGTTTTCTATATATTCCAGCAGAGATGTGAAGTTTCAAATACTTTGAATTAAAAAAAACATTGCTGTGTAGAGAAGTATGATTCAAAATACTTTATTCAATATCTGGAGTCTGTATGAGTATGTGGGCTATGTTACTTCTTGTGTGGTGTAGGGGGGCAAAATTAGCTCATTAGATAAGATTTGAATAGAGTATTCAAAGAAACTAAATTTTTTGATGTGTAAAAAAAAATTTTTTACGGGAATATTGGAAACATGGGCAATCAAGCCTCATACAACTTTGAAACTACCTAATGTGCCTGAAGTGCAGGGGTGAAATCCAGCAGATTCTGACAGGTTCTGGACAACCAGTAGAAGAAATTTTGAGCAGTTCTGGGGACCAGTAGGGGAAATTTTGAGTAGTTAAGAGAACTGGCAAATACAATGTCTGGCTTGCCCCAGAGTGGGGGGTGGGAAGGGAGTTTTTGCAATATCCTTCCCCCAGGAGTGGGGAGGGAATGGGGCTTTTGCAGGATCCTTCTCCTGGAGTGGGGTGTGAATGGAGATTTTGCAGTATCCTTCCCCTGCCACGCTCACCAAGCCACACCATCCCCACCAAGCTACGCCCACAGTAGTAAAAAAATTTGGGTTTCACCACTGAAGTGGAACATTTTCTAGCCCACAACCTTAAAGATGAGAGTGCCTGGCCAATGAAAGTATTGTTCGGACTAAGTTCAACAAACACAGAGAAATGTGGACCCCCACAAATCAATATTTTGTTCTCCCAGGTAGAACTGGGAATGGCTCTCTGGATTATCCACAAGATGAATGCCTTCCTGATAATAGAGGCAGCATTGGTCCTTTCTTTTGTACAAATGATCAAAGCTAAAATTCCTTTTTCTTAGGGAACAATATTGATCAAAAATGTATCGGTGTTTGCAGTCCTTCTGCTTGGCCTCGAAAATTAGTTTAGCTTGGTTAGATTTAATTCATTTGTATACAAGCTACATTCTGGTACATGTGAACATTGAGACTTTGTGCAGGTTTTCAGTCACTCGATATCTCTCTTTTTGCAATTAGGAACAATAGATAGACGGGGTGGACATCAGTTCCTACTCATGTGCTCAGCTCAATACTACCGTGTTTCCCTGTCTTATATTTTTTTGCCACCAAAAAAGGTACCAGGTCTTATTTTCGGGGGGATGTAGTCCACTGATTCACCTCACTTGCACACATCGTCCCTGGCCTTCCTTTCACTATCAGAGGCCTTCAGGAACTTCTTTGGGTTTGGACAGTTGCAGCCAGGCCTCACACACCTCTCCAGAGCTCTGTTATCAGCTACATAGGTCTTTAGGAAAGCCTTGCTGGCTGCAGCAAAAGAAATGGGCTGAGATGCACGAGGCCTGGCTACAACTGTCCAAAGGTTAGTAGAAGGGCAGCTCCACCACCCCATCTTCACTCTAGCTTAATGTTTACCCATGCACACTGGAGTGGGTGGCTGTCTTAATTAGGGCTTATTTTGGGGGATAGGGCTTATATTGGGCTCAGGTGTAAAAATCAAGCTGGGACTTTCTGAGTAGGTCGTATTTTCGGGAAAACATGGTAGTCACATCTTGAGGGAACCATCTGAAGTGGAGAGCCTTCTTTAGGTTAGAAATATATGTAGAACCTTATACATGGAGGAGATGATCAAGTAGGGGCTGTTTTAATAGCTTGCTCTCACCCTGTGGAGGGTGGAATGAATTGAGAATTTCCCAAATAAGACTTGACATTTTTTGAACCTGCAGTGGTCCTTGAATTTGGAATGTCAATCAGAGAACCAGCTTGAGTGCTACTACCAACTTTTCATGGAAAGTAGGACCTGCCAATAAAAAAACCAAGATAAGAAGGAAGCCTTCAAACTGATAGACTGAAGTTGGCCAGGTGGCATTTCCTTACAGACTAAAATTCGGCTTGCAGATCTGCTTTCTCTGCCTCCTCTCTGCCTTCTTGCCTCCTCTCAGCCCACACATTTACAGATTGCTGCTGTGTCTAGCAAAGAGCCAGAGTGGAATCCTAATTCTCACAGATGTTTAACTTGAAGTAACCTTAATGTAAACACAACTGCAAGAAAGCAGTATTTGCAATATCTTCATAACGTTTTTTTTAAATTGAATCTTCTGTACAATAGGTAATTAAATACCATCCCTTTAGTAAAGTGTGAGGTGGTAAAAAGCGATTTCAAGCCTGTCAACTTGGGGTATATAGATATAATCATATAAAATTGAAGCCCCACTATTATCTGAGTGTGGTGGGTGTTACAGTCATGGCCATAAACATTGGCACCCCTGAAATTTTTCCAGAAAATGAAGTATTTTTCACAGAAAAGTATTGCAGTAATACATGTTTTGCTATACACGTTTATTCCCTTTGGGTGTATTGGAACAAAACCAGAAAAGGGAGGAAAAAAAGCAAATTGAACATAATGTCACCCAAAACTCCAAAAATGGGCTGGACAAAGTAATTGGCACCCTTTCAAAATTGTGGATAAATAAGATTGTTTCAAGCATGTGATGCTCCATTAAACTCACCTGGGGCAAGTAACAGGTGTGGGCAATATAAAACTCACACCTGAAAGCAGATAAAAAGGAGATAAGTTCACTTAGTCTTTGCATTGTGTGTCTGTGTGTGCCACACTAAGCATGGACAACAGAAAGAGGAGATGAGAACTGTCTGAGGACTTGAGAACCAAAATTGTGGAAAAATATCACCAATCTCAAGGTTACAAGTCCATCTCCAGAGATCTAGATTTGCCTTTGTCTACAGTGCGCAGCATTATCAAGAAGTTTGCAACCCATGGCACTGTAGCTAATCTTCTTGGGCATGGATGCAAGAGAAAAATTGATGAAAGGTGCCAACGCAGGATAGTCCGGATGGTGGATAAGCAGCCCCAAACAAATTCCAAAGCAATTCAAGCTGTCCTGCAGGCTCAGGGAGCATCAGTGTCAGCATGAACTATCCGTCGACATTTAAATGAAATGAAACGCTATGGCAAGAGACCCAGGAGGACCCCACTGCTGACACAGAGACATAAAAAAGCAAGACTACAGTTGCCAACATGTACTTGAGTAAGCCAAAATCCTTCTGGGCAAACGTCTTGTGGACAGATGAGACCAAGATAGAGCTTTTTGGTAAAGCACATCATTCTACTGTTTACCGCAAACGGAATCAGGCCTACAAAGAAAAGAATACAGTACCTACAGTGAAATATGGTGGAGGTTCACTGATGTTTTGGAGTTGTTTTGCTGCCTCTGGCACTGGGTGCCTTGAATGTGTGCAAGGCATCATGAAATCTGAGGATTTTGGGTCACACTATAGAGCCCAATGTCAGAAAGCTGGGTTTGTGTCAGAGATCTTGGGTCTTCCAGCAGGACAATGACCCCAAACATATGTCAAAAAGCACCCAGAAATGGATGGCAACAAAGCGCTGGAGAGTTCTGAAGTGGCCAGCAAGGAGTCCACTTCTCAATCCCATTGAACACCTGTAGAGAGATCTTAAAATTGCTGTTGGGAAGAGCAGTTTGCAAAGGAAGAGTGGCCCAAAATTCCGGGTGAGAGGTGTAAAAAGCTTATTGATGGTTATCGGAAATGACTGATTTCAGTTATTTATTCCAAAGGGTGTGCAACCAAATATTAAGTAAAGGTTGCCAATGATTTTGTCCAGCTCATTTTTGGAGTTTTGTGTGATGTTATGTCCAATTTGCTTTTTTCCCTCCCTTTTTTGGTTTTGTTCCAGTACATACAAAGGGAATAAACATGTGTATAGCAAAACGTGTTACTGCAATACTTCTCTGTGAGAAATACTTCATTTTCTGGAAAAATTTCAGGGGTGCCAACATTTACGGCCATGACTGTATATCTTTATCAAGTAAAGAGATTTGCTTCTTTTTATTTAACAAACTCTGGCTAATGGAGAAAAGGATATGTGATCCCACCAATAAGTAGATTCCGCTGAGTTCCTTTTCCAGTAATTGAAAAGTTAAGGGAGATATTGGGAAGTTCATAGTTTCCTCTTGCAAGTATGCATATGTTTAAGTTCTATATGTTTCATCTTAAAAGTATATCTAGAAGACAACCAACAGCAGGATAGATGGAGCCAGTTAAAGTAATGAGTGCACCATTGGAAGATCTAAAAGCTTTAGGGGCAGGTCATTATGAAGATAACCCTATGTGATCACTAAGAGCGGCTTCCAACTTGATAGCACATAATCAGTCTATCAATATATATGTTCTACTCAATTGTGTTTGCCACAATTAAATAAAAATTTGCATTGTCTTCCTATCTTCTCCAAAAGATCGATTTTACCACAATCTGGTAAGGGCTTTGTACACTCCTCAGTTAAATAGATAGCTGTATTCAAATCTATGTGCATTTGTGCATTCTGATTTTAAACCATTTTTTCCCACCGAAGTACCTTAGGTAGTTTTTTATCGGGGTTGGAGGTCATCCTGTTTTCCATCTTATGCCAGATCTTGGCCCAGCAGTTTTCCTAATATGGCTCCTGAGGCTAAAACCTAGAACCAGAGGTCAGAGACACTGGTTCCAAATCCCTTCTGCATTTTATAGAATGGAGCCAAGCAATTATATTAAAACATGGGAGGATCATCATCTGTTTTACAGTAGAAAACCATGATATTTATCTTCTACCAAAGGACTCCTCTGGAAATAGTTCCAAAATATGGGAAGCGTTGCACCAAAGCTAGAATGCAGGTAGTCCTCAAGTTACAATTGTAATGCAGCCTAGCTATTACAGTTATAAGTCATAATGGTCATAAAATGGGTCAATCACATGACTGATCCAATTTTACGACCTTCTTTTGTGGTGGTTGTTAAGCAAACCCATTGTTCACTATGGCATGATGTTGCTCAAAACCAGAACTGCTAGTGTGCAGCAAAATTCATAAAATATGGTCACATGACTGGGATGCTGCAAATGAACATAAAGCATTCATATTGCCGAGTGCCTGAAGTTATGAGACAGGCGGGGTTATGAGACAGGCGGGGAGGAAGGGGCGGAGAGGGAAAATGTCTATTTGAATTTCAGATCCAGATTGTAAGTTCCCTTTTTCAGGTGTGTCCATTGGTGGGTTTCAAAAATTTTTACTACCAATTCTGTGGGTGTGGCTTGGCCGTGGCATGGCTTGGTGGGCAAATCTCCATTTTAATTGGGATGCTTTATATTGTTTCATCTGTTGATCCCTTTGAGAGGTTGCATATACCGGAAAGCAATGCTTGAAATAAAGTCATATGGAAAAAGTAATTTAAGATGTTAATTTAGAAATCAGAAACTGCTCATTATGAATTGGTCAGCAGTTTTTTTCTGTGAACGTTACAAAGGAAGGGGGGGGGAGAGAAATCAAATTATTCTCCAAAGCACCAGAGGGCAGGGCAAGAAATAATGGTTGGAAACTAATCAAAGAGAGAAGCAACCTGGAATTAAGGAGAAACTTTCTAACAATGAGGACAATTAACCTGTGGAACAGCTTGCCTCCAGAAATCATGGGCACTCCATCACTGGATGTTTTTAAGAAGAGTCTAAATAGTCACTTATCTAAAAGGGCCTGGTGGCTCAAAAAGGTCCTGGTGGCTCAGCAGACTAAAGTATTGTGATTAACATCAGCTGTCTACAATTACTATAAATTCGAATCTCACTAGGCTCAAGGTTGATTCACCCTTACATCCTTTCTAAGGTAGGTAAAATGAGGACCCAGTTTGTGGGGCAATAAGCTGACTTTGTATAAAATATACAAAAGTATGAAGGCTATACTTAACGCATTGTAAGCCACCCTGAGTCTCCGGAGAAGGGCGGCATATAAATCAATTTTTTAAAAAAATGGTATAGGTTCTCCTGCTTGAGCAGGTGGCTGGAGTAGAAGACCTCCAAAGTTCCTTCCAGATCATTCTATTGTAAAGGATTCTAATGTCAAAGGAGTGGGTTTTTTTATTTTTTTGTTTTTGACTCCTGTTAATTGCAAGTGTATGTCACAGTCAGTTGTAACATCTAGATTCAGAGATGGTTCACAGAATGGAATCCTACTTTCCCAGGGCTTGCTTGTAGATATGGCCTGAAACTTTAGGAACAAGTAAAGAATCATGTATATTCTCCATGTTTTTAGGCTGTGCTTTTATACTGGAGTTTATGACAGTATAGACAGCAATAGAACAGCACTATTACTCAAACCTATTCATGTGTATTTAGAGCTAACTCTACTTGATTCTGTGTAGGTGACTCAACTTGATACAATTGTACTGTTTACATATAATGTATAAATATGTATGTATGCACACATGTCAATACTTTACATTGTGCCTTATTTTTAAAAACCTGTCCTGTTTGGTTTGAATGATGTCTTGTCTCTGCAGAGATATTTTGGTTCTTCTCTACCATTATCATTTTTGGCTATTTGTTCTTAATATGCTTTTCATAGTATACTCTGCTGAGAATTGGACAGCCTTCTAAGTTGAATAAATAAATGTTCCATTTATTTATGCATTTTGACATTTTTGAAAACTGCCATAGAAACATCATTTAGATAATAGTATATGAATGTTCTGGATAGATAAATAAATGAACCATAATGAGGTCAAACATTAGGGAGAGTTCTCAGCTCTGAATTCCCACTAATAGCTGCCGTAATTGGCTGCAAACCATGGCATCTTTTCCATTCACCCTCCTTTTTATGCTTCCAATAGAAAAAATTCTGTATTTGTGCTTGCATATTATTAAAATGTTTTTGGTCTACTATGACTCTTGAACCTGTGCAATATTTTTTTTTCTTAAATAAAGCATTTTCTTTTTTTAAAGGTTATTTTCAAAGTCAAGTGCGCAGCTGAGTTCAACAAATACAAGTAAGTTTCACCTTAATGTGTAGATATTGTGGCTGATTAATCAACATATTTTCAAGATGCCCTTAGTGAATTGAAGAGCCCGGTGTGCTGGAGCAGAAACTGCATCACCATCTGTCTTTTAATTTGCATTCTTGCATCAAGCCAAATGTTGATGGTTTGATGGTTCAAATTAATGCATAGCAAAGTATAACTTTTCCATGGAACCTAGTAATCCTAACTGCTTTATAACATTATACAATAACTCAAAAGTTACTTGTATAAAATAGGATTTTTTAAAAAATCTGATTATATCACTTTGACAAAGAGCACGGCTTTCTGAGCAAATACACTGTGGGTGTACTTCTAATAGTAGGACTGGGCTATGGAGCAGATTAGCAGATGGTGTCCACCTGCAGATTGTTGTGAGTATACATTAGGAATGGGAAGAGATGTGTCTTACACTATATAAATGCATCTCGAACGTATTTACTCTTTGCATAAGGTAAAGGTTCCCCTCGCACATATGTGCTAGTTGTCCCACCTCTAGGGGGCAGTGCTCATCTCCATTTCAAAGCCAAAGAGCCAACGCTGTCCGAAGACGTCACCCTGGTCATGTGCCAAAGGTGCACGGAACGCTGTTACCTTCCCACCAAAGGTCCCTATTTTTCTACTTGCATTTTTTATGTCATTTCAAACTGCTAGGTTGGCAGAAACTGGGACAAGTAACGAGAGCTCACCCCATTATGCGGCACTAAGGATTCAAACCGCTGAACTGCTGACCTTTCAATCAACAAGTTCAGCGTCTTAGCCACTGAGACATCCGTGTTCCCTGTACTATTTGTATAAAGACAGCATTATTCAGATATGATCATTAATCCAAAAGAAGAAAGCAAAGATTAGGAAAACTGATCAGATAGAAAGCTGTGCTGGACATCAACTGTCTTTTTTCTTTTCTTTCCAGGACTTTCTTGTATATGGGGTCTGTATTTATCAGCCTCCTCTTCATCTTTGTGAACCTGACATGTGCATTATTGGCACAAGATAATATTCCAGAGGATCAGCTAAGGTGGACGGTTTTTGCCCGGGCCTTGATCAATGATAGTCTCTTCATTCTTTCGGCCATCTTGTTAGCTTGCTGCATGTGCAAACTTTCCAAAGTGTCTTCAGCCAATGTTTACCTCGAGTCCAAGGTAAAGAAGAAGCAACACATACTTCTCTATTACAACCTGTCAGGTTCTGAGTAAGAAGATGATCCGTATTTCAGACACTGAATAGAATGTGTTTTCAGGGGACATTACAAAGATGTTGTATTCCATTTTCAAGATGGATTGGAGATGTGGACCACTTTTTTTTTTAATTCTTTTAAAAATCCTAGTAGCCTAAAAGATTAGTAACAGCTGGGTTAAAGTATAATATCTGCTGCTTTCAATGGAAGATCAAATATCAAATTACTGTTTTTCCTTATTGCTTTTAAAAACCTCTGAGAAGAAATTCTGTGCTTGCTTTATGCCCTGGAGGCAGCTTTTTGTTTAATGATTAGGTAAGGAAGTTCCTAGAAAGTGGGAAGGGATTAATATACTTTAAAGTTAATAGGCTTTTTTAAAAAATGTGGAATAGTTTTTGAAGAATGCTCACTCCTAATGCACAAGTGGCTTAGGAGCAAAGCCCAACTCAATGAGATGATGAAAGAAGTCTTAATGAAGGGCTGTGTCTCTGTATGCGTGTCCGTGCAGGGCTTTTATTGCATGGGTGAAACATCCATCTTGATGTTTGTGACCCCGGGGACACTGCTGGAATGGGAGAGACTGTTCCAATGCAGTTTAAGGGAGACTTAAGCTACCTCATTTAGTGATGAAAAGTGAAAAAGACAGTCCAGTGCCGTGATGGTGAACTTATGGCACACGTTCTGAGGTGGCACGCGAAGCCATATTAGTGGGCATGCGAGGTCAGCTCCAGCGTGCATCCATGCGCCGGCCAGCTCATTTTCAGGCCTTTTGGGCCCACTGGAAGTCAGGAAAAAGGCTGTTTCGGCCTCCGGAGGGCCTCTGGGGGAGTGGGGAAGGCCATTTTTGCCCTCCCTAGCCTCCTAGAAAGGCTCTGGAGCCTGGGGAGAATGAAAAATGGGCCTACCTTGCCATTGCATGCCGAAAGTGGGGGGAGCGCAGGGAGGTTGCACATGCATGTGCGGGGGGGCGGGGTGCATAGAATTATGGGTGTGGGCACGCGCATGAGTGACCCACTCCCCCCACTTTTGGCACACGATGGCAAAAAGGTTAGACATCACTGGTCTAGTGGGAAGCAAAATGGAACTTTCTGAAAAAATACACATCTGGTTACAGAACTGTTGTACTTACTTTTCTGCAGTTACCTAGCTTTGCCTTCTTTATCTTTTAACTATTGTTGATGCAACATTCTTGCTCTTTGCTTCCTGTTGTCTCTTCACACCAGTGTTTCTCTACCTTGGTCACTTTAAGATGGGTGGACTTCAAGTCCCAGAATTCCCCAGCCAGCCATGCTAGCTAGGGAATTCTGGGAGTTGAGGTCCACGCATCTTAAGGTGACCAAGGTTGAGAAACCTGGCTTTACACAGTTTCTCTCTTGGAGAGTTTATACTCAGCCAAAAAAGACCATATTTGCTAGCCTTATAGAAATTTGCCTACAAATATTCTTTTGTTTTAACCAAATATTTATCAATACCACCCAAGACAGAAGCGCCATAATTTGGGTATGGTGATGGAATTTTACACATGTCATGGTCATTGCAGTTGCTGTTTTCTATATTTTTTGATAGCATTCCCTATTTGTGGGAAGTGAATTGTCAAAGTCTGTAGAAATTCTCAGTCATCCAGGTCATGGCTGTCCCAAAGGTACTTTTTCAGGAGGCAACTGGACTTTCTGGTTATTTCTTTGAAGACATTTCGCTTCTCATCCAAGAAACTTCTTCAGATCTGACAAGATCCTTCCATTCCCCACCATCCTGTCAGAGCTGAAGAAGCTTTTGGATGAGAAGCAAAACGTCTTCAAAGAAAAAACAAGAAAGCCCAGTTGCCTCCTTAAAAAGCATTGAATTGTCAAATATATATTTCACTGTCACTTGCAGGCAATCCACATAACAACTGCAAATTCTGCTTTTTTGGAAATAACCGTTTCATTTGCATAAACACAAAGTGACAAACAATGCTGATGCAGATCTTTTTACAATCAGAAGCCATCAGTGAACTATGAATTAAGGCTGCTAAGCAGGAAAGTGTTTTGAAAAGAAGCCTTGTCCTGCTTCTTAGCATCTTCATATTATGGATTAAGAACCTGGTTCTTGGTAAGCCAATGATTAGTGTCTAGAATTATTTATTAGTCTTCTGCTGAAGTCTAATGAGCAATAGTTTATTCTAGTTAAGAGGGTCATTCCAGATTGGATCAGTGATAGTAGAATCTTGTTCAGCAATACCAGCCCCGTGTCAGAAAAGGAAAAGGAATTCCTGCAGCTGGAATCAACCATGAAGTCGACTCGGGAGAGAGTCAGACTTCTCTCGATGAAGTGCATTCTAACTATTGAACAATGTAGACTAATATCCTCTCCTGTGTCCCTGGCAACTAGTTTCAAAAAAGTAAAGATCTCTCCTATTGACCTTAATGCCCAGAAATATTCATACTGAGATTGGCAGTTATAGCCATGTTAAACCTTTAAACTAGTTCTGCAGAAAACTGATAATCAAATCTTCAGAATGGAAATGACATGCTTCTGGTATCGCGCATCAATTAACAATCCAGTTTTGCATTAGCACAAACCTCTGGATGCTCATGATGGATGCCCTACATAAAATTTGTTGCATTAGTCAAATTGAGATATATCGAATTCCAAGTCGAAACATCTTGGAAATACCTACAGCTGGCATGCTGGATATGATTATGCAAATGCATTCTTTGTCACCGTTGCCATCTGAAAATCCAGAAAGGTTAGGCAGTACTCCTAAATTTCAAGATGCTGTTGCAGAGGAGATACATTCCCATCAAGAATATGCTAGTTCAGGGGTGGGCAACTGTGGCCCTTTTACAACCTGTGGACTTCAACTCCCAGAATTCCTGAGAGAGCTTGGCAGATTGTAAAAGGGCCACAGTTGCCCACCCCTGTCAACTAGTTAGTTTCTGGAGCTTCATAGCAAGTGTATTGAAAATGTAACCAGCTTTACATTTTTTCTTTGGAGGAAAAAGAAGAATAGTACCTCATGTATTTATATTTTGCCACTTATCCTGTAAAGACATAGATTTTTCAATCTGTCTGTTCTAAGCACCCATTTCCACAGAAGCTAATTACTGCAGTTTTTTTCAGTGATATTAGTCCACTTTATTCTTTAATGAACAGAATGGTTTTATAACCTTATTCTCACCTCATTGCAGTGATTCCCATTTTGCAGTTAAGAAATGGTCTGGAGGAACTTATGCCAAGGGAGAAGATAATTGCCAAACAGGGCTGTGAACATGAATCCATGGTGCCTAGTAATACAACAAGAACTAATCTTTTCTTTTTAGTCATTATTTTCTCCCTTGAAACCTTCATGATGTTTTGATCAAAAACTTCTGTATCTGGTATTATGCTTCCATCTGCAAAATAATTTGCCTGTTGCATAGCATAGCCATGTAATTTGCTTTCAGACTTGAGTTCTGATTGTAGAAGAAGCATGTCACAGATACAAAAACAGTGAAATGGTTGTTGAAAATATGGCATGGTTTAGCAAGCATATGTAAGACTGAGCAACTGATCTCTTCCTTCAAAGGCAAGACTGCCTACATTTTAAGTACTGCAAAAGGTGACAGGAAGAGCAAAATGTATAGCGATTTCTGAATCAGTGTGACTCTTAGACTCCTCAAAAGCTTAATTGGAGAAGAGAAATCAGAACAAGCAGAGAAAAAAGTAGATGAGATAAACCAAAGACTGACACAGGAAAATAAGGAGCTGAAGGAAACTCTGATATCATTGGAAATAGAAAAGGTGGCTTTCTTCCTGAGAGTTCAAAATATTGAAGAGGAAAAAGGGGAAGACCTACCCTGATAAAATGACAGAATTGTTGGCAGATGCTATACAGATAAATAAGCAGGGAATACAGGCAGAGACTTGGAGAAATGGAAAAATTTGCATCTATTGATGTTAGGCAGAATAGCTACAATAAAAATGAACATCCTACCGAGATAATTATTTTTGTTCCAAACAATTCCAATAAAGTTGGAAAAAAATACTTTGAGAAGCTAAATAAAATAATATTAAAATACATCTGGTGGGGGGGGGGGAAGCAAGAATAAGATTAAAACTGCTATAAGACTAAAAATAAAGGAGGGATTGGGTTGTCAGATTTGGAGCTATATTACCAGGCTTCTGCACTTACATGGGTGAAAGAATGGATAAACTTGAGGCATAAAAGATGATTAATTTTGGAAGGACGAGATTTGCAATTGGGGTGGCACACCATTTTATGGTATGGGAAAAATAAAATACATGAATATTTCCAAAGACTATGTTAGAAATGCTTTACTGTTAGTATGGGGAAAAGTCAGAGAAAAACATTATATGAAAATACCAGTCTGGCTCTCCACAATGGAGGCACTGATAACTCTGAATGTGGTCATTTAGAAAAATATATATAAAGTTATCTTGAATGAAAAAGGGGAACTTAAATCTAAGCAAGAGCTGAGTAATCAAGGGATTGATTGAGCATGGTGGCCACATGTGCAAATACAATCAAGATAAGAGAAAGATGTAAAAAATGTTTTTTGTAAAGAATCAACAGAACTGGATCAGATACTATTAGGGACAGGTGAAAAACTAATTAAGAAAACATACAGCTATTTATTGGGTGTCAGAATGGAAGAAGAACAAGTGAAAGAAACAATGATAGTAATAGTAATGGGCCAAAAACTTTGGATATACTATAGAGTTAGACAAATGGCAAAAACTATGGGATAGAAATTATAAATTAACAATGTCAACTGCATTTAAGGAAAATCCACTGTATATACAATGTTTTATATACCACCAGCAAGACTGGAAAAGATGTTTGAAAACATCTTTCCAACATAAACGTTGGAAATGTAATCAGATACCGGGTCCATATTATCATATGCGGTGGAGCCTTGGTGGCACAACAGACTAAAGTGCTGTTAAGTAGCACCAGCTGCCTGCAATTATTGCAAGTTCGAATCTCACCAGGCTCAAGGTTGACTCAGCCTTCCATCCTTTCGAGGTAGGTAAAATGAGGACCCAGATTGTGGGGGCAATAAGATAACTGTATAAAAAAGAACACCGCTTGGGGGGGGGCGAAAGCCCAACTAAGCAGGTATATACAAAAGTATGAAGGCTATTGCTTAACGCATTGTAAGCTGCCCTGAGTCTCCGGAGAAGGGCAGCATATAAATTGAACAAACAAATAAATAAATGCCCAAAGGCAAAAAGATATTGGACCAAAATACAGACATGGTTAGAAAAAATCATAAAGCAACATATTGACTTCAGACCAGAATTATTCCCGTTGGGTATTTTACCAGAACTGTATAATAAAGGGAATACATATCTAATCTTACATGTGTTAACAGCAGCAAGAATTGTTTTTGGACCACAGTGGAAAAATGAAGAGATTCCCTTCAGATGGAAGTGTTATTAAAAAAATATTAGAATGCACAGAGATGGATAGATTAACATTAAAAATAAAGGAGAAGGAAGAAACCGAATACTTCTAAACATGGGATTTGTTTTACCAATGGTTAACTAACAGAAACGGAGGTTAGAAACTAAAAAGATTTAAGAGATTGAATAATTATATAACAAAAGTTTTCTAATATGGTTAAGCTAATGTCAATAATAGTATGTGACCATTATTAATGATATGCATTTTATGAATACTGTGTTTATTGTTTATTGTAGGGGTTTTGTTTTTTGTTTTTTTGGTTATTCAAAATGAATTGTACTCAGACAACATGCTGTTCATATAGATACTGAGTTCTTTATTAAAGAAAAATGTATCAATGAAACATATATTAAAAGAAAGCTTAGTTGGAAATGAGCATCCCAGTTAAATCAGGGGCCTCACAGAAGAGAAGAATTTGGTGGAAGGCTGGAAACATCTTATTTGTGTCACGAGGACCAATGAGGGAAAATGCTCAAAACTTTTAAGGGAAGAATATTTGAAGAAGATAGAGATCTTAGAATTAGAAAAATAACATCCATTGATCATGGATGTAATTTATTACTATTATGCATTAGTTATCCTCTAGAAGCTTAGGGGTGGTACACATGGGCTTTTTACTTATTTTGTCTCACAAGGAGCATTCTCTGGGTGTTGACTGCCCAGATCTTCGAGGGAGCTCCATAGTTGAAGGAGGTCTTACACCTTAACCATTCTATTACTCTTTTAAGTGTTAAAAGATGGGACAAGAAGATCAACTAGTACATGTGGTATTCCTATTCTTTGTTCCTTAGTCAGAATAGTTATAATGGTTTCTTTTGTACTGGATTACTCATCAATTGAGCTAATAGGTTTTCAGTGTCTGTCCTTCCTTTTATTAACAAATACACGTTTGGGTCCTTAAAGCTAATGAAAGAAGAAGTATCTTTTATATCTCATTTAGATCCATGTAGCTTGTATTGGGTCAGATTTATCATTCAGGTTTACTTTCCTTAAAAGTATTACTTTCTTTAGATAGTATTTACTTAACAGAGTCTCTTAAATATCTTTTTGTTAATTTTGTATTTAATACTTCTTTATGTATTTTTTTTTAACTAGGGCACATCTCTCTGCCAAGCTCTGCTTGTGGGTTCTGTTGTCATCCTCTTACACTCTTCAAGAGCTTTTTATAATTTGGTGGCAGTAGTGATCACTCCAGACCATGCACCTAGTCCATTCAACTATGGTTGGGATAATCTTTCAGATAAGGTAATCAAACTTTTCACACTTTTATAGAAACAGAGAAAGATAACATCTAAGTTGGAACACTAATGTTGTCCACCTGTTTCCTTCACTTTCCTCCAATGAATAGTAATTGGGTGGAGGCACTATGGTGGGAGGTAGTTGAGAAGAGCAGCAATAAGATCTATATATGTTGGAAAGCAATTTGAGATGAGCTAATAAAGCGGCCTTATCCAGAATTGGCTAATTCATCCAAAAGGATTAGGCTGACAAATGCTACAGGTCAAAATTGATACAGTATGTGATGTGAACATGTCAATCTATCTGTCCACACATGTACATATGAGTACATGTATATGATAAAAAAAGGGACGCGTGGGCTAAGATGCTGAGCTTGTCGATTGAAAGGTCGGCAGTTCAGTGGTTTGAATCCCTAATGATGCGTAACGGGGTGAGCTCCCATTACTTGTCCCAGCTTCTGCCAACCTAGCAGTTTGAAAGCACATAAAAAATGCAAGTAGAAAAATAGGGACCACCTTTGGTGGGAACGTAACAGCATTCTGTGCACCTTTGACGTTTAGTCATGCCGGCCACATGACCATGGAGACATCTTCGGACAGCACTGGCTCTTCGGCTTTGAAACGGAGATGAGCACTGCCCCCTAGAGTCGGGAACGACTAGCACATATGTGCGAGGGAAACCTTTATCTTTACCTTTACTTATATGATAAAAGACAGTTTGCATTTGAGTACCAGTTACTGGGAACAGCTGCAAGGAAAATATCCTACTTTGGAGCCTTTTAATGGTGATTTGATTAACCAACATTTGGTGCAGTCCAGTACTGCTGGTATTATTCTGTGTCAAGGTTCACATATGAGACTAAGCCATAGCATTTGATTTTCGACAATACTAAGGCATGAGTTATGATTTATAAACACAGTGGCTTGGATTCACATATCACATCAGTCCAAAAACAAACCAACCATGTTATGGCTAACAAGGATATGAAAGATCCCTAAGCATTCTTCTTGGTTTTTCTTGATTCCAAGAGATAGCTATCCTTTGTTGTGGATTCTGAGGCTATTCCTAGAATGGAAGAAAGGGGCTCAATTGAAAGATCCTGTAATCGATAAAAAAAATGGAGCCAATTTAATCATACTTGTCTTGGGATTTAAGATTAGATCCAGTCCTTTGAACCATCCTGAAACTCAACAGGAAACTAAAATATTAGACTTGTCTGTAAGTTATAGTATTCTGTTCAGAATATGAGAATTTATAAGGCTTGCTACTTTCTTTTGTTTTTTAATGTATTTTATGCATGCATGCACACACACATACACATATATGGATATGTAGTACGGTGGTGGGATTCAAAATTTTTTACTACCGGTTCTGTGAGCATGGCTTGGTGGGGGTGGCATGGCATGGCTTGGTGGCTGTGACTTGGTGGGTGTGGCAGGGGAAGGATACTGTAAAATCTCCATTCCCTCCCCACTCGAGGGGAAGGTTACTGCAAAATCCCCCTTTCCTCCTGATCAGCTGGGACTTGGGAGGCAGAGAATAGATGAGGGTGGGGCCAGTCAGATGGTATTTACTGGTTCTCCGAACTACTCAAACATTTTCACTACCAGTTCTCTAGAACTGGTCAGAACCTGCTGAAAGCCACCTCTGATGTAGTAGTTACAGCAGGGTTGAAATGCTCCCGGTTCAGACTGGATCACCCAACCCCGTAGCAATGGTTGGCGAATGGTTCAGAGAACCAGTAGCAAAAATCCCTATCCCACCCCACCCCATGCCCAGCTGAGCCGCATGATCATCAGAAGCTTTTTTTTAACTTTTAAAAGCATTTTTTCTACAAGAGGTTGTAAAAAAAATGCTTTTAAAAGGCTCTGACAATCCCAGCTGAGTTGCGCGATTGTCAGAGGCTCTTTTTTTCTTTCAAAAGCAAAAAAAAATGCCTTTAAAAGAAAAGAAAAGCCTCTGATGATCAGGCAACTCAGCTGGGATCGTCAGAACCTTTTAAAAAGCATTTCGGCCGAAGAGGTTGTAGAAAAAATGCTTTTAAAAGTAAAAAAAAAAGAGTTGGCCATGGTCACCTAGTCACATTACCGCCCCCCCCCAACCAAACCATGCCCACAGAACCAGTAGTAACAAATTTTACATTTCACCACTGAGTTACAGTATATGCAGCTTAGTTCATGGTAGGAGGTAGGCTGTTGTTCCATCTGCGGTCTTTGAGTGCTGCTCCATAGAGAGCTCATCAAAGCACTTGTTATTTTTCTCTGAATGTGTGTCCATGTCCTGTTCCTACAGCTTCAAGGAAAAGAAGTTAACGGTGAGGAGTACGTAGTCTTTGGTGTGGTGCTTTTTCTCTGGGAGTTCGTGCCAACCATATTTGTGGTACTCTTCTTCCGAGCACAGAGATTGGCCCAAAATTTGGTATGGATTGGGTTCAACTGTTACTTTTTTTCAATTGTTTCTTCAAAATAAGCAAATGCTCAACATTGTGGAGGGAAAACATGCAAAGGGATTTAGAACACGATGAAAATGTTTCTTTGGGGACAAAAGAGGACATTCCAAGTTGAAGCTTGAATAGAAGACCACTTTGTATCAAACTCTGTCCAAGAATATTGCTCCTTAGCCCTTGGCGGGAATGGGGACTGTGCCTTCTTTCTGGCTTCATAGGATTGATTTGCCACAGAATTGGTATGTTACGCACAGCAGGATTATGATGTTATATTGGAAGAAAAAAATCACATAGGGAACCTTGTACTCTGTCATTAAAATAAAGAATTAGGACTATTGCATCCCATAGAGTGCTGAGAGAAAATTTGTGAACCCTTTAGGATTGCCTTTAATCTCACTTGTTATCTGTGAGATCTGAGCTTCATGTAGGTCTGTTAATAAAAAGATTTTGATAAATAACACCCAAAACAATGTACTGTGTCATGCCTTTTTTAAATTCAACTTTCTCTGCCTATGTCGGAAAACTACATATGAAGCCCTAAAACAATCAGCAATCTTAAGGGGGATAGGTTGAGTTAGAGGTTTCAATCAGATGTAAACTTGAAGGGTTATCTCCATTGTTGCTTTCTTTTTTAAAAAACACATACATTGTCAGCTACCATCAGATTCTGCTTTCATAAAACAGATCTGTGGAAATGAATCATGCTGTGATCAAAAGAGTTCTGGGATCCTCTGAAAAAGGACTGTTGACATTTGTGATGATTGGAAGATCTACAAAACAATTGATACAGACTTTGACCCTCATCAGTCCATGGTCAGACAGATAGTGTATAAGAAGAGAAAACACAACTCCGTTATTACTGTTTGCGAAGTAATCAGTGAATGAATATCATCGCAAGGACCCTAGTGAAGTGACAAAGGATTTGGAGACTATTCTTACATTATCTCTTATTGCAATTCATGAGTTCACCATAAGCAAGGAAGCTATGAATAGAAAAATACCAAGGAAGAAGTGATGATTCTCAAGAAAGCACATTGCTACTCAACCCAGATTTACCTAAGCCCACCTGGATGATACAGCAGATTATTGAAATAATGTCTTGTGGAAATAGGAGTAACTTAAGTAGCTTAAACAAAATATTTTTTTCTGGAGAAAATAATAAGCAGCATGTTAGCAAAAGAGCCTTATCCCAATTGTGAAGTATAATGATGAAGGTATCATGTTTGGGATTCCTTTGCAGCTTCAGGACCCAAGTGGATTGCAATCATTTAGATTTACCAGCAAATTATATTTAATAGTAAATTCTACAGGACTGATTTAGTATAGTAGTTAAAGCCACTGAGTTAGAAAGTAGAGATGGTTTGAAGGCTGATTCACAAATTCTGTAGGAGAATGTTAAGAGATCTATTCCTAAGAAAATGTGAGTTATTGAGCCAAGACAGTAATTCTGAACACAAAAAGTAAGTCTGCAACAGAATAGCCAAAGTACAAGTTTTACAGTCAATGTTCAATTCAAAACTTCAAGCAGTTCGTGTAGAGAGCCCCAACGATCATTGTTTTGAATTCTACAAAGAAGATCTGGGACAAATAATTTTAAAGTCATGTATGGGACTGATCAACAAGCAAGAAAAACATTTGGTTGAGTTCATTGCTGTATCACCAATTACTGTATCTCAAGTTCACACACTTTTTCCAACCATCAGTAAACATTGACTCACTGCATTCAATAAGGACAACAGAAAGCATACTGTTTTGTATGTTGCTGATTCAGAAATTCTCTTCATAAATTAGGTTTTAATCTTACTGCTGATCACAGTACTACAGTATTCTGAGTACTTCTGAGGGTTCACAGGCTTTTCTCTCTTCACTGTATAAAATGTGAATCTCAAGGTGTAGGCTGGCTGGGGAATTCTGAGAGTTTAAATTCTACATCTTAAAGTTGCTAAGATTGAAAAACACTGCAGCTTTTATTTAAAACTTTTGACACCTTTCAAAAATGAACAAGATCAGAAGAAAGGAGTATGTTAAGACACGGCAAATTTTTATTGATTTGGATTGCATTAATTTAGTGCATTTCAGTGTATTGCTATTTATTTAATAACTTTCCCCTTCTCTTACATTAGAATGTATAATTCCACTGTAGCTTTTGCAGGCCTCTGGAGAATGCAGTCTGCAAAAGGGGATGGCAACTATTTCAGTTACTTGATCTGAAGACTCTAATTGAATTTTGTTCATTACTTAGCAGTAGCATGTGCTGCTGTCATGTGTTGTATTTTGCTTAATTGACTTGCACAAGATTGTTTCATGCGTTAGTAGTTGTTTTCAACAGCTTCCTTTCACTTTGCCTCCCCTCGCTTATTATAAAGACTCTGTAACTACTACAGAGAAGCAGACAGTTCCTTCATTTATCAGACTGGGATAGTTTATTACAAATGCTGTAAAAATTATATTTTAAAGAAATAACATGTAGTATATCTGCATGATTTTGATTTTAGAAAAGGCAAAGAACTGGCATATTTTTCCTTCCAGATCTCTAAGGCAAATGTTTTCTTTTGTTCTTAACCCACCCACCCACCCCCTCAATATCCCTCTTAACCTGAAAGGCACCTGCTGGAATGATCAACAGTCACAGTTACAGTTCACGAGCCTATTTCTTTGACAATCCAAGAAGATATGACAGTGATGATGACCTCCCAAGGCTTGGTGGAGGAAGGTAACTTGATTTCACTAAGAGGAGGGAAATATAGTTTAGAGTAAAGTCTGGCATATTTGATGCTTGTGGAACATCTATTTCAGCTGAAGATTCAATAGTTGGAACCTGATGTAGCAACAGCAATAGCACTTAGACTTACATACCCCTTCGCAGTGCTTTACAGCCTTCTCTAAGCAGTTTACAGAGTCAGCATATTGCCTCCAACAATCTGGCTCCTCATTTTACTGACCTCGGAGGGATGAAAGGCCGAGTCAACCTTGAGCCGATGAGAACTGAACGCTGGCAATGGGCAGAATTAGCCCACAGAATTAGATGGGATGCAAAATTGTGCTGCTATGATTACATATTCAGTTAAAAATTCAGTTTAATGCAAATCCCAGAGATCTAGTGATCTATATATTTGCAATTGTTCTCTAATATAAACCAGTACTATCACTATGTGCAGATTTGGGGCAGAAGCAATAGTTATTTGTTTTACAGGCAGCAGACCACTAAAAAGTTTGAACCCCACGTTTAATTGCTCACTTTTGGACATCATGATATTCCAGGTGTTTTACACTGCCAATGTTCTTGGCCTATGCCCTATTGTAATATCTGCAGAAAGATTCTGCATGTTGTGCCTAGATAGTAAAAGATATCCATTCTGGGATAATAAAAATGTAGTTTAAAAACAATGAATAAACATGAGAAAGTCTCTGCTGGGCCAACCCAAACAACATCTCATTTCATCCGGAGATCAATCAGATGTCTTCTGGAAACTCAAAAGCAACACACAAAAGCTTTCTAACTTCAAACCTGGGAATAATGACCATCTGCCCATTCACAAAGGAGAAGTCAGAAAGCTCTTACAATCTGCCTCTCCTTGAACAATGAGGAATGTTTGTGTTTGTTTGTTTTTGCATGCCTCTTTCATTGTTGGAGAACATCATGTTGAAGCTGCTGAATCCATCTTGCACTTCCTTAATTAGGAGCATAAATTGTCTGCTTTTTTCAGTGCTCCTTCAGAAATAACAGCTCCTGGTGGCCTTATATATACAGTAGACAGCATTCCATAATTGGGTACCTTAGCTGAAAAAAATAGGTTCCTTAATTGCAGCCCCTAAAATTGGCAGATAGCCATAAATTGTAATGTTCAAACATCCCGCACAACAGCCATGCTGTTCATGGAAATTTGGAGAAGTGAAGTCTACATTTGGAGGATGCTTAGGTTGGGGAAGGTTGTGTGTTGCTGATTTTTTGATGCTACTGTTTTCTAATATGATCTTTCTATGTCTTACTCTCCCAAATTTCCATTTTGTATTTTTCAGCTTGGCTACTCCTCAGAATACTGGGTGGTATGGCTCTCTGACAGGGAGCGACAGCTGCATCATGATTCCACCTTTGGTTGCACCCCCAATGGATGTTGCTCCACTGCTCTTTAGCCATGAAAGCTTGGAATCCAGAAATCATCACAGTTCACATCCGAAGCCACCAAACTAATCATAGAGTAGCTTTGGGGGAAGGGTTCCTGTGAGGTGTGAAGAACCCTTTAATTGTAAGGACCAGTCTTTTCCTTACAATTGATAACTGCAACCTGGTTAGAGCAAAAGAAATCCTAAAATTCTAGGATTGAAAGGACATTGCCCTGAAGGTGTTGTATGAATCTCGGGCCTGGAGGAATTCCCAGTGACCTCCAGGTTCCCCCTAATGCATATAGTATTTTCCAATGATCTTCTAATATGGGAATGGAACAATATTGGCTCATAGCTCTGCACTTTGGATTGGAGGGACCAATTGTTGCTATGTGGTACTGGAAATAACAGAAGCCAAAGGAGAGCATATTCTGAAAGCATTCTATTTTATTGGCCAGCAGACCATGACTGTTGTCCAGAGGGATATTTGCACTTTTAATCAACCATTTCCAAGGGATAATTCTCTTCCCTCCCAATCTTTCTTCTCCAATGGCATGAAATGTCTGTTCCAGGCAACACTTTTAAATTGCACATCTCTGGTTGGGAAACTTGTTCTGTCTTCCTATGGTGACAAACAACTCTACATATTTAACAGTGGAAAACTTTTGAAAGTGGGGTGGGATGAAGAATCTCTTTTTGCTTTTAAATTCTTGGAGAGCATTTTACAAGTATGGCACAAGTGCCAGTCTCACAAGGCTAACATAGCTTGTGGTTACGTTTTGCCATCAATCATTACTGAGATTGCTAGAGCAAGCCCCATTGTTGCATGTGTTGTTATATTCCCTGCAGCGTCCTTGTGTTGTTTTGGCCTTTACAGTAATAACTTCATTACAGTAATAACTTCATTTTCAATAACAGTAATTTATTTTATAGTGGAAAAGCAGATTCAGAATGGGTTACAGATAGGGTGGACCTATGAGAATTGTGGGCTTGTTTGGGGTGATGCATAGCCAGCTGGCACAGATGTCCTTCACTGCTTTGTCTGGCAACTGCTTTGATGTTCCACAATGGAGTGAAAGCAAGACTGATTTCTTTGCAACCACAGAGATGTAAATTGCTCCTGGATTGTTTAACCACCACCCAAGAGCATCATTCACTGGTACTGAGAAAACAACTGTTTGAAATGTAAAGCAAAGACATTTTTTTTCTTCCACCTACTAAGGAAACAGTAGTAGGCAATGAGATCACCAAGAAATGAGGCAAGCAGGGGAATATAAGAGCAACTGTAGCCATGGATGCATCTCCTGAAAGATTTGCAGTTAGATCCAGTCTAGTAGAAAGTGTTAATTATATCTGCCCCCACTCAGAAGTGTGCAATTCCTATTTATACTCCAGGCAGCAGAGGCTTCTAGAAGTATTTTTTAGATTTGCCATTCTCAACTTGATGACCTTTAGATGTGTAACATCAATTTCCAGTGTCTTCTTGCTGCTTGGGAATTATGGGAGACATAGCCCCTAATGCACCTGGAAGATTTAAGGATGGAGAAGCTTGGGAGAATGTGGAAAACTGAAGTACATCCATTTTTAACTGGAATTAGAACTACTGTATTATCTTCTACTAGTGTTAACGGCCATAATTTCACAAATGGCTTCTGACAACTGTATTGTCGTGAAGCTTTGGAATTAATCTTTTCCTTACAACCAATAACTTCAACCTGCTTAGAGCAAAAGAAATCCTAAAGTCTTAGAATTGAAAGGGCCTTTCCCTAAAGGTGGTGTATGAATCTCAGCCTGGTGGAACTTTTGGTGACTTCCAGGTTTCTTGAACATGTTTTTGGTGAATCTGCACATGGTGGGACCAAATGCATTTTATTCCCTTATGAAAAGAGTATATGTGCCTATATTGAATAGAACTGTTGGATCCCGCATGCTCCTAGTTGAAAAGTAACTGAAAACACTACCCCTAATGTTACAATGGGGTTAAATGAACCTATTGCCTTCAAGAAGTGAATTAACAACCCCTAGCATCTGCAGTGATATAGCCCACAAAGAAGATTATCAGGAGCTTTGGATTACCATCCTTAAATTAAATTATTAAATTAAATTTATATACCGCCCTTCTCCTTGCGGACTGGGGAATTGAAAGTGTGAGCCAGTTTGGTATGGTGGTAAGGCATCTGGTTAGAAACTAGTAGACAATTCTAGTCCCATCTTAGGCACAAAACCAGCTGGGTGACTTTGGGTCAGTCCCTCCCTCTCAGACATAGGAAGGAGACAGTGGCAATCCATTTCTGAAAACCTTGCCAAAAATACAGGGTCTTGTACGGGCAGTGTATGGGAGTCAAAAATGATTTGAAGATATCCCCCCCCCTCCAAAAAAGTCTGGGAAATAATTTCTTGGACTGTATGTTTAGCATTTCGCTTCAGTAAGGATTTTTAAACAATTGATCAACTGGGGGTGAATGATTCCAAATGAAATGATTTTTATTTCTAATCATTTCTCCCTCTGTTACTGCTAACATTTTTACAACTCACTCCTTGGCCAAAGAGTAGCTATGGGACAGACTTTTGAAGTTCTTGAATTTCCATAGCTGCTTTCTAATCAATTAATGCTAATTCTCTGTAAAGATGGCTGCACTGGTAAGCCTGTCAGTTCTTCATCTCCCTCACTACAAGGCACATAAACTCAAGATGATGTGGAGATCCTCTCTGCATCATTAGATGGATTTCCTGATGTGGAATAGGATTGTGATGAGGAGCACTATCCATCTGGAGCGAAGACTGGTTATCAAACCAGAAGAACGTTTCTCAACCTTGTCTACTTTAAGAGGTGTGGGCTTCAACTCCCCAGAAATTCCTCCCATGGCTAGCTAGAGACTTCTGGGAGTTGAGGTCCACACCTCCTAAAGTGGCCAAGACTGAGAAACTGAACAGCAAGAAGAGAGTTGGTGTGTGTAAAACATCCATCTCCACTATGGTGTCTGTAAGTAGATTGGCACTGCAGCTGCCTGGGGTCATAATCAAGGAAATCTAAAGAGTTGAGAGTCTCCATACATTTGGAAGAAGCCAGGTTGGGGAAGTCTGGCATAAATTGTAAGAGATGGCTGCAAAACTGTTGGGGGGGGGGGGGATTTGAGGTGCTTCGTTTTTTCAAATCTCAAGCTGTTTCACAGCTGCAATGCAAGTAGATTGCATGTTCTGCAGTTAACAGCTGCAGAGCCCTTTTAATTCCTCTTGAGTTAGGCTGGACCACCGAGTTGACTTCCCTGGATGTGCTAGGTATAGCTTCAGGTATTAAATCACATGTGCATAGCAGTAAGCATTTCACATGTGCTGGGAGAACTATTTGCTGCACCATGTTCAAAATTTGGGGTAGGAAGAAGGTAATTTTTCAGTATTGACACATGAAATTATTTAAAACATTCCTTGAGCATAAGGCTCTGCTCTTAAGACCTCTCTCCTCTTCCTGCTTAACTGGTCCTTGACTTGTAGCAAAAATTTAGCCAAGACTTGAACTGTCTGCCCTTTTCTTTCAACAAGCCACCAAAGACTAGTTGAGCTACTCCTTTTTCTGCCCCAAATATCTTGACTTTCTCCTTTATCAGTTTTATAATGCACTTGGAGCACTTTAAGTTTGTTTCTTAGGAGGGAAAGCTATTGCATGAAGGCCAGGGGACTCTGTCTTTGCACTGAATTGCATTGAATGAAGATGGCTGTTCCTTCCAGTCATAAGCTGAGTTTCTTTATTAAAGCATTTGAGTCCGTTTTATTCACATGGCTTTTGAAATTCTGACTGCATTGAAGAGGGCCAGTCTTGTGTTTTATTTATATCTGTTAACTACTTTTTATATATATCAAGAAATTAAGCCTTTATCAAGAATGGGTATTTTAGGTATGTTTTGTTTGACACTATTTGCCTGTTTTCTCTCCAATCATTGGAAAGGCTAAAAGAGGCAACCCTGGCTCTACCATGTTCATTTTCTTCTCTTGAATTGTAATGTTACATTTTAAAATAAAAGAGGCTTGTTTTTATCTTGTGAAAAGACTGCATTTGACTTCTTCAGTTATTTTTGTCATCATCATCCCTGAATCTTCTTCCAGTTACCAGAATATTACTTTTCTGGTCTGCTGCCAGAAAAATAAGCTTGGGGAAAAAAAGAACTTGGATAAGGTCTCAAAGGAGCTTTTTCAAAAGGCAACTGGACTTTTTTTTTCCCCTTGAAGAAGAAGAAGTAAACATTTCACTTCTCATCCAAGAAGCCTTATCAGTCATGATGGTGGAGGGGGTGGGGATGGAAGGATAGCTACGGACAGTTGAGACTGGATGGATAAGGGAGAATAAATACAAATGCCTATACTTTCAAAAAGGCTACAAGTGTGGCAAAAGATGCATCCTTATAACTTCAATGGTTTGAACAACTTGTACATATCTCCTAAAAGAATAGAAACCAAAACAGGCTTTTAGATGTTCTCCAGTAAAAAAGGACATCAATCACTTACTACTATTTTAAAACATGTGTTTATATCTTCAAGCAAATAAGGACAGGGGTTAGGGGAAGTTGTTAAAACTCCCCCCTATCCATACTGTGTATTCCTAGATCACAATTCTAAAGTATGTGAAATTGCACTTTCACAAATGTTCTATGGAAGAGCTTCTATTTAAAATTGTGACTTTCCAAACATTTATTTTATTGTTTATTTATTGGTTCGATTTATATGCGAAGACTGGAGACTCAAGATAGCTTACAATGCATTAAGCAATAGCCTTCATACTTTTGTATATACCTGCTTAGTAGGGCTTTTGGCCCCCCTAAGTGGTGTTTTTATACAAAGTCAGCTTATTGCCCCCACAATCCGGGTCCTCATTTTACCTACCTCCGAAGATGGAAGGCTGAGTCAACCTTGAACCTGGTGAGATT
Source organism: Masticophis lateralis (assembly GCA_030761175.1). Taxonomy (NCBI): domain Eukaryota; kingdom Metazoa; phylum Chordata; class Lepidosauria; order Squamata; family Colubridae; genus Masticophis; species Masticophis lateralis. The sequence goes on from JAUDYJ010000001.1 coordinate 328,555,643, forward strand.
TGAACTTGCAGTAATTGCAGGCAGCTGGCAGCTAAGTGCTATTTAACAGCGCTTTAGTCCACTGCTCCCCCAGGCTCCACAGCTATTACCAAATAGCTGTAACAAATCAGAATTTACATGCTTGAAGGGGACATTCTGGCTGTTTTATCAGATACAACTTACTACAAAGTATCTACATTTTAACATAGTGTGTTAGGCTACCCTCCGCATGTGCTCAAGATTGAATAAACTACATGTGGAAGCATGTTGAAGGAACATCCCCACCTATGAAAATTTTTCTTTGTTGGGACTTCCGATTGGTGTTACAGCGAGAACGGCTGGAAAATACTGGCGCTCTGCCAGGCTCCATGAAATGCAGCGGGCAACTGCTTTCTGGGAGGCCCTATGGCAGGGGTGTCAAACTCAAGGCCCGGGGCCTGGTCTGACCAGTGGGATGCTTAGATCTGGCCAGCAGGGCTTCCCTGGAAACAGCAAAGGACTGGCCCGCAGTGCCTCTGCCAGTGAAAACGGAGATGGGGGAGCCGTAGGCAACTCAGGAGCCCGTTTTTGCTGGCAGAGTGCTCGGGCACCACCACCACAGGCGCCCCCAACATGAATGTCAAGATGGCCATGCCCACCCTGGCCATGCCCACCCTGCACCCCCTGAGGTCAAACACAACCCTGATATGGCCCTCAATGAAATCGAGTTTGACACCCCTGCCCTACAGGGTTAAGCCGCCCTGGAGGGGTGGTGAAAAAAAGAGATGCGTTTCATCGATCACGACAAAATTGCAATCTCCTCGCTGATCTGAAGAAAGCTTTCCTGAATGGCAGAAGGGACAGCAGCCATTTTTGGTCAGTCACAAGCTGGGACAACCAGGACACTAAGATATTGTGCTGGAGTGGTGTGTGGACAGAGCAGTGAAACTGGGTGAGAAAATTTCCAACTGTCACCTTAGAGATTTAACCTAAGTAAAAGTTCCAAAAATGATCTCCAAATGTTAAAAAAGTGATTGGATTATGAAGAAAAATTAAAGATTAAAAACTAATGTTAGAAAGACATATAGGATTCCAAGAAGGAAACATAAGAAAATCACCAAAAATATGTAAATGTTGAAATTCTAAAAAGGCTGAGACGATGAAGATATAATTTGCAATATAGTAATTATATTGAAAACCAATAAAAATAAGTGAAAGTTTAAATTGGGAAAATAGAACATATATAGATATATAATAGAATTTATTATAAACATAAATATATTAAAATTAGGAGCTGGAAGACTAAGACTAGCTATATCTAAAGGTATTACGATTAACAGGATGCAAAAACATATTGGAAAATATAGTTTTTAAGGACTATAAATTCAGGAGACTTAGAGATATAATCTTGGAACTGATTAAATCTTATTGACAACTGGTTTTATTGGTGTTTATAGAAAATTGAGATATTGAAAATGTGGTGGAACACTGAGTGATATTTATATTAAAATATTAGTGATTTAACAGGTTAATAAGTATATTGTATAAAGAAATGTTATTGATGTTTACATATACTTTTGGAGAAAATGATAAAAAAATCACAAAGAGAGAATAGCATTGGTTAAAGATAGAGGTGAATATAGAAGAACCCCAACAAATGGGAAAAATAAATAAGTATAAATTGGGAAAATAGTATAATATAGATCGATTCATAAAAGGGGTATATTATAATTATAATGAGCACATTAAGATTAGAAGTTGGAAGATAAAAATTCTGTATAAGTAACTGTATTAGTACTGTGAGCACTTGTGAAAAATATGTTACCCCAGTCATTGGGTACATGTCCACAAAAAAAGTTGGTTGTTAAAGGAAAACTGCAAAAACAACATATACCCCCCCAAAATTTCTCTGTTCAACATTAATCATTTGTTGAAAGTGTATACTGTACTACTAGTCCTTTAAAGAAAGCCATCACCACAGTGAAATTTTCAACAACCGGTCCTTCAAATTCCCCAAAGCCTCTTGGTCTCATTTTAGAAACATCAAAAGAAAGAGAAGTAAATAACAAATGTATTCAATTGTCATATCCAGGTTTTGTACTTACATGTACATTCCAGTACTGTCTACCTCAGCTCCCAACCCTCAAGGCTAGTTAGCAAAGTTTGCATTATTCTCTTAGAAGTCCTCTCTATGGTGATTTAATCAAAAAAGAAGGAAACGGGGGGGGGGGGGGGTTGGAAGTAGTAGTCTCAGTCTTTAATCTTATTTTGAAGTCTTACTTTAATCTTCACAGTAAAGAGCAATTCAAGTACAGGACAAAATTATTTCTGTGCTTTCCTTGAAAATAGGACAGCAATCAAAGAAGCATCATTTTACTAAACAAATATGAAGAAATTAAACACATAGAGGCAGCTCCAAAGTATTACATTCAGTGATGAGGGCCAAAAAGCCTTTCCTTATTTTTATTTTATTTTACTTTAAGCTTGAAATGCCCAGTTCCCATGTCACCAGCTTGTGATCTCAAGGTCTGGCCTAAATTAAGGCTGCCCTTCCCCTTAGGCCAGGAGTGTCAAACTCAAGGCCCCAGGGTCGGATCTGGCCTGCGGGGCTGCCCTGGAAACAGTGAAGGACCAGCCCGCAGTGCTTCTGCCAGTGAAAACAGGCTCCCGAGCTTCATTTTTGGCTCCCGTGGCCTCCTGCAACCCTCTGCCAGTGAAAACAGAGCTCAGGTGGGCCATCACAGGCGCCTCCAACAGGAGTGACATCAAGCTGGCCACACCCATCCTGGCCACGTCCAGCTGAGGTCAAACACAACCCTGATGTGGCCCTCAATGAAATCGAGCTTGACACCCCTGCCTTAGGCCAACTTACAATAGCATTTGTCCTGTAGAGGTTTCAGAGCTAATGGAAGGATTATCGAAATACAAGACTTGCTTGATCTGAAGCATCCAGTTTCCGCTGAACGGCCCTCTTTTGTGCAACAGTAGGGAATTGGAAGATCCTCATGTGGGATCTTATAACTGTAGTTTCCTGAGTAGCTTTTATTTTCCAGGCAATAATAAAAAAAAAAAGAACACCTCCTCTAGGTTATTATAAACATAAGTTACAAATCTATCTAGCTCAGTGGCAGAAATTCCCTATGGTTTTATTACAACCCTCTCCCCTTCCAATGTTATGCAAATAAAGTTTATCTTGGCACAGGAAAAAAAAATCCCAATGTGGGAGGGGACATTCCCATGGATTCAATTCCCAAAATTCCCCAAGCAGCTACTTGTTCCTGAGAATTCTGGGAATACCATGCCCAAGTTGGGGAAGTCTGGCACAAAGCAATAAATATGGCAAATATGGACTGTTCTTTTCATGAAACTTGTTGGAAGAAGAAAAAGTGAAACTTCACACACCAGGGTATAAAATGTTGCAATCTAGTGTCAAAATTGCACCAACCCTACTAAGAAACAAGATGAGAGGGGATCATAACACAGATATATTTTCTTCACCCCTGGCATCTTCCTTCATTTACTCTGGAAATGCTGTGGATTATGCTAAAAGGGAAAAATGAAGATGTAATTTTACCCCAAGTTCTGAAGGATACTATTATTAAAACTTGCAATAGGTTCATAATCTACAGCTCTGTAAAATGGAACACAATGGTTATAAAATTCAAAACCTTATATTTCGACTTCCGTGTTAAAGATTTAAGTATCTTGTTTTATGATCTGTATATCCTTAATTGAACCTTCTAATCTTTCCTTTAATCACCAAAAGATTGTGTGGAGTAAGCACACTCAATGGAATGGACAACTAAAGAGAGTGAGGGGGAAAGATAGGATCCTAATAGGGTTGCAAAGGTGCTTCTGAATTTGGGGGAAGAAGGGGAGGGACTCATGAATCATTTTTCTGCAACTCCTTAAAACAAACCTGAATTTTTCTGCAATCACCCAGGAGCTGCAGAGATAACCAGGCAGTCCCAGGAAAAGACAGATCTGTTTCAGAGGTTCTTGAAGCTCTTCTGCAGCATAGCTCTGAATCATCTAGTGGGTACTAGATGGTGAAAAATTATTGTACCAAAATCCCAGTAATGTAGTCTCAGTTCCATCATTCCCAGCCAACACAGCTAATGGCTATTTCAGCTGGGAATGAAGAGATATACAAAGGGATCTCTGGAGAGTGTCTGGATAGAGATCAGCTGCTTTGGATTCAGAGCTTGACTTTTATTTTTGAAGAATAGAGAGGGCATTTCATACTGGAATGGGACAACTCACCATGGCCAACTCACCTTGGGCCTACAGCCAACTTGCCATAGGACAAGTGTGTCAAACTCACACCGTCACATGACATAGCGTGATTTTTTTCTCCTCTGCTAAGCCGGGCATGGGCATGGGCATGGCCAGCTCATGACGCATCTGGCCCACAGGCTGCCCTGCCATAGGACAACTCATTGTGGGACAATTTAACAATTCTATTTAATTATTTAAAATAAAATTTAAAATTATTTTAATTTTTGCCATTTACATTTCATTTTGTCCCTCCTGTTGCATCCTTTTTTTAATGATTCTATTCCACTATTTCTTTCATATTAGCGTAACTCTTGTCCTGCAGTGAGTTGGCTGTGGCGAGTTGGCCATAGCGAGTTGGCCATGACAAGTTGACTGTGGCAAGTTGGTCGCAGCAAATTGCCATAGACCCATTTCATACAACTCAATGATAAACAGGAGCTGACTGGAAGTATTAAGTCTGGAGTTTCACTTCCAACCAGCTCCAAAGGATGACACGCAAAGCGTGTGAGAGGAGAGAGCCATCTTGCTGAGAATGCTTTAATTTCAATTCCTATATTGAACAGGCAACTGGACCTGCCCCAAGTGGCTCTTGTAAGTCTGTCACTCATTGGAATTTCACTCAAATATGTGAGACTGGGTTGATTTGGGCATTTTACACAAGATTACTTAAGGACACTGAAGCAGAGAGTAATTTTTGTTAAAAGAGACTGTTATGTAAGATGAAGAGATTCTAATTGTGTGTCTAAATGAGGCATTTTATCATGCAGTTGCTTTGCAGGGAATCCGGGTGATGTCATCAAGTCTCATTTGTAACCATGGTTTTTTCATCTAGCCTTTTCCTTCCATAAATAGAAAAATATATAGAATAGCTGCACTGTGCCTTTTCATTAGTAGCAGATAAGATTCTTCAGGCTGGAAGAAACTTTGTAAACAAGGGGTAAGGAACCTGAAGTCCTTCACATATTGGTGAAGTACAACTCCTAGCATCTCTCACTAATGGTCATACTGATAAAGGCTGCTGGGAGTTGTAGTTCAGCAATTATCAGGAAGGATACAATTCTCCCACCCTCGTGTGTGTGTGTGTGTGTGTGTGTGTGTGTGTGTGTGTGTGTGTGTGTGTGTTTGTGTGTGTGTGTGTGTGTTTTAAAAAAACAGAACGCATAAGGCCAATATCTGATGTATATCCTGCTTTGGAAAAAGAGTCTTTCATGAATATTTCAGCTACCTCAGAGCCAAATATAAACTTGTAAGCTAGAGAATGTGACCAATTTTTATGATCATGTTGACTTAGCCCTTCTTGCCAAGAATGGGATCATGCTGGCACTACACCAGCAAGAATCACTCAGATCCCAATCTGCATAAAACAAGGAAGTTGGTCTCCATCAGGGTCAATTCACTGAAGTGGACGTAAGAGCTCCTTGAAGTTTTCTAATTCTTTAACGCTTGTTGAAATCCTGCATCAGACAACGAAAAAAAGATTATTTGGATATAAGTGTAGCATGGCATCTCTATTTAGCTAATCTGGAAGAGACTGTGGAAAGGGGGGAGAAACATAATTTGAGAATACGTAACACTGATTTCATCTTTCAAATAGAAAGTGTCAAACTCACCTCCCAAAAGCATTGAAGAGGGATACAATCTCCGGCCTTGTTAGATGAAATTCATGTGAAGGACCTTTTTCTGGTATGTTTTCTATCAGTTTTTCAGAAAACAGGATCTTCAGCGCCGTTCCCAAGCCCTGAGTCTGTACACAGTGGGAACAAGATCTCAACTAAACATCACACCAGGAAGTCAGGTTGTAATCACTATCAGCATTTTTTTAAAGTAAAAACTGGGCAATTTAAATAAAGTATTAAATAAATGGGTAGTCCTCCAAATGTCCTATCTGATCAAATATGCAAATATTACATTAACTAAATCAATACAATTTTAATGTAAAAGTAAAGAAGAAAATAATACAAATACTGAATTAGCAAGATATATTGCTGGTCAAAATCCTCACAGCAAAAATATTCTTACTTTTTTTGATGCACAATTGGGAATTCCTCTCCTAGGGTCAAGTTTGACATTCAGCAAATATAGTCAGATATCTTTGTTGCAGTTGAAGACCAGTACAAAATAAAACTTAATAGTAAAATAAATGTTACTTATCAAAAAGAAGAAATTATAAAATTGATTGGACCTTCCAATTGGTACATTTTGTGTATGTCATAGCAGAATGTAAGTACATTTAGGGCATCTGTATATGTCCGTATGTCTGTGTAATTTAAAAACAAGGAAGTTCTAGCTACAGTTCTTTTAAAAAAAAGGTCATTGTCATTAACCTAATGAGACTCTAATTGGTGCAGAGAAGGGAAAAGATATAAAGAGAGCCAATGTTACGTAGTAGTGAAGATGCTGGCCTAGAAACCAGGAAAATTTGAATTCTAGGCCTCCTTTAGATATGATATCCATCTAAGTGACCAACACAAGTCATTCTCTCTAAGGCCAACACATTTCATAGGGTTGTTGATGTGGAGAAAATAGGAGGCAGGAGAACTAAGCATGTTCATCATGTTGAACTATATATAAAAAGGGGAGAGGGATAAAAGTATAATAATATAAAATGTGGCAATGGCTAAGAGCAGGAAAGTTGAAGAAAGACAAATGGACTAATTTTGGATACATAAGATCAAGCCTTGACAACAAATGCATACAAAGCCAGCACTGAGAAGTTAGCAAGAGAAGACAAGTGCCACCACAGCAAAGAAGCTGAAGAAACAGGAAAGAAAAAAAATGTGTGTGTGTGTGTGTGTAGTAACTTACTTGCAGCTTCCCCCAAAGGCGGCATTTCAGGCACTCTACACAATCCATGATCCTTGAAATGTTCTTAAAATGGAACCGAAATTCCTCCTGAGAAAGAATAAATGAACTAATGAACTGGTGATTTAAAAACTCACTCGTTATTTTTTATTTGAATCTGCAGCAGTTCTCCCATTCGATACCTTAGCTCATGGGTGTCAAACTTAATTTCATTGAGAGCTGCATCAGGATTGTGTTTGATCTTGGGGAGCCGGGGACAGCATGGCCGGGATGGGTGTGGCCAGGGTGGGCATGACCAGGGTGGGTATGGCCAGGTTGGCATCACTTGTCGAGGCTCTGTTTTCATCCACGATGACCTCCTGCAGCCCTCTGCCAGCGAAAATGGAGCCCAGGGGGGCACATATGGCCTCCCGGAGCTACGTTTTCACTGGCAGAAGCACCACCGGCTGGTCCTTCACTGTTTCCAGGGTGGCCCCGTGGGGCAGATTTAATCACCCCACAGGCCGGATCCAGCCCTCAAGCCTTGAGTTTGACACCCCTGCCTTAGCTAGTTCAAATAGAAAAATCCAGAACCATGCTTCTGAGCTTTATTTATTAATTTATTATTTATTTATTTATTTATTTATTTGTTTAGATTTGTATACCGCCCTTCTCCTTGCGGACTCAGGGCGGTGAACAGCCAAATAAAAATAGTACACAAAAGTTAAACAATTTCTTAAAAAAGCATATAACTTTGGCTAAAAATTAAAACCATTAACCATTAAATATTTAAAATACCCAACCCTATAATACAGATCTTAAAAATTCAGCGGGGTCAGGCTAGACCAGCAAGCTGAAAGAGATGAGTTTTCAGGGCCCGATGAAAAGTCCGGAGGTCAGCAATTGTTCTCAGTTTTGGAGGAAGATCGTTCCAGAGGGTAGGGGCTGCCACAGAGAAGGCCCTCCTCCTGGGGGTCGCCAGCCGGCATTGTCTGGCTGACGGCACCCTGAGGAGACCCTCTCTGTGGGAACGCACCGGCCGGTGGGAGGCTATTGGCGGCAGAAGGCAGTCCCGTAAGTACCATGGTCCTAAGCCATGGAGCGCTTTAAAGGTGGTCACCAACACCTTGAAACGCACCCGGAAGTCCACCGGTAGCCAATGCAGCTCGCGCAGGAGAGGTGTCACATGGGAGCGTCCCGTCGCTCCCATAATCCCCCGCGTGGCCGCATTCTGCACTAGTTGGAGCCTCCGGGTGCACCCCAAGGGGAGCCCCATGTAGAGAGCATTGCAGTAGTCCAGACGAGAGGTGACGAGTGCCTGAGTGACTGTGCATAGGGAGTCCCGATCTAGAAAGGGCCGCAACTGGCGTATCAGGCGAACCTGATAGAAAGCTCCCCTGGCCACAGCTGCCGTGTGATCCTCCAAAGACAGCCGTGGGTCCAGGAGGACGCCCAAGTTGCGAACCCTTTCCGTGGGGGCCAATGATTCGCCCCCAATAACCAGCGATGGTGTCAGTGGCTATATCGGGACGCCGGCAGCCACAGCCACTCGGTCTTGGAGGGGTTGAGTCGAAGCCTGTTTCTCCCCATCCAGGCCCGCACGGCTTCAAGGCACTGGGACATCACTTCCACGGCATCGTTGGGGTGGTCTGGGGTGGAAATGTACAGCTGCGTATCATCAGCGTACTGATGGAACTCCACCCCAAAACCACGGATGATCTCACCCAGCGGCTTTACATAAATGTTGAACAGGAGGGGCGAGAGGACCGATCCCTGCGGCACCCCACACACCAGGCGCCTCAGGGTCGACCGCTGCCCCCCTGTCAACACAGATTGCGACCGGTCGGAGAGGTAGGAGGAGAACCACCGTAAAACGGTGCCTCCCACCCCCAGTCCCTCCAACCGGCGCAACATGATACCATGGTCGATGGTATCAAAAGCCGCTGAGAGGTCTAATAACACCAGGATAGAGGAATAACCCATAATAACCAATTATGTTATTGTTATTGTTTCCCAGGATGCAACTCTGCAGCAAATACAGTAAGATCAAGTGGAGGAATTCTTCCTTTTATGCAACACTTAAAAGCATAAGGGCTTTTTAGGATTCAGGTAACTACCCCATCCCAGAATCCTCTCTGCAATTCCTTAAAACCAAAGGAATCTTTTCATGAAAATATCACCAACCCTGGGAAAGACACAATTGCCTTAAGCAGTTACATCTAGTCCTTGGGTTAGCAACTGTTTGAAGTACCAACAGACTACCTAGGGAGTACTTACAACCCAGATTCGAAATTTTCGTCAAAACTACACCCATAGCGAAACATTGGTTCGCTTAATAATTGCAGTGTTTGTTTGATGACATGGATTCATCCAATGATCACCACAGAAAAAAACCTGTAAATTCAGGTCAGTCACATGACCAACACATTTTCTAACCGTAGCAAGTTACATCCGTAAGGGACAGGCTCCATTACAGTCATAATTTAAGAACAACCTAGATATATAAGTGCTACATCTACTTCTCCTGTGCATTCATAGGTATGTTTTTGCCTTTGAACCAAAGCATGGCACAGTCCTTTTTCTATAACTACCTTTCAAGAATAGGAAATCTGTTCTTCTCCAGAAATGGCTGAATTCCAACCTCAGTAGTCCTAGTCAGCAAAGTCAGTAGTAAAGGGTGCTGGGAGTTGTACTACACTAATGCCTGGAAATCTCAGTTTCCCAGAGTCTATCTATTCTAAAGGCTTGTCTGTTTCCAATCCATATTTTATAGGATCCTTCTAGAGATTATTGCAAGATTTGCCCTATTCCACATATTTTTGTAGAGTGAAAAGATGGTGAGCCAAAGAGAGTTTTCTTCTTCTCTCCCAGAAGCTGGTTATGAATATTTTATTGTTTGATGCTATAATTTCTAATTAATTTCTGATCGGAATGTTTTATAGTATCTATATCAGCTTAACAAACTAGATTTAAAATCTTCACTGCCACAAATACAATCCTGCATCAAGAGAGTTTGCTTTTGGGCGCCGCTGAACTTACAAACAAAAATTGTAACAACAACACCCCTGCTGAAAGTGACTTAATTTTACCTTTAATTTGGCAGCTTCTTTTTGGTTTCCAGCAAAAAGTGAATTTTCATCAAAGTGCAAAGGAAAAGATCTTGAAGTAGAAAAGAAACATTATTAATAATGAAGGTCTTTCACTGTAGAAGAGAATGAAAAAAGATCTGTTCATCAGCAATTTAAGTAGTTCTTTTAAGGGCTTTTTGTGTAGGTTTCTGCTGCAACTAGAATCCTAAGATTCTAGTGACATTTTGATATCCATGTACTATTGTACTATTGTCATTTGCCTTCAGGGCTACACCTTCTATTTCACAAAGTTTGCAATTCATTACAGTGAACCTTGTTGAAAGCCAATTGCCTTCAGCAATTGTACTGGGGATGACAATCATAAATTAAATATACCTTTGATTCAATGCTAGCCAAACTCCATTGAGGCACTAATCAAGAGAGACTAGCGTTTATCTTTTAGCCCTTAATTACAGTTGGAATGAAGACTAATTTAACTAGGATCAGAAACAGCATAAAAGCTATGTTTATTTAGAGGATAAAACAATATATTTTACAAAGTTACGATCACCCACCCAAAATTAAGATCTTATATTGATATTAGAACTGCTAAATCTTGGCAACAAAATCCAGACTATTAAATGCTAGCAAAGAGTTTTACCAACTTCTGGTTGGCAAAAACATTGATTGCAAACAATGAGTTTGATTAACGACCACTGGTTTATCAAATAAAGTAATTTGTTAATTACTACTGCAAAAAGGTAATAAAAATTGGACTGACTCACTTAATGACCAGTATGACTTACTGGTTATTAAGCGATTCCAGGTTTAATTACGGTCGTAATTCCAGGTTTAATTACGGCCATAACTCTAGAATTACCTATAGTGCACAACAGCCAAATGAAAGAGAGGGGTTTCCTACAATGAAATGAAGAGTAACAGGTGAACCAGACTTTATGCTTGAACTGTCATAAATCAAAAACCAGTATTTTGATGTGCAGAAGGAAAAAGTGAGTGGAAGGTACCCCTCAGGTAAGCTGAGTGCAAGCAGAGTATTGTGTGTTCCTGCACTTGAGTAATCCTCTGTCATCGCTGACATTCTGCTAGCCAAGCATCATAAACCGACAGCTTGACATTACCAATGAGGAGTGGATTGGAATGTAGGGAGGAATTGGGAATGGGGGTGGGGAATGGAAACCAAGCCATGCCTGGTCAAGGTGTGAGAAACACCAGCCAGGCCAGGCTCACTCATCGAAATGCAGAGCTGGAAAGTTCGGGAAATGAAGGTCTGTTACCGAAACAATATACAAGCATCCAACTGGACACTAATTGATAACGGGAATGGCCAGGGAAAAGGGAAAGTTTATTTTATTGTTTGTGTGCAAAAATGCCAGATCCAGCTTCCCTACTTCTGTAATCACTTAAAGCTTTAGTAAAGTATACTCTTGGTAAAACAATGGGCCAGGAGTCTTCTTTGGCTAGATGACGAAGTGGCATGGTTGACATCCAGACTCACATTAGGAGGAGCTGGTTGTGTGGGTCAGCCCTCAATATACTTGTAGCTCATTGCTGTCATCTTGATTTCTATCCAGATCTGGTAACTGATATGTTCTCTCAATTCTGTTTCTAATAATAGAGTATCTCTTGCTTAAACAGAGATACCATATATTATATTAATTGCTTGCTTGTGAATAATTAAAATGCTATTTAACAATAAAACTGTATGAACTACTGTAATATGTAAATTGCTTAGGATAAAATGTATTTTAATAAAACTTCATTCTTTTTTTCAGAATTATAGTTCACTTTTGTTTAAAATTGACTCTTCTCTATGTGCTATCTTTTCTTTATCAGTTTGGCTCATCTGGTGAAATCCATTTTTTTTTTACTACCGGTTCTGTGGGCATGGCTTGGTGGGCGTGGTGTGGCTTGGTGGGCATGGCAGAGGAAGGATACTGCAAAATCTCCATTCCCACCCAACTCCTCGGGAAGGATACTGCAAAATCTCCATTCCTACCCCACTCTGGGGCCAGCCAGAGGTGGCATTTGCCGGTTCTCCAAACTACTCAAAATTTCCGCTACCGGTTCTCCAGAACCTGTCAGAACCTGCTGGATTTCATCCCTGGTTTGGCTTCCTGCTTGCCTGCCCACTTCTCTTTATCTTAGTTTTCTGCCCCAACTTCCTATGGAAGTGCCCAATTCTTAACTCTTTATTTTCATTTCTTTAAAGCAACGAGCTACCTTTTCATTGCAAGACTAAGTGGATGCCATTGTACCAGCCAGGTTTATCTAAATACACAACCCACTCTCACAAAATAGCTAGTTTGAGAGCCAATTTGGTCTAGTGGTTAAGGCTAGAAAACAGGAAACCATGAGTTCAAGTCCTGCCTTAGCCATGAAAACCAGTTGGATGACTTTGGGCCAGTCATTCTCTCTCAGCCCAATCCACCTCACAGGGTTGTTGTTGTGGGGAAAGTAGGAGGAAGATACGTTGGATATGTTCACCACCCTGAGCTATTTGCAAAAATAATAAAGGTGGGATACATATAAACAAACAAGAGAGGTTTGGCGGTAAGAACCGAATTTTTCTCTAACATACTTTCCCACATTCTATTAACCAAACTACCGTTTTCCTCCAGTCAGTTCTGATGCCTGGAAGTTAAAGAGCTTGGAGCCATAGATCACTGTGAAGGATAGAATCATAATGCTGGAAGGGACTTCCACTAGAGGCCTTCTAGTGGTCTTCTAGTCCACCTCCTGCCCAAGAATCCCCAAACCATCTCAGACAAATAGCAATTCAACCTTTGATTGAAAACTCCAAGTGATAGAACAACCATCATCCCACAAGGAAAGATTTTCTACTGGATAATAACTCTCATGGTTGTTTGGATCTCTTCCTATCAAATATCCATTGGTTCTTGCTCTACTCTCAGGCACTATGGAAAATAAATCCACCCCCTCTTCCCTGGGGCAACCCTTCAAATATTGGAACGCTGCTACTGGTATTGGTTTTCCCCTTAACAAGATGACAGTGAGTCCAGCATTCTTTACCTGCATATAAACCAGGGGTGGGTTCTACTTACCTTTACTACCGGTTCGCAGCGGGGCCGCACGTGTGCGCTCGCTTCGCATGTGCAGAAGCGTTTTAGCGACGTTGGGGTCGGTGGGCGGAGCCTCCCGCCGGTTTTACTACCGGTTCTATAGAACCGGTGCGAACCGGGGGCAACCCACTACTGATATAAACCTTAAAATCAGATATGTGCATTGTGAAATTTTAAAAGGATTTTGGTTGGTTTAAAGGTGCAGGATGTGATTTAGCTAAAATTAGCCTAACTAGTCTCAGCTTGCTTATTCTATTGTTATTTATTTATTTATCTATTAGACTTCTATGCCTTCCATCCCGCTAAGGAGTCTCATTTAGTAAGATCTGTGGCTCATATGATGGATCCTATTTATAATAAAGAAAAAATGGGAAAAATAGTTCTAAAAAGGTGCAGAGAACTTACACTACTTAATAAGCAGTGCCCCATTTCGGTTTGAGCAAGGGAGCCTTTCCTGAGTGGGTTGCAGCTTGGAATGACTGATTTCTATGCCCAGTTTAGTTACAGAATCCGCCTGGAATGTTATTTCTTTGGCTCTCTCACACAGTGTGCAATGAATGTATCATTGTGCTTATTATCAAATAAATGGGCTACAAGCTTTATTTTAAATTCTTGCTTCGTCATATTTGGGATAGAGGTGAAGGCATCAGGCTAGAAGCCAGGAAACTGTGAGTTCTGGTCCCACTGTAGATATGAAAACCAAGTTAATGACTTTGGGTTGATCACCAAAAGACTGTGAGTTCTAGTCCCACTTTAGGCATGAAAGCCAGCTGGGCAACCTTTGGCTAATCCTTGTCACTCAACTCAACTCTCCTCACAGGGTTGTTGTTGTGGGAGAAATAGGAGGAGGAAGGAGTATTAGATACGCTAGCTGCCTTGAGTTATTTATCAAAATAATAAAGATGGGAAATAAATAAAATCTTTTCATCCTTCAGTGGTTAGGACGAAGAAAAGGCTGTAATTTTCAGATGCTTTAAATATACACTCAAAACATGAATAGATTTATAATATTATTTAGCATTTTCCCAATATTGTTCTAACATTCAAAAATTATTTACAATGCTTTTTAGTGACTTCCAATAATACCTTGAATTAAATCTTTGAACTACATTACAATTTTGTTTGTTACTTTACACCGGTAAAGTGAATAAAAACCTGCTCTTTGCAGCACAATCATCCCATCAACCCAAGGACTTTATTTATTTCTTTTATGTATTCAATTTATGCCCACCCAACATCCAACTCTGGGAGACTAACAATCCATTGAAAATAACCACGGACAAGCAAAACTGATTACAAACAGCACACCATACTTGGGGTGACCAAAGAAGCACACTGAAACACACTTACTTAATTAAATGAAGAATGTCCAGGAGGTGGTTCTTGGTTTTTACATCTTGATCCTCGTCCCCTGTGAAAAGCTGGAAATCAGGGCGCTCAAAAAAGGGCAAGATTTTTGAGAGGGCCCGTAACTCAATTAGATAGATGAAATACAAGTTCTTCAGCCTCCTGGGTCCTTCGCCTTCTGTCAAGATCTCATCAAAACGCAGCTGGAACTCTGTAACATTGTGCCCCCATCTCTTCTCTGCCCATGTGTCTTACAAAAGAAAAGAAAAGGCTAAAGGTAATATTGACGGTATGACTCAAGAATCATTCATCCTAAGCAAGTCCCCAGCATGCAACTTGCAGACCCCCTAGCCTAGACTGTGATGCTGAAATTCAGCCAAGGGTAGAAGGATCGAAATAGATATATCATGACTGTTGTATTCATTAACATTATTCTGACTTGTAGAACAAATCAAAGCTATAGGAGGAAGAGGTTGCTCCGCTTGCTAAGTGACATCATCACATCAGAACACCATTTTGTGGCCAAAATGTTTTTTGTTTAAAAAGTACCCACTCACCCCACAACTATCTGCTTTTTTCTTTTTCTTATATACATAGATGGACAACTTCAATCATATTGTAAAAAAAAAATCTAATGGGATTGATTGATTGACTGACTGATCGACTCATTCATTTTTTCTTCGTTTGGTCACTTACTTTTCAAGCAGATCTTAGGGAATATTATTCCAGAAGGTATGAATTTATACAGACAAAGCACATTTTGTAAGTTCCATCAAATAACATTGCTTAATGGATGAGATTTGAAGCATTGCCAACTTCTATATTTAGAAGGTCTCATAAAAAAGGTTGTTCCTCCAAGTAAGACACCAGGCTAGAAATCAGGGGATTGTGAGTTCTAGTCCGATTTTAGGCATGAAAGCCAGCTGGGTGACTTTGAGCCAGTCCCTCTCTCTCTCAGCCCAACTCTCCCCACAGGGTTGTTGTGAGGAAATTAGCAGGAGGAAGGAGAATTGGATATGTTTGCTGCCTTGAATTATTTATAAAAACAATAAAGGCAAGATAAAAAAAAATCTAATCTAATCTAACCCTGTGGGTCATATTGTTTTTAGAAAGAATGACCTTTCTCCTTCTGGATATCTGTGGTTTTTTACAGTATCTTTTTAGTAGTGATTTTATAACTGTGTATCGCCCAGAATAGCCATGGACTTGAGCACTCTAAATCAAATCAAATCAATCAAACCTATTTCTGGTTCATATATTTGCCACCTTTCAGTCACTGCAGGGAGGGTTTTTTTTCCCTGTAGTATCTCTGAAGACCCACTTTTATTTGCTCCCACGTGTCTTAAATTCACTGATAAGGGTAAACAGAAGACTCGGCTACTCAGCTAGGGACCTCTTGATAGCACATGAAAAAGAAAACCATCCAGATCAGGGAAAACAACACATAAATAAAATATTAAAAAGCTTCTTTGCCAGTATGGCTGATCCAATTGAATTTTGATCCTGCTGAAAGGTGAAACAAAATTCAAGGCATTCTATCATTCTATGATCTCATATTTCCTATTTTATGTGTGGTTTGGCTCTTTCTTCCTACATTTTATTGCCTCAGAACTTTTTGTAAAACTTCTGTTTTCTATTTTGCATTTGATTAAATCAGTATTGGGGGTGAAAAATCTATGAACAGTCATAATAAAACCTGACAAACTTTGTTTTCTTTCTGGCCCAGAAGCCATATCTAAATAAGCTTCACTTCCCTGCCTTAGATACTAGAGTCTTTCTACACACATGCACAATCAAAAAGGTTTAACCAAATGTGTTATCTTCAATGCACATAACACAGCTAATCTGGTTACCGAATGAACACATGTTCTGACTTCACATAATACTAAAATCATAAACCTAACAAATTGCTTGGGTTTGCACAACCAACGAAAGAAATCAAGATTAAAACTAACAAAACTGATGCTATTAAGCAACATCCTATATGCCTGAAAGGGAAGACCCACAGTTTACAGATAAATCATTTGTGCTTTCTGCTAACGGTTCAGATTCAGTTCATGCTTTTTAAAAAATTTAGATTCTTTTCATGACAGCTCAGATGGTATAACTATTCAATTGTGGTTCACTGTGTTAATATATTGCATTACAGGTAGTCCTTATGACCACAATTGGGACCGGAATTTCAATCATAAGGAATTTCCATCACAAGCCGCTGACATTTTAAGTCAAGTCGCCATATGATTAGACCCAATTTTACAACCACTTGTACAATAGTTGTAATGTGACTCAGTGAAATTAAGTAAATCCAACTTCCCCAATGGGATTTTTTTTTGCTATTTTATATATTGGAATTATACAAAACAAAAAAAAACCCCTAGAACATTGCAGTTCACAATCATGGGACTGCAGGACACTTACAATCCGTCGTAAATTTGAGTGGGTGGCCAACCACCCAAATTGTGATCGTGTGATCGCAGAGGTGGTGCAATGGTTTGCAATGGTCATAAGTGCAAATACAGGTCATGATTCTTCCCAACGCTGTAACTTTGAGTAACTTCAAACGGTTGTTAAGCAACCATCCTAAGATCTCAGGTGGGAGCAGGAGTGAAATGCTCCCGGTTCAGACCGGATCGCGTGATCCGGTACCGATGGAGGCGGGTGATTTGGAGAACCAATAGCAAAAATCCCTGTCCCTCCCCTCCCCCCCCCCCATGCTCAGCTGAGCTGCACGATCATCAGAGGCTTTTTTTTTACTTTTAAAAGCATTCTTTCTACAACCTCTCTGGCCGAAAAAATGCTTTTAAAAATAAAAAAAAAGCCTCTGATGATCGCACGGCTCAGCTGGGATCAACAAAGGCTTTTAAAAGAAAAAAAAAACCCTTTTTCTTTTAAATGCCTCTGACGATCCCAGCTGAGTTGCCTGATCGGCAGAGAGGTATTTTTTAAAAAATGCCTCTCTGCCAATCAGACAACTCAGCTGGGATCGTCAGAGATTTTTCAAAGCATTTTTTTACCACCTCTTCGGCCAAGAGGTTGTAGAAAACAAATGCTTTGAAAAGCCTCTGATGATCCCAGCTGAGCCGCGCGATCATCAGAGGCTTTTTTTTACTTTTAAAAGTATTTTTTCGTCGGAAAAGGTTGTAGAAAAAATGCTTTTAAAAGTTTTTTTTAAAAAAAAGCCTCTGATGATCGTGCGGCTCAGCTGGGCATGGGGAGGTGGGGGCGCAGGGATTTTTGCTACCGGTTCTCCGAACCACCTGCCGCCATCGCTACCGGATCAGGCGATCAGGTCCGAACCGGGAGCATTTCACCCCGGTTTTATTATGATACAAGGTTCTGCAAGGAATCACAAAGAGATATTTTGGGTGTCAAAGGAAGCGAAGTGAGATCTTAAAGAGTTCACACTTGCCACTGTGGAGCAGAAGAAATGGCCACGTGATCCTACTCTTCCCCTTTCCTCTGTCTAGAGGTTGGAAAAAGCTGCTTTTGAGCATTAAGAAGAAAGGGAGGCCACCAACCTTGCAAAAGGTATCTGGCACTGAGATGAATGTTGATGCTTGCATGAAGACCAGAAATAAGTTTGTAGAAAGCTCTCTTCTCCACACAGAGATCTGTAAGAAACATTGAGAGAAAACTATGGCAATTCAAAGGGTAGACATTTAATTCTGCGGTGTAATCAACGTTGCATCTGCAATGCAATCCACAGTGCATTAGTTAAAGCAGTAAAAAAAAAAATCAGTTACCTTGCAACCAGCTGTAAAACATATTCCCTGAAAAGAGAGAAAGAGCCATTACAAAGGTTTTCTCACAACAGAAACATATCTGTGATAACTTCATTAGTTGCATCTAATGCCAAAGTTGACTACTAGAGTTATTTCAATTTTTCCAAAAGCAGGGTCTCATCTCAACATTGCATCTCATGTAGTGGTGGGATCTTCCCAATTTAACACCCGGTTCAGTGATCGCGCTTGCACAGTTTAAAGAAATCTTCACTTCTGTGTTTCTTTGGAGGAGAAACACAGCTGAGGTGTGGCAATCTGGTCCGAACTGGTAGAATCCCACCCCGATCTCATTACCCTGAAACAGGTACACCCATCTCCTCCTGCTGCACACATTAGTAAAATGTTCTTAATTCTTTCACTTTTTAGCTCCAACCCTATCAGCTAATACATTGGTACATGCTGGCAACATATTCCTCCAACAGCAGAATAAAGGAAAAGTTAAGAAGAAGGATGAACTCAACTAGGTCCTCATCCAGCATAGTGTTTATGAACCTGGCATCTTCATAGCCAAGTCCTAAGTGTCCTGGAGGGCACTTAATTTTGGAAGAGTGAGTATGAAATGTAAAGAAGAGAAGAAGAAATGGCAGTCAGTGTGCATTTTGCAAAATACTGACATTTTTTCCCAATGATCAAATAATTAACATCCATCAATGTATCTGTCCTCTTGGTTATTGCTGGGAATGCACTCACCTTCGTTTTCTCTTACCCCTGTAAAAGCAAATTAAAAATAGAAAAGGAAGAGATTACATTTCAATCAGATGAAATGTCTTAAGTTATTTCTAGGCTACTTCTATGGGTATGAGCACTCTGATAAAATAGAAAATATTTGCTTCTGAATGTTCTGAGTTTCCTTTCCCATCGACCTCAGATAGTAAAGCCAATAGTAAAGGATTATGGGAGTTGCAGTCCAAACATCATTGCCTAACCCAATGTAATACAACTGATACTAAAAAATATTAAGCTTGTGCATCGATCTCCATTCTACCCCAAGAACTATTACTTTGTTTTAAAATAGTAATGATCTTATCTTGCTTTGCTGAATTTATTGTGCTTCTTTTCCCCAGATTTACATGATTCGGAGTGAAACTGTTTTAGTTCAGTCATTGATCAGATTTACACAATTTAATCCAGATCTCTAGACTGATGGGGAGGGGCATGCAGCTAATCAAAATACTTTAGCATTATTCCTATTCTACAAAGAATCTTATTTGACTACTCTTTGACTTCTTGCAGTATCAATAATACTACTTGTAGCTTACATTTTTTTTTCCTATAAGGGTTTTGTTTGTATCCTGCCTTTATTTTTTTTACAAATAACTCAAGGCGGAGAACATACCTAATACCAGTGGTGAAATCCAATTTATTTTACTACCGGTTCTATGGGCGTGGCTTTGTGGGCATGATATGGCCTTGTGGGAGTGGCTTTGTAGGCATGGCAGGGGAAGGATACTGCAAAATCTCCATTCCCACTCCACTCCAGGGAAAGGAAACTGTAAAATCTCCATTCTGGGGGGAAAGATATTGCAAAATCTCCATTCCCACCCCACTCTGAAGCTAGCCAGAGGTGGTATTTGCCGGTTCTCTGAACTACTCAAAATTTCCACTACTGGTTCTCCAAACTGCTCAAAATTTCCACTACCAGTTCTCCAGAACCTGTCAGAATCTGCTGGATTTTACCCCTGCCTCTTATTCCTCTCCTCCTCCTATTTTCCCCACAATAACAACAACCCTATGAAATGGACTAGGCTGGGAGAGGATAACTGGCCCAAGGTCACCCAGCATTTTTGACTGAGGTGGAATCTGAACTCATGGTCTTCTAGTTTCTAGCCTGGTGCCTTAATCATTTGAGTGGACAATATTTTAAGAACGCATTCTTTCTATTTGCTTTCTTCCTATTTTTTACTCTATTCCCATTCTTATTTGCCATTTTCTCATCTTTTAATTGCCCTCCCATGTTTAGAGATTTTTTTTACTAGTGTAGCAGCATGAAATGTAACATTAATATGCATTGAAAAATGTTAATCCAATTTGAATTTTGCCGCTCTTCTTTTATCCATAGCCCTAATACTTGCAAATACATGGCAACTCTGTCCACTAATAATATCAACTTTCTCTTAAAAATAATGGAAAGATAAGCTTACCTCTGCCAGAAGCCAGTGGATTTAAAGGCCTTTTTACTGAGCGAGGCCTATAAGATAAATATATTTTAATTATTTATAATTAAAACCATGTACAAAAAATATTGGTTAAAGGTATAACTAAAAGCAATTGACCACCATAGAACTGAATTATTTTCATTGCAATTTCTAGCAAATAAAATCACTTTTAATTTAGGTCTAAAGGTGAAAGGGAGTGAACCAGTTCAGGGGTCTCCAACCTTGGCAACTTTACAACTTGTGGACTTCAATTCCTATAATTCCTCATTCTGGGAGTTGAAGTCCACAAGTCATAAAGTTGCCAAGGTTGGAGACCCCTGAATTAGACCAATATTTAGAGAGAAGCATTTGAACTTACCATAGTTACTAATTTCAAAAAGATGGGAAAAAAATCTTCAAATATATCCTCTTAATTGCTGAATGGACAAGTTTATGTGGGAAAGGCAAACTTTCAGACTTCTTTCAAGGATGCATTCTGATTTATCCTTTCTTTTAAAGTATTTATTTATCCCAATCTGGCACCTTCTAGATATACTGGACTACTAATTCCATGCAATTGGCATTGCTGGGGACGATGGAAGCTATAGTGTAACAGCATTTCTGGATGGGGAAAGCTTTAATCAACTCTCTAAAACCAGGGAAGACTCTATAAAGATTTTCACATTGCTATAATTCTTTCAATATCTAACCAGTGACACACAGATGTTAAAAACACTGAATTAGGACTGGGAAAAATTGAGCTTTAGTCTTGTCTTAGAGATGGAATTTACCTTTGGGCAATTCACTCTCTCTTAGTCCTCGGAAGACAAATTACTTCTAATATGGCTAGAAAACTATATGGATTTATCCATTAATTGCCAGGATTCAAGACTGAAGCGGTGGCCAAAAAAAAAAAGTTAATAAATAAGATAACTTCAAGAAGTTGTGGGAACATAGGCTGCTCCTTTATATACTGCTCAAAAAAATAAAGGGAACCCAAGCAGAAGACATCCAAGATCTGAATGAATGAAATAGCCTTATTAAATACTTCGTTTGTTACATACAGTAGTTTTGTATTCCCTTGAGCAGTGTATAAACTACTGTATGTAAAGAACAAAGTATTTAATAAGGCTATTTCACTCATTCAGATCTCGGATGTCGTCTGCTTGTGTTCCCTTTATTTTTTTGAGCAGTATATTATTCAAGTCAAAGAGCCATGATTTCTCTAACATGCTGTCTTTATTTATTAGGTATACCGGTAGGGAAAGCATAACCGTGATGTAATATTCTGCCTGTACTAGTGGTACAGGAAACAAAGACTGAAAAAAAAACCCACTTTGCCAAAGGACACCAAAGGAATTTGTGGGCAGAACTGAGTTCTGTACTGAGGACACATCTGTGCATAGCTGAGATGCCCAAGATAAGCCACAATGTAGCCCTGTTCTTTTATTAAATGGTATATTTTAGCTCAATAAGTTGGGAAAATACAGTCACTGTGTTTGCAGAGCATGGATCTGTTTGTGTGATGCCAGCCAACTCCAGATTTTTTAATAAGCCATTGTTAACTGAGTTAGCATAGCATGTGAGTCAGTCTCTGTGCGTATTTAAAATGCTGTTAGTTTTTCACCCTTTTAAAAACATTTACAAACATCTTTTCCATGGACTGAGACTGAAACTGTGCTATTATCTTGCTGTTTTTGAGGTTACTTCAGTAACTATATTGAAAAGCAGGATATAAAGATGTTAAAAATATAAATAAAAGTACAATCATAGAATGAGTATCTTTTGAAAAAGAAAACCTTAAAATTTTAAAGGCTGGCCGAATAAACATACTTAAAACAGTTTTCTTCATAAATACTGTTCCAAATCTTCCAGGCTTCAGGACCTTTGTAGCCAGTGTAACGTTCTGGATTCAGAAGCAAATCTACATACTCTGCTTCAGGAGAATGGATATCTGGAAAGGAAAAAGTACTGCATTTAAAAGAGGGATAAAGAGAATAAGAATGTATCTGAGGATGCATCTTGCCAATTGCTTTTGTAGTTTTTACCTCAGAATGTTCCATTTTTTCCAACATGAAACAGATGAGGAAAACCCCCCACAACTTTCTCTGTTGTGGACTCATGCTGTGCAAGGCACACTCCTCCTCATTTAATCAGGCAACAATCTGATAAAACTAGCAAAAGTTTCCATGATAGTCTGGAATCATTTCATTCCACATACATTGGAAGTGTTACAATAGTCCTTGACTTATGACCACAATGGAGCATGTCCATTACAGTCATGTGTTATAGTGGTTGTTAAACAAGGCAGCCATACGATCATCTTACTTAGCAATCACAATCTTTGCAGTCATTAAGCAGAGCACAGAGTGTCTCAAGGTATGGGGAGGCCCTGAGAGAACCACCATAGGACCAGGACTACACTATAGCACCCCCACCCCAGCTCACATGTGGCCTCCCAGGCCCCCCAAATCTGAGCTACCTGTGCTCCACTACCCACTTCCCACCCTTTTGGGCTTCCCATCACTCTGGGTCCTACCGTCTCCCCCCCACATCATGACTCAGTCCATTTTTTCTGAAGATCCCCTTTGGGAAGAAGCAGCTGGTCTGCCATGAGGCTATATGGTGCTGGCCCAGAAGTGGGTACCATTTCAGATTTGAGAATTGCAGCTGCTCCCAACATTTTCCCTGTTATCTCTTTCGGCAATGAAATTGGTGTTAAAATTCCTTGTGTGGTTTTTATATAAACAGGGCAGACTTGCGGTATCAAAATGGTGGGCATGACTAGGCAACTCTGTCCCCTTTCTAATATGGAATGCACCCAACCTACACATGTAAAAAAAGAATGGCCTTGATCACATGGTCATACCTGGCATTTTGATGCCATTGAATGCTCTCTAAAGATGTCCCCTTGTGAATACATACAGCTATTCCCCAAACACCTAGATAATGCCCAGGAATATTTTCTGTTTTCATCATATAACTAAATAAATGGTGAGCACTATAATTTGGACCAGGGGTCATCGAACTCCGAGCAATGGCCTACTACCAGGCCACGTGAGCTGGTCAGCCCACACATGCACAACTGGACTTGCACAAGCAGCAAGCCAGTTTCCTTCTTCCCCACCCCGGCACTGGGCCACCAAGCCGTAAAGTTGGGGGATCTCTGATTTCAATCACAGCTTTCTCCTATGTTGTTTTATCTTCTCCTCCCACTCCAGGTAGTTTAGAGGGGTTTAAATTTTACATAAGAGTAAGAGAGTGACCATCAAGATAACAGACATGTGACTGTGTATCTCAAGTACATATGCCAGTTTTCTTTATATCCTCCAGACATTGTGGGCACTAGGGGTTTTTAAGAAGAGATTGGACAACCATTTGTCTGAAATGGTATAGCATTTCTCTCCTTGAGAAGAAGGTTGGACTAGAAGATCTCCAAGATCGCTTCCAATTCTGTTATTCTGTTATCTTTGCAACCATCTTAGAAGCCTTAATAGTAACACAGGCAACGGAGACATTACACAACAGTACCATCAGCTTCACAAAAGTTTTCGGAAGAATCGTCATGCTGAGTCCATTGAATCATAGCCCGTGCAGTTTCTTCACTGCAAAATAAGTGAGAAAATGTTTGTGCATGAAAATGGTTCTACATAAATACAGGGACCTGGGTAAAAATTACTGTGGGAGGTGTGAAAGTGTCACACGTAGTATCAGCATGCCCAAAAACATTGGTAGGCAACATTTAAGAAGGCGGGCAGGAATCCTGAATTTGGCATTTCAACATGGGCTGAACATACAACTGAAAGACCACTTGCACTAAAACATAATAAAGTTCTGACTTATGTCAAGATGAACCCAACCACTGTGGTTTGTAAACCTCATTTTATAACTTAGTGTGATATGCAAACACAGCTTAACAGTTCATACAATACACTTTAATTAAAGAAACTATGGCTAAACACACTGTGCTGCCTAAGCCACCTACTATACGTATCTGACTCTGCCTTCTATCCTTCCGAAGTTGGTAAAATAAGGACCCAGATTGTTGGGGGCAATAGACTGACTCTGTAAACTGCTTAGAGAGGGCTGTAAAGCGCTCTCTAAGCCAGTGTTTCTCAACCTTGGAAGCTTGAAGATGGGTGGACTTCAACTCCCAGAACCCCCCAGCCAGCACTGCTGGCTGGGGGATTCTGGGAGTTGAAGTCCACCCATCTTCAAGCTTCCAAGGTTGAGAAACACTGCTCTAAGCAGTAAAGCATATAAGTCTAAGTGCTATTGCAACTGACTGAAATAATAGCAACGGATGTTGCCAAACCAGAAAAACTTCCCATTTTCTTTAAAGCTACTAACAGTACTCATGCCTGCAGAAGAGACAGAAAGCATGCTTCTTAAGTAAGATGAACTACTGAACCTGAGCTTTTTTGCTTGTGGACAAAGTGAAACTCCCAACTGAAAGTGAAGGGTTTTACAAGTGAAATGATTTTTACATTTTAAAAAAGTCACCACTGGGTTATGCAGGGGAAAAGATATATAGTTCTTCCATCACCCCTCTCTGACAAGGTGGGTCCAGGCAGACTACAGTAAAAAGTACAAGCTAAAGTGGTTAAGGTGCTGGCTTAGAAACCAGGAGACTGTGAGTTCTAGTCCCACATTAGGCATGAAAGCCATCTGGGTGACTTTGGGGCCAGCCACTCTCTGGGCCCAACTCGCCTCACAGAGTTGTTGTTGCAGGGAAAATCAGGAGAGGAAAAAGTATTAGGTAGGTTCACTGCCTTGAGTTACTCATAAAGGTGGGATAAAAATCAAATAAATAAACTAACTTCTAGGGCAGTGATGGCTAACCTTTTTGCTGTCACGTGCCAAAAGCAGGAGGAGCACGGGACTGTCGCACACGCATGTGCCCTCACCTATAATTCAATGCCCCCTGCACATGTGCGTGCAGCCCCCCCCCCACACTACCCCCGCTTTTGGCCCGCAACGGCAAAAAGGTTACCGGTGGGCCTAGTAGGCCTGTTTTTTGCCCTCTCCAGGCTCCAGAGGCTTTCTTGGAGCCTGGGGAGGGCAAAAATGCCTTCCCCCACCACCCCCGAGGCTGAAAATGCTCTCCCAGAGCCTCCACATGAGCCCTATACTTACCTGGCATCTAAAATGGGCCACATGGAGACTCCTGGGAGGGGAGGGGCGGCATGGGCAGGGCCAGCCAAAAATCAGCTGGCCAGCACGAGCATGCGCGCTGGAGCTGAGCTAGGACAACAGCTGGTGTGCCCACAGATATGGCTTTGCATGCCAGCTGTGGCACGGGTGCCATAGGTTCGCCATCACGGTTCTAGGGGAAGAAGAAAATGCATGCTACCAGCAAACACCCCACCATCATGTTTATCCAGAAAAACAAATTATACCTCAATGATTTGTCAACAGCCCCAAGGTTTTCTGCTTTTCCACAGCTTTCAGCCAAGGGAGTGGCAGCAGCTGCTTCTGAATACTGTAAAACAAGATGACAGGAGATGTGAAGCTGATTCAAGCAGATTCACCTGTGTGAGTTAGCAACCAGCAATCCTCAGATCAACTCTTGCTTGTCTGCCACATGGACCACGGGCCACTCACCCTCTTTCCTTGTGATCGCTTTTTTAAAATCCTCTTGTCTGTCTCTATTCTAGCTAAACCATTCATCTAATAGTTGCTAGACTTTTTTAGGGATGTATGTTTCTTAGGATCTTAAATGCACAATACCTATTTGAAGTTGGAATGACAGGCTAGCCAAGTTGGTTGATGGTTATCATAATGACTCATAAATCAAGATGTCATTAGTTTAAGAAAAAAAAACAATGTTTCTCTCTACAAATACACATAGAGAACAGGACAGTTATCCTGGATCCAGTGAGTTCTGACTAAGCCTGTTTATCACTTACCTTATTAGACTCTGATCTAATTCCACAAGGAACCGCTTCCTGAAAACAAGAGATAATGAAGTCATGTTTGATGCATTTATTTATTTGATTTGCCAATGTAAAACAACAGTGTTTTATCTTTTGGGTACACTACCAATTTTTTTTTGCTGGAGAAGCAATTTGAATAGAAAGTATAAACCAAGGATTGTCGTATCTGACTTTAGGGATCACATGAAGCCATTATTTGTTTTAACTATGCTTTTTTAGACAAGCCATCATAACTGTTTTAATACTTTTTGTTAAAATTAGGCTTACAATCCAGAATTGGCAAGTTCATGGAACACTCTAAAACAAGCTCAGACTCAACCCCTCCAAGACTGAGTGGCTGTGGTTTCCAGCACCCTGGTATAGTCAGCTGGCTCCATCGCTGACTATTGGGGGTGAGATCTTGGCCCCCTCAGAGAGGGTTCGCAACTTGGGTGTTCTCCTGGATACACGGCTGTCTTTAGAAGATCACATGACGGCTGTGGCCAAGGGTGCTTTTTATCAGGTTCGCCTGATTTACCAGTTGTGTCCCTTTCTGGATCGGGACGTCTTGCGCACGGTCACTCATGCCCTCATCACTTCCTGTCTGGACTACTGTAATGCTCTCTACATGGGGCTCCCCTTGAAGAGCACTCAGAGGCTCCAACTGGTCCAGAATGCAGCCGTGCGGGTGATTATGGGGGCGACACACCTCTCCTGTGCGAGCTGCACTGGCTCCCGGTGGTCTTTCAGGTGCAATTCAAGGTGTTGGTCACCACCTTTAAAACGCTCCATGGCTTAGGACCTGGATATTTATGATATTGCCTTCTGCCACCAATAGCCTCCCACCGGCCAGCACACTCCCACAGAGAAGGCCTCCTCAGGGTGCCGTCAGTCAAATTATGTCGACTGGTGACTCCCAGGGGGAGAGCCTTCTCTGTGGGGGCTCCCGCCCTATGGAACGAATTGCCCCCGGAGATACGTACGATCCCCGACCTACATACCTTTCACCGTGCCCTTAAGACTTACTATTTCAACAGGCTGGTCTGATGAAATAATGAATTTTAAATGGGTATTTTAGTCTTGGAGTTTTTAAAAATAGGGCCAAACTATTAAATATGTTTTAAACTGTTTTTAAATTTTGTGGTATATGTTGTTTTTACTATGGCTGTGCACCACCCTGAATCCCTCAGGAGAAGGGCGGTATAAAATTTTAAATAATAAATAAGTTTAATAAATAAAAACCATGACTTTTGATGAGTCATGATCCTTTTTTTAATCTTTTAATTTTTATTACCACTATCACAAAATAAGACATATTTAATTCTCCTGCAACTGAAATTATTTCCAAACCAGAAATTAACCAATAGAGAAAGCATCACAAAGATCATCCAATAATCTATAATAGCAGAATAATATCAAAAGGGGAACTAAATTAGAAACATCAGAAATGTGATAATAAACCCATAAACAAAAAACAAAAAACAGGCCATCATTATTATTTTTTTTAAAAAGGAGATTAAAAAAAGTAACCCAGTAAAACTAATTCTTATCATCGACCTAAAAAAGTACAAAATACAGGAACTGGAAAAGACATTCCAGACCAAGATACTATTTTTTTTTGAGGAATCTTCAATTTCCACCCATTCAAACCAGAAGGTGGACCAAAAAATAGATTCACTAAAAGATCTTAAAGAGACATGAGAGCATAGTGTTCCTTCAGCTCCCTGGTTTTATTTCGAAAAACCTATTTATTTTGACAATTAGTTTGACAATCTTGCAAGTTCCAGATTGAAAAAGCTGCTACAGACAGTGTATCATACAGTACTTTCTATATACTGCAAACTCCATGTTGGTTTTAACGAGGAAGTAACCTGTTTTTTACCTTCTGCGCATGCACAGAAGGGTTTGCGCATGAACAGAGGGTCCAAGCACGCATGTGACACACATGCGCATGGGGCACGTGCACTTCTGAACCGGTAGGGAAGGTAAGTAGATTTTATCCCTGCCTGGGGAGTCATATGACCAGTTCGTTCTCACAGGGAGGGACTACTCAGGGTACCGTCAGTCAAATTATGCCGACTGGCGACTCCCAGGGGGAGGGCCTTCTCTGTAAGGGCTTCAACCCTTTGGAATGAGCTGCCCCCTGATATACGAAACATCCCTAATCTCCGTGCTTTCCACTGTGCCCTCAAGACCCTGATGTTCAATCAGGCGGGGCTAAGCATGTTAACTGGGAATGATTAAAATATTATATAATTCTGGGTTTTATTTAATTTGGGCTAAACTATGCTATAATTTTAATTATCAATTTTATGATGTTTATGTATCTTTTATTTTTTCTTGACTGTACACCGCCTTGAGTCCTGCAGGAGAAAGGCGGTATAGAAATATAATAAATAAATAAATAAATAAATAAATAAATAAATAAATAAATAAATAAATAAATAAATAAATAAGATTGATTACCTTTTGTAACCTTTTGACAAGCAAAGTCAATGGGGAAACCAGATTCATTTAACAATCATGTTACTAACTTAACTCAGTGATTCACTTAACTGTGGGAAGCGAGATCGTAAAATGAGGTAAAACTCATTTAACAAAGTCTCCCTTAGTATCAAAAAGTTTGGGCTCAATTATGGTCGTAAGTTGAGGACTACCTGTAAACCAAAGGACGACGTTGGGATTTTGCCAAGGTTTGGCTTTTGTATTTTCCAAAAAGCAAGTCTTCTGAAGGCTAAATAGAATGTATTAAAATATATCGGGATTGGGAAAATAGAAAAGGACTTTATTTTGTTTCCTGGCACTTACAGACGGGCACGGATTAACAGCACAGTGTCTAATTCCACAGTGACTGCCATCGCTCCAGAAAGGACAAGGCTTCTTTAGGTTAACCTGGAAAAGAGGAGAAAAGAGTGAACACTGTGTTTAAATTATACACAAACCAAGGATGAAATAAAAGTCTGGTCACTCATTTCTAATGGTTTCTTCTATACCAGGGGTGTGAAACTCAAGGCCCGGGGGCCAGATCTGGCCTGCGAGGTACTTAAATCTGGCCTGCAGAGCTGCCCTGGAAACAGCAAAGGACCGGCCTGCAGTGCTCTGCCAGTGAAAACGGAGCTCGTGAGGGCATCCTACAGCCTCCCAGACTTTGTTTTCGGCTGCAACGGCCTCCAGTGAAAACTGGCAGAGGGTTGTAGGAGGCCATGGTGGCTGAAAACAGAGCCCAGAGGAGACGCGC
The DNA here is from genome assembly GCA_030761175.1 of Masticophis lateralis. Classification (NCBI taxonomy): domain Eukaryota; kingdom Metazoa; phylum Chordata; class Lepidosauria; order Squamata; family Colubridae; genus Masticophis; species Masticophis lateralis. Next base: position 328,585,246 of record JAUDYJ010000001.1, read on the forward strand.
ACGCTGCCCCAGCTGCGTTTTCACTGGCAGAGAGCTGCAGGTTTGACATCCAGCTGGCCATACCCATCCGGCCCCCCCGGTCAAACACAACCCAATGAAATTGAGTTTGACACCCCTGTTCTATATTGTCTTCTGTGATTCTAAATAATCAAAACACGACATATTTTTACTAAGGCTAAGTCATGAAACTGAAAAATGGGCTGAATTGTGTAGTAGTAGCTGTTGGAATTGAATGCAATATATTTTTGGCAACCCATTAAGGCGTATTTTTAATTATTGCCTTCTCACCTCTATTATTTTGATGAATAACTCAAGCTGGCTAACATACCTAATAACTTCTTCCTCCTCCTATTTTCCCCATAACAATAATGCTGAAAGGAGAGTTGGGCTTTGAGAGAGTGACTGGCCCAAAGTCACCCAGCTGGTTTTCATGACTAACACAGGACTAGAATTACAATTAAAACTGGTCACTTATTGGTTTTCTGGTTTTTAACCTGGTGCCTTAAACTATTACTTTTCACCAAACTGTAAATACCACATAAACAACTTTTTTTCTTCCTTATGCATAATTTTAAGAATTTGAAAAGTAATACTGAGACCTTTGTCTCAGATTTGATTCCTAAAAAAAGTAAACGTACCTACATACAGTATGTATAATAAGGATTCTCAAAAAAATGAGCACTTTTGTAAAAAGTAGAAAATGCCGAACTATTTTATAATTAGTTCCGAAGAGTATGAAAAATAATCAGAAGTTAAATTGCTGGAATCTAAATGAATTAAGGGGGAAAGAGAACATGGGAGCATGTTGTAGCAATGTGAAATGTAAGAGATTTGGGATATCACAGATGTTTATGGAGCTATAGTAGCAGAATTAAAAATTATTTTTACAAATCAAAATGATTAAATGATTTGGAATGACATAATAGTGAGGGAATGTTGGAAGGAGTAATTCAGAGGTTTATTTCAGGGTAAGAGTCATACTTGTAAGCGTGTAGCTGAAATAAATGCTATAAATATTATGTTCATCCCCAAGGAAAAAGTTGATAAAACAAATTATAAACAGTCTGACAACATTAAAAATATAATAGATGCAATTGTTTAATCTGGAGAAATATTTTGTACATTTTTGGACTTTGAGAAGTTGAAAATTAGTTGGCATATGTAGTATATCTACATACAGTAGAAGTAAAATGAGCATGTAAATATGTAGATAGCTTAGAAATTAGTTCAACTCTGGGCAGGTAAGAAGAGAATATTTGTGTTTCCCTTGATAAAGTCAAGAATAAATAGGTGCAGAATGACTGGGTAAAAATACAGAAGTGATCAGTACGAAATAAGTGAGGCGGATTCACCATTTACAACAATGTTTTTCAAACATGGCAATTTTAAGATATAGGGACTTTTATTCCCAGACTTTCTCAGCCAGAAAGATTTAGAAGGTTTTGGTTGGATGGACTGGTGAGATCCTCAAACAAGAGAGATGATAAGTTTAAAGGAGGTAGCTTAGTAAGTGGGCATGGAAGTAGTAAGATGGTTATAGCAAATAATAAGAGCCACGGTGGTGCAGTGGTTATAATGCAATACTGTAAGCTACTTCTGCTGACTGCCAGCTGACTGTAATTTGGCAGTTCAAATCTCACCAGGCTCAATCAGCCTTCCGTCCTTCCAGGGTGGGTAAAATGATTGTCGGAGGCAATATGCTGACTCTGTAAATTGCTTAGAGAGGGCTGTAAAGTGCTATTGCTATTGTAAGTATACAAAGTTTTACCTCTTTTTTCTTACTATTTGTTTTTAATTTCTTTGGCCTAGTGTCTCTTACTCCACTATGTAGGACATTACTTTTCCTAAAAAAAGAATGTCGCGATGAATAGGGGCGTATATACTTAAAGAAAAGTAAACAGCTACCTTGTAATATCTGAAATAATCACTTTGCAGAAGTTCTTGCAACTGAGGGAAAAGGTTATAATTGTTGAAGGTATCAATAGTCTCAACATCACAAGTGCAGTCATCTAAATGACCGGTGACCTAATGAGAAAAAAAGAGGATTAGATATTTTTAAAAGACCAAAATAATTCCGGTAACAATTTACTCAGCATTTAGTTAAAAAAAAAAGAATTCTGAATACCCCAGATTCAAATTATCTCTATGCTTGAAAGAAAATTGGGCTCTCAATTCATCCAAACATGCTTGAAACTAGATGGGGAGATGAGGCATTCACTCCACCTTCTCCCATTGCCTCACATTTTTACACTTCCTTTTTGAGGGGAAAGGATATTTTGCTTAATTTAATGTTACTCAAACTAGTAGTTATGGCTTTGCCCCATAGTACTATTAGGACTTGTTTCTGGTTTATGAATCCTAACTTTTTTGTTTTACATAAGCTAACATTCTTACTGAATCAACTATATGGGATTTGCTCAATGGTTTTGCTACTGAAAAGAGGAAAGTATGCAAACGCGCATCAGGTTCTTATTGGCCATTATGTTCAAATTGTCAGGTCCCAAAGAAGAATGACACCCTGGTGATTCATCCAAGCTGAATTCTTTATTATTCCACACCTATAACCAGAATCTTGTCAACTTAAAAGAACCCTACTGCCTACATCAGTATAGGAGACGATCAGGCAGAGACCAAGTGAGGGATCAAATGCATCATCAGTTTAGAGTCTCTACACTCCAGTAAGAGACCTCAGTCCAGCCCCCTCACTTTGAAGTCCATTGAATCTTACCTGGGGCCAATTCACCTTGACTGTTAGAAGTTCAGATTCTTGTGAACAAGTAGCATGAAATAAACTTGTAGGACTTTTGAACTCTGTCCTGGTTCCTTATTTCTTGCACCCGACAATCAAACTTAAGGTAAAGGTAAAGGTTCCCCTTGCACATACGTGCTAATCGTTCCTGACTCTAGAGGGCAGTGCTCATCTCTGTTTCTAAGCCGAAGAGCCAGTGCTATCTGATGACAATTCTGTGATCATGTGGCTGTTATGATTAACGCCAAAGGCACACGGAACACTGTTACCTTCCCACCAAGGTGGCCCCTATTTTTCTACTTGCATTTTTTACGTGCTTTCGAACTGCTAGGTTGGCAGAAGCTGGGGGAAGTATTGGGAGCTCACTCCATTATGCAGCACTAGGGATTTGAACCACTGAACTGCCGCTCTTTCAATCGACAAGCTCAGCAACTTAGCCACTGAGCCACCGCGTCCCCTGAGTCACCACATCCCCAAACTTATACTACACACTGCGTCAATCAAACATATACTATATTAAACTATGAGGGAGGGACTGTCATCACCCTCTTTCTCTCGCACATGATATCTGGACTCATTTGTCTAAATTAAAATTTCACCAAAATTGGTGAATTGTTTAGCAGACGGGGTTTGTAACATACCCCCTCTGCTTGATTAGGTCAATGTAATTGGAACAAGACGGTTCCTCAGGTAACCTGGTCCAATCTTATGAAAGCAGGGGTGCTATTCACTTACCTTCACTACCAGTTCGCAAATGTGAGTGTGCGCGTGCTCGCTACATTCGTGCACGCCTCCTCCACACATGCACAGAGTCTTCTGTGCATGTGCAGAGGGTCAAAAACAGGATGTGATGACATCCAGGTAGGTGGACGGAGCCTCCCACCGCCAGTGCTACTGGTTCGCGCGATCCAGATAGAGCCAGCTGAATTTCACCACTGCATGAAAGGCTTTAAAGGCAATAACCAACACCATAAATTTGACCCAGAAGCAAACTGGCACCGAATGCTGTTCACACAGCAGAAATGTTACATATGCACCCCTAGGGGCAACCAGAACTACCCGTGTAGCCACATTCTCCCCTAGCTGCAGCTTCTGGATATTTTTCAAGGGTAGCCCCATGTACAGCATATTGCGGTAGTCCATACTTGAGATGACCAAGACATGAGTGGCTAAGGAAACAGCTTTCCAATAATATAATATATAATATATAATAACTTTATTGTCATTGTATGTGTATACACAGTATATCCATACAATGAAATTCACTTAACACCCAAAGACCAGGGCTAACACACATAACAATCCCCAAACACACTCCCACCCACCACAATTCCCCACCCCTAAACCACCCAAACATCCACACAACGGCCAAGTAATACTGTCCAACAGCTCATTGATGGTGGCCCTTTAGTTCATTGTTGAGTGCAATTATAGTTCTGGGATAAAAACTATTCAGAAATCCAGGAAAGAGCACAACTGGTACACAGCACAAAACTGAGGAAAGGCTCTCCTAATCACAATTACTACCTGCTCCTTGAGCAGAAATCCTGAGCCTAGGAGGAACACACACACACACCCATTACACACCAGGTTCATTTGGTGCAGTGCAAACCCATCCAATACCAAAACTGGTAAAAAACCCCACCCCATACAAAGGAATCCTCCACCCATTGCCACTCCATCATACCAGGATTCAACTGAAGTCCGTTGTTCTCCATCCAAACCTCCTCAATCAAAAACAGAATGACATCTCCAGTGTTGTTCAGAAGCCTCCTTAGCCATCCAAGATTACATTTATTTTTGTTTGAGCCCATGCAGAAGTTGGAAGAGTCGCCTCTCCCCAAAGAAAAACATCTGTTCCTATTTTTCTCATGGGCAGTAAAAACCATTCTACTTAAGCGGGCTTTTTTTTTTTAAACAAACAACTTAAAAATGACAAGCAATAAAATTGTTACCTATTTCATTTTGTTGAAAGACAATCCTGTTTTATGAGCATTATTGATTCTTTTCATAACTTGGGTGTTTTTTTAAACAAAAATGACAGGGCTTAAATTAATTTAGTTATCATCACCTGTGCCTTAAGGGAGGAAGAAGGGATCCATTCAGTAATCTATCATTTAAAACAAATGTATTCAAGTTACTTGGTGATTCAGTAATTGTTTTAGCTGTGTGATTGTTTGCTTCAGAAGCCAAATGCGAGACAAAACTTTGGCAAACAGCTCAGAAAAGAGTAATTTCCGGGGAAGGGAGATTTATAGTGGCCTTACAAGGAAGTTGCAGAGAGAGAGAGAGAGAGAGAGTGGGAGAGAGATTACTACAAACTACCCGTTTGACTTCTGCCTAGTACAATTCAAGTTATTAGTCACATTTAAAGGCTTCACACTGAAGTGCTAACACAATTTGTTGATAAAATCCTACAGTTGGTAGCAATGTCTCACTTCCTTGTATGATCCAGAGAGAGTTGGTTTGGCTGGCAAGCTTTGCAAATGCATACAATTATTTTTAATCATTGTATGTTTATCAATGTATGCTTTCTACTAAAAAAACTCACATCATCCAATGGAACCAGCCATTAAGAACTTCATAAAGGCCAGACAGAAATACACCTTAAGCACAATCATTATATATTGTGTATATATTTTAGAATTCAATCCTACAAAATGGGAGAGAGCCTTTAACTTAAAAGATGCTCAAACCACACTAGACAAAATTGTTCTTCTAGCAATAAACTCTTTCCTTGCTTAATAATAGGGGGCAATATACCTATAGATGAAAGCACTGAATAGAAAACTCACCAACGGTAAGAATTTGAGTGAACTCATTTTCATTCTTAAGTCATTAGGGATGTCTATTAATTTAGGAACAAATGTGCCTTATCACTTCTTTTGAAATAAATATGTACCTCTTAAAATTCATTTATATTATACTCTACCTGAAGCAATCAATACAGCAACATGGGCAAATGAAGGGGACTACAAAACCAAGAAACGAGAGTATGCTGTTCTTGCAATGCTAATTTCAGGAAAGATCACTGAAGAAGGTTAGGAATAGAATAGAATAGAATAGAATAGAATAGAATAGAATAGAATAGAATAGAATAGAATAGAATAGAATAGAATAGAATAGAATAGAATAGAATAGAATGGTAGGGTAGGGTAGGGTAGGGTAGGGTAGGGTAGGGTAGGGTAGGGTAGGGTAGGGTAGGGTAGGGTAGGGTAGGGTAGGGTAGAATAGAATAGAATAGAATAGAATAGAATAGAATAGAATAGAATAGAATAGAATAGAATAGAATAGAATAGAATAGAATAGAATAGAATAGAATAGAATTCTTTATTGGCCAAGTGTGGTGGACAAGGAATTTGTCTTGGTGAATACACTCTTGGTGTATATAAAAGAAAAAATACATTCGTCAAGAATCATATGGTAGAACACTTAATGATAGTCATAGGGTAACAGTCAATATAAATCTTAAGGATACCAGCAACAAGGTTACAGTCATACAGCCATAAGTAGGAGGAGATGGGTAATAGGAATGATGAGAAGATTAATAGTAATGCAGACTTAGTAAATAGTTTGACAGTGTTGAGGGAAATTGTTTAGCAGAGTGATGGCATTCAGGAAAAAAACTGTTCTTGTGTCTAGTTGCAATCTTAATCCAGAGTGATTCTGGAGCAAGTTTCTGCTAGCTATGTCTTTAAAGCATCCTTTCTGGAACAATGCTCTCCACATGGCCTGATACTCCAACTCAACATACATCAGTTTGGAGATGTATGCCATGAGGCCTTGAACAAGCTCAGCTATCTTTGTACAACATAACAAACTATAATTTTCTTAACCATGGGTTACTTACTGAACATATCATAATTAGCTGATTTTATATAATAGTAAACCATGAACAAGGCTATATTACAGCTTAGCCTACTATATTACAGCTTAGCCTACTGCAAGAATCCCAGTATATGAAAGAAAGTACTGTAAATAGGGCCCTCAAAAAAAGTGATGTTCATTTTGTCATATCTTACCAAAAAAGTTAATTCAGATCTCAATCATGTGTGTCACCTCAAATATACACACATCCCTATTAATAAAAATGAGGCCTAAATCTGAAGCAGCGCACAAATCAGCAAAATTGGATTTACATCCCTTGACATGAGCAATGAAGGTCAGAATTAATGGTATTGGAATTTCTAAATATCTGGAGATCATCAGGTTACTTATTCTTACTGGGTTGCTTGGTGCTCTCTGAGCTCAGTGGTTTTCCTGCAGTTTCATTACCAAACTAGGTAACATCATCAGTGCTAGCAGATGAAAGCAGCTATAGCAGGATGATTTTTAATATTTGGATGATGTTACCTAGTTTGGTAATGAAACGTCTGCAAGAAAACCAAATTCAGAGATCACCAAGGACTGCACAGCTCAATCCTGAGTTACAAACATTTTTTTTCTACTGGTACTTATTCTTATCATAGGCATGGTAATTAGCAAAAAATAAAAATAAAAATAGACCATCTTTAAGTAGTTCCAGAATACTTAGCACAACCTACCCAGAGATAACAGCAATGAGCTTTTGAGAAGCCACAAGAAAACTTGGAATCTTTTTTTTTTTCCAAAGATATGAAGGCTGCATTTTCAATGCACTAAATTTAGAAGAAATAGGCTTTACTTATTTTGTAGATTAAGAAAATAATTGTGAAAGTTAAAGGACCCTTTCAGATTGGTAGCAATTCAGAAACTTATTCTTGTATACTGCCATATTGTATAATGACTCCTCCAATTACACAACATAATATAGTGCAATGAATCATCCACACTAAACTTATGTTAAGTGAAACTGTCCATTGGAATAAATCATCATAATAAAACAACACATTAAAAATAGGCACCCATCCCACTCACAGACAGCATCCTCTAATTAATACCAAAAACTCTTTGGAAGAGCTCTTGTCTTTATCAAGCGTTGGTCTAGGTTTGACAACTTAGTTTTAAATGAGAGATTGGTCCACACAACCAGGGGCCATATCACTAGAAACAATTTTTAGTTGTTTTGCTCTACATGTCTACTCAGAAGTTGTAATAAATCCAGTGAGATCTACTGCTATGCAAGTATGTAAAGTTCCAGATTCAGTATTTTGGGATTGAAATTCTCAGACCTGGTTCAAATAATTCACTAAATTACAGCTTGCTACATTCAGAGTTCCCTGGGTTAAGACATGTTATGGTTTATATGGTTTATAATTTACAATGGCTATATATGTTAAGCCAGGGGTCACCAACATTTTAGACTAGCGAATTTCAAAAGCACATCCAATGGCTACCACAGTGGATGTCTGACCAATCACAAAATCCCTATGTATCAGACAGCAAACAAAATACAGCTACAACTCTGTGTGTAGCCTAAGGGTATAATTAGAAATTCTACACAGAGTGTTTGAAGTTGGTGCGTCTTTGTTTTACAACACAGTAGCCTCCCATTCATTAATATAAATTTCTCAAAAGATTAAAAACAAAAAAAAGCAAATTACCAAGATAGCCACATATCCTAAGGAACAAACCAAGCATCTGGATCCCTGTAGTTAAGCCCAATCCAAACTGTAAAATTTCCAACAGTTTCCAACACATCTAGAAGGTACCAAACTAGGAAAGGATGCTGTACAAGAAGAGCCTGCTCTTCTATCCCTTTCAACGATTTGTTTAACACAGAAGAGAGCCAAGCTGTGAAATCCATAAAACTTTTTAAAGAATGTAGCCTCAACTAACACCAAGATACCGCCAATCATAATATAAACTACCGTAGGTACAATAAAGGTGCTGCAGTGTATAAATCATCCCTTTTAACATCAAAGCCTCTTTTTCCCAATCCTTCCAGCCCTACCAAAGGCCACAATTTCTCTTCACCAAACCAGGTAGCCCGTGGGAACAAATTATCCAGAAAGGCAGCAGGATCCGGGCTCCCGTAGCGTTAATGGCCCTTCCACTTTTATGATCCCAGGCTTAATTACAGAGCAAGCCTGCGCCTTGGGGCTACCTAGCCAGGGTTAGAGCTCCAAGAAGCGTCCTGGCGCTTAGAGTACAGCAACTCTTCCACCAAAACTCCGGGGAGAAGCCCTTCTCTTTTCAGAGCGGGGGTGGGGGGGGGGGGACTGAAAGAAACACAAGCGCCCCCATTCCAACATCTCCCCGAGCCCAAAGCTTGGATCCGAGCCCCGTGTGCTGTAAAGAGGCTTCCCCAGAAAAAGCCGGGAAGCCACGCGGGGGAAGAGTGGCTCTCTTCCCGCAGCACATATCTGCCTCCACCGGGCTGAGCGAGCCCTAAGGGGGTGGGCGAAGGAGGCACCCGCTTACCTGCCGGTCCGGCTCACCTGACAAAAGCAGCGCTGCTCCGCCGACGGGGGTTCGGTGGAAGCGCCTCTGGAGAGCAGGGCGAGGAGGAGGAGGACCAGCAGCGCCCGACACAGGCGACGAGTAGGCACCAGCGACATGTCGCCTCTGCCGCAGCTAAAGCGAGCCTGGACTGGATGGAGCTTTTCAGCTCCGCCGGTCAGACACGCCTCCCGCCTTCCTCCTGCCGGAGCGTCATCTTTCCTATCGAGGGGACGTGCGCCGCGGCCCGCACACAACCAGAGGCGCGTCGCGCTTTTGCCCATCCTGCGCTGGGAGGGGCCCCGTTAGGGAGAGAGCCTGGTCCCTTGCTCGGCCTCGCCTTGCTGGGAATCTCCCTGTCCCGGGTCCCTCAGCCTCATCCATCCTGCCTTCCTCAGGGCGGGTCTCCTCGAGGTACTGAGCTCACCGCTCCAGTCGGTCTCTTGGGGGATCGGTTCGGACGTGCAGATCGGCTTGAAGAAAAGACTTTGACCCGCGGTGGCATCTCTTTTTCTACTCCGCCTTCGTTTCATTTTTTTTTCACGCGGGGACTGGCTGGAACAGTCTTGTCCTCAGGGCAGACAGACGCCTTAGATGCCTGCAGAGATTCTCAGTCATCCTCAGTCATCCAGGTCATAGTTGTCTCAAAGGTGCTTCAAAAAGCAGCCCTATTTGAAGAAAAGGCACACCTCAGATTTGTTTGGTTCCTGATTAAAGTGCCTGGCTGCCTGCCTGGATTTATTTCCTTTTATAAAAGGAAAACTTCCCAGATTTTGCCATTTTGGTAACCTCAACCCTCCCAAATCTTAATCAGGTTAAGAAATAACATAAAATAAGATTTTCACTGGAAACAAACACTAAAATAGTGATCACCCAACAAGAGGGCTTGAAGTAACTTATAAGAAGCAGCAGCAATGAAAAATAATTAAAGGACAGATTACAAATAGATTCTAATAACTGCAATATATTCTCTACCTTAATAGAAATAGCTTCTGCCAAAGAAGTTACAGGTGTTCTTTTATACTCTTTTTAAATATCTCCGCCCACCCTTGCCTCTAATTCTTATGTTAGTTATGGGACTGCACAGAAATTACATCAAGGTGGGTGCTAGGTGAGTTACTTTGCAGAAGACATAGGAGAACTACCTACAGAAAGTCCTGAGATTTTGAGACTTTCAGATCATTTATTCTTATTTATGATTTTGATTAAAGGCAGGAGATTCTCAGAGCTGAAGAAGCTTCTTGGATGAGAAGTGAAATGTTTTCAAAGAAAAAACGGAAAGTCCAGTTGCCTCTAGACATTTATCCTGCCTTTATTATTTTTATAAATAACTGAAAGCAGTGAACATATCTAATACATCTTCCTCTTCCTATTATCCCCACAACAACCACCCTGGGAGGTGAATTGGGCTGAGGGAGATTGACTGGCCTGAAGTCTCCCAGCCACCATTCATACCTAAAGTGGGATTAGAACTCACAATCTCCTGATTTCTAGCCTGGTGCCTTAGCCGCTGGACCATAATTCCTTCATGCTGTTTTGTGTAGCACTTCTATGGGAGAGATCAGGTGGGGAAATAAAAATTGCTCTAGGGCTGGTAAGAATTTAATAAAGTTGCCAATGCAGGAATTTTGTTTTGTTTTGTTGAAAGTCAAGCTCTCAGATAAATCCAGAATCAGTTTTCTGGAATATGTTTAAGAATAAGTTCCCCTTATTTAAGGTACATGCAGTTTGGCCTGTGATCTAAGTTATGATGTCTAGGATCTCTGTATTTGTTGTGATATCTAGGTGCTGGGTAAACACTATGAGTGTGTGTCAGCTGTTACTGCATGTAGTATGGGTGGGGCATCATGCTGATGCATCTGGTTGTATCTGATCAACAGGAGAACAGTATAATGTATGACTTGGTTCCCTAGAGCAAACTGGTGTTAATACATGGGAAAATGTACATAACCAAGAAATACCATCAGGTGGATGCACACTTGATTGTTAGCCACACCCTGAAGTACAATATTGCAGTTTGTGAATCAGCATTGTTTTAGGTGGTAACGTAAGAAACTGCTCCATAATACTCATCTCCATAAAAGTTTTGGGAGCAAAAATAGAGGAAATACTTCAACACCATACAAATCACAGAGAAACTTAGTATTTTTGACTGCAGCAAATTCAAGATTCTGTCACTGACATATAGAAAATAACTGATATTTTAGGTGTGCCTGCATTGGGAATAAAAATTGATCGTAATATAAATGTTTGGAAACTAATCTTGAAGAAAAAAATATATAAAATTATAGAGAACTATAAACATTAAAACCGCAGAGGATGGTATAACAATTCAAGAGGACAGTACCTCAGTGGGAAAGAGAAACGGTTCTCCAGTTTGGTTTGAATTCAGTCTGATTTTGAGTTGCATCTTGCTCAGGTATCTGTTAGATTTGGAAAAAGATATCAATAAACTTGAGTGAAGGAACATTATTAAGGTTTGAGAATCAAGCTATATCAAAAAGATTAAGGGAAGATTATTTGTTTTATTGAGCCAATTAATTCTGAAAGTCAAGAAGAAAGCAAATATGTCAAAATTATAGACGTTCTTCATATTTGCACATTCACTTACGGGCCAGTTGGGTGTAGTGGTTAAGACGCTAGGCCATAAACCACCGTCCTGCCTAAGCACAAAGCCAGCTGGGTGACCTTGAGCTAGTTGCAATCTTCCTATCCTAGGAAACAGGCAAACGACTTATGAAATCTTGCCAAGAAAACTGCAGAAAACTGGTCCAGGCAGTCACAAGTGTCAACACTGACTCAAAGGCACAATAATAATAATAATTAGATTGGGCCATTTTTTAAAGGACAGAAATGATCAGCCTATAGCTAAAAGCAGATCTTGTCTTCTGCCATCAAGCGAAGGAAATAAGAAACTTAAGGCTGGCTTCTAATGAGTTTTATCCAATTCTGGGGGAGAATTTTTTTTAAAATGTTTGTTTTGACAGTAGTAATCCCATCCCAACCCACCTCCAATATGCTTCCTCCCTGAGGAAGGAGAAATTAATAGCAAGTGTACACAAATGCAAAATGCAAAAAAGATCAAAAATATATAAAGCAAAAATATCAAATAATCTATACAGAATAATGTAAGGATAGGCAACATGGTAGGAAAAGCTGGACTGCTGCAGCTTGGCAAAATACCAAATTCTTACTTCACTCAGCATTGATATTACTTATCTACTCCCCGCTTAAGACCCTCTAGAGCAGGAATCTGCAACCTTAAATACTCAAAGAGCCATTTGGACCTGTTTCCCACAGAAAACACCGGGAGCCACTGGGTGGATGTGGCCAACTGGATGTCATTCACTTCCACCAATCACATGACCACCACCCCAGCCACGCCTACCCAGCCGGTCATTAGGGCAGAGAACTGGTTGTTAAAAAACACTGGTATCTCTCTCTCCCTGTATCCCTCTGTCTCTGCCCTAGCTGCTTCCCCATCCCCTGCCATCGCCCTTACCTTCTCTATCCAGGTAAGGAGTGACTAGGAGGGCGGGGTGAGTGGCAAGACCAGCCAGTGGTGGGATCACCCGACGGAGCCACAGCAGAGGGCTCAAAGAGCTGCACGTGGCTCCGGAGCCACAGGTTGCTGACGCCCGCTCTAGAGATAGCCATCGTGCACATCTGATAATAAATTCACTTGTTTAACCATGTATCTGGTACATAGTATTTTCTTTTATTCATCTCAAATCTTCACCCTTTTAGTTTTAATGTGTGATGTTGAAATCCTTGAACAAGTGGTATGCGTTACCCTCAACAGTTTGCCTTCTAGTAAATGGACATTATGTAAGTAGGCCTCCATTTGCTCATACTACCACACTAAGGGTCATATGGGGTCTTTATTACATCTCCAACACTATCTATTCTCCTTTTTCTATCCAGACTCACGTCACATAAAAACAAATGCAAATTTGTTGTTTGCCTTCTTCACTTCTGGTAAGTGTTGTACATATCTTTTTTTTTTTTAAAGGCAATGTTTTCCCTAATTCAGTCAGGGGGCAATGCTCATTCCATTTCCTAGTCAAGGGAGCAGCGTTGTCCAAAGATGCTTCCATGGTTATATGGCTGGCATGAGCTTCTGTATATGCCGAAGCACATAGAAAGCTCTTATCTTCCCACAGAAGTTATACCTATTTATCTACTTGCGTTTACATGCTTTTGAACTGCTAGATTGGCAGGAGCTGGGGCAAGTAACAGAAGTTTACCTCATCACACAGTACTTGGGTTTCCTAACTGCCAACCTTCTAGTCAACAAGCCCAGTATCTTAACTGCTAGGCCACTCAGTTCAAAGTCTGCCTGTCAGGCCAGGGCTGAGTTTCAGAAAAATCATGGTGGGATGATAACTGCTGTGCCATTCCCTGTGGTTCCCATACATTTTTATAACAAGGCTTAAGTTAATCAAAGTCTGGCCAGTTCTACCTTGAGCCTTTTTAATGTCTTCTTGTATTTTTTAACTAGAATGCCATTTCTTCTATCTCTTCACATGGAAACTATTTGTTGTTTTGGGAAGTATATTTCATTGAAGAACCATATCTTGTTGTGTTTTCTTTGATGTTTTTGTTCTAGTGGTTGTCAGTGGACCCTATAACCTGACATCTTCCTAAGCAAACCCTCTTTAAGGTTTGCTTTGAGTGAATCAATTCTAATTCATTTTCATGCAACATCCATACATCCATCCATCTACCTCAAATACAATATATGGTATAAAAGTATACATTATCACTATGCTATAACACTGCATAATGATTGGCATTACATAATGACAATAGTGACAGTCAGAGGTGGGTTTCAGCAGGTTCTGACAAGTTCTGGAGAACTGATAGCAGAAACTTTGAGTATTTTGTTTTCTTTTAAAGGCATTTTTTTTTTGCTTTTGAAAAAAAAAAGAGCCTCTGACAATCGTGCAACTCAACTGGGATTGTCAGAGCCTTTTAAAAGCATTTTTTTTACAACCTCTTGTAGAAAAAAATGCTTTTAAAAGTAAAAAAAAGCTTCTGATGATAGTGCGGCTCAGCTGGGCATGGGGTGGGGGGGGGGAAGGATTTTTGCTACTGGTTCTCCGAACCATCTGCCACCATCGCTACTGGATTGGGTGATCCAGTCTGAACCTGGAGCATTTCATCCCTGCTGTAACTACTACATCACAGGTGGCTTTCAGCAGGTTCTGACCAGTTCTGGAGAACCGGTAGTGGAAATGTTGAGTAGTTCGGAGAATTGGTACATACCATCTCTGACTAATCCCACCCTAATCTATTCTCTGCCTCCCAAGTCCCAGCTGATTGGGAGGAAATGGGGATTTTGCAGTAACCTTCCCCTGGAGTGGGGAGGGAATGGAGATTTAACAGTATCCTTCCCCTGCCACGCCCACTAAGCCACACCCACCAAGCCATGCTACGCCCACTAAGCCACACCCACAGAACCGGTAGTAAAAAATTATGAAAACCCACCACTGGTGACAGTACATTAACAAACTGATGGATGATCTATTGGGTAGCATGGTTGTATATGATTATATAAAGTTCACGTATAAGTTAATACATAGAGAAGGTATTCTGACATGTTCTTAATTTCTTTCCATATAATTATATTACTTATTAAGGGGACATAATTCCATGGCATCCAAAATATGAATACTCTGAATTATAAATGTTTTACTCTAACATACGGACAACATGCCACTTCTTTACTACTTGAAATCAGATGAAAATGGTCTTAACAGAAACAGAATAACAGAGTTGGAAGGGACCTTGGAGGTCTTCTAGTTCAATCCCCTGCTTAGGTAGGAAACCCTACACCACTTCAGACAAATGGTTATCCAATCTCTTCTTAAAAACTTCCAGTGTTGGAGCACCCAGAACTTCTGGAGGCAAGTTGTTCCACTGATTAATTGTTCTAACTGTCAGGAAATTTCTCCTTAGTTCTAGGCTGCGCCTCTCCTTAAATAGTTTCCCTTAGTTGCTCTTTCCCTTCAACATCCAAGGGATGTTGAACTGAGGACAAGTGTTCAATCATTTTGGCCCAGGGTGTTTTATTTTCTTATTTCAGGACTCATTATGTAAAATCCTAGATGCTGAAATGACGGGTGCAATGGGGAGTGTTTTGCGCATCTGCCTGTGCTTTGATAGATGGACCTGACTGTGACAATATAATACCTTAATTATTGTCACACCCTAAATGAGATGCACAATACACTCATTATTAATGTATTGTAATTCTATTATATTCCATCCAATTTTCTGGCTTTCCATGATAAAATTGAGCTCTAAACTAGCATACAATCTGGGTTTGCAAAGCATGTTATTGTAAAATGGGCTTAGCTAGTCAACGGTTTGATGTGTTGGGGGAGCATAAGCATTGTGGAACAGACTTTGAAAATCTCAAATCCAGTTGCTTTTTTATTCATTTAAATATCCTTTGAAAGATTTTTCTTAGTCCATGAAGTCAACAACCTTCATGAGTTATCCCTCTGCCTTGTTTGATTTTTGTTATTTTATTTGTTTTGTCCTCCATAATGTTATTAGCTTAATCACATTTATGATGTCAGCTGCCTTACACACATGCTAGGGAGAAAGCAGAATGACTGGCTGTAAACATTTTAATAACATGCTATTGGGTCATACCCAAAAGATTGCAGGGGTGTATACAGACCAATATCTACTGCTCTGTGTAACATCCCCATTGAGCTCCTAAGCTGAATGATTAGGGACACACCCCTATGAAGCTTCCTGTGACTTTTGAATCATCTGTGTTTGGAATGCAATGGTGGTTTTAGAAATACTTCTTGGAGATCGGCAAAAATACTGCTGTAGTAGCCACTAAACAAGTATTTGGCCTCTACCCAAACGCATATACTTTCATATTGCATTCAAATTTCCTATTAAGAGGAATCAGTGGCACGTAAGACAACAGCAGTGGTTATTTTAATCAGTTCCACCTATTTTATCCAACACTCTGCAGATTTTGCTGCTACTTGGTGGAAATGGGGCACAGCGTTAGTGTCAATTTTAAACTTGATTTCTGAGTGTCAGTTTTCAACTAGATTTCCAAGTATCTACTTTGAACGAATGCCCAGGAGTTGCATTGACTTCGCCATTTATTTTAGGTGGAAGAGGAAAATCTATTGTTACAATTTATTAGTAGCATTAGTATTTGGGGCACTTCCACATGACATTCTTTCTAGCCCCTTCTTCCCCCAGTCCTTTAAACCTGAAAGCAGACTTGCTCAATTGTCATGGTTTCTGTTGACCTCAGATGACACTCAGTAAGCCAATCAGTACTTTCCTTCCACTTTCTCAAAAAGAGAAGGTTGTAGAAGAACAAGGTAAGGGTAAGGTAAGTCATTAGGAGGTGAACCAGCGGTGGTATTCAGCAGGTTCTGACCAGTTCTGGAGAACTGGTAGTGGAAATTTTGAGTAGTTTGGAGAACCAGTAAATACCACCTCTGACTGGCCCCATCCCCATCTATTCTCTGCCTCCTGAGTCTCAGCTGATGTGGAGGAAATGGGGATTTTGCAGCTACCTTCCCCTGCCATGCCCACCAAGCCACGTTTACCAAGCCACGCCCACAGAATCGGTAGTAAAAAAATTTGGATCCCACCACTGAGGTGAACCCAAACTGAGCTCAGTTCCTAATGACTTAATAAATTAATAACTTAATTCATGTAGTTGTTCTGGAAGTGTTAAAGCAGTAAATTGCCATTGCCGCTTTGTTTGTTTGTTTTTAATACTAGAGTGGGTTTTCTTGGTGGCTCCCATCCAAATAAGCGGTCCCACTCAACTTTAGCTTTTTCAAAATCAGATAGAATTGTGCTAAGCAGCCTCTAATGCCTTGCTTGCTTAGTGGAGCTGTCAAATCAGCTGAAACTCAGGAATGACTAGGATGAGTAAGAGAAAAGAAGAGTAAGAATTCCCTCCAATGGTGAAATGGGCTGTCCACAAACTCTACAAATTTTCACCTATTGCAGTGGTTCTCAATCTGTGGGTCGCAACCCCTCTGGGGGTCAAATGACCCTTTCACAGGGGTCACCTAAGACCATCGGAAAACACTTATTTTCAATGGTTTTAGGAATAATTGTATGGTTGGTGGTCACCACAACATGAAGAACTCATGGGTCACGGCATTAGGAAGGTTGAGAACCACTGACCTATTGAATGGGAAGTATAGCTTACAGCAAGTTTGAGTTGGGAGTACATTGGGTTAGCTGCAGAATTCTGTTAACTCAGAGGACGGAATTACCAACAAAGGAGAATATTTGTAGCTCAAGGTTGAAATGTTAACTAAATTTGGGCAATGAAAAGTCCGCAAGAAAACAAACAAGTTCAAAGAGCACGAAGGATTGAGTTGCTTTTGAGAGGGTGAAGAATCCTTGGATGGGGTCTGGGGTCTGTTTAATCTTGTTGATGAAAAAAGGCACTTTCTGTTACTCTGGATAACCTCCTTCTTGGGAGGAGAAGTAATTGGAATGTTCAAGTATATGAAGGCTGATGAAGACCACTTTGGCATGTATGTTATTTTAGCCCCTCTCAAGTCTACTATGCTGCCTCATCATTCATTCATTCATTCATTCATTCATTCATTCATTCATTCATTCATTCAATTTAATTTATATGCCATCCATGTCAACTCTGGACAGCTTGCGATAGTGTTCCTGGGAGGGATGAGTGAAGAACACCAGGTGTGCATACTAACAGTATATAATTCGAGCAGGACCCCCCAAGGCATGAAGGTCATCCAAGATAAAGCAAGCAGCTGCTTATATCGGGGTGCAGCAATGTAGGAAGATGCAGAGGGGGAATGATTATTTTAGTGACAATGGCAAAGGCATTGAGTGGTTCAGTGGCCTAGAGGTGGAGCACTGGAAATATCTGCCGCTATCTAGGATTGAACTCACAGCCTCCTGATTGTGAGAATCAAGAGGCTATGAGTTCAATCCTAGGTAGGGGCAGATATTTCTCTCTCTGGGCACAATGAGTAAATTATCTGCTACAAACTCTACATTAGCAACAGGTAGACTATCCAGCCAGTAAACACTTAGCTCCACTCCAACCCACTGTAAGGGATTATTGAGTCATTAAGACTCCCCCCCCCCCCCAAAATGGCAAAGGCATGCAGGTATAAAACCGAAATAAACTACTCCTGTATTTTACGAAGATCAGATCAATAGACAATGATGGACAATTCACAGAATCAATCAATCCCAAGTTCTCATTAGAGGCATATATAATCAGGCTATAAAATCACATTTTGGAAACTTTAATTCTAGCTAGTTTTCATGAAGAATGTACTATGATGGAAAAACTGCAATGAAAGAAAAGACAAGAATAAATAGCAGCAAGGTAGATGGGCTCAAATGCATTAGCAATGGATACATCATTACAACATCTGAAAATCAGAATGGGAACAGAGGACTAAGAATTAATACACATGTACATGATTAATTAACAATGTTATTCTATAAAGTTACAATTAATTCAACACTCAGTTTGATGATTTGTTTTGGATCTTGAGTAACCTTGCATATTTTATTTTTAAAAAATGGTTTCAGCTTTATGTTGGATATGGCACTCAAAATGCAAGTGAGGACAAGTGCCATAACGGTCCCTTTATGGGCAGAATTCAATGTACATATTGATTATGTTCTGGAACATAAGTTACTTTTGCCTTGTTGCAGTCGTCTGTATTATTTTGTATTATATGCCGATAATTTGGAAAGTAATGGGACAATAAACATAAACAATATTCAGAGGGCTGGTTTTTTCTTTTTGTTTTTTTGTGAAAAGGAGATTGATAACAAAGCCATGCATTCTCCTATCAATACTACCATGGTGTCTAACCATCTGAATTTGCAAAAACATTATACCCCAGGAATAACAAATAGAATAGAACAAAACAGAATAGAACAAAACAGAATAGAATAGAATAGAATAGAATAGAATAGAATAGAATAGAATAGAATAGAATAGAATAGAATAGAATAGAATAGAATTTTTTTTATTGGCCAAGTGTGATTGGAAACACAAGGAATTTGTCTTGGTGCATAGGCTCGCTCTTGGTGTAAATAAAAGATACATTCATCGAGAATCATAAGGTACAACACTTAGTGATAGTTATAGGGTACAAATAAGCAATCAGGAAACAATATCAATATAAATCGTAAGCATACAATATAAATATCAATATAAATCGTAAAGAATGGAGAATTATTTATGCATATGGCCTACATCCATCACTCTATATCAGTTTCCTACATTTCCCCCAGTGATCATGAACCGTCTTAAATCTAAACCCTTTATCGGTATCGCATTCTCACGAACATTGGCGAATTCTGTTTATCACGCTCAAGGTGCATACGTGTCGTTTTTCCCTTTTTTTTTTTTGTAAGCGGTTCCCCTCCAAGTCAGCAGGGAGCGCTCTGGTAGAAGCAGCAATCCCAGCACCCGGAAAGAGGAAGTCCTAAAGAGGGCCGTCATTCCCGGCGTCCTTTGCGCATTACCACCGGCATAGCTCGGCTTTCGTCTCATCATCATGGCGGAGCCGCGAGACAAGGCACTGCAGGACTATCGCAAGAAATTGCTGGAGCACAAGGAGATCGATGGGCGCCTCAAGGAGCGTGAGTGGCTGCTCGGTGGCGGAGAAGGAAGCCTGGTCTCTGTGCTCCTCCCTGGTTTCGTCCCTTTGTCTCGGGATCCCCAAAGAACCAGAATTCTTGATAATAATCATCATCATCTCATGTCAGAGAGGGTGGGGAAGAGGCGTTGGAGCGAAAAGTCTATATTTTTCCATATAATATCAGGAAACACTCAGATCCTGTGCGTGTTTCCTTAGGGAGTTTTGCTCACTGCGGTCAGTGCAATTGACCCTCAGGTTGGGAGGGCACATTGGAATCGCTCTGTGAGTGAGATGGGCTGTTCCACATTTGATAAAATAAATAATTACATTTTAATCATGGCATTTATATCCTGCCACTCCTTCCGATGCCCACGTTAGAATATGTAGCCGCCTTTTCTTCCACTTCTCTCCCACTAGTAACAAACCCGTGAAGTAGGTTAAGATGACGACTTTAAGAGACTGTCAGATTTTGCGAACTTTTATGGCTGAGAATAAAATCTAAATCCTATTTCAGCACAACATTCACAAGGATGAGAAATATCGGTTGGGGTTTAGTGTAGTATGTTGTGTAATCATAATAGCTTGAAAATCATGGTTCATAGTTTTAATAGATTTGTAAATCCAGAGAATTGTGGTTTATTCAACAAACCATTATTAAACTCTACGTTTGTAATATATGCAGCTACCTGGAACAGGTTTATTTTTTAAAAAAACAAAAGAACAAGGGTCTAATTTTATTTTGTGAATCTTAAAGGAACATAAATGAAAGAATAAGAAATATAAAAAGGAAAGAAGAGGGCTAACAGGTTTATGTGTGGAACAAAAACAAATTACCTTGTTCCTTTGACTTCCAATTTCTGCACACATTTCCTCCAGATTTACATGTAATATGCAATAGACTCAGACAACTGCTTTGAAAAATGCTACGGTAACAAAGATGACAAAAATAAGCAAAATACAGTATAAAAGGTAAATAAGCAATGAAATACTAAAGACAGTCAATGAGCTACATTTTATGAGCTAACAGAAACTAAACAGAATGAAAAATAGAAACCTCCCACCAAAATAAAAAAGCCAAATAAAAATTTAAAAACCAATGCCAGGTATCTAAAAATATGTTAACCATGTGGAAATGTATACTTGTGCAGAAGAAAACAGACTGAGAGGAGGTGACTTGCAGTAGGTGCCAGTAGGCCTCCTTACCTATCTACAGCAACCCAGGCCCACATGCATATGTTATATAGAAGAAAGTTGAGATGTTGCAAAATTTAGAGAAAATGAGATGGTTGGGCTGAAACATATCATAGAAACATTCACAACTGCAGAATGTAAGAATTAGAAGATACCATGGAGATCATTTTATCCTCCTTTGTCCTGTGTTGGAATCAAATATTATCATCCAATTATCCAATCTCTGTTTTCTGGAACAACTGAACAATTCTGCCTTTTTACATAATACTGTAGTCCTTCAGATATTTGAAAACAACTATCAATTCTCTCCTTAGTCTTCTCTTCCTCATGTTAAATGTACGTAGTATCTTTATTCCTTACAGGTTTTTTCTTTCAATTCCTTACTCATCTTGGTTATTGTCTTCTGAATTCACTTTTTCCATTTCTAAAATGCAATGCCCGGAACTGGATACAACATTCTAGAAAAGAATAAATGCTATTCTTGATCTTGACAGTGTTCTGTACTTTTGTTGATGCACCCAAAGATTACATTTGCTTTCTTTGCAGTTGTGTTATGCTGTTGGCCAATGTCCGGACTTGTAATCCACCAATATCCCTTTCACATGTCCACTATGGTCCCCGGATCCTATACTCATGCTTTGAGCTTTCTTACTTTTAACAGATAACTTTGATGTAGGATTTTACATTTGCCTCTCTTGAAAATCATCTTGCTGGATACTGTCCATTGTTCTTTGTGAACAATGGACAGTTTGTGAAGTTCTTCCTGAATCTTGATACTGTCATTTGAGGTGTTTGCTATTCCCCTATATTTGTGTTGTTAGCAAATGTGATGATTATTACCTAATCTTCATCCAAATCATTTTTAACTATGTTGCACTGTACAGGACCTATGATATACCACTGAATACTTCCTTTTATTTTGACATGGAGTCATTCATATTCCATTTTTGTCTGTCATTATTGAACCAGCCAGTAGTGATCAAATGGTAGTATAGTCCTGCTCTCTTTTTGTCATCTTTGCAAGAATTTCATGAGGGACTTTGTTGAACTATTTTGGAAATCGAATATATTATGTGCACTGCTTCGCTATGGTCAACTACAGCTGCTTGCTGTATCAAAAAAAAAAAAGATAATGTTGACTTGGTGTGATTTATTCTCAATAACTCCATGCTTGGTTTCTGTCAATCAAGACATTCTTTTCTAAATGCTCACAAAGCAAATCCTTAATAATTTATTCCAATTTATTTTGGCCAGATTGTCATATTTTTCCTATTATTACAAATGTTTTTATGTCATTTCAGTCACTCAACTATAAAAAGATTTATAACAAAGAATACAAAACTATACATAACAATACATAATTGTTAAAAAATGTAAAATTGTGTGTGTGTTGTAAAATTTTGCAATTTTTTAAAACAATTACATTAAAAATAATCTCGGTTTCAAGGCGATTCGGCCAGTGCTGTCCAAAGACATTTCCACAGTCATGTATGACACCACAGTGTGCTGTTACCTTCCCACCCAAGTGGTAACTATTTTATCTACTTGCATTGGCATGCTTCCAAACTGCTAAGTGAGCAGGAGCTGGGGCTAAGAGTGCTAGGAATGATGATGCAGTTCTTATTTCTGATGGGACAATATTCCACCAGAGAGAAGCTCTGGCAGAGAAACCTGATTTCCATGTTTCCTCTTATCACACCACATTTAGGGTAGGTCCTCCTCACAGGAAATGCACTCATATTTTAGGCAGGTAGGTTGTCACCAATAACTTGAATTGCATCTGTTATTCCAGTAGCATCTGACAGTCCAGAAGCACCCCAGATTGTGCATCAGCTCTTTCTGGAGAAGCAGAATCCCATCATGAACTAAAGTTGGTATTGTTCGACCCCAGTCGGTTTTTAAATCTACAGCCACTCTGTCTTGCTAGGGGTGAGTTTCAACCTGTTTTTTCCCCATCCAGACCCTTATAGTATTCAGACACTGAAGCTAAAAAAGCTTTTAAAAGATAGGAGAGTACCCTTTTCTGACTCTTGGGCCCTCTGTCCATCCTCCATGATTTCTCAAAGATCATAGAAAGGAACTTTGGAAATGACATGTGTGAATTTCTTCAAGATTTTTGGAGATAATTGACTTTTGAGACTTAAATTCAGTTATGGCATGCAGGTGGTCCCTAAACATCCCTTAACTGACCTTGGGTTATCCTTCCCTTCTTCGGTCAGTTCTTTTCCTTAGGTTTTTATAAGGAGAAAACAAAGTAGAAGATGAGGAGTTCTGCCCTCTTCTTGTTATTTTTTTTACCATTTTCTCTTACCAGTGGGCCCACTCTTTCTCTTTCGTTTATTTTACTATTGATACTGCAAAAAAGAGCCCTTTTTGTTGCTCTCAACGTCTCCTGTGAATCTAAATTCCTTTCGGCTTTTTTGGTTTTTTTCCCCTCAGGTAATACCTACTTGCTAGTATACTTTCTTGGTGATCTTCCATTTCCAGCAGTGGTTCTTTGGCTGGTGGATCCTTCCAAATAGGTTCCTAAGCTGCTTCCCATTTTTTTCCTTCTCCTTGAAGTGGTATCCAATTGTACTTTCAGTATTTTATTTTTGAGAAATTCTTAACTCTTGTCCCTTTGATCAGAGGAAAGTTTTCCATGGGATCTCACCCATGGAAGCTTGTTGAAATTAGAAATTATTTTCCAATAATATTCTATTTATTAATTTCTATTTCTAATGTGATTCCTGAAGTCTACCATCTATATATGACTATGCCCTCAATGTTTATTCTGCACTATGAACTTAAGATTCCATAGTTACTGCCTCCTTTTGGTTCCTACTGTTTTACCTCTTTAACAAACTCTTATACATTTATAGAGTCAAGCATGGGAGAGCCAATTCCTTTGTCTCTTCTTCAGTTGTCTAGAAAATGTTAAACTTTTAATTTATTGATTATTACAATTTGTATGCTGCTGAACTCCCAATGTCTATGCGGCAACCTCCTGCTAAAGGCATGAGCAGAATTTAATTTATTGGCACAAAGATGAATTCTGCATAGGAAATATAGTAAATAAAAAGAATTTTATCCCTTTATTCTTGATTCTCCTATCTGTAAGTATCTCCAAGTATGAGTTAAACAATTTCTTTAAAAAGGGTTTAAAACAAATGAATTTGAGAAAAATACTACTCTCTGCTTTCTGATAAGGATAAGAAACTGCCCTGAAGGTACCACTTGTCTGTCTGTTGTATACAATAGATATAAAATAGGAAGAAACATAGGGAAGACACTTTTAATGTAGTATACAATGGTCTACCATAAAATTTTGCATCTAATCCCCCCCCCCCACCAAGGATTGAAATAGAAGGACAGTATCAACTATTAGCATGTATTGTATGAATTTTACCTGAAAGCTGTATCCTTTTATCTTAGTAAGGGAACAACTGAAGGAACTTACCAAGCAGTATGAGAAATCAGAAAATGACCTCAAAGCTCTACAAAGTGTTGGACAGGTGAGCGCTCATGCAGTGAATAAACTGTTGTTTAATGCAGGGGTCCCTAACCCCTGGGCTGCAGCCCACTACTGGGCCATGGCCTGTTTGGAAGCGGGCTGTGTGAGTGGTATGCTTGCGTGCGTGTACATGACACTCACATGACACAGTCCGTTCCCCCCCCCCCCAAGCCGGGCTGCCAAGACGCAAAGGTTGGGGACCGCTGTAAGAAAGCAAATTTTCTGAGAATTGTGATTGGCTTTTTGTTGAAGAACAAATGTCAACATTGTGTGTTTTTAATGGGTACCTCCCAGAGTTCATGGAGGATTCCTTGGCTTAGCTGTTCATGGGAGATCTGAAGTACTCATACGTTCTCCAGAAATGTTATTGCCTTAAATCCAGCAACAAATGATATCCTGTTCCAACTAATACTTTGTTGCCTTTTAACAACACTGAGAGCTGCTGCTTGAGGCAGCCGTCTCATTCCCTTTGAATAGTAGTCCTAATTGTGTATGGTGGTCACTAATGGCATCCTGACTTTATATTAAGGCCAAGTGATCTTATGCATTTCAGAAATTCAAACAGGCAGGCAGAGAGATTATAGTAACAGTGTATTTTTCCATTTCCTTTAAAAATAGATTGTTGGCGAGGTTCTTAAACAATTAACAGAAGAGAAATGTAAGTAAATGGGGATACCATTTTATTACTTTTCTTTTCTACCAAAATTAAAATAATTTTTGGATTTGAAGCATGAGTAGCATAATTATAATGGCACGTAAATTATTTTAAAATTTCTGGTTGGGGTTTTTATTTTGTTGTTCAAATCATGGTTGAATAACATGCGCTCACCTGCTTTTCTTTGCTACTCCTAGTCATTGTCAAAGCAACAAATGGACCAAGATATGTAGTTGGCTGTCGTCGTCAGGTGAGTATGAATAGCAACTTACTGAACATTTGTTCAGTGATTGTTTGAACTTACAATAGTGCTCACAAAATAACTTTACAACCCATTTGATCTCCATAGTGTCCTCAGTCACATGATCATCATTACAATCAGTCCTGTGCTTAAGCTATGCTTTTTTCTTTTTCCCCTGGCAAAGCAGAGAGATTGGAGATAGGGATTGCAAGAAAGTAAGCTTTATTGTTATATACATTGAAAACAATGCAATCATGCTGGCAATCTGGAGCTGGGACCATAGGCATTTTATGCAAATAGTACTCTCTTGAAATCTCTTTCTCTCCAATCTTTCTGCTCTATTGGGGAGGGGAAGGTACAGAAAAAAACTAAACAAGTTCTGTAGGACTCTCCTTTGTCTGACCTTTTCCCATAGCTGGCTGATCACATTGCTTTTGAAAAAGCCAACAGCTTACTTTTCTTGGGAGGGCGAGGGAGGAGAAAGAAAGCAAATGATTTCTATAGTCAATTTCTCCTTTGCCTTACCCTTCCCTCCTACATCACTCAAAACAGACAGTTTGGTGAGAGGGAGTAAGCTGTTTCTGTATCACCCATGGTTCCCAACTTTGGGCTGCTAGCATGATTACATTGCTTTCAATGTGTACAAGGTAGTAAGCAGGGGCTCCAGCATTCCAAGTAGTGTGGAAGTGGTTAGAAGGCAAACAAAAGCCAAAAGTGTGAAACTGACTAGTCCTATCTCTTTCCAGTTGAAAAACACAATTGTGGTTGCATGATTTCCCATTTAGTGACTGTTTTGCTTAATGATAGAGCTGCCGGTTCTAAATAGGGTTGTAAATTGAAGACTACCTAGATCAGTGATGGCTAACCTTTTTGCTGTCGCGTGCCAAAAGCAGAGGTCATGAGGGGGGGAATCATGCGCGTGCGTGCCTACACCCATAATTCAATGCCCCCACCGCACCCTGCGCATGCCCTTGCGACTCCCCATTCCCCTCACTTTTGGCACACGATGGCAAAAAAGTTACCAGTGGGTCCAGTAGGCCCATTTTTTGCCCTCCCAAGGCTCCAGAGGCTTTCTTGGAGCCTGGGGAGGGCAAAAACAGCCTTCCCCACCTCCCCGGAGGCCCTCTGGAGGCCAGAAACGGCCCGTTTCCTGACTTCCAGTGGGCCCAGAAGGCCTGAAAATTAGCTGGCCAACACGTGCATGCGTGCTGGAGCTGAGCTAGAGCAACACTCGCATGCCCACAGGTATGGCTCTGCCTGCCACCTGTGGCACGCGTGCCATAGGTTCGCCATCACAGACCTAGATCTTGTTTATGAGTTGGTTTCTCAAAATAGAATTTAAAGTTGTAGCCACTAAGTTCTGGCTTGGAGTCCTACTTAAGCAACTACCAATGCCTAATTTATTTTTGTAGGCCTAGGCTGGATGTGTGAAAATTGTCCAGCCTATATCCACCTGTTGTGGAAAAAGAGTAATCATCTTTGTATGAGCAGCACATTTTCAACTTTGATTGTTGTTTGCTATTATTTGAACGGGATTTGTTGTGCTTTTATTCATTATTATACATACTCCGTTGAATATATTTTTGGGTCCGCCCCTCAAAACAGTATAGTTAATACAAAGTGAATATTTCCTGGTTGAATATATCTTTGGCATAATGCTGCTGCAAATTTAATAATTGCCTTTTTTGCCTCCAGCTTGATAAAAGCAAATTAAAACCTGGGACGAGAGTTGCGTTGGATATGACCACTTTAACAATTATGAGGTAAAATATTGCCTTCAAACGCTTAGATTGGAGGTGAGAGAAATCAAAAGGATGGAAAGCAACATCCCTTCCTTCATTATACAGGAAGGAAGGGGGAGGAGGAAATATGAGCCAAAGGCTTTGCGTAGGATTCTTACTTTTTGTGCAAGCAGCACTTAAGTTTTATGCAGCTTGTTAACAAACCTTTTGGGAGACCATGATAGAACTTAGTAACTTATTTGTCTTCATTGGGTGGGCAAAATATTATTTGGAAATTACTTTTTTTTTTAAAAGAATCACTGGTGCAGTATCATCTGATCGGATAACTGGAATTGCTTCACATATTTAGATATTTGCCAAGAGAAGTTGATCCACTTGTTTACAACATGTCTCACGAAGATCCTGGAGATGTATCTTATTCTGAGATTGGTGGATTGTCAGAACAAATCAGGGAACTAAGAGAGGTACATGTTTCTTTCTTATACCAGCCTGTATATTAGTTATGGCTAAGCTACTCATATCTTTGCAAGAGGAAAATATGTTTGACTCTGCGGTGTCAATTAGATGCCCATTGCAGAACACAGGAAAATACATAAATGAAACTACTTAGGTTTTAAAATTTAAAATTAAAAGCTTTAACTGCACTTCACAATGCAGTGAGTTTGTTTCAAAGAAATCTATCTAAGTGTAGAAGACTACAGACTGTTTTTGAGAGTTTTAGAAGGAAGATGATGTAAATGACACAAAGTTTGTAATTTCTGGTGCACATTGAATTACTTGACCACAAAACAGATTTTCCTCTTTGCAGGTTATAGAGTTACCCCTGACAAATCCAGAATTATTCCAACGTGTGGGGATTATACCTCCCAAAGGCTGCTTGCTGTACGGCCCACCAGGTAGGCTCACTTCAATAAGTTTGTATGGCTGCCTCTTATGCCTTAGCAAAGTGGTACATCGTGCGGGATATTTATTTTCAGACCAGCTCAATTGCACATTCTTAGTTCATGCGCAGACAGATGTTTTCTATGCTATCAAGTCCAAGTGTAAGATTACAAGTTCTAAGAAGATCTTGGAAGATAAAAGACAGAATTAAGTTGATGTGTCTTCAGAATCTTTGGCATAAATGCTCAATTATCACCCCCTTCCCCCATACATACTGTAAGCAATTTCACAAAGACACAATATACCATATTTTTTGGACTATAAAATGCTCCGGACTATAAGACACACCTAGCTTTTGGGGAGGGAGGGGAAAAAAATCTGCCTCTGCCTCCTAGCAATTTGCCTCCTTGTAGCAAACAGCCTGGTCAGCTTCAACACAGCCTGATTTAGCATGAGCAGCTGATTGGTGGTTGGATCGGCCTCCCGGAATACCAACAATCAGCTGTTCCAGGCTGTGGGGATTGCCGCCATCTATTGCCTCCGTGCATCCCATTTTCAGCCCGTTCCAGGCAGCATTCAGTATTCCAGGAGGCTGATCCAACTGGCAATCAGCTGCTCCTGCTAAATCAGGCTGTGCTGAAGCTGACCAGGAGGCAAATTGCTGGGAGGCAGAAGCCGAAGGGTGGGAGCCGGCGAGTGGACAGGGCTTTGGCAACATTCACTCTTTAAGATGCACAGACATTTCCACCCACTTTTTTGGGGGGGGGGGTGCATTTTATAGTCCGGAAAATACGGTAATCTGATTTGGTTCAGAATATATCAAATGCAAACTGTGAGGGGTATTATTCTATCTAGAAACGACATGGTGGTCTTATTTTAAGCATATGGCCTTATCCCTTTTGTTCGGAATTAGGCTAAGAAAAATGAAGTAGACTTATGGCAGATGCCAGAAATAAAAAAGATTGAACTAGAGCTGATTGAATACTGAAGCTTTTTGTTGCAAGGATTTTATTTTGGATATTTGGGTATTTAGGATTGTTTCAGTCCTATACAGCTGTATATTTTATTTAGAGCTTTTAAAATCTTTTTTGGAAAAATGGTTTTATTTTTTAATTTCTTAGACAAGATTTAATATCATACTCCTCTCTCATGAGAAAGGCACATAGAAATGCACTTTTTGGTTAAAGGTCATCCCAGGTTGAGAGAACAGGATTTTCCAAATCTATCAAGATTTTTTTTTTAAAAGAAACCTAGGTTTTCTTGTCCCAGGTCCATATTTCATTTCAGTAAAAGTGCCATCCCCAGCAGAAATTGCTGGCTTGTAAATTTTATTTGAGTTTAAGGGGAAAATTGTTAAAAACAAATTGGTTGAATAATTGTGGGTAATTAAAATGGTCTTATCCACTTTACAAGTTCGGCCCCCGTATGCCACGAAAGGCTGAAGCCAGGCCCTTGAAGGTCTGCGCACTGTAGTGAATGCTTCACCATGTAACCTCAACTATATATCTGTAATGTTGATTCTTTATTTCTTGAATCATCTTTGGTATGTTGTCACTTCAGGAACAGGGAAGACTCTCCTGGCTAGAGCTGTTGCCAGTCAGCTAGACTGCAATTTCCTAAAGGTAAAAATAATGGTTTATTTCTGAACTCTTAGCCCAAACCTTTTTGACTGTCAAGCACCACTTATTGATAATTTTTTCATAGGTTGTGTCTAGTTCCATTGTAGACAAATACATTGGAGAAAGTGCTCGGCTGATTAGAGAAATGTTCAACTATGCCAGGGACCATCAACCTTGTATCATCTTCATGGATGAAATTGATGCTATTGGTAAGGATGCAGGCTTCTTAAAATCTGAATATTTATTAGCTGCTCGAAGAATTGCTGTGTTCCTGCAATTTTTTTTTAAAATTTGATTTATATGCCGCCCTTCTCCGGAGACTCAGGGCGGCTTACAATGCATTAAGCAATAGCCTTCATACTTTTGTATATTTATACAAAGTCAGCTTATTGCCCCCACAAACTGAGTCCTCAGTTTCAAGACTGGAAAGAGAAAGTGAACTTAGCAGGAGTTGAAAATGAAAACCGTCAACAATACAACTACTCACGTCACTATACCAAAGATCGGTGACCCTTAAAGTCAAGTATGTTACTACAGTATGCTATCAGCAGCCATTCTGGAACATAACTTACTGGAATCCATTGTGATGGAAAAATAAGAAAGCTGCAAATACTTCTCCAAACTCTCCCACCACCTTTTTCTTTTGTCTTTTCTTTCTGTCCTCCTCCTCCCCCCCACCCTTTTATCTCCTGTTGCAAACATTTTCTCTCATCTCTCTTTGCTGTTCCTGCTTCCTCTACTTGTATATGAAAAGAAAGCTCTCACCCATCCTCCAAAGGCTCATCTAATGATGGAGCCCATAATAATAACCACGCATGGGTGCCTGGCTGTCTCAAAATTCCATTTGTCACAGAGGTGTGATTTTAGATTTACAGTGGAACAGCCTTTGTTCCCTGTCTAACATCTGCCTCACTTCCTCAAACCCCCCACCCCCAAACCTGCCTGTGAATCAAATCCCTTGGATTTCCCATCTCTGATCCACAAAGTGTATAAAATATTTCTATTGTTGCTCTGTGCCTATCCCTCTCTCTCTTTCTGTCTTGGAAAACTGGCACCCAATAAAATTTGATCATTTCTCCTTAGCACTGAGCTTCTTCCTTCAGCAAAAATTCCATGATATTTGTTTTATTTTTAACCTGCATTTATTATTTTTATAAATAGCTCAAGACAGCCAACATATTTAATTCTCTTTCACTTCCAGTTGAGACGACAACTCTTGTGAGGTGGGTTGGGCTGAGACAGAGGTCCAAAGTCACCCATCAGGCTTTCATGCCAAAGGAGGGAGAGGAGTTGCAATTAAAACTGGTTTATTCTTTGGGCAAATACCTTTTAAATCTTAACGCCTATGTAAGTCAGCTATCATCAGACATTTTTGGAAATACTGGATATTGTTTTATATTTGGCTATATTCTAAATTAAAACCTTATGTCGAATGTTTTGCTTGATGAGATACCAACTACTCTTCCATGCTCTTTTCTTTAGGTGGTCGCCGTTTTTCTGAGGGAACTTCAGCTGACAGAGAGATCCAGAGAACTTTAATGGAGGTAAAACTTATATATGTTAAGTCTGATATCCTTCAAATACTAGTTTTAGGAAGGCAACCAAAAAGTGAAATATTGCGATTGGTTTGATTTTCTATACTGTATTGGGTGTGCTGTTACTTTTTATTTTGAATAAAATGGTGGCTTTATATTGTCCAGTTATATAAATGGAGAGATGATTAAGTAACTTTTTAAAATTACTATGTATCCAGGCTTTGTATTTTATAAGAGAGAAACTTTTCCTTCACTTGGTAAATCAAAACTTCTTGAATTAAATGGCCTTTATATAAAGTTCCTATTGACAACTGCTCTGGCCAGAGGAACAAGCTCATATTTTCATTTTTGCAAAAATTACAACTTCCATAAATGCTGTTTCTAACCAAGAATTAAAATTCTCGTGAATTCTAAGGTTGTGTCTTGATATCCCAAGCCCTGTGCTTTGAAATGTGACAAATGCTGTCCAAAACAACAACTGTCAATACATTTTTCTTAATTGTCTTGTTGGAATCAAGACTTTGTGGTGGAAAAATA
This sequence comes from Masticophis lateralis, assembly GCA_030761175.1. Taxonomy (NCBI): domain Eukaryota; kingdom Metazoa; phylum Chordata; class Lepidosauria; order Squamata; family Colubridae; genus Masticophis; species Masticophis lateralis. The sequence continues at coordinate 328,616,902 of JAUDYJ010000001.1, forward strand.
TCAAAGTTCACTAAAGCCTATGCTTCCTTGCAATATTTTTCAGTTATTGAATCAGATGGATGGATTTGATACTTTACACAGAGTCAAAATGATAATGGCTACAAACAGACCAGATACTCTAGATCCAGCATTGTTGCGACCTGGAAGATTGGACAGGAAGATTCGTGAGTAAACTCAGTATACCAGCATAAACCTTTAGCTTTGTTTGGTATGCAAGCAAAATTGATAATTGAAAAAAAAAAAACCTCTTTTCACTTAGATATTGATTTGCCAAATGAACAAGCTAGGTTAGACATCCTGAAAATCCATGCTGGACCTATAACTAAACATGGAGAAATAGGTAAGTTCCCAAGACCACGTTCACATCTTAAAGCATTGTTTTATACAGTTCCTGTTCAGTACATAAATATTTAATGTAATTCATTGTAAAATTTTGGACTGTTTGGGGCAGAAATTGTCAGTCATACAATAGCTTTTTAAAGTATAGTTGTTTATTTTTTTCTGAAACATTTAAATACTGTATTTATTTATTTTATATAATTTCCTTTTCCTCCTGGAAGTTTAGAACAGCATAATCTATAAAGAGCAATTTAGAAATGCTCCATGGGTTGCCCCTGCTTCCAGAATTGTATTCATTTTACTTTTGGAAATAGTACACTTCAAAATAGCCTATTGTAAATATGATCTTGCAAGGTGAGTTTTGAAGAACCTTCAACTAGTTCAAAATAGCGTACTCATATTATTGTATAGCTCTAAAATTGCAGTACTCCAGTCAGCATCGATTTGATTTGCTTGCTCACGCCACTGAAGCTTGATAGTGAAAAGATTCCTGAGATTCTTTAGTATTTTTGGGTCACAGTTCTGATTAACCCAGCAATTTGATTCTTACTATTAGACTATGAAGCAATTGTGAAGCTTTCCGATGGATTTAATGGTGCTGACCTAAGAAATGTCTGTACTGAAGCAGGTAATGAATTGTTTCTATTTTCCTTAGTTCTTAGTTTAACATAGGGCACATAAGATTGTCCAGGGACTACTTGTGGCATCTGATTTTCTCTTGTGTGGCTGCCAGTGCATGTACACCTGCACACCTGGTGGGTGAGACTTTTTTGTATTTCTTTGGCTTGAGTGGTTTAAGGGCTAAAATAGATATTTAAAACTGCAGGTTAAACTCTTGGAAACCTCTCTCAAGGTGGGTTTGGTCCCACTACTGGTGGAATGAAGTCCTTAACTTGCCAATGCAAACCTGGTGTGAGAATTAAATCAAGGATGTGTAATAATTTAAAATAAACCTTGCAGTAGTATTCAACTTATGATCAATTGTTTAGTGACCATTCAAAGTTCTGGCAGACCTCCCCAGGTCTGAAGATCCAATGGCTACCACCATCCCTGCAGTCATATGATCACAGTTTGGGTGCACAGCAACCAGCCCACATTTATGGCCATCTGCAGCATCCTGCGGTCACATGATCATAATATCTGATAATTTTGTCAGGAACCAGCATTTACTTCTAATAAAAAAAACACCCATTACGGACAATGAGCTACTTAACAATTGCTGTGTTTGCTTAACAGCTGCACTGATTCATTTAAGAACTGCCACATAAAAGGTGGTAAAATTTGGCATACAGTAATGTAGTAGCCTGCTTAATGACTGGCACGACTTTACAGTTGTAATTCCTAGCTCAATTATGGGCATAAGTCAAAGAGTGCCTAAATTTGACACAAATATTTTATGTGGAACGAGGAACAGTTTTATGCAGTTGTTATAGCTCCATCTCCTGTGGTTCACAAAGGAAATCTTGCTTATTGTGCAGAGTCTGGCTTCAGGCCCTGCTATTTCCAATAAATATATGTTTTTCACACTGTCTTTTTGCAGGCATGTTTGCTATTCGTGCTGATCATGACTTTGTAGTTCAAGAAGACTTCATGAAGGCAGTTAGGAAAGTTGCGGATTCCAAGAAGCTGGAGTCTAAATTGGATTACAAACCAGTCTAAGTGCTACTACATGGTTAATGGCCGACGGTGACTGCTGCATGGGAAATGTGGGGGCTTCCTAGGTAAAATGAGAAACAGACTATTCCTTGATTGTGTTATTATTTCAAGTCTGTGTATTAATGATGGAAGTCAGCCATTTGTTAATATTAGGTAGGAGTCTGCTACAACAAGTTTTGTGGCCCTCTGAAAACAAGATGGCTTTTCAACCCCACATATGTGCAGTATATAAAATCTGCTTTCAGATAATGACTTTATCAAATGTACTATATTGATTTCATCTGGCAGATTTGAAGGTGGCATGCTTGTTTTATATCATTTATTATTTTCTCTTTGAAACAGTAAAATACACCTTGTTTAAATCAAGTTTGTTAATTGGTTCCTCAGCATCCTATAAATTAGAACGGACATCATCTGATGTTGGACCAGGACAAGTTTTTGGTATCTTGTCTAAATCCTAAGCAACCCTGCTTTTCATAGAACAGTGTTTTTAATTGAGAAGCTAAAAGCATTTAAAAATTAGAAGAAGTTATACTTTTTCTCAATTTATTTTTGATATATGCCAGCTTAAATCTTTCACACATTGGGACGAATAAATTTTAAAAATGTAGCATGTTTTCTGTTTAAATATCCCGGTTGACTTCTAGTTTTCTTTAAGGGCCATTCTAAGATGAAGTTAAGAACTTGTGACATAGGCCTAGAACACATTCCCAGCGCATATCAGGATCTCTTAGCTTCACAACTACATTGTACCACACACACACACACACACACACACAAAATCAGCTTTGAGAATGCTCAAAATAATGAAAGCCAAAAAAATATGTTTAATCTTGTGTTCATGGCAGAACTGCTGCCATGACTTGGCTTTTTATAATACGAGTAAATGGAAATACAGAATAGCCTACTATGGTTACCCTTGTACCCTGATTGCTGCCTACACCAAAGAAGCAAAGCAAAATATTTAATTAGAACTTTGTGTATTCTGCCTTCCGCATAATCATTACTTTCTCCCTAAGCAAATCTCTCTCAGCAAACATACAAGAGCTAGTTCATAATCATTCAAAACGTAAATGAACACATCTACAAAACTGGTTTAAAGTATTTAAGAAACTAGAACCAAGCATATTGCACTGAATATAAAAATGGCTGCTAGCAATAAAAAAGTTGGATTCTCCCAGAGCTACACCCATGTTTATTGTAAGGGGTTAGGTTACAGAACATGTATGTACTTTAGCCCTCCTTTTGTCAGTGAGTAAATTAAGATAGGGCCCTCCTTATTTAATGCCTACTTTCTAGCAATCTTTTCATTTAGGAGTAGATGGCTAGCCTTTGATGACATACAAATAGAATGTCCATGTGTTCTTGTTCTGAACTATCTTGCAAACATCTATTCTCATTTCCAAAGTCAGGGGAATTTATAGTTCAGATAAGAAAGGGAATATTTCAGATATCTAGATATACCCACAAAATACTGCCAACCTGATCTTTCCGAGCAATTTCACCTGAAACTTAATGGAACAACTCACATGACATAATAAGACAGGAAGAAACTACACTGTGGCTTAAGGTATTATATAAATCCTACCCGTTGTAATGTATGCAATGAGCCATAAATCTAATCCTAACATATGAATTATAAGGAAATAGTTGAGTCTGTGATTTCAAAGATCATACTTGAGGACATATTGTCTAAGAGCAAATCCATAATGAATACACACACACACATGTATTGGCTTTCCTTAATTTGGTATCTTCATGAGATTTTGAACTGCAACTGATGTGAAGGCTGAAAGAAGAGTTTGATACTTGTGCTACATGGTGGGTTAATTGTGTCTATTAGATAAACTGCAATTAGCCAGATTCATACCACATATGGATCATAAACCATCATTTATAAACTATAATAGCTGGGTTCATATTGCCCATTATATTGCAATACATGGTAGCTATCTTTGGCCTAGCAAATTGTATGAACAATTTATGGCAAAATAGGAAGATGCCTAGGAAGCATTTTTTTGAACCATTTTTTTTTTTGATATCTATTCAAAGAACTGCAAAATGCCATTATTCTGGACATTCCCACTATTTTGACCATATAGTTCAGGGGTGTCAAACTCGATTTCATTGAGGACTGCATCAGGGTTGTGTTTGAACTTGTGGGGGCAGAATATGTGTCCAGGGTGGACATGGCCAGCTGGACATCACTCTTGGGGGTACCTGTGGTGGCCAGAGGCTCTGCCAGTGAAAACAGGTTGCCAAGCTCAATATTTAGCTGCAATGGCCTCCTGCAACCCTCTGCCAGTGAAAACTGAGCTCGGGAGAGCCGCACGCAGCCCTCGCGAGCTCCGTTTTCACTGGCAGAGGCACCATGAACCAGTCCTTTGCAGCCCCATGGGCCAGATCTAAGCACCCCATGGGCTGGATCATTGAGTTTGACAACCCTGATATAGGTAGTCCTCGACTTAAAGCCATTCAAAATTACAGCTGCACGGACAAAAATGACTTGCAACTGATTCTCACACTTACAACTGTCACGGCATCCCAACAGTTACATAATCAAAATTTCTATGCTTGGCAACTGGCATGTATTTATGGTTGCAGTGCCACAGAGTAACGTGATCACCCTTCGTGACCTCAGCTGGTTTCTGAGAACCAAGTCAGTGGGGGGAGTTGGATTTGTTGTGATTCATTTAAATAAGTGCAGTGATCCACTTAGGAACTGTGTCAAAAAAATATTGTAAAATTGGGCACAACTTACCTAACAATCATCTTCCTTAGTAATAGAAATTCTGATTCCAGTTGTGATCCTAAGTCAAGGACTACCTACTTTCTCCTTGATTGGGCAACATGTGGTTCCTGAAATTTCCCTAAATTTAATTTGCAGCCCCAGACTAAAGTTACCAGGCAAAGGAGGATATGGACAACTGGAAAGGAAGATACACTAACTTCAAATTTCTTGTTATCTGTGACCAAAATTACAGCAAAAAAATAATAATTAGGCCTATGGTATATGTATTCAAAATTATATTTTCCAGTTTCAGAAAACTAGTTTTCCATTCACAATAGTTTTCCAATGAATCTTTAGTGCTAGCAATAATATAGGCTTGACAATGAAGTGCTTTTTAAATTTTACTCCAGAAAAGTATGATGAATCATGTGATCTATAGGCCACAGTGATTATGGATTTGAAGGGTCTGTATTAAAGCTGACTGCTGGAATCGGCAAGTAAATTAACATGTAAATATAGGCCACTGAGTTTGTCAATGGACAAAGGAATAAAGCAGCAGACAATTTAGAAGAGCACACTACACAAAAGATTGACTACGCTAATGAAAATTCAAAAAGCCAGGCAATATTGATTATAAACTAAGCTTGTCAAACGTAGAACAAGAGGACAGGCTGTCCTTTTGCAGGACATTGCTCCACCTAACTATACCTGTGAGATAGTGGTCCTGCTTAATTTCACAGAGTTGGAACTATGGCAAGAAATCTATATTTCAACTAAGAGTACAGCATTAACTCTGCTGGAAAGAGGAAATTGGGCTGAAGTTAGACAATCAGCCTTTCCTAATAGAGCATCCAACATATTCTGACTTTGTGGAAACTGAAGTCTAACAGTAACAGAGTTGGAAGGGACCTTGGAAGTCATCTAGTCCAACCCCCTGCTCATGCAGGAGACCTATGCTAGGGATTTGAACCGCCGAACTGCCAACCTTTCGGATCAACAAGCTCAGTATCTTAGCCGCTGAGCCACCAAGTCATTACAGAATGAATTGTTTTCAGAATGTTAATACAGACAGTCTTGGCACAAGATCTGGATTGAGGATTTCCTGTTTCATAGATCAGTTTCCATCTTTTCCAACTAACTGAATGCAAGCTCTGTTTAAGAGAATGACTCTTCTTGTATGATAATGTATAGCTGAAGGTTCATATAATTGTTCTTATTTTAAAATGTCTACAGTATTTACTGTATTAAATAGTCAATCTCTGTAAGAAGCCAGTAGGTGCTAAAATATCTCTGAGCCTTGTCCAACTGATATGGAAGTGGTTCTTGTAGATTCATTATTTGTTGGCTGTATGAACAGGGTCTTAGATTACAGTACACTGAACACTTAATAGAAATGGAAACTAATCGTATCTCACATGCAAGCAAAGAAATTTAATTCAAATACAACATTAATGTATTAAAAGACATTTATGTCTTTTAACGTTTGTAGCCACTGTCCCAATTATTTTAATGTGAATGTCCTTCTATGGCAAGTTGTTGTGGGCCTTATTACTAGATGCAGGGAAGTAAACCTGGAGAGAAAATTCAGCACTATATATAGTTCCCACTTTCCTATTACATTACTGCAAAGCTACTGAAAACCACATTTTGTAGAATTTCAAAACTGACATAATGTGTCTACTTTTGTCTGAGCAAAGGAAAGGGAATTACACTGATTCCTATCAAAGAAGGTATTTATAAACATATGGTCTTTATATTCTGCCTGGTCTTTGGTTGGTCAAACCCAGAACTGATGGCTCTGTCTATAAGCTGCTTTCCAAAGGCAATTTGGAAGGTCTGTTTCCTATTCCCCAGCAGCTCTGCCCAAGAGCAGTTTGGAGGAAGAGAAATACTTGAATCTTTTATAAAGAGAGTACACATAATCCTCCATTAATTCAGTGACTTGAAAATACAACGGCGGTTACAACCAGTCAAAGCTCCAGATGTCCCAACACCCCCGTGACCACATAAACATGATCTGGGCACTTGGCAACCACTTCACATGACAGTTGCAGAATCCCATGGTTGCGTAATCATGATTTGCAATTTTCCTTGCCAGATTCTCACAATCAAAATCAATGAATACCTAGTGAATTTAATTTCTATGCATTCATTCTGGTAATGTCCATGTACAAAGATCTTGATTTAGTTGTTTGAAGACAGTCTGAGCTTCGAAAGTATGATTGTACTGGCCGAAATTGATAAGTCAGTCTTCATTTCAGTTTCCTAAACCATACAGATTACATTATCTTCTTTCATGTTTCCAACTTCAGTATTCCAGTCACAAGCAGCACAATTTGTTTACGTATTCTGTTGATTTCATATATCAATAGACTACACATCAGTGGTTAGAGCATAAAGATGGATGTTTATATTTTCTATCATAAAAATTCATATTCATAAAATAAATTCATATTCATAAAAATACAGGCATGGTTTACCATAGCCCTTTTCCACACCGTATGAATTGCAAGTGATTGTACATTTCACATCTTCCTATATCACTGCAGCACAATAGCAATAGCATTTATATATCACTTCACAGCGTTTTACAGCCCTCTCTAAGCGATTTAGAGCCAGCCAACAATCTGGGTCCTCATTTTACTGATCTTGGAAGGATGGAAAGCTGAGTCAACCAACTCATGATGGTCATCCTATCATTATATATAAATAGAGCTCTGGACATTGCAGCTTTTTTTTAAAATCAGAGTTGTTCACTGTTTTTCTCAAGTTGCCTTTGCTGGTTTTTAATACCATTTTTTGACATACATTGAGTGGATTGAAAAACTACATAAACTGATGCAGCTGATTTCACAGAGCATAGCAGAATTAAGGTGGGCAATACCCGACATAGAAATGGAGTTCTATGTTCATCTGTCCAAAGCAAAACAATAGGATTTTAGAACTAGAATTTGGAGTTGCATGTTAGGATATGGGAACTGTTATTTATGTGGCTAAATAAGATGCACAATGAAATTATGAAAATCTTTATTATAAACTAGAACATCAATGGCTCCTAACATAGGCAGAATAGAGGCGATTAAAAGCTTTCCTTATGGCCGTGTGAGCAAGGCAGGTTGAGTAAAGCCCAATGAGTTATAAAAAGGGTCCCTTTTTTGTACAGAATCAGGTTTGGAAGAAAACCCTCTTCCAGAGGTGGCTGCTGTCGCGCGACAGCGAAGTAGCCTTCCCGCATCCGTGCACGAGGCAGCGACAGCCTCTCTCCTTCCATCACGCATGCGCGTCACCATGAGCAAAAGGAGGACAAGTGCGTCCTCTCACTTTTCCGACACGCCCCTTCCTCTCAACTCCCATGGCACACCCCTTCGGGACCTTGCCGCTCGGCCACGCCCCCTCCCGCCTGTGACCCCAGCAGGGGCGGCTCCTCCTGCTCCTCAACACCACACCCCATTCCTCTTACGGCTCGTTCCAACGCCACGCCCCTCAGCTTCCCCACCCATCCCGACTGGCCCGGGCAGCAAGCGGCGGTTGGAGAAAGCCCGGGAGGGCAGCGCGAGAGGAGAGGAAAGGAGGGGAAAGGGAGGGGGCGGGAGGGAGAAGAAAGGCGTCGAGCGGAGCGCGCGAGCGACGGCGTCCGAGAGCGGAGCCAGGACTGACCGACCGACCGACCGCCTGCCTGCCAGCCTTTGGGGGGGAGGGGTAGCCTGCGAACAGCATGGCGGCTGGGCGCGAGCCCCCGCCGCCGCCTCCTCCTCCTCCTCGTCATCATCTTCCTCAGTTCCCTGCCAGCCCCTTGGCCACCGCCGCTCGAGCGTCGAGGCCCACCGACCTCCTTCTCCCTCTGCCCCGCTGACTGACAGAAGAGTGGAAAAAGAAGAGATACACGGGGAGGGAAGGAAGGAAAGAAGCCTCGCCCTACCCGGCCCATCCCGGCCATGGAGCTCGCCAAGCCGGTTTTCCCCGCGCTGCCGCAGCCCAAAGAGGACTCCGAGGTGAGCGAGAGAGCCGTTCGCCCACCGGCGGCACCTTGGCAGCCCTCGTCGCCGGGTGGGGTGGGGTGGGGGGCGCATCTCGCGATCCCCTCCCCGACTGAAGACTGGAGAAGGCGCCTTCGCGCGCGCTCCCTGGTTTTTTTTTTTTCTCTCTCTCTCCCGCGCCCGCCCACAGCCCTATTTAAAACCCAAACGCGTACAGGTGTTCCACTTGCTAGGCAGGTGGTGGGAAACGGAATCGCGTTGGAATTGATCGGCTGCGTTAAATAAACAATTCCTCGCGGGTCACAGGGTTGGTTTGGAAAGCCCGTCCTCCTTCCTTTTAAATATCCTGTTGCCTGTAAGAGGAGGAGTGACGGGAAAGGGAGCCTCGGTCAAGGGAAGGCGTCTTTTATTTCTGCATGGTTTGAACCCCCCCCCCGCATGTTTCTCAACGCGACAGACTATATAGACTTAAGAGGTGGAGTGACTTAATTTTAGCCTTTCGGCTTACATGAATAGTAGTATCTTCCAGGAACCCGCACACCAATTTAATGACATGCATACACGCAGCACTACCACCATCTAGAGTTGTTCTGTAAGAAAACCCCTATTATTAGGGAAATTGCTTAAAGCAATTTGGGGGGGGGGTTATCATTATGCAGGTATCCCCCCATCCCTCTTCTGACAATATAAAATGATCCAGTTGTGCCCCCAAATCTTATTTTAATTAATTGGTTGAAAATTGACACTACAGTTCCTTGCCACTTTTGAGATAGGAAACATGCCGCAATTACATTTATAGAAATCAAAAACAGAACAGAACACTATGAAGACCTGTGACATAGCTCATTTTATTTTGTATTCTTGCACTGCATTCTACCATCCTTGCTTTTTTTAAAATGTGAAGTGTGTCTGCTACAACAGTCACTCAAAAGTTGCCCATTCTTGTGACATGCTTGAGTATTTTAACATTGCTCCTGCTCATATTCCTATGCTTCCCTTTATCTCTCTCTTTCTATTGAATTCTGTCACAGCAGGGTGTAACACAGTAGTCTGACTAATCTTGAAGAAGCTGTGAACTTTCTAATCACTTTAAATATTGTTAACTACTTAACTTTCAGACTCAAGGAGCTGGAATAGCATAAACTGTTTTTGTCTTGCAGATAAGATTGGTGCACCTATTCATTTCCTTCCAAATTGTTTTTGAAATGCATAATTTTGTAACAGTTTTACAACTGTTTTACAAAACAATTGTACAAAAAAAAAGATTATAGTGGCATAGATGATTACACCAACTTTAATTACCAGAACCATGGGGACTAAATCTTCATAAATTTACATTACATTATATTAAAAATATAGCATAGATTATTGCAGTCCGCTGATCAAAATGTAAAAACCTGCATTGGTCCACAGGAAGGGGGGAAAAATCCAAATGTAGATTGTTAATTCCTTTATTGGGACCAGCCAGAATTGTTTTCCAGACCATTTAATGGTGAAGAATTCAAAGCTTGCATGCTCTTTTCTGCTGTTTTGATTGGTCCTAATTATGATATTGTCCAACTGTGGATTTTGGGTAAATGTTATAATAGCCAAGAGACATAGTTTTTAATTAAGTCAAATTTAACAAGAAGAAGGAAATGCAGTTGAAAATTGGCAGAAATAGGCCTGACTGCTTTATCTCTCTACCTTTTGATGGAGCCTGCTTAAAACAATTGTGATGAATATGGTTCTGGAAGATTTGGACCAAAAATGGCGGTTGGTTAGAAGATAGAATGCGTGGCAGTTTTCTTTTTTTTTTTTTATTAGCCAATTTTCTGTACCTTGGGATGACTGTTCATCTGATAGCTCCAATAAACTATCTACTCCAGATATTGAACTAGATATTTATGAACCAAGTCAGCAAGGGATTTTGGAACAGTAGAAGGTACTAACTTACCATTATTCTAATATTGGCAGCTCATCCAATATATCTAATATAAATTCATCATCAGCATTTTCTGCATATTAGATGAAAGGCTAATGTATATTTGCAATGGGAAATAGGATTTTTCAACACACACACCCAGTGAAACCTATATGAGATTAAGCCTATATTTAATCTTACTATTTTAGTGAGTAATAACTTTTGAGAAGAGGCAACAAAGATTGGACTTTCCACTAAGTGGACTTTGTCCATTATTTAGATCTAATGTAGTTCCTCTGTTAAACTGCTAGCCTTTAAATTAAGGCGTAACATCTTAGCCAGTTTCAGATGGTTATTGTGTTCTCACAAGAACATATTTGTTATTAAAAGCAGATTTCTTTTTCTATTATTTTAATCAGTGATACTGTAAAATTAATTTATACACTAGCTTCTTTCAACGCCATGCTACATGCTGAATTCCAGATGTTCAAAACACTCTGGATGAAGTTTACTATTTCTGTTTCAAGCTCAAAATCCTGTACTTGCAGAATGGTCAGCATTGGAATACTGAATAAAGTCCGAATTGTTGCAAACTGAAAATGGCCTTTTAAGTTTAGACCATTACAGATTTGAAACATTTTGCATTAGGGAAAATGTCAGTGATTTGCTAGTTTTCAAATAGATGTTTGTTTCTATGGAATTGTAGAGATCTGTTTTAGAGACTACTAGTATCCATTAAGAGTTGGGCAGCTTAGAGTGTGCATCTCAAACCAATTCTCAGGATAATGTGATAAATTAGTTGTGTTTTTGCAAGAATCTAGTCATACTGAGGATCCAAATTAAGGTTTTAGTCTATTACTTTCTGGTTAATGGAATTTCTCTTTGTGATAGTCTGTAGGAGAATATTTCCTATTTCTTTGTCTGAATTTCTCACTCTAGGAGGAAGGACATATATCATTTTGTTCATAATTCATATTCTAGCCTGCTCTTGCAAAGTAATGGTTATAGTGGACATGCCAGTCTGCTTTTTCTGCTGCTTATTTTTAATAATTGTATTTTATGAGCTTAGCTGTATATTTAAATGCCTTCTACTTGTGTCTGAAATAAATGCTGAGCAAGACTATGCTGTACATTTTCATCTCTTGTTATTACTAAAGCATATAATTTGCTGTTTGCTATCTTATATTAAGCATTTCAAAATATTTATATTATAATAGCGCTCTCCACTGTAATGACAGAGAATATTAATATTTATTTATTAAATTTCTATACAGTTTTGTTCACTGAAAGTAATATCAGATAAACTATTATACAGTAGTGTGCTATTTATTAGCATAAATATTCCTGCTAATCTGGTTTTTTTATTATATATTGGCCAGACATTTGCAGTTTGGGGGGAATCAGTGCTCTTTTTCAATTGCTACCTGTTTAATGTAGTATTTAATTTAACATAATGCTTAAATGCTGTTCTGGTGTAGCATCTCTATATTGGCCTTGACTGAGTATGTATATGCTTTGATGTACAAAGTGAACTAATTCAAAATAAGGGAAAAGTTCCCATATGTTCCCAAACAAAACCTTTTGTTTGTTTTATTTTAACATTCTTTATTTGCTAACTTAATTGATTATTTAAGCTAGGGAGGCATAACTGGATTTAAATATTGCACATAAAACATGTTTCTTATTTGTAGCTTATTGTGTTGCATGTTGATGTTGAGACTTATAAAGTGAAGTTTATTTAATTTGTTTATATGATTTTAGTCAGTTATGATAAATAAAGTGATACCTAATAATGATGGTTTAGCAGAAAATATGCACTAGGCCTGTTAGTAGTAATGTTTCACTCAAGGCCTTGACTTGCACAAAAAGTGATTAGATAGTGGGAGATGTGACTGATTATATTTAGGAAATTAAATTTTTGGAAATCTTTCAATTAACAACACACAGTCTTAATATTCTTTACATTGCATTTGCTCTTTAAAACATTTTCCAGGGTTATTTACAAATTTCTTCCCATAACAGTTCTGAACCACCAATACCTCATCAAAGTTTTTTTTCTTTTGCAAATTGGTAATGGTATATAATCATGTTCAGTTTAGATTCAGTGTCCAGAGTGTATTTTGCTTCATGTACAAATGAAAAATCTCACTTTGGGTGAGATTAGGAATTTTTATGCCATTACAGTCCTCATAGATGTATAAAATATTTTCCAGGATAACTTTAGTAATGAAAAATTATAAGATCAAACCTATAGCTTTTTTAGCTTGTTTAACTCGTCATTTTCATCTTGCATTTTTTCCAGAACCTCACTATTTTGACTGGTCTTATATTCAAATGAGAAAATGTGTTTTATTTCTTCCACTTAGGATTGGACATATCCAATGAGAAGAGAGATGCAGGTATGAAAGTTTTATTTACCAGCTATTTGGGCTGCTGCAGGGTTTTAGCACCTTCATGAACATGTATGCTGACATCTGACATTAGGCAATGAAGAAATTGATGTGGCAAATTCATTTCACGTTTGTTATTTATTGCAAACCATAAATAAAGGGGTGGGGGAAAGCCCAGCAATATTAAGGAAGTATGGTTCCTAAAAAGTAGCCTTTTTATTATCTACTTATTACCGTAGATTTGTAACCAAGAAGGTCAGGGTGGCAAAAGGATTACAGTATATTATCCTTTTGAAAGATACCCATTTGAAAGAGCTACAGACTCTAGACTCTAATCAGGCCTTTTCTTCTGAGCTCTGCAGATAGTTGCTAAACTAGGCTATTCCAATAATCACTACTTCTGCCCGTCCTGAGCATTATACATTCTGTACACATTTCTGTCACTCTGTTCTCTGAATTCAGAGGACTGGAATATAGCTAGGTACTAAAGCCTTGTGGAGCAATGGATTATTAAGAATGAATTGTCACAAAATAGTTACCATAGCTATTTGCAAACTTTCTTAGAACAAAAGTGAGGCTAGCATCATCATCATCATAATAAAAAAACTTATTCAAGAATTCTAGTCAAGACAAACAGGTGAGGTTTTAGTTAAAATCTTATGTCTATTTTTTTGAACCCATATTTTTTTATTTCAATGCCCATTTCACAAAAGGCAAGTTGAATAAGATACCTAACTGCTACCAGAAACTAACGAAAAGCAGAGATAAAGGCTAAAGTCTAATTGATATACACATTCCCCATTTCCCATCATAGGCAAAATATCCATGTGTAATGTATACCATATATTAATGCTGGAAAATAACCAGACCAGATATATATGCACATACACAAACAAGCACAAAAGTTGTATCACATCGGAAAAAAAGAGAATCACTATATTCTGCTCATGCACATTTTTTAAAAAAATGGACAAGTGTATTTAGCTTAGGCATTTAATCTTCATTTCATTCCTAGCCTCTCAGAAAATCTATAGTCCTTTGGGGATGCTTTGTGCCCACTCTCTAAATTGGTATTTTTTAACCGTAGCAACTTGAAGATGTGTAGACTTCAATCGCCAGAATTTTCAATCCAGCACACAGCATAGAAATACAGAGAGTTGGGGTCCATATATCTTCAAACTGCCAAGGTCGAGAAATGCTGCACTAAATATAAATGTTCTTTTTTCTGGTTAGTTGGGCACAATTCTGGATAAAGCTCAGGGTTCTCTATTAACTTTTTTGAAATGAAATACATTTTTCTAGACTACACTCCACTCTTAGCATGAAAGTTTCACTGTTAACATTTTATAACTTAAAAAAAGCTAAAGAACCTAGTGGGCACTTAAGAAGATATAAGCATTAAATTAAAGAACACAGAATATGCATTGTGTAGGTTGTTTTGCCTTTAACTGTTGCATGGTAGGCAGAAACTCATTTTCTTGCTAAAATGCCATGAAGAAAAGCTTGGCCTATTGATTTTTCCTTTAGACAGGAGCATCCCCAGAAATTGTTTTTGAGAAATAGTTCTACAAAACAGAATAGAAGTATATTCATCTTGGTTATAAATTACCAAGTTCAAAGGAAAATAGGGTGATATTGACATGAACAGGAAAAATAAAAGTGAAATTGGACTTGGGTTAAACATATAATGAAAATTGAGACTGAAAAATTCAGTTTTATATATACAGGGACAGTTTGGAATAATTTGAGAGATGTGTATATTTTTCTCCCTTCAAATCTTAAGGTTTCTTCTATGGATTACAGGATTAATCCAGAATGAGTCTGAGGAGGAAAAGAAGCACAAGATATTATAGCACAAAAGCAAACAGTTCTTGGCATTTTAGTCTGTGTTGTAATCATATTTATTCATGTTCCTTTCTTTTTCTTTTTCCAAGAAAAATGTACCAAGTAACTTCCCAGCAAATTCATAAAATTTATAAAACAATTATTGTACTCTGCCTGAATTCATTAAGCTTGACCAAACATGAGGTTGTTATTTGAATTCTGGCATGGCTTTGGGGCATGGAGATCAAGAAGTTTCTCCTGTGATATAACATGTAGTTAGGCTGTGAAGTATTTTCTTTTAGCCCTGTGCTGATTTACAAGAAAATAAACCTGGCCTTTATAAATCACCTACTGGCTTGTGTTTTTCTCAAGTGTATCTGAATAGGGCCAGAAGTAATTTAAGACTAATCTTGATATTGCAATAATACAATTCTTATTACACATTGATGTTGTACCTTGTCAATTTTGTATGTGTATTTGTTTTCTTCCACCCATCCACTTACCCACTGTTCATTCTTTAACTTTTTTTAAGGAAATTTTGCCTGGCTTATTCTTAGGCCCATACTCTTCAGCTATGAAAAGCAAGGTAGGTTGCCTGTAACCTTTTTACGCTGAATAGTTTATGTGCAAATTATCTAGATGCTTTCTTTAGGACATGTTCCTTTCCCCCCTTCATTGTGGATTTTTGTCATGCATTGAAAATCTTTTTAAGAAGACGTTTTTGATTTTGTATAAATATACAATGCACCTTAATTGTTAGAAAATATATTTACCATGCAGTTCCTTATATCCTTTAAAAATTGTTGCAGCATTTTGATTTTTTGCTGAGTATCTCTGATTTCTGCCTGGGGAAAGGGGTATAGGAAACATTTCAACAAAAATAAAAATATTATTGCAGCATTGATTGACCTTAGAGATACTTATGCTTTCTGCAGATGCACAGTTTCATTATAGAACAGTCAGAAGACAAAATCCTTCTAAAATTCATATACGTTATGTGCTCTTCATGGTTTTTAGCTTATTAAATTTGTCTTGGGCAAAGAGCCTAATCAATTCAGCTCTTATAGAGATGCTG
This sequence comes from Masticophis lateralis, assembly GCA_030761175.1. Classification (NCBI taxonomy): domain Eukaryota; kingdom Metazoa; phylum Chordata; class Lepidosauria; order Squamata; family Colubridae; genus Masticophis; species Masticophis lateralis. The sequence goes on from JAUDYJ010000001.1 coordinate 328,632,797, forward strand.
AATATTTTCAGGAAGGATATATATTTTTTTTGGGGGGGGGGGAGGGAAGACACATATTCAATATTGCTTTGTTGTTGTTAGTTGCGAAGTCGTGTCCAACCCATCACCACCCCATGGACAACGTTCCTCCAGACCTTCCTGTCCTCTACCATCCTCTGGAGTCCATTTAAGCTCACATCTACTGCTTCAGTGACTCCATTCAGCCACCTCATTCTTTGTCGTCCCCTTCTTCTTTTGCCCTCAATTTTTCCCAGCATTAGGCTCTTCTCCAGTGAGTCCTTCCTTCTCATTAGGTGGCCAAAATATTTGAGTTTCATCTTCAGGATCTGGCCTTCTAAAGAGCAGTCAGGGTTGATCTCCTTTAGGACTGACTGGTTTGATCGCCTTGCAGTCCAATGGACTCGCAGGAATCTTCTCCAGCACCATAGTTCAAAGGCTTCAATTCTTCAGTGCTCAGCCTTTTTTATGATCCAACTTTCACAGCCATACATTGCAACTGGGAAAACCATAGACTTGACTATACGCACTTTTGTTGGCAGGGTGATATCTCTGCTTTTTAGTATGCTGTCTAGATCTGCCATACTTTTCCTCCCCAGGATCAAGTGTCTTTTAATTTTTTGGCTGCAGTTCCCATCTGCGGTGATCTTGGAGCCCAGGAAAATAAAACCTGTCACTACCTCCCTTTCCTCCCCATCTATTTGCCAGGAATTGAGAGGGCCGGATGACATGATCTTAGTTTTCTTAATGTTGAGTTTCAAGCTAACTTTTGCACTCTCCTTCTTCACCCACATTAAGAGGCTCTTTAGTTCCTCTTCACTTTCTGCCATTAGAGTGGCATCATCTGCATATCTGAGGTTGTTGATATTTCTCTTGGCAATCTTAACTCCAACTTTCAATTCATCTAGTCCCACCTTTCTCATGATGAAGCGTGGGAGGAGACACCTAGAGGGCCATTGGAGGTCTTCCCGATCCGAGTCTGACCAAACACAGTTAAGAACCTATATTAGATCTTATCTTGTGGCAATGGAAGCTGCGAAATGTGACTATTTCACTGCTCTCATCGCATCTGTAGAAAACCGCTCAGCAGCCTTGTTTTGAGTGTCCCGCTCCCTCCTACATCAGGGAACAAGGGACGACCCCTTGCAAGGCAGTGCTGAGGATTTTGCGCAATTTCTGCAAGACAAAATTGCTCAGATCTGGACGGAGTTAGACTCCGACTGGGCAGGATCCGACGAGGGGATGGGAGCAGTCCTTGGAGGTAACAGCTGGGTTGAGTTTGATCCTGTTTCTATGGAGGAAGTGGACAGGATTGTGGGTAGACTGGGGGCCTCCACATGTTTATTGGACCCTTGTCCCTCCTGGCTTGTTACAGCAACCAGGAAGGTGACTGGAGACTGGATCCAGGTGATTATCAACACTTCATTGAGAGATGGGGTCTTCCCCGCCTTGCTTAAGGAGGCAGTGGTTCGTCCCCTCAAGAAGCCTGCCCTGGATCCGGCCTCCCTGAACAACTTCCATCCTGTCTCCAACCTTCACTTTATAGCGAAGGTTGTTGAGTCTGTGGTGGCGTACCAGCTTCTGCAATTCCTGGAGGAGACTGATTATTTAGACCCATACCAATCAGGTTTCAGGCGCGGACACAGCACAGAAACGGCATTGGTCACCCTGCTGAATGATCTCTGGCAGGCCCGGGATGGGGGTTATTCCGCCATCCTGCTACTACTTGATCTCTCAGCAGCTTTTGATACCATCAACCTTGATATCTTACTGTGTCATCTTGGGGGGTTGGGGATGGCACTGTTTTACAGTGGTTCTCCTCCTACCTCTTGGGCCATATGCAGTTTGTTTGGGCGGGGAGCCAGAGATCCTCCCCGAGGCCCCTCACTTGGGTGCCGCGGGGGTCAGTTCTCTCCCCCCTGCTCTTTAACATCTATATGAAGCCACTGGATGAGATCATTTGTGGCTTTGGGGTGCAGTATCATCAGTATACTGATGATACCCAGCTTTACATCTCCACCCCGGACCAACCTAGGGATGCCCTTTCCGTGATGTCTAAGTGCCTGGAGGCGATGCGGGTCTGGTTGGGTAGGAACAGGCTCAGGCTCAACCCCTCCAAGACTGAGTGGCTGTGGATACCGGCGTCCCATGATCTAGCTTCCCAATCGTTATTGATGGGAGGGGAGTGTCTTGCTCCCTCAGAAAGGGTTTGTAATCTTGGGGTCCTCCTTGACTTATGGCTGTCTTTAGGGGACCATCTAACGGCAAGAGGGGCATTTGCACAGGTCCACCTGGTACATCAGTTACACCCTTTTCTAGACAGGGACTCCCTCCGTACGGTCACTCAGGCTCTCATCATCTCTTGACTGGATTACTGCAATGCCCTCTACATGGGGCTGCCCTTGGGGTGCACCCGGAGGCTCCAATTGGTCCAGAATGCGGCCGCGCGAGTAGTTACAGGTGCCTTCCGCTACTCTCATATAACACCACTATTGCGCGAGCTGCACTGGCTACCAGTGGTCCTCCGGATCCACTTCAAGGTGCTGGTACTCACCTATAAAGCCCTTCATGGCACGGGCACAGAGTATTTGCAGGATTACCTCCTTCCGGCCTCCCTCCGCCCAGTGCGCTCACATAGGGCTGCCCTCCTCCGGGTCCCCTTGGCCAGACAGTGTCAGCTGGTGGTCCCTAGGTGTTCTCTGTGACCACACTGACCCTCTGGAATGGGTTGCCCACTGGACTCCGGATGGCCCCCAACCTCTGCACCTTCCGTGCCGATCTAAAGACATGGCTGTTTCACCAACTTCCCTGATCTGCTATGGATTTTACCTGGGATCTCGGGGATTTTAAATTGGTTTTAATTAAATAATTTAATTATTATTTAAATTTAATTATTGTCGCGTTATTTTATTGTTGTGAGCCGCCCCGAATCCTATGGGAGAAGGGCAGCATATAAATCTGACTAAATAAATAAATATAAGTTAAATAGGCAGGGCAACAGTATACAGCCTTGCCGGACTCCTTTCCCAATTTTGAACCAAGTGGTTCCATGTCCAGTTCTCACTGTTGCTTCTTGATCCGCATATAGGTTTCTCAAGAGACAAATAAGATGGTCTGGTACTCCCATCTCTTTAAGAACTTGCCACAGTTTGTTGTGAGCCACACAATCAAAGGCTTTAGCATAGTCAAGGAAGCAGAAGTAGGTGTTTTTCTGGAACTCCCTGGCTTTCTCCATGATCCAGCATATGTTGGCAATTTGATCTCTAGTTCCTCTGCCTCTTCAAAATCCTGCTTGTACTTCTGGTAGTTCTCGATCCACAAATTGCTGGAGCCTAGTTTTTAGGATTTTAAGCATAACCTTACTAGCATGTGAAATGAGTGCAATGGTGCAATAGTTTGAACATTCTTTGGCATTGCCTTTCTTTGGAATTGAAATATAAACTGACCTTTTTCAATCCTGTGGCGACTGTTGAGTTTTCCAAATTTGCTGGCAAATTGAGTGTAGCACTTCTATTGCATTGTCTTTTAAGATTTTGAATAGCTCAGCTGGAATACTGTCTCCTCCACTAGCTTTGTTGTTGCTCAGATTTCCTAAGGCCCATTTGACTTCACATTCTAGGATGTCTGGCTCGAGGTCAGTGACCACCCCATCGTGGTTATCAGGGATGTTAAGGTCGTTCTTGTATAGTTCTTCTATGTAATTTTGTCACCTCTTCTTAATCTCGTCTGCCTCTGTTAGGTCCCTGCCATTTTGGTCCTTTATCATGCCGATCTTTGCATGAGAAGTTCCCTTCATATCTCCAATTTTCTTGAAGAGATCTCTGGTCCTCCCTATTCTATTGTTTTCTTCTATATCTTTGCACTGTTCATTTAAGAATGCATTCTTCTCTCTTCTAGCTATTTTCTAGAAATCGGCATTCAACTGGATGTATCTTTCTCTTTCTCCCTTACCTTTTGCTTCCCTTCTTTCCTCAACTATTTGCAAAGCTTCTTCAGACAACCATTTTGCTTTCTTGTCTTTCTTTTTCTTTGGGATGGTTTTAGTTGTTACCTCTTGTACAATTTTGCAAATCTCTTTCCATAGTCCTTCACTCTGTCTATTAGATCTAATTCCTTAAATCTATTTGTCACCTCTACTGTATATTTATCAGGGTTATGATTTGTTCATGCCTGAGTGGCCTAGTGCTTTTCCCTACTTTCTTCAATTTAAGTCTAAATTTTGCAACGTGAAGCTCATGATCTCAGCCACAATCAGCTCCTGGTTTTGTTTTTACTGACTGTATAGAGCTTCTCCATCTTTATTATTATTATTATTTATTATTTCAATTTATAAACTGCTCTTCTCCTTGCGGACTCAGGGCGGTGAACAGCCAGAATAAAACATGGTATACAAAAGTTAAAAACAATTAAAAATTATTAAATATTATTCGGCCGAGAATTAAAACAACCCAATTTAAAATCAATGTCAAATTTAAAAACGGAGGATGGGATCAAGCTAGCCCAGCTAGATGGAACAAATGGGTTTTAAGGGCCCGACGAAAGGTCCGGAGATCTGGAATCCTGCGTATCTCCGGGGGTAGGTCATTCCAGAGGGCGGGCGCTGCCACAGAGAAGGCTCTCCCCCTGGGGGTCGCCAGCCGACACTGTCTGGCCGACGGCACCCGGAGGAGGCCCTCTCTGTGCGAGCGTCCTGGCCGGTGGGAGGCTATTGGCGGCAGAAGGCGGTCCCGCAAGTACCCAGGTCCTAAGCCATGGAGCGCTTTAAAGGTGGTCACCAACACTTTGAAGCGCACCCGGAAGACCACCGGGAGCCAGTGCAGCTCACGCAGGAGAGGTGTCACGTGGGAGTGCCACGTCGCTCCCATAATTCCCCGCGCGGCCGCATTCTGGACCAGTTGGAGCCTCCGGGTGCACCCCAAGGGGAGCCCCATGTAGAGAGCGTTGCAGTAGTCCAGCCGGGAAGTCACGAGAGCATGGGTGACTGTGCGTAGGGAGTCCCGATCTAGAAAGGGACGCAACTGGCGTATCAGGCGAACCTGATAAAAAGCCCCCCTAGCCACGGCCGTCATGTGTTCTTCTAAAGACAGCCGTGCGTCCAGGAGGACGCCCAAGTTGCGAGCCCTCTCCGTGGGGGCCAATGTCTCGCCCCCAAAAGTCAGCGATGGCGTCAGCTGGCTATATCGGGACGCTGGCAGCCACAGCCACTCAGTCTTGGAGGGGTTTAGTCGGAGCCTGTTTCTCCCCATCCAGACCCGCACAGCTTCCAGACACCGGGACATCACTTCAACGGCATCGTTGGGGTGGCCTGGGGTGGAGATGTACAGTTGGGTGTCGTCAGCGTACTGATGGAATTCCACCCCAAAGCCACGGATGATCTCACCCAGCAGCTTTACATAAATGTTGAACAGAAGGGGCGAGAGGACCGACCCCTGCGGCACCCCACAAACAAGGCGCCTCGGAGTCGACCGCTGCCCCCCTGTCAACACAGATTGCGACCGGTCAGAGAGATAGGAGGAGAACCACCGTAGAACGGTGCCCCCCAACCCCAACCCCTCCAACCGGCGCAACATGATACCATGGTCGATGGTATCAAAAGCCGCTGAGAGATCTAATAGGACCAGGATAGAGGAACAACCCCTATCCTGTGCCCTCCAGAGATCATCCACCAACGCGACCAATGCCGTTTCCGTGCTGTGCCCAGGCTGGAAGCCGGACTGGAGCGGATCTAGATAGACAGCTTCATCCAGGAACCGGGGAAGCTGCCGTGCAACCACACTCTCAACAACCTTCGCAACAAAGCGAAGGTTGGAGACTGGACGGTAATTAGCCAAAACAGCCGGGTCCAGAGAGGGCTTTTTGAGGAGGGGTCTCACCACCGCTTCTTTCAAAGCGGCCGGCAGAACACCCTCACTCAAAGAAGCGTTAACAATCTTCTGGAGCCAGCCTCGTGTAACCTCCCGGGAGGCCAGCACCAACCAGGAGGGACACGGGTCCAATAAACATGTGGTCGCATTCAGCCGTCCCAGGATCCTGTCCATGTCCTCGGGAGCCACAGAGTCGAACTCCTCCCAAACCACACCCCCAAGACCTGCCTCGATTATCCCGTCCGGATCTACCCAGTCAGAGGCCAGACCTTCCCGGATCTGAGCGATTTTGTCATGCAGATACTGGACAAAGTCCTCAGCTCGACCCTGCAAGGGGTCATCCCAAGCTCCCGGTTGAAGGAGGGAGCGGGTCACCCTAAACAGTTGCAGAGCACAGTCAATGATTCCTGTGTTGACTGGTGATGTGCATGTGTAGATGTCCATGTGTAGAGTCGTCTCTTGGGTTGTTGGAAAAGAGTGTTTGCTATAACCGTCATATTCTCTTGACAGAATTCTATCAGCCTGTGCCCTGCTTCATTTTCTACTCCAAGGTCAAACTTGCCTGTTATTCCAGTTATCTTTTGGCTTCCTACTTTGGCATTCCAATCCCCCATAATGATAAGGACATTATTTTTTTGGTGTTAATTCTATAAGGTGCTGTAGAGCTTCATAGAACCGGTCAATTTCACCCTCTTGAGCACCAGTCGTTGGGGCATAGACTTGGATTACTGTGATATTGAATGGTTTGCCTTGGATTTGAACTGAAATAATTCTACCATTTTGGGGATTGTATCCCAGTATTGCTTTTCCTACTCTTTTATCGATTATGAAGGCTACTCCATTTCTTTTGAGGGATTCTTGCCCGCAGTAGTATACCTGATGGTCATCTGAATTAAATTCACCCATTCCTGTCCATTTTAGTTTGCTGATTCCTAAGATGTTGATGTTCAGTCATTTCATCTCCTGTTTGACCACGTCCAGTTTGCCTTGGTTCATGGATCTTACATTCCAGGTTTCTATGGAGAAAAAATCTTTACAGCATCGAACTTTCCTTTCACCATCAGATGTATCCACAGCTGAGCATCCTTTCAGCTTTGGCCCAGACACTTCATTCTTTCTGGCGCTACTAGTACTAGCCCTCTGCTCTTCCCCAGTAGCATATTGGACACCTTCCGACCTGATACCGGAATGATGTCCTGAGGGGCTCATCTTCTGGTATCGTATCTTTTTTTCCTTTTGGTACTGTCCATGGGGTTTTCATGGCAAAGATACTGGAGTGGGTTGCCATTTCCTTCTCCAGTGGATCACATTTTGTCAGAGCTCTCTGCTATGATTTGTCCGTCTTGGGTGTCCCTGTATGGCATAGCTCGTAGCTTCATTGAGCTATGCAAGCCCCTTCACCACGACAAGGCAGTACTTGAAGGGGTCGATATTGCTATTTTAGTGTAATCATTTTATTATTTATTAAATTTGTTGGTCATCTCATATATAACTATTAATTACTTAATTAACTATTAGCTACTAAAATGCAATTCTCTTGTTTTAAATTTTCTTTCTGGCTTGGTATCAGCCATACGTTGAATTTGTTCATAATTTTGTTTTGTAGCTACCTACACTTCAGAAACATGGGATCACTCATGTAATATGCATAAGACAAAACATTGAAGCAAACTTTATTAAACCAAACTTCCAGCAGTTATTTAGGTAAGAAAATCTTAAATAAATTCTGCTTTGAAAACAGTGATCATGAAGCGTTGTACAATATGTACTTTTTAGGATAGTATACACTACATCATTTATACACTCTTATAAGTGTCTTTATAGTTCACAGTAACTGATACATCTTTTTCCAATACAGTAACGTGTTAATAGATAAAAGTATTGGAAAGAGATGTGTAAGATTATCTGTTTTCTTCCTTACCTAAGGGGAGAATGATACAAAGGAAAAATTAGATAAAATTTTGAAATGTAGTATATGTTGTGGTAATGTACTTCATGTTCTATCAAATATGTCAAAAATTTTGGTTTTTTTACAGTAAACATTTTTAGTTCTCATAGCGCCAAAAAGGTATCCAGGTGACTTATTAGTCTTTATTCAAAATGTTCAGATGTTTCATACAAAGTGAGTAGGTCAGTCCTATTTATAGTATCATTTTATTTTTCTATGGTGGCAGCCCACAACCTTTGGGCACCAGGGACTTGTTCTCTGGAGAGAGGTTTTTCTGTGAATCAGAGGGCATGGTTTCATGTGCTGCCTGCATCCTGCAGATAGGGCTTCGCTTGTTTGCGTAGCCTAGTTTCTGGTATGCCACAGCCTGGTCTATAGGCCAGGGGTTGGGGAGCCTTGCTGTAGGGCTTCAGATTTTAGATGCAGTCATTGGAACTAATTTTGATGTCAGCTTTATGAGTGAACGTGAGGAATCGGTCCTTTCTTTATAACTTGATAGATAGAATTTTGCTAACTTCCTAAATTAGTTGGGTTTCAGTTACTGTTCGGTTGCTTAACTCAAATATTAGCTACAGATTTCTTAGTGGTTTAATAAGAAATTTCTTTTTTTAAAAAAGAAGGGGTTTTTTTGAACACATTAAAACAAGACATAAACACACAACATTTATATACTTATCACTTATTCCTTCAGCTATTTCAAGGTGATCCTTTCTTGCTATTTACATCTATTTACACATATTTTAAATTTTGTCTTAAATGTCATTCAGTAACATATACTTTTCATTACAGATGATAGAATTAACGGTAATTCTTTTATTTCATAAAGAACATACTATAATGCTTTCTGTGTTTTTTGCAAATTTGAAGCTGGAAACTCCAACATTGCTAATAATTTCTTCTGCTGCTAGAGGCTTTGAACAATTTAAGCCACTATTTTATAAACCATTAGCTGGACCAAATGCGCTACGCTACAAAGAGTCAAACATAAATACCTGATTTATAACAATGCAGACTATAGGTAGTTCTCGACTTATGACAGTTCATTTAGTGATCATTCAAAGTTATCGCAACACTGGAAAAAGTCACTGTTTTCACATGACTGCTACAGCATCTTCATAGTCACATAATTAAATTTCAGATGCTTGGCAACTGACATATATTTACAACAGGGTCATGTGATCATTTTTCATAATCTTCTGACAAGCAAAGTAAATGGGGGAAGCCAGATTCATTTAACAACCATGTTACTAATTTAACAACTGCAGTGATTCACTTAACAACGGTGGCAAGATAGGTCATAAAATGGGGCAAAAATCACTTAACCACTGTCTCACTTGGCAACAGAAAATTTTGGCTCAATTGTAATCATAGGTTGAAGATTTCTTATATTTATCTTTCTACTTCCGTGTTATCTATTGGCTAACACTAATTCCTCAAGATTTCAGGCAAACTTCTAGCAAAGACTATTTGGGGTTTGTAGGAATAGAACTTGGAGAGCTGTTTTGAAGTAATGTAGAATCGAAAAAATATTAATCCTCATTGCACTACGATTTCTCTTCTGAAATTCTCATTTAATTTTATTTTGCTCTATAGAAGTCTACATCTACAATATTTAGCAGAGGAGGGATCATCAGAATATGCAGTGGCAGTGTAAAAAATGTAATCTTTGAGAGATTAAACTGGGAGTAGGGAGTAAACCTACTCCTACTTTCTCAATAAACTCCTTGATTTAATGTTTTATGGCTGTTTAACACTCTAGAAAATGAATGATCCTGACCATGTACTTAACACACTTGTTTAATTGTAGGTATTTGGTCTTGGATATTGCTGATAATCCCATTGAAAATATTATAAGGTTTTTCCCAATGGTAAGTGTCCATCATCATGAGTTATATTATTTCATAAGCATATGTTTTAGAACTGGGGGGATAATGCTAAAGGAGTGAACAAGTATCGATAATTGAAATGATTCAGGTAAATAAACTTTATCTTTAATTAGAGTTGCAATGACTAACCATATTACATGAAACATTGTCATGCATGGCATATTGTGACTCATAAAACATGATTTTCTTGGTAAACATGAATTTTGTTTTCCATTCTGCAAGTTACATTACAGAGCAAATGGAGAAAATGTAGCCTTTTCAATATCATTCTTTCATATAGAACCTTTTCATACCAGTAAACGAAACATCAAATATTATATACATGGCTGTTTTATCCAAATGTAAACATTTTGTTCTATGATTTCAATTCTTTTAAATTTTTGTTGGTTTATTTTTTGAATAGCAAAAAGATTAAAGTAACATTATTCACACATACATTTTGAAAATATAGTGGAATTTGATTTTTTTTCAATCACATACAGCCTGTAATTGATATCACTCTCAGTGGTTATTTTACTGTGAAGAATATGATTTAGAAATGTCCAGATTTTGAGTGCCCTGGTATAATTGATGTTTATTGTCCACTTCTTATTTTCATATTAATTCTCCCTAGTAAATGATATTGTTCTGGAACAAGCAGATCAGAATTTTTTAAAATGGAGGCAGAGGATTTTAATATGCATTAAGCATACTAGAAAATTAATCCACCCATTTTCCTTTAAATCCATGCTGAAAATTGGTAGGGAGTCACACCAATGTTATTGAGCAGTTTTCCTCTGAATTTTGCTCCTGGCATGATCCAGTAGTAGAGGATGATTCCAGAGGCCGTAGAAATTGCAGAATGCTGGCCTTGTTATAACATCATGAATAATCAAAGCAAACAATTAGCAGTACTCTTAACAAGCAACAATAAAAATTCTTTAAAAAGCAGACAAAATTAGAGATGTTGGTCAACTTTTAAGTCCAATTATGGCAATGCTGTTTTTTCAATCTTTGTGATCTATATTGTATTTGCATGCATAACTGAGTTAATATGATAAAATTGACACATATAACAAAAACTATCACAATCATGAATCTAAATTCCATTTGGAGGAGCTTGGAAGTGCCCACAGATTTTATTGGATTCTGTGCTGATATCTGTAAGATACATCTCCTTTTCACTTCTGTAGCATTACATTTAAAATAGAATTAAAAAATCAGGTGTTTGCATGATCCAGTAATTTTATCAACATGCAATGCAAAATGCTCCTTTTATACATGCTGCATGCATTGTCACAGTGAAGTAAAGTTGCATTCATTTTATTTCCCCTCAAGCCCCATTAATTAAATGTGCTCAGTTTTTGTTTTGTTTTTTTCAATTTAAGTACATCTATGTATGTTGATCTCATCTGGTTATTGCATTTCCAACAATTTTTAGAGAATGTAGGTAATTGGAGTTCCCTACAGACTTTATTGCATTCTGTAGTAAATATTTGTATGATTTTTTTTAAAACCTGAGAAGTTTTTATGATAACTTAATATATATACTATAGGTGACTTGGATTATTATTGAAAGTAATCATTTTAATGTATTTTGATAAAGCATTTGTTTTTTGTATTATGCCATCAAGAATCATCTTAAATAAAATATAAAGATAGGCAATTGCTAACATTATATTATTTTTGTAATTAATTATATTACGTTTTGTGAATAATATTAACTTTTTCTGTAGAAGTTACTTCAATATATTATAAAACTGATTGATTGTATCAGTGTAAGCATGTTTAATAAAGTGGAAAAGGAATGGTATTTTTTTTCTTTAGACTAAGGAGTTTATTGATGGGAGTTTACAAACTGGAGGTATGTATCTTAAATTATTTGCCTGAAAATTGGACAAATTTTAGCTTCTTTTCATATTAAATATAGAGAGATACAAGAGATAAGAATACTTTGTCATAGAATGGCCATTATTATTTATAGGCTTATATTATGTTTTCTCTTTTTACAACTTTGATAACTTTCTGATACCTAGAATAGTTTTTTTTTTCCAAATCAAAGACTTTAGGGAACAAATTGTTTTTTGCCATTATATAAGGGTGCATTAACTTTTACTGTCATGACACCTTAGAGCAAAGATGGGCAGTGCATGAACTGCACGGGACCCTCCCCACCCACATATGCGCCCTGCCCATTTGTAGCCCCATGGTATTGTTGAATTTTAGTGACACAATGGATGCTTTGTGGTAACACACCCTGTTCCCCCCTCCCCCTGCCCTTTATGTTTGTGCATGGATGTTTTCTTGGGTGGCAGATGTCTCCAGTTTCTATCTTGATGTTAGGTTAGATGGCACAATATTAGTCTTTCAAAGAAGGCATGTTTCTGTAAGGATAGGAATATGACCTAATGTTCTTATTTCCATTTTTAACCTGCCCTTCCCACAGCCGTGCCCTTTTCAGTAGTGTCACTGGATGCTCTCCTCCAGTTCTCTAGAAAGGCTGAGTTGTTTTCCCCAGTGATTTAATATTTACCAATCTTTGCCTTAGAGGCTAATTTGAACAGATGACTACATGACACAATCCTGTAGCCTTCCTTTACCAATCAAAGAGAATAAAGTTTCTTAGCCTAGAAGTCTGCATCTAGCTTAAAACGTGTATGGTTTTACAGCTGACATTTAGTCAATCTTGATTTGTGACTTAGATCAGGATTTTTCAAGCTGTGTCCATGGAACCCTGTAAGAATATGACGGGGTTCCATGGGAGACTAAGGGTCATTGGAATGCAGCTGGGATGTCCATAGCAATTTTTCAAAAGCATAGTGAAATGAACCAATCTTGTTTTTCCCATGAAAAAAATTATGGGTGCAATTTTGCAGATCAAGATTTTCTGGGGTTTTTTTAATGAACAGATTCTGTCTCTGAAAAAAGTAACAGTAACAGAGTTGGAAGGGACCTTGGATCCAAACCCCAGCTAATCCAAACCCCAGCTCAAGCAGGAGACTCTATACCATTTTAGACAAGTGGCTGTCCAGTTTCTTCCTAAAAACCTCCAGTTTCTTCCTAAAAACCTCCAGTGTTAGCTTTCTGTATCCAAGCAGAGGCTGTGTTTATGCTTCCCTTCTACTCCAGGGCAAGTGGCAGCTGGAAGAAGTGTTCATTTTGTCACAAACGGGGTAAATAAACACCTTGCTACTATTTCACAAATAGATAGGCCAAGCAGATTTCCCACTTGCCATGCTAATCTTACTGAGGGATGGAGGTTACAATTTCCAGTAATTCTTTGATATTATGTTTAACCTTAATAAACCCTCTTGTGAATCTTACAAATGGTACTGTGTACTGTAATGTAAATAATATAATACAAGAGCAGGTAATGCTATATAGCCAGTGTAAAGTAACTTTCTTCATTCTCAGGAAAAGTTCTTGTGCATGGGAACGCAGGGATTTCTAGAAGGTAACAAAAATTCACATTTTAAAAAACATTGATAAGGCATGACCAACATATCTTACCTTGTTTATTTGTCTGTTTTCAGTGCTGCCTTAGTTATTGCATATATTATGGAAACATTTGGTGTGAAGTACAGGTAAGAATATTTACTAAATAGCCTATTGAATTTCAGGAATAGGGGATTTGTAAAATAATTAGATGTTTTTAACTATCTTTAAAGCAAATTCTTAGATTCTTCACAGAAATTATTCCCCCCTTTTTAATTCAAGTTTTGTGAATTTTGTTTAAACCATGTTTGTTTAATACATTATACCATCAATATTGCTTTTAAATGTCACATACCAGATATAGCACAAAACAAAATGCTATTTATTTATATCTGGCATGGGGCATTTTAAAGCAGCAGTAAATTTGCCTAAGATATGTATTAGGAATTTCATATGCAATTTCTATATAAAGAATATTTTTGGAAGTTAAGTATGAAAGTCTGATACATGTTGAACACATTCTTTATTGCAAATGTAGACTTGCAGAGAGATTCTAATATATTCTAAGGTCCAACAGTGGAGATAACAATAAACAGCAAATAAAACAATTAAAATTAAGGAAAATATTAAGTAAATCAGAAACCAAATGAAATAGACATGAATGGATAATTTCTTTTTTCTAGGGATGCATTTACATATGTGCAAGAAAGAAGGTTTTGTATTAATCCCAATGCTGGATTTGTTCATCAACTTCAGGTAAAAATATATGTGCCGGTTGATAATGTAGATTTTATTACTAATTGTGTAGGTAGTAATACCTAATTGTCTGAAATGTATCGATGGTCTGATTTGAAAGAAAGGTATTCATCTTTTTTGGGTATTGGTTATATTTTCCATTGTAGCGGGTTATTTTTATTCAAATATATTTACTTGGACATTGAAATTTTGGTTTTTGAATGTGAATGTGAAATTTAAAATACTGAAATGTTTGAAAATGTGAGTGGATAAGCTTAACCAAATATGTAAACTGTATATTACTTAAATATTAAAAGGAATTTTATGATTGTTAATAGAATTTCTAAAATATATGGCAGAGGTAGTTAAGATTCTGGAGCAACCATCAATGAGCTGTCATCTTCAATGACTGCAGGTGTTCTTTAAAGAAACTCCTTTAAAAGAATGAAAACTGTGGTTTAAAGAAAATTACAGCTTTCATTCTTTTACATCCAAATACTGATTCAGGGTCAGGTAGCATATTGGCGACTGCTTGAGCTGTGTGTTATCTATGTATGTGCAATCAGCTTTTACTTGCCTACATGTTCTCCTTTCATTGAAATATTCCAGTAAAGAGATACAGAAGACCAAGTCTTCCTCCAGAGAAGAAGCTACAGTGATTTTTTTTTCCAAGTCTAGATGTAATTTAATCAAGTGGAAATAAATTGCTTCTCTTATTCAAATGTTTCTCAATTTCCTGAAATATGTCTGTTTCCCTGAATTATAATATTTATATGCTCTTGTTGGTTTTTCCATTGGTTGCTTTTTGTCTTAAGGTCTTGATACAGAGTGATTCCTGCAAGTTTTAATAATTCTTCAAGTCTTCTTGTTTTAGGAATATGAAGCCATCTATCTAGCAAAGTTAACTATCCAGATGATGTCACCTCGGCAGCTGGAGCGATCACTCTCAGTTACTACAGGTGAGATCTTAATACAGGTGTATAGCTATAGCTATAACTTTTTTCATATAGGCTGTATGTTCTTAGGATATTCACTGTTAATTTATGAGGGAATTACCTTCTAGAAACATAAAGGTGATATGACAGAGATTAAACATAGAAAGGGCTTGTCTTTGAGTTTATACCATAGTGCAGATAGCCATCTAACAACATTGTTCAAAGTAATTGGGCATATTGGGAAAACAAGCTGGATCAGTAGAAGTAGACTTAAGTCATCTATGCTGTTATCTCAACCATCTGTGAATTAGATTCCTACCCTACCTAGTTGCTGGAAGCAGCCAAATTGTATTTTTGAGGGAAGAGGGTGGTGCCTCCTTCCTTGATCAAGACAGCAGTGTGTTCTCTCCTCAATAAAACAATTCTTAATCTAGCTAGCCCTCAACTGTAAGCAGCATAAAATAAAATAATAAAATAAAATAAAATAATAAAATAAAATAATAAAATAAAATAAAATAAAATAAAATAAAAATTCCCTTTCTAGGGAGAGTGATTGATGAATTAGATTATCTGGACCTTTCTTACCCTGATTTTGGAATTGAGTCTGTAGAGATTCTCAAGTCATCCAGGTCATGGTTGTCCCAAAGGTGCTTTTTCAGGAGGCAACTGGACTTGTTTTTTCTTTGAAGACATTTTGTTTCTCATCCAAAGCTTCTTCAGTTCTGACAGGATAGTGGGGAATGGAAGGATTTATACTCCTTGCAGACAGCTGGTCATTTGCATCCTTTTAGCCGGTCATTGAAGCACTTGGAGGTTTATCTGTGCCCTTTGGAACCAAGTGTTGGACTGAAACTACTGTGTTTCCCCCAAAATAAGACATGTCCCGAAAATAAGGCCAAGCCTGATTTTTGGGGTGGGCGTAAATACATGCCCTCCCCTGAAAATAAATCCGCCAGCAAGCACAGCCGTTTTTGCCATGGATTGCGGCCACTTCTGCAACAGGAAGCCAAGCAATGCACCCCATGTGCTTCGCAGTGGCCTTCCAAAGGGTACTGTAGCAGCAGCTATCCACAATTTTTTTACCCTTATTTCATCCCGACTGTACTGGGCCACATGGGTCAGGATGAAATAAGGGTTAACAAAATGTGGATAGCTGCTGCTATGGTATCCTGTGGAAGGCCGCTGTGAGGCGTGAGTCTCCTGCTGAAGAAGTGGTTGCACCCAAGGAGCGCTTTTGGGAGTGAAGAGAAAGGGGAAGCAATCCCTTGCAAATTCCCGCCCTGCTTCCGCCTCTCCGCTGGGGAACTCCCAGCAGCACCAGACACCCCAAACCCATGTTCGCCTGGCTCCCTTTTCCAGAATGCCCAGCTCTTTATTGAGGGGGGAGGGGGAGAAGCGAGAGGCATGGAGTGAGACAGGGCTCGCTCTTCTTGCTGTCTCTTCTCCCCCTCTCGACGAACATGGCAGGGCTTCCTGTCCCTGCCCCAATTGGATGCAATTTGGGGGTGTTAAGTGGGGAGGGGTGGGGCTGGGGAGACGTGAAATGTGTCTTACTTGCCTTGTAGCTCCATCACGTGTCTTGTTGTCTGTGGGCAAACACGTTGTAGGTAAAAGAAACCTTGCAAGTTCAATCAAACTTCTTGAACACAGCGCAAGCCATGAGGTGGCCACGCTCACTGTCTCCTGCACCCCCAAAATAATAAGATCCCACCGATAATAAGGCCAAGCCCTTATTTTAGGATTCAAAAAAATATAAGATAGGATCTTATTTTCAGGGAAACACGGTATGTTGTTGGCTCTTGTTAGTGACCTTTGGCAGGGTGGGGATGATTATGGCCCCTCTGATTCTGCTGGATTTTTCAGCGTCCCTTAATACCAATTGCCCATGGTATTTGGGGTTGGGAGTGGGAGAATGCTGTCTTTCTGAGTGGTCATTTCCAATAAGTGATGATGAATGGGGAGAAACTAAGCCCCTTGTAGCTTCATTGAGACCCTGAAAGGCTCTTTGGTGTCTGTTTAACATTTATATGAAGCAACTAGGAAAACTCATGCTCGAATAAGGTGAGTATCTTAGGTATGCTGATGATCCTTCATTATATAGAGAGCCAATTTGGTGTAGTGATTAAGATGTTTGCCTAGAAACCAGGAAACTTTGAGTTCTAGTCCCAGTTTAGGCATGAAAGCCAGCAGGATGATTTTGGGCCAGTTTCTATCTCTCATCCCAACCCATTTCACAGGGTTGTGAAAGTGAGGAGGAAGGAGTATTATGTTTGCTGCCTTGAGTTATTTATAAAGTAATAAAGGTGGGATAAAAAAAGTCTAATAAATGAAAATGAAATAAATGAAACTTATCTTCAGTCTGGGCCAGATGGTGATCAAATGCCTAGAGACTGTTATATGTGGATGAGAAGAAAAAAGCTTAGACTGAATTTTACTAAAACACATGGCAACAGACTTTGAAGTAAATTCAGTCAACAGATCAACTCTAAATAGGTTTGCATTTTCCCAAAGAAAGCTGACCTGCCTGCAAGTTGGAGGTCTTTGCATGAAGCTGGTTGCTTCAAAGGAAAAATGGAAGCCACAGCCAAGTTGGGTCTTGCAGTTACATATTATCTGCCAGTTTTAGTGTTTCCTGGATCAGGAAGCACTTGCCACCACATGCTGGATTATTGCAATGCATTTTGCAGGGGGCTGCCCTTGAAGACCATCCAAAAGCTTTAACAGATGCAACAAGCAAACCTGGGTAGTTATCGACACCTGGGGATTCACCTCTGTAACACTACTATAGGTAGTACTTGCTTACCAATCCTCTTTCAGCATACAAAGTTTAAAGGTACTGAACAAGTATTTCATGAGGCCAGTCTGCATTATGTGATTCAAACTCTTGACAAAAGCTCACATTTATAGTGATATGCTAACATACTTGTGAAGAAGGCACAGAAGAGTCTGAACTTCTTGAGAATGCTTAGGAAGATAAATCTATCTCAGCATCTACTTCTGTCCTACTATTGCAGCACCATTGAGTGTGTCCTTGCATGGTATGGGAGCAGCTCTGTAGCGGACAAAAAAGCTCTACAGAAAATCATTAAAACTGCCCAGAATATCATTGGACTCTAGCTACAAGCCCTGGATGACATCTTGAATCTCGCTGTTTGAGAAAATTGCCTAATATTCTCAAAGACTCTTCCCATCCTGCTTACAATCTTTTTGGACTGTTGCCGTCTGGCAGAAGATACCGAACAATTAAAACTCGGACCACATGTTTTCTGAACAATTTTTATCCCAGAGCTATAATTGCACTCAGCAATGAACTAAAGGGCCACCATCAGTTAGCTGTTGGGCAGTATTACTTAGTCTGTTGTGTGGATGTTTGGGTGTGGGGAATTGTGGGTGGGAGTGTGTTTGGGGATTGTTATGTGTGTTGGACCTGGTCTTTGGGTATTAAGTGAATTTCGTATGGGTATATCATGTATACACATACAATGACAATAAAGTAGTAGTAGTTCTTATTATTCTTATTATTGTGATTTGTGGCCTGCACTGGCTTATCACAAGCCAGGTAAATGGAGAAGCTGGCAAGGAAGGTTGCAAGTCACTCTCATAAGTCACTTCTGCTGCTTTTCCTCCCAAGGAGCTCCTGGGCAGCAGAGTTGAGTGCAGGTCTCTTGACAGGCAGATGACTGCCTATCTGGCTGTACTTATGCCAGTGTCTACCATTTGGCCTTCCTGCGTTCATGCCATCCACCCTCCAGGAGCACCATTCCTAGCCTTCCTATATTAGCACTGCACTGTCCACCCAGCCTTCCTGTGCTTGCATCACAGCCTTCCCCACTCTCATGCCAGCGTGTTTGCGAGCCACCTAAGGAAAGGTTTGTTATGATTGGGACTTGCAGTTTCCAGCTGGCTTCCCTACTAACTTTGCTTATTGGAGGTCAACTAGAAGTTGCAAGTCACGTGAGGCCCTTAAAGATCCATGGTAGTCATTTAACAATGGCAACAGTGACTACTGGGACTGCCATTGCTAAGCAATGTGATCACATGATATTACACTTTACAAATGCATTGCATAGTGATGGAAATTCTGGCCCCAGTTGCCGATATTATGAGGAAAACTCTACTTTGGAAGCCACAATGGCTGCCAGTTAGCTTCTGAATGCAGTTCAAGTTGCTGGTTGTCACCTTTATAAATCTTCATGGCTTGGATATCACTAGGACTACCTTCTTGAGATTGACTCTGCCTTTCCCATAATATATTAATATTGTGAACCATTCAGTGCCTTCAGAAATGGGGCAGAATGTGAATTCTAGCTGTAACTGTTGCCACAGTCATATTTAAAACAAAAAAGCAAAGAAAAAAAATGAAAAAAAGTGGTTTATGATATGAATTAAGGTAAAACTTCACTAAAGAGACTTTCTGATTGAGGTTCTGAGACATCTGGGGGAGAGAAATGACTTTCAAAGAGGAGAGAGATGTACCATATTTTTTGGAGTATAAGACGCACCAGAGTATAAAATGCACCTTAGTTTTTGGGGAGGAAAATAAGAAAAAAGCTGATTAGCAGGTGGATTGGCCTCCCGGAATATTCCCAATCAGCTGTTCCCAGAGGTGAATTTTAGCAACAGGTTCCTTGGTTGTGAGCTCTGTGCCTTGCTTTTTTTTTTTTTTCCCTGCCTCTGAAACTGAGCTTCAGAAAAAAAAAGCCTCTGAAGCTCTGTTTAGGGGCTTTTTTTTCTGAAGCTCTGTTTGGGGGCTTTTCTGAAGCTTCGTTTCTGATGGTTTCTTCAGCCTCTGAAACCTCCATTTGAGAAGCTGGGCGGGGCTACATTTGGAGTATAAGACGCAGCCAGATTTTCACCCTCTTTTTGGGGAAAAGGGTGCGTCTTATACTCTGAAAAATATGGTAGGTTAGATATAAAACAAGTTTTGCACAGTAAGTAGATTATCTGTTTTTAAACTATTTCATCTACTGTGTGCAGCAGCTGCCAAAAAAGCCAACACAGTTCTGGGCTGCATAAACAGAGGGATAGAATCAAGATCACATGAAGTGTTAATACCACTTTATAACGCCTTGGTAAGGCCACACTTGGAATACTGCATCCAGTTTTGGTCGCCACGATGTAAAAAAGATGTTGAGACTAGAAAGAGTGCAGAGAAAAGCAATAAAGATGATTTGGGGACTGGAGGCTAAAACATATGAAGAACGGTTGCAGGAACTGAGTATGTCTAGTTTAATGAAAAGAAGGACTAGGGGAGACATGATAGCAGTGTTCCAATATCTCAGGGGTTGCCACAAAGAAGAGGGAGTCAAACTATTCTTCAAAGCACCTGAGGGTAGAACAAGAAGCAATGGGTGGAAACTAATCAAGGAGAGAAGCAATTTAGAATTAAGGAGAAATTTCTTGACAGAACAATTAATAAGTGGAACAACTTGCCTGCAGAAGTTGTGAATAATCCAACACTGGAAATTTTTAAGATGTTGGATAACCATTTGTCTGAAGTGGTGTAGGGTTTCCTGCCTGGGCAGAGGGTTGGACTAGAAGACCCCCAAGGTACCTTCCAACTCTGTTATTCTATTCTATTCTATTCTATTCTATTCTATTCTATTCTATTCTATTCTATTCTATTCTATTCTATTCTATTCTATTCTATGTATGTTCAACGTGGATATTTTTATATAAAATTGTTTCATATTTTAAGAATAAATTCTGAAGGAATTTTTAATGTGCCAGATAAAATAAAATACTTAAAATGTCTGATTCTTATCAAACTATTTTTTTTCCTAGAAAACATCTTTCTTACTGCCTAATCTCTTGAATTTTACTGCCTGCTTCATAGGAAGTCTGAAACGAACACATGAAGAGGAGGAAGAAAGCAGTGTACAAGCAGCAGCTCAGAATGGTTGACAGCTGAAGATACCTGGACTTGATTGTTGGGAGTTTTATAGCAGCTTCTAATCTTGGCAAGATGAACAACCTGATATGAATTTAAAAATGGAAGAAGATTTTAACTTCCTTATGCAAACCTGTTCCTTCAGTAGCATACAAGGCAACATTTTTAAGGTATTAGATTCCTTGACTGACTAGAAGGCACTGATTGTTTTGTTGTTTTGTTTTTTTACACTTTATAGTTTTACCCTTACCCCAAAGTTTTGGACTTGCAAAGAGGTATTATTGCAATAATGCACTTTTCATACTTGAAATTTATTTGTATTGATAAAATTATTACTTAAGCAAAACGTGTTGGGAGATTATTATTTATATCATTTTATGTAATTTATAAAAAGAGTAAAAAGAAAAAAATACTTAAATGGGTTGTATTTTCCATTTTCTAAATTTAGGCCTTCAGGCAGAAGAAAATAGATTAAACTGTTATGATTATCTTGAAATAAAAATAGTAGGGATCATTATCACTGATATATTAAAATAGAAAATGTATATTTTCTTTCAAATAAAGAAAACATATTTTTGTCTACACTTGGCTTCCAGACAAAAGGCAAGAGTAAGACAATTTTTCTAGTAGGAATCGACAAAATATTCAAGCAGACAAATATCGATATATAATCATTGACCCTTCAAGCTAGACATAATCCGTTATCTGTATCTTTTTTCAGTATTTCGTTCTGTTTTTCATCCCTAATATCTCAGGGTTGTTATTTTTGTTGCTAGTGAAATATCCTTCAAAATTCACTTGATGAATGCTAAACTGCAAAGATCTGAATCAAGTAATCAACAATATTTTTAGATACAATTGAAAGCAGTGGGCTTTTAGAAAAAATATCCAATGTCTGCTTATACTTTGATTCCATACAACCTTCAAGGAGATCAATGGAACATATATCTATATCCATTCAGCCCAAACCAAAATCTTTAGATGCACTGTTTGAAGTTTTAAAAAGGCTAGTATTGCTTTTCTTTTTCTGTCTATTTAGCAAATGAGTTGCAGAAATTGTATGCCCTTTCCTTCAGCGCTATTGTAACTTCAAACGGTCATTGAAAGAAAGGTGGTAACTTGTGAACTATCTGTATTATAAAATGACAATGACTGACATTTATGTCATTTCAACAAATTACCATTGGCAATTTCAATTTATCTTCATAAGAAAATTTTGGGAGACTTTCATATATATTTTAGTACATGTGACAATCTAGAGGCCAATTTAAATGCCCTTGTTGTGATGAGAAATGAGTTCATGTGTTTTACCCAAAGAAAAACCAACTTTACCCAATTTGGGATAATATACCCAGGTTTCGGAAGCATTTTATTTCAATCAGAATTTGAAACACTGATTATTCTGCTTAGGATGGGGATGGTTGATGGAACATGTGCTTCCAACATCCAATAAGAGCAGAATTTAGAAAAACATATAATAGCTGTAAAAATATAATTTGGAGAAAATCCTTGTATCTGACTAATTAAACAGCACTTGGACAGCCCAAAATAAATTGATAGTCTTGGCAGGTGGAAATACACATACACCCCCCTCCCCCAAATGTACCCTTTTCTCCATTGATATGTGAAACTGAATCAGCAATTTTCATAAGACAATGAACTCATGTTTAGTTGTACAGTTCAATTTATGATTCTTCACAGAGAATGCTGCTTCTACCCTTTCTCCCAAAAATAAGACATCCCCTGATAATAAGCCCAAACGGGCTTTTGAGTGCATGGCAATAAGGCCAAGCGTTTATTTTGGGGTTCAAAAAAAATATAAGACAGGGTCTTATTTTCGGGGAAACACGGTAATTTGAGAAGTAATATAATATTCCTTATCCAATATTCATTTAAAACAGATCACTTTAATAACATTTCCCAAATTATAAGATATAAAATATAAGAGAACAATACATCAAAATAATCACAAACCCCATTTATTTAGGTTTCACAATATTTTTTTTGTAAAATATTGAATAAATAATATTCAAATACCTTCAGAATTAAAGTATCAAAATATGAAATGGAATAATTATCCCTATTTTCTGTAGCTATCTGTGATTCAATTTTTGAAGCTAATTATTGTAGTAGACTTTACCACATAACCTCATTTATAATGCCTATTATAGTTATTTCCTTCAAAATTACAGGGAAATGTGGAATTGTTCTTGTTACCATCCAATAATATGCAGGTGTGCTAAAAGTATTACTCTTCTGGCCTATCTGCATTCCTCTAGAAGTTCTCATTGTTCAACTAGAATTTTGCATTTTGAGTTTTAGGGGCATATGGATGTCTTGTACGTCAGAAGCTCTCTTTAAAAACTTTTCTGCAGAAACAGAGCCCACTTTAGACATAGCCCTGGTTACTTTTAAAGGATGGATAACAGAACATGGTATATGTATAATGAAACAAAGTGCTAAATTATTTCTTCTAAAACAAAAAATGAAAGCATAATGAAAAGTTTTTGTAGGCTCTACTGAGTACATTAGCAGACAATAATTATACTTAATGCAAATAAGATTTTAAGCACAAAATATCTCTGAAACTACGGTATATATTTTACATAAAGTATATATTTAAAAATTGATAAATTTTGCATATCCAAGTTTTGCTTCAATTTGTGAAATGGTTCAAAACAGACTTCCCAATGTTTTGGGAAACAGTACTGACTGGGGATGGTAAGACCTTTGGTTGAACATATGTAAAGGGCACCAAGTTGGAAAAGGTGAAGATGAGGTATTTCAATGTATCAGCCCAAGCATAGAATGCCAGTTGTAATAATTTATCTCCATTGTGAGTGCAATAGAACCAATAAAAGCAAGCTACACATCTATACTAGGGATTATCCATTTTGAAGTGCATTAAAAGTCAACATAAAAGATAAAACTTGCAAGTTTTTTCCTTGTGACAAAAAAATTACAAAAACATTTCCAGCATACTAGTTACTGTTCAGCTGCCAACAAAAAGCAGCACATTACAGAAAAGTGTAGGGTAAGGAAACAAAACCCATCAAATTACTTTGGGCTAGAAAGCATCCTTACCTTGCAAAGATGGCTCATGTCGTAGCTATCAAAAACAATGTACTGGCTGAATAGGAAACTTCTTATAATAGGTTATCTTGGTAACAAGGAAACCTAAAATCAAAATCTGCAGCATAGTAGTCTCATATCTATTCATTATTTATTTGCAGGGAATTTGCTTTCCAAAAAGACAAGTCAGTAGTACAAGTTCCTCCACCAATAGTTGATTAAAAGAGATGACAGCAGGAAATTCTTTAATTGAAGAACCTTTGATACATATAGTTTTCTTCAGATACTGAGTATCCAAACTTTGTATAAAAAGCTACATTTTTCGGCAGACACTCTAGAGTAATTTTGTAGCAATTTAGTCTCTTGCTTAGCAATGTAAGAGTTGACATCAATCTTTAAAAGAGACAATAAAAAGAAATAAGATTAATTTTGCAGGATGTGAGGACAACTATTTGAGACTGCATCTAGTAAGGGGGCATGTCTATTTATACCCACTACTATTACTATCAAATGATAGCTACAATGACACTGTTGGACAAACTTTAGAGACTGGAAACTTGCTTCCTTAAAAGGAAGCAGCTGGCTAGAATGAAACTAGTTTTGAATTACCTGCAAAGTGCTACCTATATGCCAGGTGAGTACCAGAGGTTTGGCATGTAAAATGTGTTTGCTCACAGAATCTTGTTAGCATTTAAGAGGCCTCTAGACATTCTTTAAAAGTTCCTAATTATAAGTGATCACAATTATGAATTACTTACAGTTTCCCAAGCTGTTTTCCTCTGCAATCTCCACTTACAACAACATCTTCTATTCTGCCCCTCTGAAAATAAGTTAATACCATTTTAGAAGGTCAAGTTCCAGAATGTATCCAGAATGCGTACTTTTTCTTCAGTGTACATACCTTTGCGCATGAGTGAGTGAACTTATGTTCTATGACTAAGGTTGCAGTAGCTACAATCGCTCCTAGCTTAGTATCTTCCACAACTGTAACATAGTAGTCCCCAGAACTCCGCATGTGTTCGAAATTTTCTGTGGAAATGTAGGCAGGAATACGAATACTATTGGTAATGGATTCAACAGTTCCTCAGTATCAGGCTTTCTTGCAGCTCTGTCATGTTTGCTAGCTCAGGATGCACTGCACCTGAACTGGGACAAGCAGATGAATAGGATTGTGAGAGGATTCTATGGGAAAGGCAAGCATGTGCATTGACAACGTGGTCAAATTGGCAGACTGCCCACAAACTAATTACTTCAGTTGCTATCTAAGCCAGAGGTTTGGAGCCTAGGAGCCTATTGATCCCTCACTCCCACAATCCGCCTACAACACAGAGAATAAAAAATGGGCAATTTTTTTAGGGGTGGGTTCTGGGCAAAATAGGTGTTTTATCCTCTTCCAACCCATGATCAAAATACAGGAAGCTTTAAGTGGCAATGTAAACTACTTTTCCAAACTTTTAAAAGGGGTATCTTAAGGAGTTAATCACTATGACATTTCTGCCACTGAATTTGACTATCCATTTTTCCAAATAGCAAAAAATTAAAGAGATACTCACCAAGGAATTGCTGGGGGCTAACAATTCCAGTTTCAGTCAGTTGACCTAGAACTTTTAAAAAGCCTAAAAAAAAATGTTTTCATACTTTAGGATGTCCTTAGACAAAGCCATAAATAGAGTACAGAATGAAAATAAAACTCCACAAATAATATAATAGAACCAACACCATGTCATTCTGCATAACAGTAATAAATAAACCCCACAAAAATATTTAAAGATGCAGAGAATAAAAATATTCAGATTCTGTTGTATCTTTTAAGCTGAATAGGGACCACAGGGTCATAAAAAGGTTTGTTTTTTTTAATGCTACATATTCTCAGCTTCAAAAGGTTACTGTTCTCCACTCAAAAGTCATTATCATCTGAATTGTTTGAATTTTCTCTGGATTAAGAGAACAAGTGTTTTGAAGCTTATTCCTTTTACTCTGCTAATGGAATCTAGCAATTCTAAGGTTTATGTCAATAAACTTTCAATTTCACACAATTATTCCTATTTAATTCAACCACAAAACATAGTTCAAAGTAAGTAAATACGGTACCTCTGTTAATGTCAGCACTGCAAAGAGGTCTTAAAACTAAACCCTCTCCTGGATCCTCCGGAGAAATAGCAGGAGAAAATGTCGCAGTATTTTGGGTCCAATCAAGTTCTTTAAGAAGGTGAGGATCATACATTGGTGTGCTCTCAAGTTTTTTTATTGCAGCAGGCATCATGGCAACTGAAATTGAAGCAAGAACCATGGAAAGTGAATTACACCTTAATTCACACATTTGCCAATAATGTAAAATTGGAGAAGGGACTCTATCATTTAATTACTTTTTTAACACATTATCATTCACAATAACAATTCACAAATATTTTTCAATTCATCTTCAGTATATCTCCACTGATCACTTTACCTTGTGCAAAATCTTTTCAAATTAGCATCCACTTTCTGGTTAAGAAACTTGATATAAGTACTAGAATACATAAAGGATCATTTGAACTAGTGTCTATGTGCAGAGAAAAAATATAGACCTGGGGTTCCCTTCTTGTTTAAATTTTAGCTACCTAGCTCATTTTTGCGTTAAGATATTAAACTATGATACATTCCACTCAATAGTTGGGCAAGGATGGCTATGATGCAATAGAAAGTAAATATTAATGCAATATTTACTTGTTATAAGACATATTTGTTGAAGTAAAGTATAACAGGATCTCATGTTTAAACATTCCAATTGTATAATTTATATATAAATATACATATACCTATGGATGTACGTACGTACACACACGTCTATGCGTGTATTTTTCCTTTTGAAGCATATATATATATATATATATATATATAATTTGTCTGTGTAAGTTTTCACGGGTATATATGTGTGTACAGGTGATATCTCGGGTTTCTTCCCGTGTAATTGCAAACATATCTTTGGAAGTATTGCCGCGACGTTTCGATGAAATCTCATTCATCATCTTCTGGCTGATGTTCTCGGTTTGGTGCCTATGGATCACACAGTTTGCCCATAGGCACCAAACCGAGAACATCAGCCAGAAGATGATGAATGAGATTTCATCGAAACGTCGCTGCAATACTTCCAAAGATATGTTTGCAATTACACGGGAAGAAACCCGAGATATCACCTGTACATACATACATACATACATACATACATACATACATACATACATACATACATATATATATATATATATATATACTGGTATATGTGTGTGTGTGTGCACACGCGGTGCAGCAAGGACTTTGCTACAAATTATATTTACTACCTCGTCAGATACATTTATTTGCAGAAAAAAAGAATAAAACAAGTAGGGTAATATTAAACTGAGTCATTTTGATGTAGCGATTTAAGGTACTAGGCTAGAATCACAGAGACTTAAATTCTAATTCCTAGTCCTTTATTAGGCACAAAGACAACTGGGTAAGTAGGGCCAGTCATTCATTCAGCTCCAGTAAGAAGGCAAGGGTAAACCACTTCCAAAAATCTTGCCAAGAAAGTTGCACTTACCAAGAGTCAAGAATGACTTGACGGCATTGGCAAAATGCAGTTTTATTCTTTCCCCATTTGGAATAAGCCTCTTTGAACCAACTGGGATTTATTTTTACCCAATACTACACCTTCATTCTTTCCAATGCAACAGGATGTTGAAAATATATTACATAAGAGAAATCAGGACTATCCTCCTCTGTAAACAATCTAATACAACATTTTTGTGGTAGGAGACACCATAGAATGAAAGACTGAATTAAGGAAGGTTCATGGGAGAAAAAGAAATTAATAAAAAAAAATCTCAATGTAGCCCCATGGCATGCAATAGCTCAGCACAGTGCCACCTCCATTCAGAGAATATGTAAAGTAGGTACGATGACCATCAGTTCTTTGATCACCACAGATAAAGCACAAATGGCTTGACATTCAGACAACCTTTCAAACTGAACCTGAAATATAACTGATTTATGCTTATTTTTAGCAACTCTTTAATTAAGCATCTTATGTACAAGGCAGGAGTTGGGAGAGGTACAATTCACAGACATCTAACCAATTACAGAACGGAGAGCAAACTCAATTGCAGTTCCAGAAGACTACAAGCAAGACAATATGGTCCATGAATGAACAGCTTCTCTTAATTACAGAATGCCACATACAAAGACCAGGATTGGAAGACCACAAAAGCTATTTCTTTGCCTGTGTTTAATTACTGCATTTCCATGCAAGTTTTGAAACCAAGTACTCTTTTAAGAGTGGTTTATGATGTGTCATGGCAGGAATAACTTTTTATAGGATTTTTTAAAAAAATCTCTATTTCGAAAGAAATTTTGAGGATATTTATCTAATTGATACGCCACCAATTTCATTTTGAGAAGCATCTGGGCAGTTTACGCAGCACAGGATAAAAGATAAAAGTCTTGTAACAATTTTATTAAAGGACATGGAAGCATCTGTGGGGTCCTTGATGCTCTCTGAGTTTGGTTCCAACCAGGGAACCATTAAGACCACTCCCACCAATACTAGCAGGGCAAGCCACTAGTATATAAAAAAGAATAAACTCCACTCCTTACTAGCATTAATGGGGTTACCCATTTTGGTAATGAAAGAAAACAGCCAAAGTCTGAGAGCACCACAGTTCAATCCTGAGCTACAAATATTCTGTGTATCTGGTGTGCACAAGCAATGGAAAAGGTGGAGAAAGCAAACAAGGAAATGGACTGCTATAATTCTGCATTCTTATTTGTCAGATACTTGAGAGTTAACTAGTTATGTACAAACTGATTATAAACGACAGAGAAAACTGCTTTTCCTGGGCTCCCATTATGTGATCCATAGCATTACAGATAGACCAGAAGGTGGACCTTTAGAAGTCTTGACTGCTCATAGATTCTTAAACCTCTGTGAAAAAGAGAGAGAGAGAAAGCAACAAGCGAACCTTGCCATTATAGCTTTTAAGGATAATTTAAATATTGAATATAAGGATAATTTAAATAACGTGCGAGGCTCACCCAGGATGCCTTCCAGGATCCCGGGTGGGGTGGGGTGGGGTGGGTTTTTTTCGGGCATCTCAATGAACCCGGAGCGACCTCTCGGGTCCACCAAAGGCCCAAAGGCCACCCGGGAAGCTAGAAACCCGCTTAGGACTCCTCCTCATCGAAGCTCCATTCCGATCCCGCAGGAATCCGGGAGAAACCCGAACTGCGGCGTTTGCCTGGCCGTTCAGAGGAAACTTTCCCCCCCTCACACAATCAGGAGGAACGACACGAGGCGCTACTGAGGACAAAGTCAGACCCGAGGAAAGGAAGGCGCTCTGCACATGGTCAGAGGCGCTATTGTTAACCGGCGAGCGCACCTTCCGTTGGGAAAACAGATAACGGGGCTAGGAGCGTCGCCCGCGAGAGGTTCCCTCTTTTCCCGCCTCACCATCTCCCCCATCCACCCACCCACCGCACCACCGGGCGCGCATGTCAGACACTCACCCCCTAACGGACTCCCTCGCTCGCGCTTCTCCTGCGTCGCGCGCACTCTCCCGCTCCCCCACGATACCGGCTTCCAGGCAAGCTCCGGCTAACCTCTCAGCGCGCAGGCGCAACTCAACCGACGTGGCAACTCTGGGAGAGCGGTGCGCAGCTTCTCCTTTCAGACACAAGGGTGGTGAAAGCGACCAATCGGAAGCCTCCATCGTTGCACCGCCTCACTTCGTTACCCTCGCGAGGGGGAGGAATGGTATATGCCCGTCCACCCGGGGGCGCGCATGCGTGGCAGTTTTTTTTTAACGTTTGGTACGTTATTTCCCCGTTGGTTTTTTAAATCTCTCCCCCCCCCCCCATCACATCCTGATTACTATTTTGGAGTCTCGCATTTATTTTCCCTTCATATAAAATGGTCTCAGGAAGTACATACCGTTTCGCCACAGTCATGCGGACTCTTGGTGGGTATAGCATTTCCCCCCACCCCCCATTCAGTCGTTTCCGAGCCTCGGAGAGTGCCTGCAGTTTTCTTAGCAAGGTTTTCCTTAGCCGCTTTAAATTATACCACTGTAAAATGGTTTTGAGTTGGCGGATTTTAAACCGAAATTAAGCCTATAAGGTTATTGGACTTCAACTCCCATAATTCCTGTTTAGCCTTGTCGTTGTTCACGCAGGCAAGGAATTCTGGGAGTTGTGGGCCTGGTCGGTGATGAAAAATCTCAATGACCACTAGATGGCAGCAAAGAGTCAGAGTTCGCTGTATTCCTTGCCTTCTATTTGTAGCGGTTACTGGGATATTTGCACCCCAGATTTGATATGGTATGGTGTGATTATAGTATGTGCATCTGCACAGTTCATGCTAGATTCATAGGATGTGCGCAATTAAGGGGAACCTTCCCCAACTTGGTGACATTCAGTTGTATTGAAATATATAATACCCACTATTTTGGCAGTGGTTTGTTCTCCAAGCTTGTTTCAATTTAATTTCTGAACGTTTGGTTACCACACTAGGTAACATCATCAGCTGAATTTTCTTGTCCTATTCTCAGTTTATAAATGTCTTGTGCTGCCAACTTATTTTATTGGATTATTAAGCAAAGGCATGATTGCTTAATATTTAAATGGAGGACCATCTAGAAATCCCAGGTTGGAAATCCAGAGACCGAAAGGAAAGCAATAGCAAATCACTTCTGTAAGGTTGTCAAGATAATTGCAGTTGCAGTCTTATAGCATTTTTTTTTATTCAGACCTCAAAATCATCGTAATGTATACTACTGATCATTATTGTTATTTATCTTCATGATTGCTGATAAGTTAACTTGTCACAGCCCAGAGTTACATGTGAGATGGGTGTCCATATAAATGTTCAAATAAATAAAATGAATAAATCAAGCTGAAGCTGAGTTCCACAGCATCTTTACCTTTTTATTATTTTAATCTGAAACTTAGGACAAGCATATAACCTACCTGTGAGCTAGTTCCTTAGCTGGCATATAGAAGCATGAATAAATGTACATAACAGTTTAGTAGTTCCATGATGGATTTCTTCCTTACATCCTTTCTGCGTCTTTCATCTTGTACTATTTCTTCATTCTCATGAGTCACCTATTACTATGGAAACATCCAAAATGATTCAACTTTTGATGTAGACAATCCATCAGCATAACCCAAATATTCATTTTTGGACTAGGCACACCCAAAAGATCCCTGCTCTTTCTCCCACAGAGTTCAAATATTATTTGTAAACTCTATGGAAACCGTAAACTAGCCTGCCTTTGCGTTGATACTTTCCAGTTATAATGGACTACATTTCCTATCATTATCAGCCTCCATAAATGTTTATTCCATAAATTATCAAACAGGACCCTGTAAAACAGGGGTTTCCAACCTTGGCCAACTTTATGACTTGTGAACTTCAGCTCCCAGAATTCCTCAGCTAGTGTGTGCTGACTGAGGAATTCTGGGAGTTGAAGTCCACAAGTCATAAAGTGGTCAAGATTGGAGACCCCTGCTATAAAGGATGAAACTCATTAGTAGAATCCAAGGATTGAAGGATACAAGATACTCCAAAGGGAAACGCACCAGAGGCCAATGAAACAGGAGTGGCCTTAATTTCCTGACAACGAGAATGGTTAATAAATGGAATAGCTTGCCTCCAGAAGTTCTGGGAGTTCCATCAGGTTCTATCCTACCCTATCCTATCCTATCCTATTTTCTATTGTTGATTAATTTGAGCATGAGGACACAATTGAGATTGTTTGGATAAGAATATAAGAAAGGGGAAAATATTGTGAGTGTGGGGAGGGAGAGGTTGCTATAGATCAGGTGTGGGCAACTGTGGCCCTTTTACAACCTGTGGACTTTTTAAATTTGATTTATATGCCACCCTTCTCTGAAGACTCAGGGCGGCTTACAATGTGTTAAGCAATAGCCTTCATACTTTTGTATATTTATACAAAGTCAGCTTATTGCCCCCACAAACTGGGTCCTCAATTTACCTACCTTAGAAAGGATGGAAGGCTGAGTCAACCTTGAGCCTGGTGAGATTCGAACATGAAGTAATTGCAGACAGCTGGATGTTAATTAGGGTGCTTAGTCTGCAGAGCTATCCAGGCTCTTCAACTTCAACTCCCAGAATTCCTGAGATAGGTTGTAAAAGGGCCACAGTTGCCCACCCCTGCTATAAATTTATCAAACTAGGCAGATCTCATGAACCATATTATAGAACATTTGTGGAGGTGAAACCTAGTGATGGGAATGGGAGATTCAGATATTGTTAGAAAAAACCAAGATGGCAGGGTTTCCAAAATATCTCACTAATCTTGCTGATAGTTTCATTTTCTAGAAAGCTGAAGAATAAACAAGGGGATCTGCCAGATTCAAGTCTAACCGATAGGGAAGAGTTTGTTGAAGAAATAAAGACAGTTGCAACCTTGGGGGAAGTGATTGTATTATTATGGAGTTTAGCATATTACTGAAAGAGAAGTTAGAGCATAGACATATGCGCAAACTAGATTTCAAGACAGCCAATTTCAAACTTAAAAGAAATTCTAGGACGATCCCATGGACCAAAATCTATTTTGTGACATCAGATTTTTTTATGAAACTCACCCAATTTTGTAAGAGGGAAAAAGTAACACCCATACAATATATTTATCTTTTGCTATGGATACTGATTTCTGGACTGCAGATTCTGTGTGACATTTTTCCACAACTTAATGTCTCACAGATTTTTGGAGTTAAAATTTCCATCCGCCTCATTAATTATGACCACCACATTGTGCGGATTAATAGAAATTATGATTTTAAAAGCTAGAGTAAGAAAAGCTACATTTTTGTTTCATGTTTTAATTCTCAAATACATTCCCTCCAATGGGAAATATTTGTAAGTGCCTTTAAAAATTCTCCATAGGAATCACATGTGCCAGATAGATGGCATTTTCATCCATTTCCTGGAATAGCTGACATTTTAAAACATTCTCTCCTGTTTCAATGAACTTCTTAATAGGAAGATCTCCAACCCTAACTGATCTCTGCTAAATTTTTCTTAAGGATAGAAGTTTTGCAATAGGGGCTTAGTAAAAGGACTTCATCCAAAGAAATATAGGGTGGAGTCACAGAAACATACATACTCCTTAATGATACCTAGTACACTGTTTCTCAAACTTGGCAATTTCCAACTGTGTGGACTTCAAATCCCAGAATTCCATAGCCAACATGGCCCTCATTAAGAATTCTGGAAATCGATTGACATACCTGGAAGTTGCTGTGGTTGGAAAACATAGGTTTGGTCCAAGTCAGAAAAGCCATCACTGAAACACCTTGGTTATTTCTATAGAACAATCTAATAGCTGGAAGAATAATGAGCATTTAGTCCTTAATTTTTACACAATTATATTGCAAATGTCAAATAATGATCGAGTTCAAATATTCTAAACCTGGGATTGATTTTACACAATATGGTAAATCATATGGTTTCTTTGGTTGTGATGTGAAGTGCTGCGTGAAGTCGGCCACCATGCTCTGTAAATACGGTAATTCAAAATGGAATTCAACTTCCTGAATTTTTCCCAAAACAAAATTCCCTTAGGAACAAATAAACTTTCTGATCCTACTAGAGTGGGATTGGGGAAGTTAAGGGGTGGGAGGAAACAGGAAATACCATGAGATTCCATAAGAGAGGAATTTGAGATAAACTTAATCTACACTGCCTTTATGGTCCAGGCATCTGTTGCTACATTTATCATTTCCTTGGGTATCAAGTATAACTGAATGGCAAAAACTATTTTTTCTTCTTTTATATCTTACATCACTTAAAGAAGCTAAATGAAAATGTCTGTTCCAATTCTACACGAATTGTTAATGATTTAATGTCCAGACAAGAATTTTGGTAGAAGATGGCCAAATTGCAGTAGCAGTTTTGTGAATCATACCTAACTTGCCACTATGGATGAGTCTTAGTTCAACAGGAAAAGTAATGAGGAGATGAAGGAAAAGGTAATCTGGAAAGAAAGCATATTTGATCGACAAGTTGTCTGCCTATAACTCTGGAACAAGAAATATCATTAACTGACCACTGCGGTTTATGATCATGAATCCTAAGAACCAGCTAATTATTGCATTCAGGCAGGATCATCCCTGGAAGGCTGCATTGTTCCTCTGAGGGGATGAGCCTTGTCCCACCATCCAGGATTTATCCAGAATACGAGGTGCCTATGATACGACACAAGCAGAAACATACAAAAATCCTGTTTACATGGAGAAAAAATCTTGTGTTCCCAAAAAACAATTACACCATGGTTTTGAATGCTGGGGAAAATTTTACATTCCCAATTAGAAGTTTCCCAATTCCACACAATCAGTAACAACTGTTCAATTATTCCATTGTAAACAGATACCCAGAATGAAACACGAATGTAAGACCTCAAAAACAGCTCACTGGGATAATTTTATAACTCCTTATTACTCACTGCAGACTTGCTTCATTGTGGTTTGTGCAATGTGCTGCAAGTAGCTGGAGTCATATAATGCATTATAACAACATAAAAGAAATTGTGTTAAAGCTTAGGGGGTTGAATGAAGTTCCCATTTAAAAGCATTTAGGGACCAAAATTCATAAGTGAAATGTCTTTCATCCCAATTTGACTTTTTTATCTTGTCTACTCCAGTGTTTCTCTAGTTAAATTAGAAAAGTTTTATCATTGTATTTATGCAACTAAATGAGATGGTGCAGTTCATATTATAGTGATAATAGCCATTTGACATTCTGCAGCATTCTTTCCCGATCTGGTGTTCTCCAGTAGTGCTGGGACTATTGTTTCCAAAATTTGGGAATTCTGAAAGTTGGGAGTCCTCATATATCTAGGAATGTTTCATAGATTGCTTCTGTCAAGAAAAATACACAATGCTCCCTTTAGCCCAATTGTCAATAAACACACAGCTAGCCTAAAAACCCAACTCTCTGAGACTCCTTCTAAATTTCTTAACAACACTAAATGAAGTTTACACAGTGGGATTTACTTTTAAGTAGACCCATTTAAAATAGCACACTGCATCAGTAATAAATAAAATAGGTTGACTGTGCCAGTACTACTGCTTGTACCTCTGAGATAGTAGCAACAAGGCTTGCAAGGGAATATCCAGATTACAGATCCTGCCTCACATAGAACATTATAAACATTTTTGGAGTACCACTGAGATTGGCTGTGCTTGTGGCATGCAGGCCAAAATGTTCCAAATTTGATGATCTTTGTCTTTATCATTAGTAAAGAAAGGCTATATGTGGCGTGGCTACAATTAAAGTGGTATGTTAGCTTACTTAAAGAAAAATTAATAATCATGTGTGATGTGCACCATATGAGACCCAGTCTTACGACTCTAGTAGAAAGAAGTCAACCACAGTTTATACTGGCATACTTTTTGGCCAGCATAAAGACTGAAAGAATACAATCATAAAAAACATTGAGTATCTTCTGTCCACACCAGTCTTGAGCTTTGTCAGCAGATGTTTTTTCTGACTTTTTCATGCTCTGGAAATCAGATGTCTGTTTTCAAGAAAACAGAGGCTGGCAAAATCTCATCCTCTCTTGCCCATTCTCAGTATCCAGAAGTTTTCTCATGAACCAATCTCAAATCTTCTTTGGCCTCCAAAGTGGTTCTATCAAAAGATCTTACTTGGCCAGAATTTTTCCCCTTCTAATCCTAGGGGATTTTCTATGGGAAGCATAGATATATAAACAACAGTCCCACCCCCATTTATTATCAACATCTCACATTCCAAGATATGCTATCTCTGAACAGGAATGAAATGTTGACATTATTTCTGGTGCAATTCTTGTAAATTATAGTTGTTCTGATTAAGAGCATGGACTGAAAAGGTCTACCAATACAGCTAAATGCTGAGGAATGGGTGGATTCCAGATCCAGCAACATCTGGAGGGCCACTGCTTCTCTTCCCCTGATTTAGAAAGTGGCATGTTTCCTGTAGATATGGTTCTTATTCTATCTCATGCCAAAGGCAATGAAGTAACTGAATTCTTGTTGAGATGAAAGAATTCTGCCATCTTCCCTTCCATCTGCTTAATAATTCTTGATCGGTTAATAGACCCATGTTCAGTGAGCACTTGAAATACTGTATGTGCCTGATATTAATTTAAAGCTATTATTTCTGGAACCCTATTCTGAAATGGTTATGATACAGTATTATACTTACGTGCTTAACATTTAGTTACCAAAGAAAGGGATGATCAAGAAATCATTTTGTGAAAACAACTTCTGCGTGCCTAAGGGGAAAAAAAACGTATTTGCATGGAGAATTGTTAAAAACACACACCAAATATTGACTAAATTAATTTCATATATTTTTATGTTTTAGATGGTAAGATGTTTCCTAGTGCCAATTTTGCTGCAATTTTCCTAGTGCCAATTTTGCTTCAACAGAATAGCAATATGGTAGCAATATGATGATTTCTTTGATAATATATATGCCATGGAATCCAATTTATAATTACTCTGAGTTTATTAAAAGCCACTTTCCTGAAGTTCAAGATGCAGACTTAATTATGCAGTTTTTAGTTTTTCTTTTTAAAAAAGTCCTGCATCAATGCATGTTTCCTTTCCTCCAGTGTTCCTGCTTGTTCTACTCAACAAAGTCTTTCTTGAGGGCTCCCTGGTGTTCTCTGAGCTTGGCTGTTTTCTTGCAGATATTTCATTACCCAAACTAGGCAACCTCATCAGATATTTTTTTTTAAATTATATTTATATGCCGCCCTTCTCTGGAGACTCAGGGTGGCTTACAATGCGTTAAGCAATAGCCTTCATACTTTTTGTATATTTATACAAAGTCAGCTTATTGCCCCCACAAACTGAGTCCTCAATTTACCTACCTTAGAAAGGATGGAAGGCTGAGTCAACCTTGAGCCTGGTGAGATTCGTAATTGCAGACAGCTGGGTGTTAATAACAGGCTATCTAGCCCGTCGAGCTATCTGAGGCTCTTATTTGGATAATACAATGCCAGAAAATGTCATAGAGCACCAAGAACCCCTCATATCAACCCTGAGCTACAAATATTCTCCTCTAAAGTCTTTCATATTGATTACCATTGCCAGGAAGAGCTGATCTTCCTGTGATGTCCTCCATACTCTAAAGAAGAAAGTTATCAGCAAGGCAAGTCGAGGAACCTACTTGACCAAAGCTCTCTCCCAACAGTTGAGGATAACTGAAATCTCCCATCACTACAACTTCATACTTCTTTGCAATGTTGGCTGTGTGCTTTTTGG
This sequence comes from Masticophis lateralis, assembly GCA_030761175.1. Classification (NCBI taxonomy): domain Eukaryota; kingdom Metazoa; phylum Chordata; class Lepidosauria; order Squamata; family Colubridae; genus Masticophis; species Masticophis lateralis. The sequence continues at coordinate 328,669,831 of JAUDYJ010000001.1, forward strand.
AAAACATTGATTATATCAGGGGTCTCCAAACTTGGCGACTTTAAGATTTGAGGAATTCTGGAAGTTGAAGTCCACAAGTCTTAAAGTTGCCAACTTTTGGAAACTCCTGATCTACATCATCTTCATGAGTTAAAAAAACCCAGTAGTAATGATTTATATTTTTTCTTCCATATTTATGGTTTACATTTTTTCTTCCCCATGTCTTTTAATTCAGATGCTCTGTACAAGTTTGCAGAATGCATTCCTTTGGATTTTTGAGAGGAATGGATGTTTTTAACACACAGCATCATACTTCTTCCCTTTGTATTTGTTCCATTCTTTTTGAACAAGGAGTATCATTCAGTTGCTAAATTCCAGTCATGGGAGTGATCCTACCAAGTCTCTGTTGATGTTAAATCATACTTGCCCTTCTGCATGTAGAGATCAAGCTCATCTTTTCATGATTTCATTCACTTTTGCATTAGAATGAACAGTCAGAAGAGGGGAGCAAACATTTCCACAATCGGAGAAGGAAGCAGCTTTCTATCTCTATTCTGCCCTCTTGTGCTCATCTGGATCTTGGCAGCTCAGCTCTGTCTCACTACCCATCAGAATAGACATAGATAATGAAGGCCATGAAATACATGAGTCGCATGTCCATGAATAAACAATAATATTTGGGAATAAACTCTTTTGCGTAGCAAAATCAATTTCTGAGCAGAAATTCAGAGAATTGCTTTGTGTGGCTAGGTCCCTGGCAATCCTCAGCAGTTTTCTTGTAACCATTTTTGGTTCAAAACCCCACCTATATTTTTGGTTCACAAGCATATGAATAATATTTGAAACAACTAACAACTAAGGGGAAAAAAAATCACAGCACTTATGCCTGGTAACTTCTCATTTCTGAGCCATCAACTTACACAAGGAATTGAAATGACCATGGGCATTTCCCTTGATTTTCTTGGTACAAATGCTTCATTATGCTCCAACACTGGAAGTTTTTAAGAAGAGATTGGATAACCGTTTGTCTGAAATGATATAGGGCTGTGATGGCAAATCTATGGCATGCATGCCAGAGGTGGCACGGAGAACCCTCTCTGTGGGCATGAACGCCGCCGCCCCAGCTCAGCCAGCTGGTCATCGGGTTTCCAAGGCACGTCGGCCAGCTGGTCGTCAGGTGTCTGGTGCTCTGGAGCACGTGCCTTCTGGTTTGGGCACTCTATCCCTAAAAGGCTCACCATCATTGTCCAAGGGAGATACACCTGGTGGAACCCAGAAGAAGAGCCTTCTCCATGGTGGCACCCTCCCTCCCACCCTCTCCCCCAGAGATTAGAATGGCCCCCACTCTAACACTCCTCTGGAGGGCGCTGAAGACCTGGTTCTGCCAGAGGGCCTAGGGAACCCAGAGAGGGATGGACCCCATTAAATGGCTCGTGTGATGTATAAATTTCTTAAATAAATTTTAAAAAATGACCTCCAGTTGTCCTCTGATAAAGATGAGCTGACCAAGATGTTTATTTTCGAGTTGAGGGTTATGAGGTCTTTGCCTTTCTCATTATCCAGGGTCTTTAATTAGAGTCCCTCTCCCAGCAAAGGGTCAAATCTGCTTCCTGTGCAATGAAAACGGCCAATGAAAAGGAGAAAGAGCAGAATACTCTACATTGGCTAAATTTAGAAAAGGGAAATTCTGAGCTATTCTTTCAAAGAGTTATCTGTGCAGAATTTTAAAAATGCAGGGATGTTGCAATATCTCCTTTACTCAGGACAGAGAAGAATGATTTCTTTTCAATTGCGGCATATTTTATTGTTTTTCAGTTCCGGATGTGGTTAAAGGAAAAGTAAAGGCTGCCATAGTTTAGGAGATGCTGTGACAGGCAGACGGGCTCCAGCTGGATGCTTCCCATATTCTTTGCTGAAGAAGGAAGAGCCCTTTGGAATGCAGCATGATTAGTTCTAGATGAAGAAGTTCAGGAATTAAATGCTGAGCAGGGTTTCTGCCTCTTCCAAAAGACTCGGAGAACAACTGCACGTCCAGATTTTATTTCAGATACTTTATCCGTATCTTCCACATGGATTTGACAACAACCCCCATAATACTTGTCAAATTTCTGGGCAAGCTGGCTGAGAGTTGCTGTCCAAAACATCTGGAGAACATTGAATTGTTGAGCACTTCAATAGACGATGGAGAACAACCACTCATTCGACTCAGAAAAAATATGCTTTTTCCTTAAATTTCTTTCTTTCTTTTAGCCTGGTGATGCAAAGAAGTATTCTGATTTTTTTTTTAACCTGCTGTCATTTAAAGGAAGTTTTTCCATCTGGATTTTTTTTTTCAGAGGAGAGGAGAATTTGGATGTAATTCACATGGGTGGGGTGGGGTATCCTTGCATGTCACCTATTGAGTTAGTAAATGGCCAAGAAATGGGTGTGAAGAGCTTATTTTCCCACTGAGATAGCAATTGCACCTAGACTTCTATACCGCTTCACAGTGCTTTCACAGCCCTCTCTAAGCGGTTTACAGAGTCAGCATATTGCCCCAACAATCTGGGTCCTCATTTTACCCACCTCAGAAAGATGGAAGGCTGAGTCAACCTTGAGCCTGGCGAGATTTGAACTGCCAAATTGCAGGCAGCTGGCAGTCAGCAGAAGTAGCCTGCAGTACTGCACTCTTAACCACTGGCCACCGTGGTTAGATACCACATGACTGGCCATCAGCAATCTCCCCGGCCTCTGCCATTCTAGTCCCTGCAAGGGAAGGCCCCATGGGGGAAATTTCTCCCATTGGATCTTTTCAGGTTGGGAAGTGGGCAGCCAAAAAAGCTCCAGAATGATGTCTATCTGAAGATGGCGCTAGCAAAGGTAACCCCAGCTACCTTCAAAAACAGAGCAACATCCCTCCAAGGGAAATAAGAAAAGAATTTCTAAGCACCCAAGAATAAAGTCTTAAAATAAATCTCTTTTGCAGGCAGAGAAGACTTTGGAACACTTCCAGGGTAGATGCCTGTCTGACTCAAGAGTTTTTAGGACATCCATAACAACGATGTCAGAAAGTAAAATCTCCTTTGAGCTGCACTGAATTCCTGGGGACTTCATGGACACATTCCCATAATCTCCCCATTAAAGAATTAACATAGCTTAGTTTTTTGGGAATCAGTCACGTTGGTTAAAAAGGTAAAGGTTCCCCTCGCACATATGTGCTAGTCGTTTCCGACTCAAGGGGGCGGTGCTCATCTCAGTTTCAAAGTTGATGAGCCAGAGCTGTCCGAAGACGTCTCCATGGTCATGTGGCCGGCATGACCAAATGCCAAAGGCTCACGAAATGCTGTTACCTTCCCACCAAAGGTGGTCCTTATTTTTCTACTTGCATTTTTTACGTGCTTTTGAACTGCTAGGTTGGCAGAAGCTGGGACAAGTAACGGGAGCTAACTCTGTTATGCAGCGCTAGGGATTCGAACCGCTGAGCTGCCGACCTTTCGATCAACAAGCTCAGTGTCTTAGCCTCTGAGCCACCGCATCCTGTTGGCTAGCACAACCTTAAAACATGGAAAGAAAGCAGTAGTACAGAAGAGGATATTTGTAGCTCAGGGTTGAACTGTGAGATCCTTGGTGCTCTCTGAGCTTGGTGGTTTTCTTGCAGACATTTCATTACCAAACTAGGTAACAATATCAGTGCACTGATGATACATATGGGTATTGATGATGTTACTAGTTTGGTAATGAAACATCTACAAAACACCCACCAAGCTCAGAGAGGATCAAGGACTCCAATGGGAAACATAGTGCTAACAATAATAGTTAAAATATTGGAAGAACTGTTTGATAGCGAACAGCAAGCCAGTTTTTGTATGTACTAGAATTTTAGTAAGGAACACCTGATCCTGAAAGGGACACCTGCATGTAACTCCCTGGAGTCCCAAACAGGGGTGAAATGGTCCTGGTTCGGACCCGATCACCCGATCCGGTAGCGATGAGCCACACAATCATCAGAGGCTTTTTCTTTTAATTTTTAAAAACATTTTTTTTACAACCTCTTCGGCCGAAAAAATGCTTTTAAAAGTTAAAAAAAAAAGCCTCTGATGATCGTGCGGCTCAGCTGGGATCGTCAAAGGGATCGTCAGCTGATGATCCCAGCTGAGTTGCCTGATTGGCAGAGGCTTTTTTTCTTTTAAAAGCCTCTGATGATCCAAGCTAAGTTGCCTAATCAAAAGAGGCTTTTTTTCTTTTAAATGCCTTTGACGATCCAAGCTTATTTGCCTGATTGTCAGAGGCTTTTTTTCTTTTAAATGCTTCTGACGATCCAAGCTGAGTTGCTTGATCAGCAGGTTTTTTTCTTTTAAAAACCTCTGATGATCCAAGCTAAGTTGCCTAATCAAAAGAGGCTTTTTTTTCTTTTAAATGCCTCTGACAATTCAAGCTGAGTTGCCTGCTCGGCAGAGGCTTTTAAAAGAAAAAAAGCCTCTGCCGATCAGGCAACTCCGCTGGGATCGTCAGAGCCTTTTGAAAGCATTTTTTAACAACCTCTTCGCTGAAGAGGTTGTAGAAAAAATGGTTTTAAAAGAAAAAAAACTGGCCACGTTCACCCAGTCACATTACCCCCACCACCACCAAGCCACGCCCACAGAATCAGTAGTAATACATTTTAGATTTCACCACTGGTCCCAAAGTATTGAAGTTGCAGTTTCTGGAGAATAGCATTTTGGGGAAGAGAACTCTTTTTACCCTCAACACATTTGGAGAGGATTGAGTTAAGAAAGGGGGAAAAATAGTCAAAGGGTTGCTTTGCCATTACTAAATAAAGATTAGCTTTGCCTGCTCTCTTAATATGCCAGTCTAGGCATTATTTGCATGGTAAATTTAATACACATGGGGAGTATAGGAAAACAGCCCCATCAAAAATAGCTATTTCCCCATCACCCCACCCACATTTGTGCAGGACCAGTGAGTCACTCTCATGAAGCTACTGGTCAAATCGGCCCTAAAAGTCCAATGAGTCATCTCACACACACACACACACACACACACACACACCAGCTGGAGCTCATGTGGTTTTCATATGTGCTGTTTGAACTTTTTATAGTTTTAGATCACATGTTGCTCTGAATAACAGTTTGGTCTGTTTTTGCTTTTATCTTTAAAAAAAAACAAAAAACTGAAAAACAGAAGCGGTTCCATTTCCAAGAGAAGAGGTTAATCATAGCAGAAGCCAAAAGCAGGTAAGCCTTCCCATTCGCATTCATTATCTAAACTATTATCTCAACAATTTGAGCAGTCTCACCTCCTGTTCAGAAAAGAAAAATTGCTAAGAACTGGATTAAGGGAGAGCAGTTTCGAACCTTCTTCACCAAATAATGGTCTGGTTGGCCAGAAGTTATGCTACCTGTGGTCCAATACAGTCAGGGGTGGGCTTCAAAAATTTTAGCAAGGTGCTCTCTGCCCGGTTGCTGGGTGGGCATGGCCAGTGGTGGGATTCAGCCAGTTCACACCACTTCGGGAGAACCGGTTGTTAACTTTCTGAACAGTTTGGCAAACTGGTTGTTGGAAGAAATCATTAGGGCAGAGAACCAGTTGTTAAATTACTTGAATCCCACCACTGGGCATGGCCATGGTGGGCGTAGCCTAGTCGGCCTCCTGCACCATGGTGGGGGGGGGCGTTTTTGCTCTCCCCGGGCTCCGGAGGCTTTCCTCAAACCTCTGGGAGGGCAAAAACAGTCTCCCCAGGCTTCGGAGGCCCTCTGGAGGCCCCTACTTCCAAACTTCCAGGTAGGCCTTCCCGAACTTCTGGTAGGCCCTTTTTTTGCCCTCCCCAAGCCTCCGAGTGCACCCTGCACTTATCTGCATCCAAAACAGGCCGTGTGGGGATTCTTGGGATGGGTGGGGAGGGGTGGGTTTGGCCAGCCAGGAGTGGGATTTGGGGGTTTTCCAAACTGCCCAGAATCTTAGCTAGAGGTTCTTTCGAACCCTTGCGAACCAGGGATGGGTTCTGCTTACCTTTACTACCAGCTCGCGACGCATGCGCAGAAGCATTTTGATGATGTTGGGGTCGTTGGGCGGAGCCTCCCACCAGTTTTACTACCGGTTCTATAGAAGCTAGAGGCTAGAGAAATCTCTGGCAAAGTTTTTCCCACATCTGCATCACAGCCTCTCAGTTTAAAGCACCTTTCTTTGTTTCTGTTCTTAGTTAAACTTAAGAGGCACACTTTGTTCTCCTGTTGAAAGAAAAAGAAAGCAGGGATAACAAGTAAAATATATCTGAAATGCAAAAAGTGTCTTTTTTGGCAGAGGTGAACATGTTTTTTTTCATCTTGATGGTATAATACCGAGTGGTGGGCGAGGACCACGTACATTTGTATGCAAATTTACCCACAATGCCCCTCACCAACACCCTCCATGCTCACAACCTCCCCCCGCCACAAGTGTTTATATTTTAATAGGGTAATCCTCATCTCCCTGCTTCCCACAAGCCACATAAAAGTGAGGAATATACACGACAAATCTAAGTGGCCAGAAATTTATCCCTCCTGAAAAAAGGGGGAGGGATAGACAGAACTGTGTTAATTTCATACCTAAATCAAATCTGGGCTTTAAAGAACCAGGATAGGAAATGTATGCTTTTGAACTTTAATATTTGAGAAGACTCCTGAGAATATAATGGATAGCCATGAAAATAAATAAATGGATCACTGAATAAATCAACCAGAGCTCCCATTCAAGGCAGAAATGACAAAACACAGATCATTATATTTTGGGCAAATCATAAGACCTACCTCTTTTGAGAAGTCTATAAGGCTGTGAAAATTGGTAGGAAAGAAAAGAGTGACCAAGCAGCAAGATGAAGCTTGGAGCATCCATAGATCCACCCCAGTCTGGAAAATTTCCTTCACACTGGTGGTGAGGACACTGCTGGAAAGACAACCATTAATGTGTGTTTATGTTGCGTGGCATGCTTTCAAAATCCAGACATTTTCAAACTGCCACTTTATGAAACTTTAGTGCAGTCTCTTGCTTCAAAGGAGGCTGAGTGATAGCATCACCCATAAGCTATCCTAATTGTCACAACGTGTACTCGTACAGCTTCCTCAAATCTCAAGTTCTTGCAAGACTTACTTATTACAGGCTTGCAACCCAGCTGGCGTTTCTGTAAAGTCCCTGCTGGAGTGCAAAAACTCAAACTCTGCTTCAGGGATAGGAGGACCAAGCGGTGAATTTTCTCTGAATCTTCCCATAGTTGGTCTTCCTACTCTTTTCAGCAGATGGAAACAGATCATTTTCTCTCGGGGTCCCTAGATGGCAGTAAAGATGGCCCTTCTAAGAATCTAAGGTAAATCTCAGCACAATGGGTGAAGTCATAACTACACTACAAATTATGGCATCTGGTTGCAGATGCCATCATTTAACTTATTTGTTTTATATCTCTCACTGTTCATTTTCAGTAGTTGATGCTAGATTCTATTTTTAAGAAAAGGGGGAAAACATTCTTCCTTTCCAATTACTTGACATTTTGGGTGCTTCTTTATGGCTTTACCTGACTACTTATACCTTGAAGCTATAGAAGGCTCTATTCTGGAGTCACTAACCCCATATACAGCAAGCAGAAATATTTGGTGCATTATTTTTAAATAAAAGCTTTTCTCAGATCATGAACACTTAGGAATCCTGGAGCATCAGTAGATCCACCTCATTGCAATTCCAATGTTCATTGATTAGGTTACCATACACCTTATGCTACATTATTTTCCTGATGGAAAGGCAGTGGTTAAATTGAACCAGTACAAAATTGAATTGCAGATGAATGCCTTCACACAGTTATTAGGCTACAAAGGTTGCAGCAAAATGGAAGAGCACATACTTCATAAACTGAGGATCCCATCTTACATGATACATTTACCCATGTTTAACAATTATAATTTATTTAATTATAATTCTGGATTCACATGACATACTGAACCACAAATTAACTCCATGAGCTGGGTAATACACACTAAGCTAAATGAATTTGGCTAATTAATGTTCATTGTAATGGACAAAATCAGCTACTTTTATTAAGAATTTTCCACCTGATAATCAGTGTAGAATAGACATCCAATTCTGCCATTGTTTATCTGAACCATGGTATATGATGAGAATAATGAAATTTCCTTGGTTTGCATCAGGGGTGGGTTCTACTAACCTTTACTACTGGTTTGCAACGGGATTGCACGTGCATGCTTGCTTCGCTTGCGCGCCTTGCTTCTGCACATGCGCAGATCACCGATGACATCCAGGGCAGTGGCCGGGGCCTCCCGCCAGTTTTACTCCTGGTTCTTGCGAACTGGTCCGAACCGGGAGCAACCCACCACTGGTTTGCATGTATACTGAGTCAAAAAAGTAGTCAAACACATTTTGGCCTGGTGTGTTATGTGAATCTGTATGTTCTTAACATCTGGCTCTGTATTTGATCCTATCACAGTTGTTGTCTCTTCAACCTCTGCCTGCAGTTTCTTATACAGTGATCACAGCGAGGCACACAATCCTGCTTTGATTAGCCGCATCACTTAATTACTCAACTAGCCATTTCATTGGAAACTGCTGAGTTGATAGCCTACACAAAGATCAAGGCAATGCACCCGCACAACATAGAAAAGAAGGTGGTTGAAACAGCTGAAGTCAATGCTGGGAATTAGATACAAGAAGGAAAACAGGTCAGCCAAAGGCCATGGGAAGGAGGACAGCATTTTTAAGAAATAATATTCTTGGTTCCAGTGGACAGTAAAGAATGCATGAAAAGGATTACCTCATCTCCTACTCCAAACACACATATATTTGCTTTTAGAAAACTAAGATTTGTTTACTCTACTAAACATTCAACGTGTGCTCCATAGCTCCTCCTATCCCTTACTCTTAACCTAAGCCAGTCCAACGATAGGTTAACAAGGGACACAATATATAGAAAGCTGTTGGACATCCTTAACTTTGGTGCTAATTTTGGGGATTAGAAGAACAGAAGGAAAGTTTTTGTTTAACCAGGTCAAATGCCTATTTGGTTGCACATCCTGTTTCCCACAGTGGTCAACTAGATGCTTCTGGAAGTTAACAAGCAGGATGTGAATACAACTCTACATCCTCCGGCTTATATCCTCCTGTGACTGGAATTCAGATAAATACTGGCTATATTCATGATCAGCTTAATCATGATTTATTACTAACTAGATTTCAGCTTTTAAAGAAAGCAGATGTCATGCTGCACAGAAAGCAAGAAAGCATAATTGGTGCCCTTAATATTAAAGCAGTTCTTCATAGGACTGGCTGACTTGATTTAGGTTTCCTTTCATATAAAGCATGGGTGTCAAACTCACAATTTCACATTGTCTTTACGTCACGTATTGCAACGCCCCCCCCCCTTCGCAAACTGGGGTGGGCGTGGCTGGCATGTGACGCATTCGGCCCAGGAGTTTGACACCCCGATGTACAGGAATTCCCATGAAAACAATTGTTGGAGGTGGGTACCATTTTCATGCAATAGCCCCAAAAGAAGAATGGATGGATATGTTTTCATGAAACTTTACCTCAAACATGGTCCTTTCACATAGAGAATTCTATAACATCTGAACGCAACCTTTGTTTTTCATGTTGATCCCCCTCTTACTGGTTATCTTGTCACATCATTTTAGAACAGTGCTTCTCAAGCTGAGCAACATTAAACATTAACAGTCTTCCCCATTGCCAAATCCAATTCTGGGAGTTGAAGAGCACACAATTTGAAGTTGCCGAGACTGAAAAACACAGTTTTAGAATTCTGAAGGTGAATTCTAATTAAGCATTGAAGGTGAACTTCATTTTTGTGTGTTTTGTCATTCACGATCATCTGAGCAATCATTATATGCTGAATCAAAAAAAGGACTGACAGCAGTTTACAGCAATCCCATTACTCACACAATTCTGTATGAAGGAGATATACCTTACTCTTTTCAACTCCCTCCCCGTAAATAAATTCTGGCGTTTAATGGTTTTAAAACAATCAATTAGGCTGAAATCGATAATTATGCTTCTCCTTACAGAACTTTTGCAAGAATATAATGAAGGATGATACAATCATCCCCCAGCCCCAAGATAAAGTTTCATATAATTCTTCAGCTATTGTTATACTATACTTAATAAGAGTCAGATCTTGTTTGTTTGGTAATCTACATACCATGTCAGAGGAAAAAAACATCATTAAGTAATTATCCTTCCAGCAGAATTGATCTCTATAGCATAGCTCTTTGATTTCATTACTCTTGCAAATCAAGGCTGCAGAGACAATGTTTAGCCCTAAACATTTATAGTCTGGTTTGCAGAACAGGTCAACTTATCTCCCAAATATAATTACCATTGACTTTGGAACATTTATGACTGACTAAATCTAGGAAATCTTATTATGGCCAAAAGGTTATGATTTTAATAAGAGGAAATGCAGCAGAAGCTATTTTTTTGTGAAATGAATGCATGAAAGTGTGTCTCTTTGTATATTTATTAGTTATTTATTCCTGGACATTGTCTGGAATGCAAGACCTGGTTGATCTGCTGGAAAGAAGTTGTGGTTTCCAGAATGTGTTTTTCCTTCTTCAGAATTATATCCAAGGGTCTTGAATCCGTTTGAATTTGGTTTGGGATGAATGGGAAGGAGAACAAGTCTGCATTTTGTCAAAGTTGATGCGACTTTCCTTTTTGAAAGTGATGATGGAATATATTTAATTTTAAATATATTAAAGAATGGACTTCCTCACAAATGGTAAGCATTTCTTTCCTGAATCCAGATTGAATGCTGGATTATGAATGCTGAGTATTCATAATGAACAAATGGTAATCCTGATTATCATTATCTGGTCAAATTGTTCCCCAGTGTCTCTCTGTTCTCAGTTTACCTGTCTGAATATGAAATATGAAAATTTCATATACTTATGACATTCCAGAGGCTTCTAGATCTTTCTATAGAGAACATGCGGCCCTCCAACCCTAGCCTCAAATTCCTACCCTTCCCTGCTTTAGGGCATGAATGCTATGCCAAGCACAAGTTAATATCTTTAGAATGCCACATTCAATTCTACATTCCACATGCTGCAATACATCAGCTGAATTCATATGAACAATGTGTTGGTGAATTTTCACTGGCTAGAACAAAAAACTGAAACAAAGACTAAATGTTAAATAAAAGATCCAACCTTTATTTAAAATACAATGCATTTGTACATATGTCTTAGATTACTGAAGACAACACTGATTTTATCCCATGGTGTTGGGGGATCCCTGGGGGCTAACATTAATCTTAAAGTGAGACTCCCCCCCCTCCCCAGACTCAAGCAACAAAGTAAATTGTTGTTAAGGGCTTTGTGGCACAGCTGTAACAAAATAAGAAACTTAACTTACATTAAAAATATACTGTAAGGCTAATATATTTGATACTATTGCGATTCCTCCTACTTTGGCTTGTGAGGCTAGCTTTAAAAGAAAAACCTGTACACATTTATAAAATTTGTGTTTTTCTTTTTACATTAGTTACATAAAACAAAACAAAAATTCTTATACTTCATAGACCTTTACTTCATATTGTTATGAAAAGATTTTGCATATCATCTTAGATAAAGAGTGGCTATGCTGGTGAATACTAAAGGTGTTTGTAATACAATATAGTGTTAAAAAATACAGAGGACAGGAAAGAGCACAGAAATGATTATCAAAGGGGAAAACAGATACATTTAGAACCAAATTTGCCAGTATTTGTCAAGGCCACTCAGGCTAGTTTTTACAAAAAAACCTTCAGGCTCCTGTAACAGACCTGATTATGTCTTAAGATCTCAAGTTGATGCTTCCAGATGTCCTAGACATCAACTCCCAATACCGAAATCAGAACGCTTGGAATTCTGGGAATTGTGTTACAGAACATCTGAGGAACAGCAATATGAGAAAGGCTAATGTAGTGTGAAAAAACATACGGCATAAAGGACACAGCCCACCAAGCACCATGATCCATAGGAGAGCCCAGGCACAAACCTCACTAAAGTATATGGGGAAGAAGGGGAGGGGGAGGGAGGGGGGAGGGAGAGGGAGAGAGGAAAGAGGAAAGAAGGAAGGAAGGAAGGAAGGAAGGAAGGAAGGAAGGAAGGAAGGAAGGAAGGAAGAAAGAAAGAAAGAAAGAAAGAAAGAAAGAAAGAAAGAAAGAAAGAAAGAAAGAAAGAAAGAAAGAAAGAAAGAAAGAAAGAAAGAAACCTTCCTGGATTGCACTCCAAAATTCTACCTTAAACATAGGAAGGAAGAACACATAATTACAATATATATAAAATCTCATAAAACATGCATTAAACATGATAAATACACTTCATATAGATTAGGCCCTGGGTATCTAAATAGTTAAATGGCTTTAGAGTTTTAATTTTGTTTTAAAAATGATTTGGTTAGCTTACATTTGTCAGAAATTAACCTGATCAGCCCCTCATTTTGCTGAGAGAGGGGAAAGAGGCACAAACTTAGGCATGGCATGAGCTGTGTTTTGGTTTTGCGTAGCAGATTAACGGAAGCGCTTTTTAGCGCAGGTAAAAATGTATCTGCTAATGCAAGTTTCCATATTAAAAAAAAAGATACACTTCAAGCTTAATTTGATTAAGCAGCATATTTCCAAGAACAGCTTTTGAGTTAAATATTAATATCACCATTTAGTTTATGTCAGTAGAACAGGCAGTCTCATCCAACTCAGACCCAGCCGCTGGTAAGCTTGTAGAACATCTCTTCATCTAAGCTTTCGTTCTGATCTTTTGCACGTGTCGACAGGAAAATGTAGCCACCAATAAACTCATGCACCACTTTGCAATCCACTTCGGTGCAGATGAAAGAAACTCGGACGTCATCTGCAAATTCTACAGTCACCTAGAAGTGCAAGAAATCCAGCAATTGATTTATAAAGATTCAATACTTTCAGTAAGCTCACACGGAGAGAGAAGAATAAATATACTACAATAAATATAAACTCAGAGCAGCTTCTGTCCTTGCCCATCCTGAAGAAATAGAGGAGGGCTGGGTATGTGCAACTATCAACATTTGCCAAGACATTTGAACTACGAAATTACAGTTAACATTAATTCATGCCCATTGTATATAGATCAGATCATGGCACTGAACGATGAATGAAAGTAGGCTAACAAAGCCTATCCAGTTTGAATGGCTTGGCATATTGTGAAGTGTGGGTGCTGCTGCATAAGAAGACTCATATCCACAGGAGATTGAGATGTAAAGCCAAAAAAGGGACCTTATTGTTTTCTGATGACCAGAGCGATTTAATCGCAGGGGAAACTGCAGCCAGTGTAACCTAGCAATCAAAAAGGAAATCCTTGCTTTGAAACTGACTTTTAAGTCCAGCTAGTTCTTTGAGACTCCTGTTTTACAAAATAATGTTAGTTTAGTAAGATATGTTAAACGGTATGTTCAACACTTAAAATGCTAAATACTGTTATGTTATAGCTCAGGGGTGTCAAACTCAAGGCCCGGGGGCTGGATCTGGCCCGCAGAGCTGCCCTGGAAACAGTGAAAATGGAGCATGCGACTCTCCCGAGCTCCGTTTTTGCTGGCAGAGGGTTGCAGGAGGCTGTTGCAGCCAAAAACAGAGCTTGGGAGCCTGTTTTCTCTAGTAGAGCACTTGGGCACCACAGTTGCCCCCGACATGAGTGACATTGAGCTTGCCACGCCCACCCTGGCCACACTCTCTTCAACCCTTGCATCCGACAAACCTGATGCGATCCTCAATGAAATTGAGTTTGACACCTCTATTATAGCTAAATGTAGCCTCCTGGATTCCACAGGTTACTTTAAATTGTAAGATCAGATTTCTCTGACAGGCAGTTCATCTGACTATATCTTTTCTTATGATTACCAAGCTAGAAGGATTTTGAGCAGCTTTCTATTTCATTATTCAGCTTTCTTATCAAGGGAACACCACATCCTTCAACAAGACACAAACTGATTAAATGGCCAGATCATCGGTTAGTCAGTGCTGTTTCAACGGGTCACATGAATTCTTTTATCTAACAAGTTCTGGATTTCCAAAATGTTATCTAAGAGTGTGATATAAGAAGGTCTTTCTTTACTTAGAACAACCCTGCTTTTTGTGAGTTGAGAACGATCGGGATGTTATGCTCTTCTTCCCATTTCTTTCTTCATAACAAAACCAAGGCCCACAGTCAGTTTCACAATTAAGAGGGGCTACTAATAGATACGAGGTCGTTTTGCTTTTTTTTTAAAAGAAAGAAAGAAGGAAGGAAGGAAGGAAGAAAGAAAAGGAAGGAAGAAAAGGAAGGGGAAAAAAGAACAATATCCAAGAAATAAAAGTAAAGACATCACCAAAGCCTGAAGGCAGAAATACCTTAAACAACCTAAACCAAAAATTTCAGTTCATTGAAATATCCCAGATTTCAGCATGCCCAGAAAACTTTGTGGGAAAGTCTTTGCTTACCATTTTTATTTCCCAATTCACATTCCACTGTTTCATATTGCTGAACCGCCATGTCTTGATGGCATCACTGGTACTAGCATCCATCCGTATCAGCCGGTTGTAGGCAATTCCAATAAGTTCTTCCTTCTTACCACCTTGGAACCTGCATTTTTTGCATGTTACAAGGAACATCTTCAGCAATGTTTTACTCAAGTCCCCAAATCCTAAGGCATTCAAGAATAATTGGTCTTCTGAGACATCGTTTCCTTGTGTGTGCATTCACATGGCCTTGCATGACCGTAACAGGAATAAGCCTTAAGCAAGCTTTCAGCTTCTACACAACTAGTTCTACCTTCCTTTTGCATTAATGACAACATCGGTCAGTCTCATACAGAGATATTAAGGAGTCCTTGCTTTATTGTATGTCAAATCAAGATTTTTGTTTTTTAGAATATTTTCTGTCAGGCCAAGTTGTAACAAGTAAGCTCCTGTGAGGTTAGACACTTGCAGAATTTTTCAACCATTGAATTTAGATCTTACATATACCAGCGGTCTCAGAAAACCATGTTTGCATTTGAAAATTGGCTCTCTATAAGATTACTCAGATCTTGTACTATATTACTTTTTATTTAGTCATTCTTATAATAAACCATTTATGAATTATTTTTAGTTTTTTTTAAGAAGATAAAAAGTAACATTTTCCCCTTCGTTCAGATTGGCGTAGTAAAGTGCCCTTTACTTGCTGTGCAAAATTC
Source organism: Masticophis lateralis (assembly GCA_030761175.1). Lineage (NCBI taxonomy): Eukaryota > Metazoa > Chordata > Lepidosauria > Squamata > Colubridae > Masticophis > Masticophis lateralis. The sequence goes on from JAUDYJ010000001.1 coordinate 328,684,999, forward strand.
AATACCTATGCACCCAATTCAATACTTGGGTTAGGTGTCATGACCCAAGGAATCTCAGCCTTTAGTAACTGCCCATAGAAAGAAAAAATGATAGCGCAAACAATGACACATGGAATTTTTGGTTGGACATTTATAGAGTGACAGACCTTGCAATAAAGTGTGTAATGCCGAACTCTGGTAAGGACTGCCAAGCTTGAATAAACCTCATTTTGGCTTCAATGAGGCTCATCTGAGCGACATTCTGATGGGCCTCTAGGATCCGGGCAGTGATCTGTAAGGGTGACACAGAAATACTTGAGGCAACTGATCTGAATTTCAGATACAATTTATAAAGGAATGAAGGGAGAGCAGTACCAAGAGAGAGACAAAAAATGAGGGAGAAAAAGAGATGATTCAATACTATTCAGTCCCCCTACTCCACTAACTTTAACCTATGAAACACCTTTTCTATCTTCTGTTAACTGTCAGTTTAAGACTAACTGGAGAACATTTTCTTCTACGTGTGCATTTCTTAAAACTGGGGCTTATCTCAGGTTCCTTTAAAAAATGGGATGTTTAGAGGAACAGCTGTAACATTGATATATCATGTGAAATGGGAGGAAGAGATTTCATGGGATGGAGAACTATCTGGGATTATGCAAATTCAGCTTCTCTTCCTTCTAATGAAGAATTGGCCTTAATGTACAAAAGATACTAGAGTAAACTACAAAGATCAGCTATTTGCAGAATTAGAGCTCCCCACTTGAATTAGAAGAAGAAGTAACTGTGTGCATGCACATGTGTGTTTCTGGATTCGAACAGGAACCTTGGGCAGATGTAGTCAGTATGCTGTTCTCTTTTCCTTTTCCCTATAACTGTGTTTGCATCATACTCAGAATCACAAATAGCCAAAGATATTGTAATCTAGCATTAATGTGGTTAATCATGCAAACCAAGAAAATTAGACATCAGGCAACTCATGACCATAAATTCATCGAAAATGTAGCATATGCCAACACAGTCTTTGATTCTTCCTCCTGTCCATTCCTTTTTATCCTTTCTGTCCTAATCCATAAAAAGCCAACCATGTAAATTCCAGCTCCCAAACAAATGCAAAATGCATTTGAAGAAAATTTTTGTTCCAATAGATGGATAAATAGGTTGGTGGCAGTGGTGGGTTTCAAAATGTTTTACTACCAGTTCTGTGCATGTGGCTTGGTGGGCTTGGCAGGAGAAGGATACTATAAAATCTCCATTCTGTCCCCAATCCAGGGGAAAGTTATTGCCAAATCCCCATTTCCTCCCGATCAACTGTGATTTGGGAGGCAAAGAATAGATGGGGGCGGGGCCAGTCAGAATTTTTACTATCCGTTCTCTGAACTACTCAAAATTTCTGCTACTGATTCTCCAGAACTGGTCAGAACCTGCTGAAACCCACCTCTGGTTGGTGGGTATGCATAGGAAGAAAAAAACCACCATTTTTATCCTCATTCTACATTCATTCAAAAGGGTATTAATAATGCATTGAACAAGTTTTCCTCACCTACAAAAAATAACAAACTTTCTGACAAGTACAGATTGACCTGGCAAAGAACCTTCCTTTCCAGCAATAATCATTACAGGAATTGGGTCTTTGCTCAAAATTGGACTTTCTGCCCTGAGGAATCTGAAGTTTGCTCATTGTCTGCCTCCTGCCTTTTTGGATCCAAGTAGGAAAAGATTGGCTTCATCTTCTCTAATTAGAGCTCTTCCTATTCTAACCCTCTCCTGCCATCTGCATCTCTGGTTATCGTAAAGCAAGATATAGAAGGGCATGCATTTACCACATTATAATTTACTATGGCTGCACATGTTTGATTCCTAACCTCAAAATGTTCATTTTTATCTTCCTCTGTCATGATTTGTATCATTTTTTTTAGTCTACAAATGGATCATTTGTTTATTTCTCATTGATTCCATCCCCTGGGTTAAGACTTTAAAATTTAATGTAGATTAAAAATGGTAAAAGCACATAAGGAACCATGGGAGATATATATAAGCAATGTACTGCAGAAATAGAAATGGCTGCAAATTATAGTTAGCTCCATTTAGGTCTTCTGAACTTAAAACAGTTGCACTAGAACTGTCAGTTTTTCACTGAACTACTCAGCTAGAATGTAAAAATAAGTCACCCCTTTCCATCAGTCTAAAGTTCTATCTAGTTTAGTATCCTGTTTTCAGCAGCAACCAACCAGATTAGTGTAAATGATTTACATAAGAAGGATATGATAGTTACAAACCTGTTCTCCACCAGTTATTATTTAGAACTTTGCTATCTCTGAATTGAGCAGAATTTGTTTGGCAAATAGCACATATATATAGTTAATAATCTTATGCCCATTATCACATCTTGCACTAGGATTTCTGTAAATTAATAATGCAATATGTGAAGAAATTTATGCTAGGGTGCAGAAAGAAGTTGAGACAAGAAGGCAACAAAACAAAAGGTGCATCACATAAAAAAACATAGCACACTTCTGTCCCAGAAGAAAAGATTAGTAGACATTGTTCAAGGAAACCAGATGATTTCATTATGTCTTATTTACAACATTATGGCCCAATGTTACTCCAAAATACTTATTGCTCAAGATATACTTTGTCTCTTGATATGTATCTCTACAAGGTTATATTAATAAAACAGCAAAGTCTTCATGCTTGTTTATTTTAGGTTTACTGTCACTTACCAAGTCTCTTATATAGCCTGGCTGCAGAGGACAAATGCGAAGAAAAGAAAAGGAAGCAGAGAAAAAAAAAAGGCAATCAGAAAAATGGCATTAAAGCAAAGGAAGGAAAATGTGCAAATTATCAACAGTGAAACCAATTTTTAAAAAAAATCCCCAAATCTTTCATGGGGAGAAAAAGTAGCAAGAAATGAATATGAAAATGGAAAAACATGTGGGGGAGGGGGAAGCAAAAAGAAGCATAGCAAGATGCTAATTCCAGGTATGCTTCCCTGACTCAGTTCTTCCGAACCAGCATTTCTCAACCTTGGCTACTTGAAGATGGATGGCAAGTCTGGCTAGGGAATTCTGGGAGTTAAAGTCCACCCAATCTTCAAGTGGCCAAAGTTGAGAAATGGTGCTCCAGACAATTTGGACTGCATTTCTCATAATTTCCATCCAGCATGACTATGATGGTTCTTGATGGTAAGAAATCGAGATGCCATGAAGTTGGGGAAGCTACCCTAGAATATCTGAAAGCAATTTGGGTCTCTCTCCATGGAAAAGTGACATGCTCTTTAGTGTTTATCCTGGTTAATTTCATAGTTCAAATGGAAATACAAAAATAAGGTAATATGGATCGCCCTCAAATCAGAAGAAAATACATTTCGGTTGAATTATCGGTTATTTCCTGCTTAATATAACACACATTCCTAGATGAACCAAAATTCAGACAAAAAAAAAAATTCCATAATCAAAGTACCACCTCTAAGCATTTCCAGAAAGTAGCTATGTGGGTCGGTTGCAGGAAGAGACACTGGAAGTGTTGTAGCACTGGGCTACAGAGGCCGGTTAACAATTATATGAAGTATCAAGTACAATATGACAGTACTATACCAAAAAAAGAGGGAGGGGGAATAACAAAAGTTATGAAGAGACATATTTTATTATGGACAATAACCCCAAAATTGATTGAAAGTGGGAAATCAGAATGAAACTGAATGCAAACAATTATGTAATAGCTTATATTTATATAAGAATCATTTGTTACAAGTAGTTCTTGACTTATAAGCATTCGTTTAGCGACCATTTGAAGTTACAACAGCATGGAAAAAGTTACTTATGACCGTTTTTTACACTTACAACTGTTGTAGCATAAAATTCAAAATTTGGGTGCCTATCAGCAGGCATGTACTGTATTTATGATAGGTGCACTGTCCCAGAATCATGTGACATCATTTCCCAGCCGGCTTCTGACAAGCAAAGTCAATGGGGGAAACCAGAATTCCTTAATGATCATGTAATTCACTTTAAAAAACTGCAGTGATTCACTTAACAGCTGTGGCAAGAAAGGTCACACAATGGGGCAGAACTCACTTAACAAATGTCTCGGTTAGCAACAGAAATTTTGGGCTCCATTGTGTGTCATGGGCTGAAGATTGCCTGTATTCAGATTACAGTAGAAACAACAGAGAAGTTTCTTGGCTCAGAATAGGCCAAAGCACATTAAAAATAGCTCATCTTCTATTGGTCCGTATATTTTTACATCAGTGGACTGCTAGTCTGGAAGCAGCAACATCGTCTCTTGCTTCTGAACGTTCCCTGCATTCTACAAATTCCACAAAAGCAGATTTCCTTCATACCATCACACTGCCCCCATGCCACGTGCATGGGTGGGAATAATAGTGCCTTGGCACAACCCCCTAGGTTTTCTTAAAGGAGGTAAATAAACACTTCATATTAAATATCCCCGCACATGCACACACACACAAAATATATGTATAACTGCCGCAGTAATAAACACATATCTTAGTGTGTGAATCAGATTGGTCCTTGCAGGGAACACACTATAAAAACCAGTAAAACCATTTTGTAAGAAATGAAATTTATTGTATTCAAGACAATATATTGGCAATATTGTATTCAAGACAATAACATGATTATTTTCAGGAGATTATTACGAATTGAGCTAAATTAAACCCAGTCCACTTATTCCACTAGGTTTTTGTTTGAATGCCTAAATCTAATGGTGTAACATTTAATTATGTTTTTACTTTTGGTCAGATGGTTCCATTTCTTTTTTAAAATTCAAGTACTGTATCGCATACTGATACAAAAATTTCATGTCATGAATAAAACATATAACTGTTAAAATAATGTCAGTCAGCAAGTTAGCAAATTAGGTCATAGAGAAGTCTGAGGGAAAAAGAATCCCAAAGAGAACTATTCACTTTACTCTTCAAATAATTGATCCAAGATCCAAGTTCACATTTGACATACCGTATTTTCCGGGGTATAAGACGACTTTCTAACATGCAAAAATCTTCTCAAAAGTTGGGGGTCGTCTTATACGCCGGGTGTCGGTCTCCTGTAACCAGGGAGACCAGCCCGAAAGGCTTTGATGAGCCTTAAATGGCTCTAAGGAGCCAAGCTGAATTGCCTGCTGAGTTGCCGCTAATCAGCTGAGTTACATGCAAGCCCTGTGTAAAAGGGAAAAACTTCCCTTTTACACAACACTGGTGCAGCTGGGATCGCCAGACCTTGGATGGCCAAGCCCCGTGTAAAAGGGAAAAACTTCCCTTTTACACAATGCTGGCCATCCCAGCTGAGTTGCCTGATTAGCAGGCAACTGAGCTGGGATCGCCAGAGCTTGGATGGCCAAGCCCTGTTTAAAAGGGAAAAACGTCCCTTTTACACCACGCTGGCCATCCCAGCTGCTAATTTTTGCCTGCTAATTGGTACATAGCAAAAATCCCCCCCCCCTCCAGCTTGCTTACCTTAGCTGCTAGCCGCAACGCTTGGCTTGCCTTGCCTGCAATCCATTGCATCAGCAAGCAACTAAATCTCCCTGCCTGCAATCAAGCAGGCAGGGAGTTGTGGACTTCAACTCCCAGAATTACTCAGCCAGCAAAGCAAAGCTGGCTGAGGAATTCTGGGAGTTGAAGTCTACAAGTCTTAAAGTTGCCAAAGTTGCAGACCCCTGTTCTATTGGGTAAGGTTTTTTCCCCTTTGGGAGCTTTAAAAAAAATAGTTAATTGGGGGGGGGGGTTAGTTGTTCTTTTTTAAACCTAGCCATTTAAAGGCTAGATCTAAGTTTTAGGCTAGGAAGTTTTAAATTTAGCTTTCATATAAAAATAAAAATAAAAATAAAATAATATTTGTGCAGCTTTCTGAGATTTAGTGTGTTTCTGTAGTATTTCACTCTAACTACACAAACGCACAAAATATCACAAAGCTGTATGTGGAATTTTGTGTGTGTAAAGTGTGAAAGTTGTTTTTTGGGGCTTTTTGTGGCTGTGTGAGGTCCCTGCTTGTTGCAGGGGCCATTTTGGGTCTAGCATAGCTGCTTTTACATTGTGGGTGAGCCAGTTGATGTTTTTTAATTTTTATTTGGTGTGCATTGGAAAAGAGGTCGTCTTATACAGCAAGTATAGCCCAAACCCTATATTTTTACAGGAAAAGTCAGGGGTCGTCTTATACGCCCAGTCGTCTTATACGCCGGAAAATACGGTAATCTTTTCAGACCTTAGAAGTCCTGCTCGTTCTCCAAATCTCTTACAAGATGGTTAAATCTTATAGCTGAAGATACTTGTATAATCTCAGGATGAGACTGTGGAGCCTCATATGATTTTGGCATTTAATGGTGGTTAATGTCCCTTTCTGAGGCAAATGGGCAGTTCAAAAATGTGGAAAATAAAGTAACGGACCGGACACACTATTGAACTGTGATAAAAGCAAAGCTGCTCACAATGAGTTATTCCACAAGCTGGAGAAGAAAGATTCCTTAAGACTTCATCAACAAATTTGTATTTGGAAAAGCAGAGGAAAAAACTGTAGTCTAGTATATTGCCTTTTATCACTGATTTTTCATTGGTAGTATATCAACTGCCTTTCATTTATTTCCCCCCCGCCAAACATTGATCTTTACCAATTCGGTAAAATATAATTCTCATTCCTGGAACAGATATGAAGATTTCAAACAGAGCAAGAAAGTCACCTGGCACATGTCAATTTTGTGCTTCATGTTAAAGAACCCTGAAGGGCTGTCTTGTACTGTATATGGAATTCTTTTGTGAATCAACTTGAACCAAAAAAAGAAGGGATGTTGTGAGGATCAGAGCAGAATTGTTCAGAATTTTTTCAGACCAGATGAAAAATAATGGGTTTAAATTACAAGCAGGTAGATTTTGGTTGAACATCAGGAAGTATTTCCTAACAGTAAGAAGCATTCGACAACGGACAGACTGTATAAGGAGATGATGGGTTCTCCTTTGTTGGGGGGCGGGGGGGGACGACTTTAAATAGAGGCTGGATGGCAGACTGTCAGGGATGCTGTGAATTCCTCTGCTCAGAAGGGATTGGAACAGATTATCTCCAAGATATCTTGTAGTCCGGTGTTTCTCAGACTCAGCAGCTTTTAAGATGTATTCACTAAAAGAATGCCATCTGAGGAAGTCTGGGAATTGAACTTCATATATCTTAAAGTTGCTGAGGTTTAGAAACAAGGTTCTAACCCATTCTGTGTTTCTGTTAAGATTGAAAATTCAGTCAAATCAATTCGCTTGATTTTAATATATTTCTGTGAGTTACTAGGAAATGTATTAAACAGCATTTTTTTTCCAAATTTACGGTGTTAACACTTTCCAGGCTCCAGACAAACTTCCAAACGCATCCTGCCCATCCCAACGTTGCTCATCAGTTAAAGACTCAGTGGCTGTATTCAACGGAGTAGACCTTCTCTGGTTCCTATGGCTTGTGAATACTCACTCTCAGGAAAATACTCACACTCGCAGGAAAAAAAAACTGAAGCAGTGGTAGATTGGGACAATCTCTTAGTGATAGAGCAGCACCAGCAAGTCATTTTAGTTTTGAGATCAATGGATTTGGATTGCAAAACTCCAGATGATTACTAGAGGGCAGGAAAGAGTTGGAATTGCTTGCTACCATGTAATGATTGCCCTAAACTGGCTGCTGTGCTCCCTGAGGCCAGTTTTCGCCTGATGCTTCATCATGTTTCATCATGCTAACTAAATTCTTCTGTGGATGAAATAAGCCATGGGTTCATGACCAGAAGGTACTTAAAAACCCACAAAATATCAGACTGAAGGTGCAACCAGAGTCCCAAGGTGCCCTCCATCTCTGACTTGATCCTATTCACACCATAGTAGAAAGATCAATGTAAATATTGCCTGAATTCACAGTAACCCATAAAGGATTCTTACCCCAATAGGGTTATAAAAAGTCTAAAACAGCAAGGAAATAATCAATAATCATTGCATAACGGTTGTAACGTGAGTTTATAGCTCAAAACAAGCAGATGTCATTTTGACAGCATTCATTTCATTCTTTTATTATAGTTACTAGCCATACTCTTAGGCCATACTCTTTTCAAAGGACTTACCATATGAAAACAATGCAAAGTAGTTTCAGAAATTAAAAATGCACCTTTTAAAAAAATCAACCATAATCAAAGTTTTAAAGATACACAAGCAAATTGTGTTTCTACCAAAAGGAAGAGCTAACAAATTAGTTTTTTAAAAAAAAAAATCCTCTTAGAAATGTCCTGAACTGGAGAAATCCCCTTAGATATGGTTCAGTTCTGGAACCCTCAACAATTAAGTCAATAAGCACCTCTTCGGCATGTGATCTTAAAGCACTAATGATTCACAAATCCTTAACATAATTTGTCGCAAAATTCAAAGACCAAAACCAATACTTGAACTCCAAAATGTACTGCTAGTGTAGCTAATACATATTAGCATAATTAATGTTCCAGCAAAAATGTAAGACATCACATTCCATAACAAATGAAGATTTCAAGCCACGTCCAAAGGTTTCCCAACCAGATTGCTGGGATCGTTATAATAGTCAGAAGGTAACTAGGATGTGCATGACTTCTGGATGGATCACATAGTCCGTAGCTGAAATACAAACCAAACCTGGCAAAAGGCACCCTTGACTATTGATGCCACCTTGCATTTCCACAGACAATAGTGAGACTAGAAAGATTCACAGGTGAAGGATCTGAACCTTCAAAGCGAGTGCAAATTCTTTTCAGTACCTAGGCCTTTATCTGCTTTGGACTTGTTCTCCCCCATTCATCTACAAGGCCTCTGTATACCTGCACACTCACTTTTCATAGAAAACATTCAGTAAAATGTAATTCCAAATGTGTACCTGCTTGTTCTTATACTTCTTCAGGTATCTTGGAGAAACCAAGCATTCTGGATTAATGTCTGTTGTGATCTGCTCAGTAATTATCTGTGGATCTGGGTTCAGATGCTGCATTTTCAGAAAAGACAAGATGTTCTGGACTTCCAAATTATATGAACTGTCTGCCATGGTTTTACCCTTGGAGGCTAGCCGGCATGCTGCCATCCAATGAGCATATTGTTTTTCCTGCAGTGTAAAAGAAAAAGAAGCATCTGTTGGGATGGACTCTTTGGCATATTTTATTGTGTTTCCAAGGATACTGGAAAACTCCAATCCCAAACATGTTAGAAAATGCACAGCCCAATCTTAGACACAGAATACATGCGTCATGTAAATGACTGTAGGATAAAGCAATCACTTGTTTATATAGGTATTTTCAGATAATGTTTCAAAACTGTTGCACTTAAATATTGATTCTAGTTAATGTAAACACCAAACGTATGCATCTTTTCAACCTTGATTTTGATTAGTACTGCAGATTTGGTGTTCATGTGCGTTTAGAATCATGTGATAAAATTCATGGTTTACAGCCATCCTTACATGGGCACAAATTATAGTTCAATATGAACATTTTGTATTTTTTGCACAATATTCTTTCAAAAAGTGAAAAGTGCTAGAGAGCTACAAAATCCAAACAATATGTTGCGCCCCATGTGATCATAAAAACATTCAATCTCCACCAGTCCTTTCGTTCTGTAATCTTTCATGGCATACAATGCTGGTTGTCACCTTTAAATACTATATGCTTTGAGTCCAGGATATGTATTCTCCAACATGACCTTCTGGAGGAGGCTGATCTAAAGTCGGCTCTATTCGTGTATGTATGTCAAGGCCATTGGGGTCAAAGAATGACATTCACTTAACTAATGGTATCTTAATTGCCTTTTGGAATGATAGCAGAGGGTATCCCTTCTTTGGAGGCAAGCTGCTTAAAAGCAGATGACCATGACCGAAAAGGCTAGCCTTCTCCTTTCCTCCTAGGAGATCAGGACTTGTCTGAGCTTGCATGTATTAGCCAGGTAGATGTTACCTGGAACTTATGGCTTTGAAGGTAACAAGGGCCTGAACTATAAAGGACTTTGTAGGTGATTATCAATATCTTGAATTTTGCCAGGAAGCAAAGTGATAACCACTGTAACCTTCTACAATGTAGTAGTCACTCTGCTATACCAGTTAGTCCTGGTAAGCAGGGCAAAATAAAAAGGACTACAGTTAGTGTCCAGGAAAGGTCGTAATTGGCAGATCGGACAACACTGGCCAGAGCTTTCACCTGCTGACAAAACAAATATGGCAAGTGCAGGATATCCAGGCTGCATACTTGCTCCTTCAGGAAAGTGCCATCTCACCTCAACTCAACTCATCTCTGAACTGCCTGGAACAGACTGCAGAAACTGTGGGTCCATCTATCTGGGCTTCAATTGGAGCCTGTTCCATCCAATCTCTCATAGCCTCCAGCCCTCAAGATGTCCACTGCATCTCTTTGCAGGGATATAGTAAACAATTGGATATCATCATTTTACTGATTCGCTTCAAATTGCTTCATATCAGGATTAAGAAGAATTAAGATGAATTTGCTATAAAGAAAAGCAACCTATTTTATTACTGGCTCTGCTTATATTCTTCTTAATAATATTCTATACAAGGCTAGTTTCAGATTTCTGTGGATTCCAGGAAACAATTGATGCACACTTCAGTTCTTGCTGCACAATCAGCTACAGCCAACTGTCTTTGGTTGACATTTCATGTAAACTTACATTATCACAACGGAGCCAAATTTCATTCATGCCTTCAGCAACAGGAATCAGAAGCTTTATGTTAAATTTCTGACCAGATATGTTGACATCAGGAGTTACCTCACACCCTATAATAAAAGAAAATGTAAATATTATGTATTTCATAAATATGAGGATGGGACAAAAGGCATATATGAGTAGATTTGAGGCTATTTCTCCTTTTAGACTTGAACATCTTCCAACCATTTCATTTTAACTAAGAAAAAAACATACCTATTAACCTAGTGCTATTTCTTTTAATAAAAAACAGCATTATCAAATTTCAATTGCCGGAATGTACATTTTTGTGTGTATTTGTTCAATCAAATTTATAGTACGTAGCTGCCCATTTGACAAGTGATTTTTAATGTTTAGTGAATAAATTGCCCCAAATTGATAATTTGAAAAGTTTTTATAATCCAAATCTATATTTACCCATCAAAGTATCAAAATGTTTCCTTGATCAGCAGAGACATCCACCAAAATCTAAGCACTGAAAAGATATTTGTTCTTTTCACTTCTGAAGCAACATAGATTTTCTATCATATCACCATGACATGGGAATTGCATAAAAATATCACCTTGATTGGAAACATTAGCTTTGTAACTGACTGAAGAGCCCCAAAAGAGGTTCCTGATTCCAAATATACTGTAGGACTGGGTGTGTATCAGTCAGGTCTGTATTCATTTGAATGCAGTCTTAAAAGTTACTTAAGTATTATATTGATCATGAATTCTTTATGTATGTATATATATATATATCCGAATGTGTTCCACTGAAATAAAAGTGCTTCCAGGGGGAATTTGAATGTAATTAGAATTTGAATTAAATGGGATTTTAGACTCTTTGGGGAATAGTTTCATCTAAGCAAAGTCCCTGTATTATCTAGCTCATTGGTCCCCAACCTTTCCTTTCCAGCTCTGTGAACTGGCAGTGGTGTGATGGCGGGGGGGGAGGAGCGGGGGGAGAGAGGGATTAGTTTCATGCGCAAATGGAGCTTCACCCAATCACATGTTCACCCGCCGCTTGCATGGCCTGGTTCCCAACAGGCTGCAGGCCAGTGGTTGGCCCCCCCCACCCCATCTAGCTGATTATTCCTGTGTTCACAAGTACCAGTTATTAAACTGTCACCTTCATTCTAGCATCACTAAGCTAGAAATTCATATTTTTCCTGCTCAGGAGAAGTTGGTTTATCTGGACAGAGAGATCTGAGCTTGGCATACATGACCATGCTTGCATTTTTGAAGTAGCCAGCTTGTCTAGGCAGAGGAGGCCTCTTATTTTGGCCTCTCCCACTTTTTTGGAAAAGCACCTTTGGGACAAACATGACCTGGATGATTGAGAATCTCCATAGACATTGTACCCTGATTATTAACTAATTAATATGTTAACATAAGCATAGTAAATTATTCTTGAAACTGGGATCTGCTAAATCTAAACAGCACCTGTCACAGTTAACTATAAATGGGAATATAAAACTTTTTTATTATTCTTTCATTTGAGGTGTTTGTCTACTAAATTCAGGAAATTAAACCAAACGTAAGCCAACATTTTTGAGGGCTACTCCACGGTCAATAGTCAAAGAAAATTAATGGATACTGGATAATGGAGACATAATGTTCAGAACGGTGATATAGGATTTTTAATGCAACCTTTTATAAAGGACAATGATATTTTTAAAAAAATAACTCATTTTCTTGGAAACAATTTCAGCTTTATTTCAGCTCTCCCAGCAGAATTCTTTTAAAATTCCGTCATCAACAGTTTTGTTAAAAAGCTCCGAAAAAGGTATTCCATGCTTCTTTTCTCCAGTTCATAGTTATAGTCTGAAGTCATCTGGCAGCCTTTCTGTTTCTGCCTTGAAGGCTTTAAAAGCGAATGTCAGTAGTGCCTATTGCACAATCCATTAAACTGGAATAGCTTATTGTGGAATACAAACAGAGCTGGTAGCCAGAGGAATGTCCTATACAGCATAAATTCCTTGTCCTCATCTGAATAAAGTTGTGTGGGCACGTGTGTGCGCGCTCAGCACACTAATGCAGAGGGAGGAAAATATATTTTAAAAAGGATGTTCTATTGGGTGATAAAACATTCCTAATTTTTGAGCTAAAGTCGTTTATTTGGTTCTCACTTTCTTTTTATTTGTACTTTATACAGTATATTATATTGAACAAATACAGACATTATGCAATTAGGTAACATTTTGCCAAATCAAAGAATTCTGCATCTAGTTTTGCCATTAAGCCATCAGCAGACCTCTTTGGGGAGTTATGCTTGTGGAAGGAACATGCAGCTCCACAAAATATTTCAATCCCTTCATCCCTCAGTTCCCTGGTTGTGCCACAAAAGACAAAGTGACTCTCTACTAATTCTGATGGTCCCCAGAATTTAGTATGAAAGAAATCCTACCTTTCAGCAAATGAATGATTGATGCAGAGTCATTCTGGAGTAATGCCATGTAAGAAAATATTTGCATCTCATCGCAAGGTCAGAGAAATGTCAAAATAAGCAAATTTAAAATACAGCTCAATCGTGGAGAGATGAGAAGATCACTAAAACTGCATTTGCTCTGTTACCTCTCAAATTCATCTGATGAGCTGGGGTCCCGTTAGATTCTTCTTTACTTTTGAAACAGGAGATAGATGTGTCTTTGAAGGTACACCAATACTGCTTATAACCCTTCAGTGTTAGCTTCTTTGGCCTGTAAAGTAGTACACTATTACTACCACTGAATGAAATGGGAGGTACATTTGCAACAGCCTCTCATCTCTTGCCGGCACACAAACTTGTGGTTGTCTGGCTGCTGCTGAATCACAATGCCTAGTTGCCTAGTTAATATAGTCAAAGATGGGGGATGCTGCTGGGAACTAGTCTTCAGCACAATCAGAAGGGTCACAGATTCTTGACTTAGCACAAAGTGATTTATATGAGCTGGTTCCTTCAGCCCCATGTAGAGCAAATTATAGTTCAGTCTCAATGCGAAAAGTGCATGAGTGATTATTGCTAGTGTATCTTATTACTGAAACTGGCCACAAGTGCAACACCAGCCAATAAGTGGTAAAGGTTCCCAGGGTCACTGCTCCATTTAAAAGATCTCACTCCATTTGTATAGAGAAGACATTCTTCATGGGGATAACAATAATGTTATACAACTGCAGGTTGCTTACAGTTATTGATTCTCTATGCCATGGGTGCCAAACTTTCCATGTCACGTTGCTGTCACATGACATTTCACGATGTTTTTCCCATTCGCAGAGCTGGGGTGGGCGTGGCCTACATGTGACGCATTCGGCCTGCGGGCTGTCAGTTTGACGCCCCTGCTCTATGCAACACACAGCTACAGCAAAACTGAGTTGCATATTATAGGCTGATTTTTTTCCCCAGCTTGTATGAATGAATAAACACCTGAGCTTCAAAACCCAAGAGCAGCATTTTAACAAAATAACAGTGTCCCCAATGCATTCTAGAATGCTATTGCAGATGTACAGGAAATCCTTGACAGATAAAGCAGTATGAAAATATTTTCTGGAGGACAGGAAGTTTGCAAAATGTTATTGTTTATAAGAAAAATAGACTTATTTTGTGCCTCAATATGTGATATGTGCAGGGATTTTCCTCTGAATCAGAATTTCAGGTTGCTTTCTCTTTCATAACTAACACAAGTACTTTGGTACAGAGGATTCATCTCTACAAAAACCCACTGAGATAGGTTAATTATAGAGAAGAACTTGCCAGAACTGGTGGTTATTTCATTAAGCAATTAGAAATCAAATCATTATTCAAGCCCATCATTCAAAGTGCTTTAAAATAAGATCTATCTTAAAACTGCAGCTCTAAGAAGTGATAAATTATATAATAAAGTTATCAAAAAGAAGTGCTTACTAATAAATGGGAGAGCAAGTATATTTTCCCTACTTAATTAAAGAAAACAGAAAGGAGAAAGAATTGCCTATATGGTACCAAATACAAGGCTGAAAAAGCCATTTTGTAATTCTTCTCAAAAGTACTGATAGTTTCTATGCTATTTCCTTTCAACTGTTCTTCCTGTCAATTCTGCAAAATTCAACACGTCTTTGTACCAGTTCCAAAATTCATCTCATATCCGTAGTATGGTGGGGTATTCATTTGTAACACAGCTAAGCCTGCCAAAATATTAACCCAAATCCAGACACAACTGTTTCTAGTTTTCACATGTCCAGATCCAAGATAATATTCTTCCTATTTTTTCCCCTCAAGAAAAGTCTTATTTAAAAGTAAAAACAAACTTGACTAAAGAGCAGCAAAATTAGTCTAAAGCTTGTCTTTTCTGGCAGTGTAAATAGAACAGATTAACTGGACTATCTATCTATCTATCTATCTATCTATCTATCTATCTATCTATCTATCTATCTATCTATCTATCTACCTACCTACCTACCTACCTACCTACCTACCTACCTACCTACCTACCTGTCTAATATGCTATCTATATGCTCATCCCTAATGCCATGTAACAGGAGCTCACCCTGTTACTAGTCCCAGCTTCTGCCAACCTAGCAGTTTGAAAACACATAAAAAATGCAAGTAGAAAAATAGGGACCACCTTTGGTGGGAAGATAATAGTGTTCTGTGCGCCTCTGGCGTTTGGTCATGCTGGCCACATGACCATGGAGATGTCTTTGGACAGCGCTGACTCTTCGGCTTTGAAACGGAGATGAGCACCGCCCCCTAGAGCCGGGAACAACTAGCACATATGTGCGAGGGGAACCTTTACCTTTACCTTTATGCTCATGAAATCCAAGAAAGATACTTGAATAATACTTCAAACTATGCAATATCATCCCTATTTCTAGGACAAGGGTATCCAACCTTGGCAACTTTAAGATTTCAACTTGTAGAATTCCCCAGTCAGCATGGAGGATTCTGGCAGTTGAAGTCCAGAGGTTTTAATGCTGCCAATGTTGGATACCTCTGTTCTAGGGTAACTGGAGAAAATGCCAGCTCCAATCACAGTCTTTAGGAATTAAAAAACAACATTCACTCCTTATTGATCAAAGGAGCAAGAAATGACACACAGGAATCAAGTAAATCACAAATGACTGCATTTTTATATTTTCCAGTTATTTGATTACCTAAAGTAAAATTCCGAACAATGTAAATTAAATCAATATGCAAAGGTTTCTCTAGTCATTACAGACAAGCAGCACAGTTTCTGCAGCACAGTTACTCTTCGAACTTCATGTATTTTCAGGTTTAGCCCTGCAATTTAAGAAAAATTCTAGAAAGGAGTGGGAAGATTTTAAAGTGTCTAATTTTTTAAAAAAGAAAACATGCTCCAAGTTCAGAAATCAGAGTTTTTCTACTTGGGAATTTTAGGATGTGTGGATTTCAATTCTCAGAATTCTCTAGCCACACATTTTAAAGTTGTCAAGGTTGAGAAACCTTGCTCTAGACACTAAGAGATAAGCATTTATTATAACCTATTTATTTATTATAAGGCTTATTGATTTGTGCTGTTTCTTTCAGATTTCCAGACAGTACTTACTTGAACACTTTAATGTAGTCTGCCAGCTCCGGGATGGAAGTGATGTCACCCTGTAAACAAGACAGCTGCCATTATATTTTATCTGCCAGGATCTGAAATTGGTTCTTGAAAGAGAATGCTGAGAAGCAAACAATTTGGAAGAATCAATTTAGCTGATTAAATGAATGCATAGTTCCTTCACAAAAAGACAATGTTCTTGTCTTTTGAGGAGGAAGAAGAGACTTGATTAAAAAGAATTATAGGAATAAATCTACATTTTTAGAAAATCATATTATCTGGAAAAGATAAATTAGTTGTTTTCTAAACTAGCTTAAATATGAAAGAAAGATTTCTCAACTTTCCTCTATGGCTGACATTCATTTTTACTAACTAGGTTTTGGTTATCATTTCTGCACAAAGAATCTATGTTCAAAATTCTGAGGCATATTTCAAGACACTGCTCATTTAAAGGATATGTGGATCAAGAATCACAGCCATCATCATTACTTCAAATGATGAAACACAGTGACATTATCATGCAGTTGTGAACTATATGTAAGATTGTTTATAACGTGGAGTCAGTCATTAAACAAATCTGGTCCATCATTCACAATTTATTCACTGAAAAATAAATCATTTTTTTTCTGATGAAAATCCCAGCTAATTATATATAAATCTGCAACTAAGGTATCCAAATTACATGTGCTCTAAAGTAGGAATGCAGTAACTTTAATCTAGCCTGGCCTATGGTCTTGGGTTTTATTTTTACTTCATTTTTCAAGATCTAGCAATATGGATTTATACTTTGGGACAATTTTAACATAACTCTAGCTGTTACAAATCTGGAATCACAAGTGCAGCACTTACTGCATAACTGTAGTCTTGAATACCTGTCAAAATTATCGGCCCCTCCTCCCGGATATCAAGCTTTTATTTCATATGGATAGCAAGCATCCTGTACAGAAACAACTTCTTTGTTCTCCTTGCCTTGAAGGCCCTTTGGGCTTTATGTGAGCCCATTAACATTCTTCAGAGGAAAAGAAGAGTGAAAATGAAATCAGTTTCAATCTCTCTCTCTTTTTTTTCTGGACAGGTGAGCATCTTTCCAAACTGGGTTTTTCTACGAAGGATGATGGACAAAAGCTTGTTTTCTATGAAAATTTGTTTTCTATGAAAGGTAAGGTCCAGTTAGTTGATCCATGAGAACAGCTAGGATGAGCCTCAGTGGCACAGTGGTTAGAGTGCAGTACTGCAGGCTACTTCTGCTGCCTGCAATTTGGCAGTTCAAGTCTCACCAGGCTCAAGGTTGACTCAGCCTTCCATCCTTCTGAGGTGGGTAAAATGAGGACCCAAAATTTTGGGGGGCAATATGCTGACTATGTAAACCACTTAGAGAGGGCTGTAAAGCACTGTAAAGCGGTATATAAGTCTAAGTGCTATTGCTATTTATGTGAGCATCCTTAAGCCCCTGGGCACCAGGATCGCAACCTGAAATTTATATCCTTATATTTACATTTATAATTGTTTTTCTTAAAAGAACTGATCTGATTCTGCCATGTGCTTTACGAGCTGCAGGTGGGCTCAACCACTCCTCTATCGGGATTCTGCTCATTCTTTTTTTCTTGCTGAGAAAAGAGAAGCTTTTGCCTTTACTAAAAAGAGTATTCCTTCAATTTTGGTAACTACGGATACAGAATTCAGTGGTCTTTAAAGTTTGGACAGAAAAGGGAATTCCACTGATCTGCACACAGAACTATGTTTTGCTTAGCTAATAGTATTTTTCTTTCTTCATATGTCCAAATATGCATACATTTCTAAAGAACAGTTCTAATCTGGGATAAGAGAGCATGATTCATTTTGACTGAAACTTAAGAGTCACAGTTAAGGTAGCTTCCCGACTTGTACTATATTGGATTGATGGAGATCGGAAGCTTTTAAAAAATGAAGCTCGCCATATCATCCATTTATCTAAATACATCACTAGATAAAAGGAGCAGGATGTCAAACTCCCTCATGGCATCTAGATGACTATAATGTCCTCATTTTGGCTTTTTTTCTTTTTCTTTCTTGGAATCTCTTTAAAAGAACCCTCCATTTCTTCCACTGATCTTCCCCACCCCACCCCACCCCCAGGGACAGGCACAATTCAAGCTACGGTCTCCTCAGCACAAGGCTTTAAATGTGGAAAAGGAAAGGAGCCTCTACTAAAATAGCAAAATTTGATTAGTGTAACCAAATCAAATTCTCTTCTAAACTGAATCTACATGCACATGTCCATGTTATTTTTTTGGCACAATTTAGAAGCAGTTTATCACTGTCTTCCTCCAAGGTTTATAACAATAGTGATAATGATGGCAAAGCCTTTATATCCTAAGAAGCACAGACAGATGGCATATTTTACAAAAACGTCTGCACAGACTCCAGTGCCTATTTACAGATGTCTTGGAAAACTGGACAAACACATCAAGGCTATCTCTCTTTCATCTTAGGTAAGCCATTGTGCATAAAAAAGTTCAAGAGGTTGTCATGTGGTGGGGGTGGAAGCTGCAGCTCCAAAGGAAGAAAAGCAAAACAAATGACCTGTGAACAGCCCAAGAGAGTCCACAAGGACGTGCTTGGCAAAAATACCCTAAAAATTTCTTGGCAAAGCTGATTTAGCATAAGTGTCCTTAAAGGACAAACTCTGAAACTGAACTATATAAACGAATCCCAAAAGATGTATGCTTTGGCACCAAGTCTCCATTTCATCCTAAATGTTTACTAAACAACATAATCCTCAATTAGGAAAGCCTTCTCACAAACCCTATTGAAATTAATGGCCCTATGAAAATCATGGCTAGCACAGAGTTCTCGATCGCTACAGCAGTGCTTGCACAGGGCAGATTCTAAGGAGGTTACCTGCTTTGTCAGAAAATATCTTCAAGAAAAGAAGGGCCTAAGTGAGAATCAATTCAGTGCTTTAACCAGAAAGCCCCACTGCATTCATATTCTGCACCAATGTTTCAGGTAGACATGCAAAGTGGAGACTTCTATGGCATCTGTAAGCCAGATGCTCAGTCTCTGAATTACTATGAGAGCTTGCTAGTGGAATTTGACAATCTGCTTTCTGTCAGTTCAATTTCTCTATTGAAGTTGCTCAATGATTTTGTGCAGTACAGGTAGTCCTTGATTTACGACTGCAAGTCAGCCCAGAATTATGGTCGTAAAATGCTGAGGTTTTAAGTTGAGGCATCATGTGACTAGATTTGAAGTTATGACTGTTTTCTTTCCTCCCCCAATGGTTGTAAACATAGCAAAACAGAGTGTTCATTAAGGAAATCCATTTTCCCAAATGGCTGCTTTTTTGCCAGAAACTGGTGAAAATGTTGCAATTCACATTTCTGTGACTATGGGGTGTTTCAAAGAACCATAAGTGGTTTACCAAGTACCCAAAATGCAATCATGTGACCATGCGTAGGTGATGAGGATATGTGTTTATGGCCATTTAACTCCAAAAACAAAGCAGGAGATTAAGTGTAACTTTGACCTGTCATAAATTGAGGACTACCTGTAGTTTACCAATTCAATATGGAATAGTCAATGAAAAGGACTAGCAGGATTTTACCTAATTCAGTTAAAGATACCTCAGATTCTGGATTCTGTAAAGAATAACCTATTTTTTTAGGTTATGAACTAAGTTCTTCTCAAACTGCCTCTATATGATCAGCAGTTCGACTGTTTCTCTTGTGTCCAGACTATTAGTCTCAAACTCTTGGGAAAAAACATTAAGCTCTTACTTCTCAGTTCTTACCAGAATTGTGGAGGTCTTTCCACCTTCCAGAGTAATCTCCAAATCAGAAAGGGCAGCGTCAACTTCATCAACTTCTTTGTCACTGTTATTCAAATGATTTTCAGATGACATGATTGACAATTTATTGACGTGGTACTGAAATAAAGTAATTGAAAAATAATTGTATGTACGTATGTATAATCCTCTTGATTTGCTCAAAGGCTGGTGATAATACAATATAGCCCTTCATAGCACTTGATCTTCATAGCACTCATATCTAATCAAAAACTGAATGACAGCCACAAGACAAGCGTGGGACGTGTTTTGTGATTTAACTCAGCTAGTTCTTAATCTAGAATTCATTTTACAAATAAATCTCAATGTTTTTGATTCAGTAGATATCATGATTAGGTTCATATCCCTTAGTTCTCCCTTTTCACTTATAGAAGAAGTATTTAGAACAGCGTTCCCCAACTTTTCTAGATTGGCGGATTGGTAGGGATGGGATTGTGTAAGCGGCAAGCAAAGGTGCGTACACTGCTCCATTTGCACAAGAGGTGGGAGCATGTGCCCACTGCTCACATAAATGGAGCTTCACATGCATGGACCCACGGTTTAGAACAAAAATAATTTTCTTTATGTGAAAGGATTTGTTCCATGATGAATAGTCTCTTCACTTAACACACTACAATGAGTATAACTTTTTGTAGAAGCATATTCCCAGGTATGTATCTCCTTTTACTTCCACTTTTTTTCTAATGACAACTTTAAACATTTAAGCATGGGCCCGGGGTACTTGCCGGACCACCTCCTACCAGCCTCCCACCGCCCAGTGCGCTCACATAGGACCGCCCTCCTCCGGGTGCCATTGGCCAGACAATGTCACCTGTTGGCACCCAGAATGAGGGTGTTCTCTGTGGCTGCACCGACCCTCTGGAACAAGTTAGCCACCGGGCTCCGGATGGCCCCCGACCTCCGCTCTTTCCAGGGTGACCTGAAGATGTGGCTTTTTCAACAAATCTGATCTGCTGGAAGTTTTAGTTTTAACTGTTCAGGGATTTTAATTGGATTATTTTAGTTTCTCATTTTACTGTCTTGTTTTATTGTTGTGAGCTGCCCCGAGTCCTTCAGAAGAAGGACGGCATATAAGTATGATAAAAATAAAATAACATAAATAAATAAATCTATACCCATATTAATTGGGAAAGAAATAGCTTAGTCTTTTTTATTATTTTACTAAATAGAGTACCTTACATGATACAAAGGCCTTCCATTTCTCATAAAAGGTAATTCTGTTTACACTGATGCTTCAGTTTTAATTAATGAAATTGGACATAACAAGCAGTTGCTTATTATCTATAACTGATTCTTTTAAGTTGCACATGGTAAAATATTAAGAGATCGGAAGTGGCTTTGATGTCAAAACTTCATTTAGTTCTAGATATAGTTAACACAATCTGTTTTGGCCTCAAAAGATTACGTTGTACCTAGAGAGTTCCAATAATCCAAAGAGATTTTGAGTTCCTAAGTGGTATGCCTTATGTATAATACATAGAGACAGACCACAAATGAGTTCAATGTGGGACACCTTAAACTGTTAGTATAGAAAGGAATTTCTTTAGATGGGAAAAAGAAAGTACAGTGAAAAATACATTAAATGTGTTTATAAGTTTGTTTGCCAAATGTGCTGCAGACTGAGAACATGTAGGAAGGGGCAAAGATATTTTTGGGAAACCCAGGAATTATCACCAGCTGCCTGAGAGGCTCAGTGCCAGAATCTTGTGGTTCAGTAACCTAATGTACTTGTCATTTGCTTAAAAGCTAATAAAAAGATACAAACATGTTTGTGAAAAAAGAACCTAAATTCTTTTGCATGAGACATTGAAAGGAGGCAAATCTATTTTAGTTTCCCTAAAAAGGTTCAAGTAAAACATTACAGAAGAAAAGGTAATATTTGTTGGGACAAAATGTTCTAACTCAAAAAAACGAATACATGCAATGTATGTGAAATTTAGTACAGCAAGGATTTCAGTGTTTGCTAAGGATTCTTTGAAAAGCAAAAACCAAGAGTTAAAGAGTCCTGGGACTTCAGGGCCAACCCTTACCTGCAGTGCTGCAAACATCATCATTTCCTCTTCTGTGCACTCAATTTCTTCCAAAAGAATAGCCCATTTGGATTGTTCATATAGCTGATTTATTCTGATTGCATCATACTATGGAGACATAACCAAATTATCGATTCATAACCCAACCTAGGGACAGTATATAGTTCTTATTACCAAAGACCCTGAAAAAATATCAATAAACTCTTTACAAAGTTCTCATTTTTATTTGCTGATTGAATGCTATGCGCCACTCTGAAATACAACAGACCATTTAAGGTCAGAAGATACACTGCTTCAACAGAAAATTTCCTTCCCTCTTGGAACTAATACTGTGCAAACCTTCCCTGCTATAATTTAAATAAGCCATCTATTCCAAATATGCTCAAATTATCTCTCTTCCAATCTTATTTCCCCTAGTAGATGCAAAATTAATCTTTGCCTTAATGCTGCCTTTTAAATGATACTCCCATCTTTTTAGCTTTTATCCAGAGTCTCTGACTCTGGATAAAAACTGCAACCTCCCTGAAGGAGCACAATGTGGAGCTTTGCCACACACTCTTAAATGTGTCTTTGTCATTCAAGGCCTCAGTAAAGTGCATTAGTGCATGTCCAGTCTGAGACTTGTAAGCCTTCGAGGCACAAAGACACCTAATCATAATAATCCATAACAGGTGTCATCTTCTTTAGATTACTGCAATACATTCTGCACAAAATTGCCCTTGAACATCTTAGGAGTACAATTAGTACAGAATACAACAGCAAAACATATTCAGAATTGACTTTAAAAAAATCCACACAAATTTAGTTCTGAAATAATTGTTCTTGCTGCCTGTATTACAGGTCAATTCAAGGTTTTACTAATAACATTTGAAGCCCTTACCAGTTTGGTATCCCACTACTTTGATGATTATTTCCCAAGTATGTGCCTACCCATGACACATCCCTTGTTTATTATTGGTCTCAGCTATGGTCATAAATTGTGGACTACCTGTATTACATGGAGATGTAGAAGACAGCCTTGCTGTGGCTTTGAAATATCCTAATCCTGGAAGCCACAATATTACTGAAATTATGGATCTTTTGGTATCAAATAAAATCATAGCTTTTAAAATACAATTTGGAAATTAGCATTAGCATACTGATCATTATTTTCTCCCTTAAATACCCCTCTATGTTATTCTGTTATTATTAAATTATTTGCCTTACTGGCCTTTATCTTGCCTCTTATGTCTTATAATCCAACCATTTCCTAGCAGTTCTGTGAAAAAATTCTAAACTGATCACAAAATGCAGCCAGGTCACTAACCAATGTACATGCACTGAAAATCCTGACCATATTATAGTTAACATAACTGTATACCTTAGGATTCAAATCAAAGAAGCTGTAATATTTGAACCGCAGTAGTAAAGCTTCATTTTCTTTCACCTCTTGTTCCATAAGTGATCTTGAAGAATCTAGCCATCTTCCAAAAGAGGGACAAAAATACTAGCTCAGTCATTACAAAGCAATGTTTTCACACAAACAAATTCCAAAACTAATGTTTTTAAACCTACCCCTGGTTGATCTTGGCTTTATCCAGAAGTGACTGTGGCTTATACATTTTGGCTAAGATTTCTGGGGAGGTGATTGGCTGGCTGACGGCAAGTATACCTGGATTTCCTTCTGATAAAGCACTGTCTCCAAACCAAGCTGAAGTTGGTGATAAAGGACTCCCATCATGAGAATCATAAGTTGGTGTCATAGTTTTGCTATAAAGCCCTGGACTTGAATATACATTCCCTAGATTGGAGAAAGATAGGGAGAATCAAATTAGTATTCCATACTTGGTCCACTCAATTCAGAAGAGGACTTACAATACCAATAACTCCAGAACTCAATTTTTTCAGTGAATCCTGCAGAAATAAGAAGAGATATCAGGTATACAGGAACATGTGACTATGAGGTCCATATGGCATCCAGAATTTAACTGTAACCACATGATGGTGTTTTGGAAAGTGGTCACCTATGTGATGAAGATATTAAAAAAAAACATGCATATGATAGACAAAACCCATTCCATTTTATTTTTTTGTAATAAGACAACCTAGATCATTTAGTGAAGCTGAATGGTAGGATATTCAGGAAAATGGAGAAGTTCTCCAAACAGCATATAATTTAATTAAGAAAGCTACAATTAGAAGATGCTATTTAGATGGCTTTAAAACAGGACCACATCAGGATTGTGTTTGACCTCGGGGGGCCAGGAAAGGCATGGCCAGAGTGGGTGTGGCCAGCATGATGTCACTCGTGCCGCGGGGCTCCTGTGGTGGTCAAAGCGCTCTGCCAGAGAAAATGGGCACCCAAGCTCTGTTTTCAGCTGCAATGGTCTCCTGCAACCCTCTGCCAACAAAACAGAGCTCAGGAGGGGCGCATATGGCCTTCGCAAGCACAGTTTTTGCTGGCGGAGGCCTTGCGGACCAGTCCTTCACTGTTTCCAGGGTGGCCCCATGGGTCAGATCTAAGCACCTGCAGGCCAGATCAGGCCTCCAGGACTTAAGTTTGATACTCGTGCTTTAAAACAAGGCTGTACTTTGATTTTTATTAGTTCCTCTGGGCCCTCAACATTCAGGACAGATTAAAATTTTGTAAATTCTGTGACTACTCTGGAAAGATACTCCAGTCCCAAATATACTCAGGCCCCAACTCTTCTCGCCTTTAGGAAAGCCATTAAGACTTGGCTCTTCCCTCTGTCATTACTGACCAATTGTGTGACAATCCCCTTTTGGTTGTTTTGTTATGTACTTGGCTCTCCATTTTATAATTATATATTGCATTCATTTATTGCTGTATGCAGTTTTTCTTTTTTGAACTGAGCAGCTTATATATCTAAACAAACAAATGGATTATACAGCTCTTCATGGCTATTATTTCTCATGCATATGCATTATCTAAAATATCAAAAGCAATATGGTTTCGGTACTTATTGTTGAGAAACATGGATGGAGGAAGATATGTTATCGCTACCTGCTATAGATTTAGGCATTGTGGAAAAAGAATGTGGGTGTAATATCAGAGCTTTTCTTATACAAGTGATGGAAATCTCTAGGCTCCACTTTCAGTTAAGCAGCATTTTTCCAGTCAAAAGAGACAGATCTGTATCTTTACTTCATAGTTACACTGCATATATAAAGTATAAAATATGAATCATTTGTATTTCTAACACTCAGTTTCTGATAGAACGTTAAAATACTGTATTATTTAAATAGCACTCAATATATATTAACTGTTTTCCCAATTAGAAAAAACCCCCATAGAACCTAAATCACATATTTTGTAACAAATACCTAGAGATACTGTACGGTCAAAATATAACCAAGAGACAACTATGAGAGACAATTGTGAGACACCACTTGGTCAAAATACAGCCAAGAAGTTCCTTGGTTTTCAGATTCATATAGTTCAGAGAAACAGGAAGCAGAAAAGACAGGAGAGAAAAGTCCTATCCACATGAGGCTCACCTTTTACTGGGCCAATGTAAAGAACATCAGAGCCTATAAGAAAGAAAGAAAGGAAAATAGAAGACAGTAAGGTAAAGGCAGTGAAAGGAATAGAATAAGAACAACAAGGATGAAAATAGGCAAAGTACAGTAGTAAGATATTCAGGGATGCCATCAAGAAAACTAAGACTTCAATTGATTTACATTTTTTAAAATTTTCACATGACAAGAGGTAAGTTTAATAAAGAGAAGAAAATTAATTTCTATGTTTTTGTATGAGATTTAGACATGATAAAAACTAAACACATGAAAAGACATGACAAGAAAACACTACATAACATGAAAAGGAAACACTACAGCCGGAGCATGAAAATGTTACTAGTTTAGGTAAGATATCTGAAAAAGTCCTGAATGCAGTAATTTTCCTTTTTTGTGTTCCTGAAATACACAGAAACAGGCTGCTTGGTTTCAGCACAGTATGTGGTTTCCAGTCTCAAAACCAATATTTCTTAAAATAGTTCAGAACAACTGTACATTTCAATACAGCAGGCATTAAGCTAACATGCATTGCTATTTGTTGTTTCTACATCAGCTTGAACAGAGAGCCTATTCAAGCCACTTGGTAAATAATGCTATTCTTTGTAACAAAAAATCCACATAGGTAAGCGAGTGGGTGGATGAGTAGGTAGGTAGGTAGATGCAATGAACGAGGGAGAGAATATCATAGGATATGATAATGAATGGGCTACCCCTGCTCTGTTCAAATCCAATTAAAATCCATCAAAATTTTGAATGTCCATATTTGTTTCATATAATGTACTAATCATATCGCCATACAGTTATTTTAAGGTAAACTTATGGTAAATGTTCAAACAAAAAGAAATGAATCTGAAGAAAAGCCAATTCTCCCTTATGCTTCCTGGTTAATTAAGATGGTAGTTAGGAAGAAAAGGCAAAATAAATGTTCTATTCACAAAGTATCTATTTCCACATTAAATACTACATAGTATCATTTCTATAAAGAGCTTCACCCTATAATATCACCACTAGATTGAACTAATATTAAACTTATTGTGACTATCAAAAAACATCCCCATAAAATATTTATCTGATGAAACTATTTTATTTGGGATTCATTTACAGTTTAGTTTTAGATGACCTATGGAACAATTAACAGGGAGAATTATTTAGAAGCAATTGTTGAAATTGACTTTAAGAATCAACAGCTGAACTATTTTGGGAGATTATAATTTTGCTGGTTAAACAGGCAGCCACATAAATTGGTTGAATAAGGAAACAAAATTTCATCCAAATATGCAAAATATTTTATAATTGGTCACTTACTGCTAAAATGCAAATAATAAATTCAAGATAGGGAATATAAGCAAAGAAAGGGAAAGATACAATTTGAATTATCCATTGGCTTCCAAAGATAACACTGGGTCATTACATGTACAAAATTGTATTATTAGTAAATGAAACTATATTCCAAACATAAGGAACAATTTTGTTGATTTTAATATCAAATAGCAAACAAACACAGAATATACTCACAGACATATATGACATTACTAGAATTCTGGATAATTCACTTAAACCTGCCTAGTCTGTTATCACTTTCGAAATAAATTAACAAACCCCAACTATTTATTACTCTGCGGAAGATTCTTTTTGTAAAATATTATCTGCACTGTACCATATCTTGCAGGAGAAAGCAATGAGCAGGCAGATGCTACCTCCAATATTTAGATACATCCTTCTTGCAAACTATTCAGCTTAATACATTCATTTACCCAAAATGAATCATGCAATTCATTTGCACACAAAACACTAATGTTAAGATGCTACAGATTCTAGTGCAGCGATGGATAACCTTTTGCCATTGCATGCCAGAGGCAGGGTGGTGGTGGTTCCCACCGGAAGTTGGCAAACGGGCTGTTTCGGGCCTCTGGAGGGTGG
The DNA here is from genome assembly GCA_030761175.1 of Masticophis lateralis. Classification (NCBI taxonomy): domain Eukaryota; kingdom Metazoa; phylum Chordata; class Lepidosauria; order Squamata; family Colubridae; genus Masticophis; species Masticophis lateralis. The sequence continues at coordinate 328,712,476 of JAUDYJ010000001.1, forward strand.
AGAAGGCCGTTTTTACCCTCCCCAGACTCCTAGAAAGGCTCTGGAGACTGGGGAGAGAGACAAATGGGCCTTCCCACCCCCCACCTCCGAGGTTCTCAGGAGGCAGGAAACAGCCTGTTTCCCTACTTCTGGTGGGCCCAGAAGGCCTGAAAATCAGCTGGCGGAGCTGAGCTCGCGTGCCCACTGATATGGCTACGCTTGTGACCTGTGGCACGCGTGCCATAGGTTCGCCATCACAGTTCTAGTGCCTTTCATTTTTTTAAATGTTAGCTGAACAGTTCCTCTTCCTTTATCTGGCACAAGTCCAAATGTTCTATACCAGGGGAATATTTTTTTAATACATTGCACAGCAATTTATGCAATAGGTTTGATTATAGACAAGAGGGAAAAATCATTTTGTCCCCTTTTTTGATCTGATGCATATTTTCTCATAATAGCTTGTGGGACAGTCAATCTTCAAATTATGCTTTTCTTCCAACTCTTAGTTACCCGTAGACAGATGCTTACTTAAACATTTCCAATTTAGAAGTACTCATTAGATCAGACAGATAATACGACAGTAAAGAAAGCAAAGGGCTTCTGAATATCTTTCTGGGTGCCCAATAGTCTCCTTGGACAGTTGAACTTAAGTCTTGTCTTCCAAAACACAAAATGATTGTGTTAAGACCAGCCATCCTCACTAGGGTAACTATTCCATGAGCAAGCAAGTCCCTTGCAATAGCCATTTTATGAAGGTATCCTCAAAATTGCATCACACTGTCCGTATTTGTTCTTCAACAGAGTATTAGGTTTCCCTGGCTCTTTTATCTTGCTGATGAAGAATACTGAATGATCCAGACTCTCAAACCAACTAGTGAAATAAGGCAGTCCATGATTATTATTTTTTTTTAAAAAAAAAAACCTCAGTAAAAGCCCTAGAAAGTTAACAGAAATAATCATGTCACTGCACATTTCTTTTCCTTCCATTTTTAAGAAAAAGAAATGCTCTTCCAGTCATCACAGGAAAATTAAGGATACTAATATGTTCTTGGTAAAGAAAAGGTGGAGAGAGGAATTTTGGACAGGAAAACAATCCTTTCCACTCCTTCAAGATTTTCCCATTGCCGATTGGGCTTCTTGGAGTTGCTTTTCACTAAAGATCTAAACAATGATTTTCTCTGCAGTAATTTCTATGTCCTGTTTGATTACTTTGTCTGAATAGGTAAAAGATGAAAATGTGTAGGGACTCGAGGCTTCACAAAATCACTCTTACTTTTTTTACATTCTTATGTGTGATTGACCCCCATTCCTTTAGTGTGAAATGCTCCTTACAGAACAGGAAGATCTGAGTGGGAACCGCATACAAAAGTGTTTGAACGTGATTAACTGCATATCCATGGTCATTGTTTCAGTGGAATTTGGATTGCATAGAAAATTATTATCAGCTATTCAAGCAAAACCAGACAGAATTCCACTTTAGCCATCCCTGCTCGACATGTGAGGTCCGGAAATGAAGAGATGGATATGCACAAAGAACACTGTGGTGAGGAGTCAGGTTTAATCCTACTCTCCTCCCCACCATATCCTTGGAACCTCATGCTCTCTCTTAAATATGGAAGGAGAGATCTAGATCTTGGTTCTTTGTTGAAATAAAATCATTCTTATTTAACATAGTCCAGGTTAACTCATAATGAAACCATCCAAGTATTATAAGCATATTTCAAAATAATCATTGTTTTGGAAAAATAAGGCTAATTTGCTTCACGCATTTTAACAGAAAAAGAAAAAGCACTGTTACAAAACAGCAGGTTAGCTTATTTATTACCCATGTTGTTTGAAAGAATGCAGAGAGCAAGAAAAAATTGAATTCGAAGAGGATCTGCTGATTTGCTCTCTTGTTGAGAGTGCTGAATCAGTTATTAAACAACTGCCATTTATAAAAACCCGCATGTTGAAATAAGTGAGAGGAAAGGATAGGGCCTTGAGTAGCTAGATCTTTGCAAGGACTGTAGATATGAGGTTGAGCAACCCTGGTCCAGTATTTATCTGTGGACTTAAAATCCCTGTTTTATCATTAAGAAGGTCAAAGAATCTCAAGCATTAGCATGCAATCTAATGGAACCAGGCAAACACATAGAGTAGAACTTATTAGTTGGCATTCAAAATATTTGATGCATATTTTTTAAAGCAGAACAGGCAAAATGCTCTACAATTCTTGTGTGGGCAGCAAGGGCACGGACAGAATCCGTGACTATTTAACTAATTTGAAATGAAGTGAATAATTCAAAATCTAATTCCCAGTGCTATCATCATTTTTCAACTCAAACAAATAAATTGTACACACATGGCTTTTCCCTGTTTAGATGAGGGCTATTTTTTCCCAATGCAAATAAATAAATACTGAAATTGTGCTTACAGTATAATCAGGAAAGAGATTAGTCACAAATTAATGTTTAATAATTCTTTAAGTGAAAATAGCTGAAAAATAGTCTTGTGGATTTGTGGAATATTCAGACAACCCAAACCATTGACTACAAATTTGAAAGAAATCTCTCCCACATACGGAGACAGATCAGCCTCTTAATTTACTAAGGAACTGAAAACAAGAATGCAGACTGGGTGATAGCATGGGAATTCTTGCAATGGATCAAAACAACAATGGATCAAAACAAGCATTGATTGTGGCTTCTTTGATGAAAAGAAGCAGCAAAGAGTATATATTTTTCTGCCTTCACTACCTCCATACCAAAGGTTCGCATTGCTTTTTTGTTCTGTATAGAATCTCCAAGGTGTTGGCAGGGACAAGCCATGATTGCCGTGAGCAATTTAAAATCAAATAGATTAACCTTGGATTTCTACATGAAGGCAGTTTAAAGGTTAATAATGCAACCTGATTGCTTATTTATTTATTTATTTATTTATTCCCCACCTTTATTGTTTTTACAAATAATTCAAGGCAGTGAACATATCAACATACCTTCCTCCTCCTATTTTCCGCACAACAACCCCATGAGATGAGTTGGGCTTAGAAGATAGTGCATAGGAAAAGAAGCAGTCTTCCTTTTTCCCTATACCCTTGTCTCTCTCAACCCAACTCATATTTCATTAACCAGCTGGATAACATCATCAGTGCATGAGTGTGGGTTCTGCAGTTGCTTGCCCTGCCAGTTTCAGTGGGGATATAGTTTCCTCCTTGGTGGTTCCTTGATTATTGTTTTCTACATTATTGTTTGTCTGATGCTGATCATCCCTGTTTCTTTGATTATGGGCTGCTGGAAGAGATGTGTTTTAGTCTTTTTACTTCCTAGGTGTTTTATTGTCTCTGTTTTGAATCTTGTGTAAATGTGGTTTATCTCTGTGAATGTACTGAGGGCTGTTTTGTCTGAATGCCAAGCTTCCAGGAATTCTTGTCCTTTCTTGAGTAAACTACTTCATGCTTAGGAGAGCAGATCAAATGCTTCTTCATAAGTGGGAAGTGTTACCCCCAGCATAATGAGATAAGATTCCTATTGAAAAAAACTCTTTTCTGATCCAGGAGATCTGTGACACTGTAAAATAATCTAAAATATTTTATTTCTGGGAAAGAAGATGAAGGCCTCAGATGCATCTGGATGACATTAATTAATTAATTTCGATTATGTCCTCGGCCTGGATTTTGTTAAAATTATTTGGTTGCCTTAACAGATAACTTATGTCAAATTGGATGGGAAGAGCATGGTCTACTAATCTTGGAATTCTTAATGATTTTGGTACTATTGAGCATCCAGCATTTTTTTTTGTTGTTGATTCTTTGGTGAGACTACTCCTTGGGATACAATTTTGCAGGATTCTGGCCCTTCCTAGCTATGCCCAGAAGATAGTGCTGGCAGACTACTTTTTCACACTTAAGTGATTGACCAATGTAATGACAGGGTTACATCTGTTCAGCATGAAACTACTGAGGAATATAATTCGGAACTTTTGAATCTTGATGACCCTTCTCGCATTGCATATAAAAGTGGTTTTGCAGTTACCTGGCTATAACGCCATTTCTGGTTCTATATTTAAAACAAAACAGAAAGAAGCTAAGGAATAACTGCAAAAAGATTCCTTCATACAAGTAATTGAAGTATTTCCCAGTTTGGACATTTTCACGGGAGGAAAAGGGAACCTTGTCCACAATTTTAATGTATCTGGGAGAGGAGAGAGAAAAAACACTCAGACAAGACTAGATTTAGGATTACTGACTCTTTTCACTTTACAGCAAAACAGCTATGCTGGGAAAACAGAAATGGTCCAAGGTTTTTGTGGGGTTTTTTTGTTTTTTGTGGCTTAGATATGAAGGCCTTGAGGTAAATTAACTGGGCAAAGCACCCACTCATTGATTAATCTTTAAACACTGATACTGGTCTCAATTTTTAAAATAAAGTAAGTTATAAATAAAAATGAATACAAGAGGAAGAGAAAAGTAAAAGAACTCAACCAAAACAAGATTCCTTTTAATTCATGTAAAAGTTATTATAGCCACCTCTCAAATTATTATTTCATTTTCCTTGAAATCCTTTCTTGCATAAATTGGGAATTTCAATTACATATCAACACGTAGAAATCTGAAAACACTGGGAAACTGATGGTAATTATACAAATCTCTTCCGATGATTTCACTGAGCCTGATGTTCTAGAAAGCAGGTTTAGAATTCTAATCTCAAGCATCTGATCATCCAGTAAAGTGGCAAGAAAAGTTGCATTTGACATGAAGTCATTTGCTGGCACATAATATCTCCGGCTGCTGTTTAAAAAGAGGAGGCTAGCATTTTAAGTAGGAGACAGGAAAGATGTTTGGGCATTAAATTTCCACTCAGGTTTGCTTTAGTAAAATGATCTGTTACATTTCTCCACAGGGGTTCCTGGGTCTGGCATTGCCACACTTCAGAAGAATATCAGCAGTTCCTGCTGACAACAACAATAGAAAGAGCTGTTTCTTCAAACCGGTATCATAAATTAGATAGGTTTTTTTTTTTTTGCAGGCCCAGGGTATATGTACCGTGTTTTCCCAAAAATAAGACCCTCTTTTTTTTTTTGAACGTTCAAATAAGCACTTGGCCTTATTGCCATGTGCTCAAAAGCCCGATTGGGCTTATTATCAGGGGATGTCTTATTTTGGGGAAAACAGGTTAGATGTTTTCAAAGAACTTTAAATCAATATATGGTGGAACTGCTTAAAGCAGATGGGTAAAGCTTAAAGCTTTAATGATTGTTATGTTGATGATTAAAAAGATACAATTGCTGTGCCAGTGCACAACAGACAACATTGTCTTGTTCACAGAGCAGTATATTACAACTGACGTAGTGCTGATGGCACTCAAGGCTCTGAATAGCACATACTTTGGGTATGTTTGTGACCTACTCCAATAGTCTGAAGTTGGTAACTCAGTGCTCAATCATGCCCTCCCTCCATAAAGAATTTCAACACTGCATCTTAAAAACATTTTCTATGGAGGTTCCTGCAAGTATGGAATTTGTTCCCTTCATATTTCAATCTATTTTACTCCACATTTGAAAACCTCCTACAGTTTTCTCCATTGGCCTGGGGTTCATTTATGCAAGTTTAAATTCCTCTCAATCTGTTTTGGAAACATATTCAGTGCGGCAGCATCTTAGTATAAGGTTCGGTCACAACTGTTCTTAAAATATTTGGAAATCCTACAACTGCCCAACTTTGCTTAAATTCAACATTTCTATTTAATCTCTTTTTTACAAACAGGCCACCGAGCAAATTATACATTCCATAATTAAAGAAGCAATGAACAACAGTATTTTTAAAATGGGAAGAATCTGTACACTCTATTGTTAAATAACAAACAAGGATAAAATTGAATGTTTTGAAACTTTCTGTGATCTACCCAGAAGTAAAAGAGAATAGAGTATAAGCTAGCAGTAGAGAAGTAATAGTCATATAAGCTAGCACTTCACCAGACCTAAAACTCAGTTACTACCCATTTAGTACAGAATAATAAACAAATTGGCAAGGAACAAGGTAGAATATATGCAGAAAATTGCCTCAAATCTAGCATAAAGCTCAAGACAATTATGTTAATACATGCTAAATTACTACACAAGTTAGGCTCAATAGTGAAAATACTATTTAAACAGTGCTATTGCCTTTGCAGAACCGAGTAAGTGGATATTAAACACTGTAATTACTAAATATTATTTAGCTCTCCAATGCATACTTAGGTTGAAATGCCATTTCTCTCATAGCCATCAAGGAATCATGTGACTAAACAAAATTACTACTAATAAATGTGAAAGGATTCCCCCCCCCCCCCAAGCCTTTTTCACAATATTCTGCATACTCATGCTATGCGGAGGGGGTTCTACCTGATCCAGGTGTGATTAGTGGTCCTTCCAGCTCAAGTGTTTCGTCCTCATACTGGTCATCCAGCTTTTTCTTTTTCTTTTTGGTTGAATCACGGGACTTTCTTAAAAGAGAGAGTTCTTCTGGATGCCTGATGTCTATGGAGGTAAAATAAGAAATTATATTATAAAAAAGAAAATGTTTTTAGTCTTTTTTGGTATTTTAAAGAATATAAAATTGGTATGAATACTGCAACACAATGGCACCATAATGCTTTGCTTATAAAGCTTAAATGATAATTAAATAGCACAACATCACACCATTTGTAGAAAAGAATAAAATATAATTTGAATGGTCCAATGACCTCCAAGCATTTTTTTTAGCTGAGTGAATTCCTATTTCCCTATATAGCTGTCTTAAATCTGTTTCTTCAGATTAGAATATCCTCCAAAACAGATTTTGTAACATGTAATGGACAGAATAGCTCAGGGAAGCTCTACTATGAAATAGATGAACTATTGTGGACATGGGTCAAGAAACAATTGGGACAATCTTCTCAAATAATCACTACTTCATCAGGAACAATCCAGAATAGTGATAGCCATATAGTATCATGCTCACTACACAATTAGGCTCTGGTCTCAGAGAAAGGTATTAGGATTTGTAAGTTTCCCTGTTTGTGATGAGTATCCTAAAACCTACTCTGAATATCAGTGGTCACATAAACAAAATGACAGATCAACAGTATTTTTCTCCAGTATTTAAAATTACTTTGCTATTTCAAACTTAGAGAGTTTCCATCAAAAATAATCTGAAATAACTCATACCAAATTATTACTGATAGACTTCTTAAAACTTTGAAGAGAGGCCAAGATACATTATAATGGAATCAAGACAACTGTAAATATTACAAAGATTGTTTTTCAACTTTATCAGACAGAAAGATAACTTTCAATGGATTATTTTTATCACAGTTTAAAACAATGTTCCATTAAGCAGAGGGTTGAGAGGGAGGTGCTCCAACCTAAATTGCTATAAAAACTACCTCAGCAGTTAGATTCCTAGCATATCTCAAGATAATTGAAATACTACATTATTCTCACTACTGCATGTCTCTTTGACAGACTGGTCATCTGGTGCAGAAAGCTCTTATCATCACATATTTCATAGCTGAATTTGAAAAGAAACATGACCCTAGGTGCAAAAAAATTGCCCATCCTTGCTCTGGGGATGTAACATGAAATGTATTTAAATGACAACACCTTAATAGCCAATGGAATCTTTGGATTGTGAAGATGCCACAGCTTGCAGAAACGGCTAAATTGATCTGTTTGATTACAGAAGGAACAACTTTTATAAATGATTGGAAATTCTTTCTGGATTTTTTACTGAAAATGGCTAAAAATAAACTGGTGATTTCTGAATTTACTGATTAAAAAGGTATAGGAAGGGTTATCTAATTTTGGAGGGAGAAAATAATATTAAATATTCCCTGTAACTTCCTAAAGAAGATCAGAAGTTGCTTCTTTAAATATCCCCCCCCCTCATTTAGTATAATTTATCACAGCGATTATTTATTATTTATTAGCTATCCAGGTGAGGATTATTCAATTGGATGGAAACTCCAGATCTCAATAATTCGTATATTTGAACATTGCTAAGTATAGTAACATCATCTGAAAAAAATTAATAAAAATAGTAAAACAAAACCATATTTTGATTCATCTATGGGAATTGACCTTTGGTACATCCTGTATATCCGATCGTGTCTATCCCCAAATTTATTATAGATTAATAAATCAAATTTATATTACTAGAATAATCCCCATATGCTTCTGTATTAAAACATAAAAGCTGTTGTTTCTTATTTGCACAAATCTCTCAATTTTGGAACAAAAATCTCTGCTTGATTATTTTCTCCGTCAATTGTATTAGTAGTTAAAAGGAAAATACTTTCTACAAATTGCATTCCCTCCCTATAATAGGTGTATACTACACGTTAGAGAAAATGTTCATGTCTAATCATGTCCCTATATATTCTTCAATTTCAGCAACTCCATGTCTAGGATTACTTTATTTTTTTTCAAGTGAAAGAATTATGATCAGAATATTTGCTGCTGGGTACTCTAGGAAGGTGACAGTTCCCTGAACAATATTTCAATATCAAGCAATGGTATGTTGCAAAATGTAAGAGAATAGCATCCTCTAAATGTGCTGACCTATGATTCCCATCATAATATCAATATTAGTGATCATTAATATGACAGACAGACCACAACATTTTTTTCTTCTCCATTATAGGTGATGAACCCGTACAGAGAAAATTCTATAAAAAGCAAGAAAAGCAGAGAAGTGGAAATAAAATAGCTATTCAAATTTCAGGTTCCCAGGACACCAGAAAGTAATCGAACTTTTTGTAGAACCTATACCTCTCTTTAGATCATGGGTGCACACTTTTATTTTTTGCATTTTAGCACACACTTAATGGTCAGAGGAAGAGACTTAGAAAGGACCTTCCCTAATTAATCAGGCTGTTAAAAGTGACTGTGAGAGATCTAGACTTTCACGATTCTGTTAATGTAGCCTTAACATAAAGTAGAATTAGCTCATCTGGCCATGTTTCCTGTCTTGCTTACCTGGGAGGGCAGACATAAACTGACCTTGGCTGAACTCATAAACTAAGCAGAGTCTCTCCAGTAAATACTTGGATGAGAAACATCTGAGAATTTAATGTCTATTAGTAGTTAGACTGGGAAGCCCCAAAAATTCTCTGGAATATAACTATGGGAAACCATTCCTGTAATGCTATCAAGAATATGGCATGAATGCAGTTACCAGATCTCAACTTGTAAGCATTATCATCTTTTTTATTTAGATTTCATTAACATTTAATAGCCAATTTCTAAGTCAAGAAAATAACTAAAATAACTAAATATTACAGTTATAAACTGCAGTTTTAAAGAAGTGGAAAAGCCAAAGAGAGGTTTTGGAAGGAAGGCTGCTATTTTCATTGTAATTTAATAGAACTGCCATGCTGAATATGAAGCATCAGAGTACACATAGGTCTCTGAGATCCAGCACAATGAGACAGAACTAAATAATATTAATGTTTCTGAAAGTTTGAAGTCATATCTATTTTGTCATACCCATTTTTTTCTTGCTAGCCTCACCTAGTATCTATTTCAACCTCACCTAGTATCAATTTCAACATAAGATGGACACTTTCGGGATATGGGGCAAATATAACATGTGACCTCTGACCCAAACAAACGAACAATTCATGTGGACTAATTTCTGCAAGAAGTTAAATATCTTCCACCTTCCCATTTTTAAGCAGAAGAATTAATTAACCATGATCCACTATCTGTTTGACAATTCCTTGTTTGAATTCTACATATGAAACAGAAATCATAACTGGCTATGTTTCTTAAATTTAATTAGTATAGTTTTTATTTATGTATTAACTTGTATGCTGCCGCTCTTGCTTAAAGGCACTTCTAGGTGGCTTATAATCAATAAAAGCAACAAGATAAAACAATAAAACTTCTAAACAATAAATACTGACACTAAAAGTCATTTAAAATTAACAAAGATGGCAGATGCACACAGGGAGGAAGTGGGGTCTTATCTCAGTCGCTTAACTACCTCCAGTATGACACACATACCCCAACCAAGGGCAAATAAAATAAAATAACATTTAAAACATTTATATAGCTAGCCATCTTATAATCAAATCTGGGCAGCTACTAATCAAAAGCATATTTAGCCAGATATAGTACATTAAATAAAAGACAATTCTCTGTAACTTAGGAAATCCCAATTAGAAAAAAAAGAGGCGTTAACTTAGCTTTATGCCAATGTGCTGTTTTCCTACACTGGTGTACAGCTCTCTTACAATACACTTCTGTTATGCATGATTGTCTTTGGTACTATTTGTGCCAAATTATTTATCTTAGAAATGAACAGTAGGAACTAATTACAGTTCATAATTCGATCACATAGGCATACTACATTTTGTATTAAGAGACAGTAGGAAAAAGGCTGCCTCTGTTAAATATTGGTGGGAGCTTGTAACATTGAATTTTCTCAGCAGCCTGTACTCCTATGTGTATGAATACCATTTATTGTTTCTTGCCCTTTTAGTTAGGATGGAAGAGCTTTTATGTTGAAGCCAAGCTCCTGAAGGGAGTCTTCTGCTGCCTGGTTGCTGCCAAGACCCACCCCATCGACCATGTCAAGAATGGCACCATTACAATGGTCCCCTTTTTCTGGTACAATACATCTGTGAGATGCCAAATTGCAAATTATAAAGGCAGGCATCCACATAGGAACATGTTAAAGAAAAACATCGGCAAAAAGATGGACTTTTGATTTTAACTAATGTATCAATGCATATAAGTTCTGTCATTGAGAGAGAGGATTCAATTCCTAAAAATTTCCTGGTTGAAATGATACAATCTAAGGGAAAAGGTGTAATGCAAATATCATGTAGAATTGGATTCAAGAGGCAATTCTGACTCCAACAAGTAAGAAGAAAAGCAGCAGACAATAATTATTCCATATAATCAATTTTGAATAAAAAGGACAAACAAGTTGATATTCAGTATAAAAATGTCACCAAAATATTTTATTTTTTAATTCATTTTATAGATACAACAGCAATCTATATTGATTGACACTTTGTTAAGTGTCAGATAGCATTTGCTATCTGAACAAATGGAAACTGTCACTTATAATGCAGCCACATTACAAAATATTGTTTGTATTAGAACTGGAAAGAATTTTATATTCTAGTATTATATATTATTCACAGGAAGCAAGTACTTAGAGATTTATGAATTTAGCCCTATGTTTAAAAAATTTATTTGAATAAGGGAAGCTTTTTCATTCAAGCTGAAACAGCACTCTATTTTTTCTTCCCTCTCCAGAGGAGGGTCTGTTATACTGCCAGTAAATTTTCAGGAAGCAGCGCTAGCTGGAATTGTCCCAACATACTGAAAATATCAAAACTGTAAGGAAAAGAAGAGAGATATTTTCCGAACAGTGAAATGGCTTCCTTGCCAAAATAGTCTTCCAAATGGTCCATATAAGAAAGCTATCTGCGTATTATAGGAATTTTAAAATTGCATTTATTTAAAAATAACTGAAAGTCACATGGGAAATATTCAGGTTGAGAGATTAGTTACCGAAGCATAGAAAGGTTTGAGCAATCTTCTAACTCAGAATTGATCTGTGGTGTTTTAAAGGTATTAAATTTATTGCTTGCACATACAAGGTTTTCATTATGACAATATGGTTATTATTAATATATGACCTGGAAAAAATACAAAATGAAGAATTTCATGGAAAATGTTTCCTGGAACTGCATTATTTCACAAAATTGTTACCATATTAATACTTAAAAGTATGTCAAACTGGAATGGTTAGAATATGTCAAATTTATTTTTTTTCCAGTTGACTGTCCTTCTGGCCCTGCAGGAACCTTTTGAAGTAGAAGATTCCTTTGTTAAAGGGGAAAAAAAGATTATGCACTGATAATTTCTGAATTCATAATTTTGGGCTTATTGTATACACAAAGCTTTATTTGGAACTTTCCTGAGACTATAGATTTTGAGAAAGTCTTTCTCTTCCCAGATATTCTAGAAATGGTTTCTAATAATCTCAGTTTCAGCTTTGTGTCAGTTTCTGACACAATGAGTTGGTATGTCTGAGAGAACGGATGTCACCTGATACCAAGTAAAGACAGAAGACAGGCAAAGTAGAAAAACTCAATTAAGTAACCAATTTTTCACTGTAGTCTCTGTCACATGTGGGAAGGGAACCTCTCTAACAAATGCTTCAAGTTTCTGGAATGGGGATCCATGTTTAGCAATAAATAAATGTTAGAAGACTGAGGTTAGACAATTGTTTAAAAAATGTTGGTAGCCCAATGTTATGAAGAAAAACTGCTCTCATAGTATGACCTTCCATCTGCAGTAGACACAGTTATCTGGCCCTTAGAACTTGTAGTGACCAGAATACATTTGGAAAAAACATTGAGGTGACAGGCCAGAAATTTTAGCTGGACCTTTTAAGGACAATAACTACAGGTAATCCTTGATTTACGACCACAATTAAGCCCAACATTTCTGTTGTTAAGTGAAACATTTGTTAAATCAGTTCTGCTTCATTTTACAACCTTTCTTGCCACAGTTGTTAAGTGAATCTCCTCAGTTGATAAATTAGTAAGCCAGTCGTTAAGTGAAAGCTGGCTTCCCTGTTGACTTTACTTGTCAGAGGGTTGCAAAAGGGGATTGCATGAGCTTGGGACACAGCAACCGTCATAAATATGAACCAGCTGCCAAGCATCTGAATTTTGATCACATGATCATGGGAATGCAGCAAAGATCCTAACTGTGAAAAGTCACGTTTTCCAGTGCATTTGTCACTTTGAACAGTCACTAAATGAACTGTTGTAAGTCAAGGCTACCTGTATGTCTTCTGAGCAGTACAGAACAACAGAAAATATATTGGTAACTATTAGGTAAAAAGTAGCTTTAAAATACCATGAATCAAGTAAGAATCAGTTTCACTTGGCAGAAAAGTAGATGTTTTATTGAATAACTTTATCACAATGTATAGCCAAGCAAGATAGAACTACACAAAGGGCACATACATCACTAGGACACTATGCTGATATGGTGGCTACCAATATTATAGTTTTTATGACAAATGAACAGAAGCAGTGGTCATGATTCTGAATCGACTAGCCATTAACATGGGCAAATGTTGGTACTGGCTGGGAAACCAGGTAGATTAAATCCTAAAAGATCAGAAAACAAATTAGCAAACAGTGGACAGAAGAGTGAAATAGCTACAAAGTTGATAATGCCAAGGGAAATATTGCTTTGAATTCCACAAAAACTCCCACATGTCAACATATCTAATAGTGCTGTACTTCACTGCTTAAATTCTTTTTGAGGTTTTTCTAGATGCTATTACAATCTAAACTGTAACTGCAGAGAAGATGGATTTGGTTCCTCTATTATATCAGACACAATGATTTGAAGTCTTGCTATGTGCATTACTAGTAAGATTGCATACTCAGCATTCTAATGTCATAGTTGCAAAATGAAATATAAAACAGGTTGCATTTTATAGTCTCCACTTTGTTAATATATTAGACAACCATAGTATTATTTAAGGAAATCTAAACCAACTGATTCAAAATCAGCTCAAAGCACCTTCTAATATTCCTATAAAATAACAACTAAATAGAATCTTTAATTTGGGTAATACAACATTTCATCCACCCAAAGTGCATTTTATTATTCTCTAATCAAGAATTTTAGCTTAAATACATATCAGAAAATTGTATATTAATTCAAATACATTCAAATCAAATAGATTGGAAAAATATTTTATAACACAAAGCAGACCAAATAGGCTAAATTCTGATTCTACTGTAAGGTTTTCACTTTTTGCTATTCCATACAACAGGTTATAACAAGAGATACAGAATAGAATCTTATTAACATATTCTTTACGAAATGCAGAGTTGTGACAAATATTTTACCCACTGGTAACCATTATGCATGAATTTGCTAGAAAGAAAATCCTTGCTAAATTAAGTAATTTTGAATGGGAAAAAAAGTTGATTTCTTATTGTTTTATTTATTGTCATTTTTTGCATCATACATAAAAGGAGGCCCAACATATTCCCAGGTTGTTGTTTTTGTCCAATTAACATTTCAGACTTCTCCAAAGGCATATATATGTCCTCATTTTAAAAAATTGGCAAATAATACTGTGCTCCCAGTCTGGTATTTTTCCACTGAATTTTAGTGGCACAATCTTTGGAGATTGAGAATTGTGAAACAATAGGGTTCAAGAAGATGACAGCTTGTCTACTATTAACACAGTGACATGCCCTACATTTTAGGAGGCACAATATGAAAATTAGGTCTGACAATGATATATTCAAGGCCAAAGTTCTCCTATAAAAGGATTTAATAGTATTTGAAGTGAAAGCTTTCCAAAGAAACTCTTTTCTCCAGTAATATTTTACTGTTATTTTAGATGGAGTAACCTTCCAATCAAAACACCTTTTTAAAAAACCCATCATGTAAAGCATTTTAAAACATAATCTGACAATATAGGCAGTCTGCAAAGCACTGTTACTTTATTTTTGCATACAAAGATATAAAGAATTATGCTGTTATTTCAAAACAAAGACTGGGTAGTTTAGTTTGCTCAGGTTTTCTGACAGTATTTCACATGGGACATGCAAACAAATATTAATTAATTAATCCAAAAATGTAATCTTGAGACTCCAACCAAAGGGGGAAAAGTCCCATGGTAAACTATTTCTGTCAGAAGTTTCCATTTAAAGTTAATTGTCCATATTTTTACATGGTTGAGCTTGAGCCGGCTCCTCCTCATCCCCATCCTTCCCCAGGCCTTGGGCTATCCCTTGTGGGAGGTTTGTTTTTGTGATGTTAGTATTTTTTTCCCTCCGGATATTTGTTGGGTGGGAGCTTTGTATTTTCATTTTTTAATTGTCTTATGTTCTACACCATCCAGAATTGGGATGGAACCAAGTGGCCTGTAAATGAAATCACATTTAATTAAATGAATAAAACAGCTATGCCTACAGGATCCACTAGCAGTTTCTGACAAGTCATTTATATAGAAACTGCATCTGGCCTGCAACAAGCAGTTGTTGCTTTTGCATCTGATGGTTTCTGAAATGAAGTGAGAGGGGATATTGAAACAGTTTAAGCTCTGTCCTCCCCATTAATTAGAACATAGTGGAATGTGGTAGATTTTGAAATGTTCAGATTCCATCTCCTCACTCATGAACTGTTTGTTTAAAGTAGACTATATATAGATGAAATATATATATTGTGGACTATAAGCATGTATGCGTGTGGGTGTTTAGATATGTGTTTAGCAGAGCTTTCAACCCTTATTCCTTAACAAAGCAACTACTACTCTGTTATTTATAAGGTCTGTGTGGCTAGCCATTTTAATATAACCCTGGGCAGTTCACAACAATAAAATTATAAAAATCATAAAAACCATTAACAAAAATTAAAAGCCTGGCACCTCAATCAACCTCCCAGAGTACCTCAACAACTCTCCACAGGCTCTACCATTGTACCCCAGTATCTGGGTAAAGAGCTGGATCTTAATGGCCTTCTGGGAGGCTAAGAGAGTGAGGCCTGCTAGAATGGAGGGTTTTTTTCCCCATAAAGTAGCCATGGAAAAGGTAAGCTTCCTAGGTTTATTTATTTATTTATTTATTTATTTATTAAATTTATATACCGCCTTTCTCCTAGTGGACTCAGGGCGGTGTACAGCCAAGAATAAAAGCACTCCAATACAAAATTTAAAATATTAGTAAAAGAATTAAATAATTTTGGCCCAATAAATTTAAAAAACCAATAGACAATTAAAATTTAAAACCCATAAAAACTTTAAACCTTAAAAAGGTTTAAAGGTTCCAATAGATGGCAATATTTTAGTGAAAGGACCTGAAGCAGGCTGGGCCAGGCAGATACATGCAGGAAGAGGAAGTCTTGCAAATGGTACATAGCTCTCCTGTACTGCATGGGAAATCCAATTTGTCAGTTAAATTGAAACATCGTACTTTATCTTTTAAAATCGACTGGGAAAAAAAACTGCAGCCACAAAATGGGTAGAATATAGAAGTCATTTTGATAGTTTTTGGATTTACTGGCAGTTTATATATATAAAAAACCCAACAGCCATCCATCCACTCACCGACCCACATATCTACCTACTTACTTTACAACTCACTCTCTCTCTCTCTCTCTCTCTCTCTCTCTCTCTCTCGCTGTGTGTGTGTGTGTGTGTGTGTGTGTGTGTGTGTGTGTATTTCTCTTTAGCCAGGTTCTTCCTACGTAAACCAAGATTTTTAAGCAGCCCTAGTTCAGTGAAATCACAATCCACTAGTTTCTAGGCTTTTTTTCTAGCAGCCAGCAGACCCTCTGCATAAAAATCTTGGTTTACGTAGGAAGAACCTGGCTATATATATATATATATATATATATATATATATATATATATATATATATATATATATATATATCTATATATCTGTCTGTGTAGTTTTCACGGGTATATATGTGTGTACAGGTGATATCTCAGGTTTCTTCCCGTGTAATTGCAAACATATCTTTAGAAGGATTGCAGCAACGTTTCGATGGAATCTCATCCATCATCTTCTGGCACCAAACCGAGAACATCAGCCAGAAGATGATGGATGAGATTCCATCGAAACATCGCTGCAATCCTTCTAAAGATATGTTTGCAATTACACGGGAAGAAACCCGAGATATCACCTGTACACACACACACACACACACACACACACACACACACACACACACACACACAATCTTCTAACACTATGAAAGTGCATGCACAAGCTTTGACCAATGGTTAAGACACTGAGCTTGCTGATCAGAAAGGTCGGCAGTTCGAATCCCTAGTACAGGTTCTCCTGTGTGAACAGGGGGTTGGAATAGATGACCTCCAAGGTCCGTTCAACTCTGTTACTGTTACATTACATTATTTCATGTTTTTTTTAAACAGAGATTTCAGATTTCTACATAGAAATAAGCATTAGGGTACTACACCTCCACCAAGACTGGCAGGGCAAGATACTGTAGCTGAACAGGGAGCAAACCCCACACTCACTCGCATGGATGTTACCTAGTCAAGTAACGAAACATCTGCAAGCAAAGAACCAAGTTTGGACAGCACCAAAGATTCCACAAAGAGAACTTTCCTTCAGAGGTGCAGGTATTTTTATCATTAGCATATTACCTTTCATGCATACCTTTCATTACCTTTCGTGCCAGAAATTGTAACCATCTAACGAATTAGAAAGGCACATCTCTCACAAATATAAAAAATATGTCCTTTTCATTTGACCCCATGGTTACTTGCCAGAAGCCTGTCTTGTTAAAAACAGAAAGCCATGCTCTATTCATGTGCTTAACTGGTCAGATCAAAAATGTTTAGTAATTCACAAAACTGTAAGTACTGGTTAATTTACTACTTAATTGACAAATTCAATTTTATTTAAGGTACATGCTAGATTGAAAAATGTTCTATTTTTTCCTACTCTGTGGATAGAGAATGGTGGACAAGGCCAATACTATTTTTTCCAGTGTATTGGAAACGGCTGATACAGTGTTGAAAGTTTTACCCCCAGTAGTGAACTGCTAGCTAGAATTTCAATGGTTCTATTTCTAAATTACAGCAGAAAGCACAGACACAATAGGAATGCCAAGCTGGGGGTAGGGAAAATCACAGCTGGAGAAAGTATTGCAAACCTTATATGAGAACTATTATAATGTAGAAAAAGGAAAGATATGAGCAATATTCCAGGAGGGAAAATACAAAATCCACAAGCAGACGGTATGTTTATTAGGATGAGCCAAAACGCTGCAAGAATAGAATGCGCACAATAGCCAAAAGCTGAACTGTGAATCTGAAAATCCTAGTTGACAGTTTAAAACTTGCCTTTGGCAACATTTTCCTGGGTTTTGTCTAATCACTTACATCATAGTACAGTTTTCTCTTATTTTCATTCCAGCAATAAACATGAAATATATGAAGCCAGATTAAACAGAATTTGTGAATGGCTTTGTGGTATTAGTACCATACTTTCAATAACCAACATTTTTATACCATTTGTTCTTCGCTGAAGACAAAAAAAATATCTGTGTCCCAAATCTTTATGAGCACATATATATTTACAATGGATTTTTCACTAATCAGAAACTATCTAGGCAACCTTTGAAAATTAAGTGAATGAAGGAGCTCTATAGAATTATATTCAGAAAAAGTCTTCCTTATATAGGTAACAAATCCAGTTTATTTTCACCAAGCTAATACAGAAAAGGATGATGGCATATCTCAAAGACAGAATAATCTGTGAAGCTCCTATAGTTTTCTCATCCAATCATAAGACTTCCTTTGTATATTTTCATGCATTATATTTGCTATCAATATTCATGGCTTTTGCACTGTTGCATTTCATTAAAAGAAATGGTCACTGACTGATTAAATTCATTAATCCTTGTACTAGTTCTATATCTTTTTGGTCAAGATAGCAGAGAGGCAGTGGCGAAGTGCAGGATGGCCAAAGGGGCAAAGATGCAGTGTGGGGGATAGAGATAAGCATGCATCACCAAGGCCAGTGTGCCACCTCAGCAGCAGCAGGAAATTGGTGAAAGTTAGCTGGGGGTGGCAGGACTGAAGGGCAGCCAAAGGGGCAGAGAAGGGGGGGAAGATAGGTGGGTGGAGAAAATTGATGTGCACACTGCAGTTGTAAATGTGGGTGGACTGCCAAGCACCTGAATTTTGACCACATGACCCTCGGGCTTCTCTAACAACCATAACTTTGAGGAATGGTCTTAACTATCATTTGTTCAGCACTGTCATAACTTCGAATAATCACTGACTGAATGGTCATTAAGTGAGGGCCATTGGAGGACATTCTAAATCAGTGGTGTCAAACTCGCATCATCACAGCAGTGCCACATGATGTAGCATGACTTTTTTTTCCCTTATGGGTGTGGCCAGTGCATGACGCATCTGGCCCACAGGCGGCAAGTTTGACAGCCCTGATCTAAACCTAAACACAAATTAAAAGGCAAAATGAATTCTTCAGATATGTCACTATTATTAACAATTGCTTTCCACCACAATCTGCAAAGAAGAACTGCAGGGGATCATCTCAATACCTGAACAGTTTTGACTCTACAGTACATGTTTCATTATATACTTTCAAATTACACATTCAATATGATTACGTTCTACAAAATCAGCATTATTTAATGAAATGTAATTCTGTTTTGAATTCAATTTTCATTACCCATCCCTGCCATTCAGAATGAGAATGAGCAATAATTTTAATGAAGGACTGCAGGCATAACTATTAATACCATAGAGTTCATTGTTTCTCAGTCTTATCAACTTTAAGATGTGTAGAGATCAACTTCTAGAATGCTGACTGGAGCATTCTGGAAATTGAAGACCACAGATCTTGAAACACTGCTAAAGTCATTCACTTTCATTTGCCTGTTAACACAAAAAAAGTCAGGAAAAAGTAAGCAAGTATAAGATCTGCAAAAATTTTAAGAACAATTAAACTAAATTTTTCAGTTTTAACAAGAATCCATGGATTACATCTAAAAGGCTGCTGATTTTTTTTTTTAATTTGATTTATATGCCGCCCTTCTCCGGAGACTCAGGGCGGCTTACAATGCGTTAAGCAATACTTAAGCAATGCTGATACTATATTTATATTTCTTTTGCAGATTTGAATAGGTTAATTAAGTAGAATCCTTCATTACATGTTTAAAAAACCCCTTTTTGATAAATGAAGATTAGTTAACTGTTTTTAATGCTTTGAATTTCCAAGCACTAAAGGTAGAGGAACATATTAGTTAATGTCTTGATTCACTGGCACTATGAAAACTAAATCCTTCTGAGCCAAAGTAAGTCTTGTTGAAAGAAAACTTCTATAGTTTGTTTTATCTAATTGGTTCAGGTTCTGCGTTGACAAGGGCTAAACTAAAATAAAAGGAAAACAGAAAAAACTGAAGCATGTCCAAATGCGATTTTTAAAAACTTAAATTGCAGCTGCACAAAAAAGATGTTTTTTAACCCCTTCTCCAAATGCAATCCCCCTCTCTATATTACTTCTATGAAAAAAGGTTGCACTTAACCATAAAAAAGTAAACATAGTCTTTAATAAAACAAATCAAATGAGCAAACTGAATACAAAAGTATCCGAAAACCTGGATTCAAAATGTTTAACTTATGTTAAACATGTTTAACAATATTTTAACTTAGATAATAAATGAGTCAACTCTGATCAGCTTGAAAATTAAAACCTTTTTCAGTTTGGATCTTTTTAGAATGATAACATCTTAAATGCTAGTACAGCTAATGCTCAACTTTTCTAGAATGTAAATAAGGACATTTCTTTATTCTAAAAATGTATCTTCTTAATAGAAATCAAGAAGATTAAGTAGTCAGTATATCTTCTAAAACTTTCTATACCTTATGAATTTAAAAGTTTGATTTGATAAAAGGAAAAAGCTGGATTCACAGAGTGTAAAAAGTCATTAATTAAGGTTTATTGAATCACAATGGCTGCTTCCATACATAACATAAATACAAGCTTTGATTTTAAGAACACAGTGACGAATTCACACAACATGCTAAGCTAAAACAAAGTAAACTCATTACAGCTTAGCTTGAAGAGTGAATCCAGCAAGTCAGTGATGTCAGGATGAGCACCAGGGATAAAATGCACTTACCTTCGCTACCAGATTGGAAATGTGAGTGCGCGCGCTCGTGAGAGGGTCAAAAATGGGACATGATGACATTCTGGCAGGTGGGCTCATGTGAGCCGGATATATCCAGCCGGATTTCACTGCTGATGAGCACCCAAAGTGCAAAACAGTTGCAAAACATTGTCATGTGACTATGGGATGCTGCAACTGGTTATAAATACGAATTAGTGGCCAAATACCTGAACTTTGATGATGTGACTGCAAGGGGCAGTTGTAAATAGCATTTTTAAGTCCATCTTAAGTTTGAATGACCAGCCATTAAATGGCTGGTCATAAGTCAAGAGCTATCTGTAATGTATATTGCAGGACAGAAAATTAGGTAATACAAAGCTATTAAAATTGGCTGCTTGTCACTTGAAAAAAGTAATAATTGGTTCCATAAATGATAGATACTTACTGAAAGTTTTGCAGATGTCAGATACTGCTTTAAAGACTCTGTCAGAAAAGTTCACTTTCACTTTTACATATTTCATGTTGGGAAGCTGGAGTCGGAGCAATTTGTGTTGAGGAGTGAATTGTAACTTTGCATCAGCCTGTATTCCATACTTATCTAAAGTCCAGTGTGTTTTAAGGAGCCAGGTTTTCTTCTTTTCCCACCATAAAGCATGATCGGACCAATCTTTCTTGACATCTAGGAGGAACACAAAGATATACAATTAGGAATTAAAGAGAAATAGTGAGCAACTAAATTCACAGTGCTTAGACAAAATGTATTTTATATATTTTATAAAATATCGATGATTTTTATATCATATATTTATTCACCCAGCCAGTTATTTTTGCAAAAGACAAGAGTAAAGTAAGGATCATTCAATGTATGAAAATCTAGTTAACATCAATTATTTCTCCCACCCCACTCCTACACATGTTACAGCTGCTGGCAAAATCTGGCCAACTCAGAAACTAAGCAGGGTCAAATCTGACTATCATAGCACCTGAGACACCACCAGAGATGGCCAAGAGGTAAAGATAAAAATCCCCTCAAGTCAAGCTAAATTTCTCCTTCCATGTTACTTAATCATATTTTTAGCCAATTCTCACAGTGAAAAAAAAAACTTTTGGTATTTTGATAATTCCATATGCTAGGGATATAGCCAAGGAGGATATGTGCATTAATATGCATAACAAGTTATTAACACTTCGGATAACTTCAACACAAATTAAGCTGAGTCCAAGTTAAATGTTCCAACATCTGCATTGCATCCCCAGCTACTATTAATAATTCCCTGATGTGTCCCAATAGTAATTGTTCCTCCAACTGGAGAATATTTCAGAATTGAGGCATTGCTGCAGAAACGATTCTCTTCTTTCCCACCGGATACAAATGTTTCAATAAATAAAGCTAAAAGCCCGATTATATATAATGCTTTCTGAAAAAGAAAGGCCCACTAGAAATTCTGAATAGAATTAGTATAATTCAGATAGAACAGGATTTCATAAATTACAGGACCAGAGAATTCAGTGCCTTTCCTACCTTCCAGATAACTGATCTTATGTGATGGCATAAATAGGATATTTGAAATTAATCTTTGAGTATCGTGCAAGTAAAGGCAGAATTTTGGATAAGCTTTATACGACTTCTGATTTATGATTAAATTAAGTTTAGCTGTTCAAAGCACAATGGCAAAAAATGCTTGCAAAGGGTGCAATTAATAATGTATGCCACCTTATCAGGGCCTTATAAATCTCAGCTAAACTATACAAAGAATAGCAGAAAATTTACTATAAAGAATTTTTTATTCTCTTCCTGTCCCCCAAAATACAGGACGTTTCTTTAGATATTATGTGGACTTAGGCAATCTAGAAAACATACAGAACTATTATATTGTTAACTCATAATCTCTAAATTTCATGAAAAGCACAACTGGACAGAAAGAAGAAAGGTACAGTTGAGTTCAGATTTATCCTACATTAGGGTCATAAATATCCATGTCATTCTTTTTTTAAAAAAGGAATAATCTTGACTTGGGTAACATGGCTAGAAGAGAGGAGGAGCAGTCACAATTCTCAACAGCATGGCATTCTATCGTCAAATTAAACAAAGCCAAATATAGAAAAGCATGCAGGATGCAGTAAGACTTGGCTGCTCTCAAAGAAATTTGTCAAGTGATTATGGTGAACTCTGGTCCAAACTTTGCTTCTCTAAAACATGTCAAGAGTAAGGGAATGATTTCGGCACTGAAAGATGTTGTTTATGAACTCTCAAGTAGTAGAAGTTTAGGCTTAAATTAAAAAGGCACTGGCTTTCTTATCAGCCTACAGGGCTACAATTACCATATTTTTCGGAGTATAAAACGCACCTTCCCCCCCCAAAAAAAGAATGTGAAAATCTGGGTGCATGTTATACTCTGAATGTAGCCCCGCCCAGCTTCTCAAACGGAGGTTTCAGAGGCTGAAAAAACATCAGAAATGAAGATTCAGAAAAAAAGCCCCCAAACAGAGCTTCAGAAAAAAAGCCTTAGAAAAAAAGCTTCAGAGGTTTTTTTTCTGAAACTCTGTTTCAGAGGTTTTCAGAAGCAGAAAAAAAAGTTCTTTCTGAAACAGTTTCAGAGGTTTCAGAGGCAGAAAAAAAAGAAAAAAAAAGCAAGGCACAGAGCTCATAACCAAGGAACCTGTTCTAAAATTCATCTCTGGGAACAGCTGATTGGGGGTATTCTGGATGCCGATCCACCTGCCAATCAGCTTTTTTCTTATTTTCCTCCCCCAAAACTAAGGTGTGTCTTATACTCCGAAAAATACAGTAATATTAAAAGATTTATCATTTTTTTATATTGGCTTTTGGCAATTTAGGCATACCATAACCTATTAGAAACAAAGGATAGTTCTTTCATCCAGGTTTAAGAAACTTGAGTGCATCCTGCATGATATTCTTCCTACTGAATCCTTCACTTGGGAAGGGGGGAGGAAGTTTTAACATGGATTGTTTATTTTATATCTATTCAATGCTATGAAGAGATGAAATCAAGGAAGAAACTGGAAACTGAACCTGGGGACTGTCTCACTACCCAATTTTTTTAAACTGAAAAACATTGAAATACCAAGAAACAGTAAAAATAAATCCTCCTTTTATTAAATAATTTATTTTTGAAGGAGAGAATGCTCTATGAGGAAGACTTCGCTCACACAAAATGTCTCACATGTAAATGACACACAAAAAGAACACACTGGACTATTTTAGTAGTTCTTGTAAGGGGCAGAACTCAACTTGATAATTTGTTAACCAGAAATGCCGCTAGTGACAGCAATGCTAACCAACTTTAAGTGGATTAGGGAAATTTCATGGAAGACAAGGCTACACGTGCACTTCTTAACACAACTGGGGAAACATTGAACATTCCCCTGTTGAACATTCTACTGCATTTGGATTTCCCAGAGATGTTGGGACAGCCACTGTAGAAACCAACTAGACTGTCTTGGCTCTTTTGATGTCCTGATTATAGGTTTAGTTTAATATGGTAAGTCAGTTAAGTCTGAAGTCTGCTCCAAAAATATGTGTCTTCTTCACTATAAAATGTATAGCTTCTCTTTTAAACGTTTATGTTTTCAGCTATATAAAGTAGTGTTTGCTTCTCTACAGTATTTAATTTTGCTTGAACAGCATTTAGAACCTAAAACTGCAGGTTATAGATACATCATCTGGAAACTAGTATCAGTGAAATAGCATTGATTCACTGGGAGCAAAAGCTAAATTGAAAGATTATTTCTTGACAGAGGATCTGAAAATACTTGCTAAGAGAATAGGAAACTTCACATCCTTCTCTCCCTTCAAATTTATGTCCCTGACACTCTTGACCGAGTGACCATAACTGAGGAACAAAGGGAGTTTTAAGGAAGCGTAATTTCCTCCTGCTTTCTTCGCCAGACAGATAGGACTTTTGCCAATAGAAGCAGTAGTTGAATTTCAGTTTTCTTTCTTTTTTCTCACAGCTTTCATGGTGAGTAACTATAGCACCATGACTGAGAGTATGGTATCAAAGGCTGATTGTGCATTCCATGTTAACTCAACACCAACTTTAACAACAGAAGAAAAGAGAAACAGATCAACAAACATCCTTCCCCAATTACAGCTTGTGATAATTTATCCATGGCTAAGAAATCAACAAAGCCAGGTCTGCACTGGGCTAATTATGTTTTAAACCTTTATCAATAATTGCAAGTTACAGAAAATCAGAAAAAGCTGGCAAAAATTCAGAGAGTTTCTAATAGCTGTTGCAAAAAAAAAGAAATGTTGAAATGGCCTAGAAATAGTTATTCAACAGAGGCCAAAGAATTATTCAGGAGTATTTTCAGGAAAAGAGTGATTCTTTTGAGCAATATTGTTAGGTAAATGAAGACCTGAAGCTACTCTATCATAGACCTTCAAAAAGTAATATCAATATTTCAGTTTCCTGAAGATTCCAAGCCTGACATTCCTTGGCTAATGCATTAATTTATAATTTCAGGAAACTGAGATATTTTATGTATGTTTGCTGCCACATAAACATGTTGAAATTAGGCAGATTTCCCTCAGGAGAAACAAGGTTGACACTACAGCTATAATTACAAGAATGGTATCCACTAAACATTATTCCCTGCAGGTCCCTCAAATCAGGGCTTAAACTGAGTAGTAGTGTCAGCTTTTCCTCCTTAGATTCTAAGTATATATTTTAGCTTGTGACAATAATAGGAAAAGGAGTTTTCCCTCAAACATAAAAAGCTTTAGTACTTTAGAACCAATATCCAGGATCAATTGTAGAGTAGAGGTCTTCCAGATTACTAGTTTACTGCACATCATCAGAATACCCAATTTACACAAAATGTATTGCTCATCCTTCTGCCGCTGATCTCATTGTCTTTCCACAATATCTCCTCATTCCTACACAGCTGAATTTTGAACATTTCTGATTATAATCCATATATAATGGATCCCACCTTGCTAGCTTATAACAGATACAACGTAACAGCTTATATTGTGTTTGCAGCAAAGAGATAGAACATGGGAGAAAGACAAGGGAAGTAAATCTCGACCCAATTCTTCCTGTGAAGCTCACATATTCAGATGCAGCGTGAGATCTGTGGACTCACTAGGTAAACCACCGATAGCTCTGTCACCTAACATTCCAGCATTCTCATAAAACAGCACAAAAATCCAATGTTTGTTTATTTGTGCAATAAATCCCTGTAGGTCTAGGCCAGCAGTTCTCAACCTGTAGGTTGCGACCGCTCTGCGGGTCAAACGACCCTTTCACAGGGGTCACCTAAGACCATCGGAAAACACATACCTGCGTTTTCGGCTTGGGAACAGCTGTCTCGCCAGGGAATGGACCAGTAACTGCTTGTCCTCCAGTAAGAGGCGTGCTGGCCCTCTTGGAAAAAGTGGGGGCGCATGCATGGAGGGCGCGCACATGTGCAGTATGAGGCGCATGTGCATTAGGAGCATGGGAGTCATGCACGCATGCACAAATGGGGATGCTATTGCATTATGGGTGCTGGCATGCGAGAGTACGCTCAGACTTTTGGCACTCATTTTATGGTTGGGGGTCACCATAACATGAGGAACTGTATTAAAAGGTTGTGGCATTAGGAAGGTTGAGAACCCCTGGTCTAGGCAGTTTACAAACATTAAAGTAACAATAGTACATTGTATGCAATCATTAAAATGGAAACAATACAAATATAGGCATTTAGGGTGCACGGTTAATCCTCAAAATATTTTTTTTAAAGCAACCTTTGCTTTTTTTTGCTAGCAAGAAATGCTAGCAATGCCTCAGGAGACAGACTGTTCCATTAGAAGGGAGCTGTTTAGAAAAAAATGCTATAGTCAGGCTCTCTCCTACCACCCGATCTTAGTTGGCATTCTCTAACAAAATCTGCATGAAAGGCAATCTTTACATAGCCAGATTCTAAGCCCTATAGTATAGGACCATAAAGGCAACAGCCAGTGTCTTAAATTACATTTATACTGGCAATCAGCATAGCTCCTGCACAGTGGTTTATCAGGGCAGTACAGTAGCTATTGTGTTCTAGGCCAACTGAAATGTGTGGGTGGTCCTCCAAAGCAGACCCAAGTAGCATACATTACAGCAGGGGTGTCAAACTGGTGACCCACAGGCCAGATGCATCATGTGCAGGCCACACCTATTCCAGCTCCGCAAAGGGGAAAACCGTCACGATACATCACATGATGCATTACAGCAATAAAAATGGAAGATGATAAGAGTATGAATGACTGTCCTCAGGGCACCCCATTCCAGGTGCACTCACAAAGGACCTAGCCATGGTATTCGCATACTTGTTGAGTGAACGTGAGAGCTTGGCCTCTGAGACAACACAACCCTATCAAGAGTAGAGAATAATACAATCCTGGAATCAGGAGATTTCTGAATTAATGGCTGCTCCATTTTGCTTGGATAGAATCTGAACCTACATTTTCCCACCCAGATACTGACAGCCAATGGGCACTGAGATGGGATTTCTACCACATCTCTTATTGGGTCCATGTTGGCAATCTGAATACGGATATATATTCTGGTGATATGTTACACAAACTGACATAACCACTCACAACAGTTTTATGTAGATGTTAAAACAGAGTAACAAAGAGCAAATTCTAACCCTATAACAGAGCATCCTAGAGTCTGACTTCTCATCCACAGTGCCACAGGCTGAAACAGTCTCCTCAGAGAAGGGTGGAACCAATGTAGCATTGTGCCTTTAACTCCTAACACCCACAGGCAGCTCAGAAAATACAGTGGTGAACACTACTGAAGGTTAATGTATGTAGTCACGCACATACTTCAGCAAGGTTCACAGGAACAGAATACTTGACTGCAATAAGTCACTATCTCATAGGGACTCATAGACAGATAACATGGTTAGGTCACAATTCAAGGCATGCGTGGAAAGGTTGTGACAGAGATTCTGGATTCACAAATTGTTCTCAAATACAGAGGATTCAGTTTGAATTGGTTGTTCCATATGAAGAAATCCCAAATATTTAACTATAAGGCCACTGCCAGGTGAGAATCAGTTAAGGCAGATGCCATTCTTCCCTGGTAAGGAAGCATGTCAAGCAACTCTGCTCTGTTATCAAGATTGTATGGTATGTTTGTGGTAGTTGCATAGGAACAGGACACTTGTCATCAGACTGTTGGCACAGTCAGATTCAGGTGCTTGACCGCTTGCCTATCCCTGGGCCTGACATTAGTCCAGCATATCCAGAGCAGATTCATTGTATTAGAATCATCCTGGTCTGTTTTTGGCATGACACCATCGTCATCTCAATAAATTCCATCTGGCTTCCAATCTGAAGCAATTGTGAGGGATTCTGTCCTCAAAATACTCAGCCAGATTCTTACAACTTACACTAATGGGTTCTTCTAGACCAGGGGTGTCAAACTCACGGCCCAAGGGCCAGATCCATCACACGCTGGCCACACCCACCCCTGGTTTAGCTAAGGGTAAAAAAGCTGTGATACATCATGTGACAACAAGACGCCGTAAATTTGACACCCCTGTTCTAGACTGTCCTTTTCTACATTTTGGTTGGTGGATACCACACTTGTTTTGCAGAAGGGGGCTGCTCATTCACAGAACAGCTGCTATGGTTACATGATCAATCATACAAAACAATCCAGGAGCATAGAGTCTAGAAGGCACCAAAAAAGAAAATTTCCCACACTGAAGACAGCAAATCTGTCATACTTGGCATACATACTTGGCATACAACAGCAAAGGGAAATTCTTTTCCCTTGCTGTTGTAAAGGCCATTATTTGGCATATTTAACATAAAAGCTATGATTTCCTTTTATACTACTGTAAATAGACCTTTACAATGTCTATTTGGGAAGGGTGTTATACAGGCCAGACACAGTATTTCAGACTGTCCTATCGGCCTCTGGTTTTCAGTTATTACTTTTTCTTATGTTCCTATAGTTCACACTCCCTGCCCCTTCCCACCAAAACCTTCATAAGGGATTTAAAAATATTTCTGTACTGCTGCCAAGAAAACTACATGGATGTCATTATAATCATGCTCCATTCAAGGGAGGTTTTTAAATCCAAACATCAAATCAAGGTCTGCAATCAGTATAGCTGAGATACATGCTATTCATATACCTTATAACCTAGATAGTTAATCATTAAAACCAAACTTAAGGTTTAGCCAGTATTTATTCTTCTTTGTTTTTGTAATCTAACAGACTTTATGAGTCTTCTAATCTAATTTTGACTGTGCCTTCAATCCAGATGCTTCTTTTTAGAAGTTCTAGTACTAATAGTTCTAGTACTATTTAGTTGTATTGGGCTTCAATACCCACAACAGCTAAATTATTCATTCTTCGTTTAATGGATTTTTGTTTTCTCAGGAAGACTGCTGTATCCCATATGTAATGCAACGGTGTTAATAGCATATGATTCAGGGATATGTATTCCATATACATGTAGACTTTGACTTGTGACCCCAATTGGGACCAGAATTTCAATCATGAATTATAATAGTTGTAAGTTGAGACACACACATGACCGGACCCAATTTTACAATCAATTTTATGGTAGTAGCCAAAAAAATCACATGATCATAAGTATGAACTGACTCTCCCAAACAGGCATTTTTTTGCTGGAAGAGTGCAAAAAATGTCACAAATCACAGGATGCTACACCAAGTTATAGTTGTGAGCCAGCTGCCAAGCAAATGAAATGCAACCATGTAATGGTGGGGAAGGTTTTTGCAACATAACAGCTGGAAGGGCTTTATAGCTATAAAGTACCCTTTCTGAAGTTATCTGTAATTAACATATGGCCATTATGACTACCAATTGGAACAATGGAGCTTCCAGAGATGTCATACTTTTTTTGCTAGCAGATACAGGTAGTTCTTCACTTATGACCACAATTGGAACCAGAACGTTCATCTTTAAGCAGTGTGGTTAACTAAGGCATCAATATTATGACCATTTTGCAGCTGTCATTAAGCAAATCACCAGTCATTTAGTAAGGCTGTGACCATGATTTGTGACTTTCCCTGCCGTTTTCTCCCCATTGACTGTAGCAGGCTGGAAAGGTTGCAAAGGGGTGACCATGTGCCCAGATTTACATTGTTGTAAATGTAAACTGATTACTGTGTTCCCAGAATGTGATCATTTGATCATAGGGATACTGTAATAGCCTTCAATGTGAGGAACAGTTGTAAGTTGAGGAATATCTCTGTAAGTATCTGACCAGCACTCCTCATATGTTTTTAAGTATTTTATAGCAAGTTCTTGTTATGAACAACTATCTATTGATTAGACTCATATTAGTTCCATTTAGGCAGAGGGAAATAACTGTAACAAGATTACTTAATACTTCTATAGTTGAGCCAAGGCAGTATTTGAACATAGCACCACTACTTTTAACACTATCAGTTTAGCTTTAGCTTGTAGGGCTCCTTACTAATTGTGCATACAACTGCACTGTCCACTCCAGGGGAAAAAAATCCACAAAGGTACAGGTAGCCCTCGACTTACAACAGTTCATTCAGTGACTGTTGCAATGGCACTGATAAAAGTGACTTATGATCATTTTTCATAGTTACAACCTTTGCACCATCCCCATGATCATGTGATCAAAATTCAGATGCTTGGCAATGGGTTCATACTTATGATTGTTGGTGTGTCCCAAGGTCATGTGATCACCTTTTGTGACCTTCTCAGAAGCAAAGTCATGAGGAAGCCAGATTCACTTTACAACCAGGTTACTAACTTATCAACTGCAGTGATTCGTTTAACAACAGAGGCAAGAAATATCATAAAATGGGCTAAAACTCACTTAACAAATGTCTCACTTAACAACAGAACTTTTGGGCTCAATTATGGTCATAAGTTGAGGACTACCTGTACTTGAGACTATGTCTTGCAATGCTACATTGCAAATAGTGTTGGAGAACATATGACTGTTTCTTACATTTTCTTTCTGCTTAAATGAGAAGGACCCAAGTAAGTTTCAATGCAAGACACTCCATTTTCAATCGGCACACTTCTGGGCCTGAACCCTCAGAGGGGCTTTTAGTTCAAGAGATGTCTTCTCTAGTTTGTGGAAAGACCATTATGTACTGGTATTTTAAAATAAAAAGAAAAAATAAGTACTGCTAACTTGTCTGGTGAAAGACTGCAATCTTTCAGACCAAATAAGCTCAAATGCTATTTCTCAGTAGTCTTATAACAATGAGTCAAGAATATTTTATTCTTTTCAAGCAGTTAATTTTTAAGCCAGAAGATAATTACTACTGTCTACCTAGCTAATAAATAAGTGCAAATGAACTGAAATTAAAGCTCAAGAGATACCTGGTATCTGTGGGAATCTTTTCTGATAACATTTATCATGCTCATTACGGTAGTTTAATTTGGGCCATTCTTGAACACAGTACTTTGAAATTAGATTACAACTGTGGGCAGATTTCTAGAAACACAAAAAAACCCCCATAAAGCTAAAATGTACACATGTAGTTTTTGCTAAAATGTGCATACTTGTGTGGTTCATATTACTCCTGATAAACTATGACTAGGAGAGATAGGAAGAAAGCACATTTAGTCATACAATTTCAACAGGATAAGCTATTTTATTAAATTCCATTTCTGTGACTAATCCAAAGCAGTTGTTTAATTCTTCAAGTTGTGGTAAAGGAATCCATAATTCAAAAAGCATGAAGATTATTTTACACCAAGATGGAAAAAATAATTTGAATCAGTTTATAACATTCTTAAGTAGTAATATTTAATAGTAATTTTAGGGAGGAAAAATTCAAATTTGTAGTGAGCAAAGGAACATTTTTTTGTCCAAGGGCAAATCAATTACCAGATTTACTTTGCAGCAAATTCTGCCAACTGAATGAGAATGCCAAATGTTCTATGTCACTTCCTATTCAGAAAGGACATCCATAGTTGCTTAGCAGATAAAGTCATTTACTTTATTTAAAGCTTGTTTATGAACATGTCCCATTTGCTCCTACATTTCCACTTTGTTTCCCATTTTCCCAAGGGAAAGTTCCTTGCAAGAGAATACTTGTAGAAAATATAGGAGAATTTAGGTGTATTCAATCACAGCTTTTGAGAACCATGCACAAAGTCCCAATGTAATCTAGCATCTGAATTCAATTTTACTCAGGCGTTGTAGAATATATTTTTGTGTCACTGTAATTATAAACCGTTTCATAGCAACTGAATAAAATATAAATAAAAAAACAAGATATAGCAAAAGGAGCTGGGTTGACAATTATTGTACATGTTTATATAAATTATTTTAGTACACAAATTTATCCTAAAATGATTAGTATATAAATTACATTATGTTCATATAGTTATTTTCTACGCCACCCATCCTATCTAAGAAATTCTAAATATTGATGACATATACTCATCTTAACTATCAAAACCTCTGAGTTATTAAGAGTTGTCTTGAAACTTAGTTCATTCCTATGCTAGCATTCGGAACCTATGGACTGAAAGCTCAACAATACATCTGATACAGATCTTTCCCATCATTCATGACTGTCACAAAGAAAAGGAATTGTTTATCAAAGCAGCAAATCTCTGGCGTGGTATGATCCCAAATTCTGTTTGGACAGGAAGCCTTCAGCCTTGGATGGAGCAATGCAAGCAAGCAAGATTACGCTAAAGGAGCTTGCTTAGCTTGGTATGGTGTTGGGGACTGAGGCTTTTATACTCCTATAAACACTGACTCTGAGCCGCAAAACTGATTTCCCCATTAAGGTGAGACAGTGATGGTAGGTACTTTTATCCTAGTATCTGAGGGGGAAATGATTTTGATAGAAAGGAGAAATACTTGCCATTTCTATAAATCACAGCATATAATGCCTGACTGTTCAGACTTATATGCAATTGGGCATTCTTTGGCATACACAATTTGGAATTCCTATCCCCTACTTCATTTTTAGCCTATCCCAACTTCATTTTTACTTTGCTCCTAGCTGACCCTCTGCTGGCATTTATAATAAAGGCTGCAGAAGCACTTCAAATAATAACCCGCTCTAACCCTGTTTAACACTCCCAGCAAACAATTAATTGAAGGCACTCAGTTATGTGCAATTCCCAAAAGCACTACTTTTTTTTCACTTTCTCAAATTGCAGTCTCCAATTGAAAAATGCAAATTATTTATCTAAGCTCATGATAGTTTTAAAAGCCTCTTGAAACTGAGTAGGAAATGGAGGGAAAATGGAAAAAAAATGGGAAGATGGAAATCTTCAATCTGCCTGGATATCATCCTACGGGTATATAAAACTTTTGAATGTGAGCCAGAAACTAACTAAAAATAAGACAGAAAAAGAGTGGAAAAGTTATTTGGAGAGAAAAACAAAAAAACAACACCACCATATTTAAAGTTAACATTTAAAGAAAAGCAGGAACAGCGATAATTTGAACAGCACTTTTATTTAGCATAATGGCTTAAGGGAAGACATTACAAATTCAGCTTAATGAATTTGTAAGTCCTGCCCCCATTACTATAAAATCTGTAGTGCAATACAACTGATAAATTAGTAAAGCTGCATTTTCTTGGTGTTTTATTCATATTACATCATAAATCTTCATTAAAGCTAATGGATGCAGAGATAGCAGTCATTTTTAAAAAGTTCATTTTCTGAATTTTCTTCTTAAAAGATCAATTAGAATGTATTTTTATTTTCTAGAGTTTGAAAGATATTCAAGGAAACTATTTTATTACCGGTATATTTCCAGGGATTAAATTCAGTTAAAAATATCTAGGAAGTTAAAGGTCATAAATCACTTTTGAAGTGGCACAGGAACTGAATTGTGCCTAATGGACAGAAATCTCAATAACTTTTTAATAGACTTCATATAATTTAGAAGTTGACATATGACATGACTAAGGAGAAATTTTCTGACAGTGAGAACAATTAACCAATGGAACAGCTTTTTTGGGGGGGGGGGGATTTGATTTATATGCTGCCCTTCTCCGAAGACTCAGGGCGGCTTACAATGCGTTAAGCAATAGCCTTCATACTTTTGTATATTTATACAAAGTCAGCTTATTGCCCCCACAAACTGGGTCCTCAATTTACCTACCTTAGAAAGGATGGAAGGCTGAGTCAACCTTGAGCCTGGTGAGATTCGAACATGGAGTAATTGCAGACAGCTGGATGTTAATTAGGGTGCTTAGTCTGCAGAGCTATCCAGGATCGCCTTTGGAAATTGTGGGAGCTTCATCATTGGAAGCTTTCAAGAAGAGATTGGACTGCCATTTGTCAGGAATGTGTAGGTCTCCTGCTTGGGTGGGGGTGGACTAGATGACCTACAAGGTCCCTTCCCACTTTGTTAATCTGTATCTGTATCTGTAACTATATTCAGATTATCACTGTACAAACCCCTTTTATTCATCCCAACCCATTCTGTTTCACTATGTTTTGCTAAAGCAAATGCATAATCAATCAAAAGCAAAAAATAAACAAAAAGTATATATAGAAGCTACAAATATCCCTAGATTAGATTTTTCAGTTATGTCTACTACAGGGTAATATACAAATAATAAACCTTAATCCAAGTAAAACACCAAAGACACTGATTTTACAGTACTAACTTGCTATTCACAAGATCAGATAACACATCTGTTTTACAGAATGAATCTCCTAATTTCTTTCTGCCTCTTGTCATATCAAAATAGGAGGTACAGACTGAGTCGCTAGAATATAAACTGAGAGCAAACCCTGCTCCTTACTAGCACTGATGATGTTATATAGTTTGGGTAATGAAATGTCTGCAAGAAAACAACCAAGCTCAGAGCACCAAGGATCCCTCAGTACAGACTGGGCCCTTAGCACCCACAAATTAAGAGTTATATTTGCAAATTAAACACTGTATATTTTTTAAATGCTAACTCTTTTAGCATTAAAGCAACAAACAAATGTTTGAAGAATTGCTTTGCTTTTTTCCTTTTGTGTTTTATGCACTCCTACCTATAGTTTTTCAGTTTGAGATCTCTCTCTCACCCTCCTCCCTCCCTCTCTATTTATTATCTGAAGTCAGAGATTACACTATGGGGGGGGGGAGAGAAACTAAAAGAACTATTAAACACCTATTGAGCATCAATGTCTTAAAATTGGCTAGATTATCTTGTTTCTGGATTGTTATTAACCCAGCTGCAAAATAGTTTCGTAAACAATATTTATTAACTGCTTATTTTGTTTAATACAATGTATATATCAATTAATTCAACGAGGCTCCAAGTGGCTTACCCTCCCTCCCAAAAATAACATTAAAATAAAAATCATTACAAATGATAGCAAAATGAAACAATGCTATAATGAATAAACTCAACATTCAAATCTAGAGCAGACTGAATGAAGCTGCCATAAAAATACACTCCAGTTTAAACCAAACTTAACAGCCACTTCCACCCTACACTTAAGAAAATTATATACCAAAATCATCAGCAACATTCATATACTGGCCTATATAAAAAAATGTAGTATTTTAAAATGGGTAGAAACTGAAGAATGCTGATACCACAATTAATTCAATCTTTGACTTTCCAGTTCCTAAAATCAAATCAAACCTAAATAAGACTTTTTCATACAAACATAAGCTTCCCTTTGAAGCAAGTATTTATATCTGCTTTTCCTTCCTTATTACATCAGTGTAAAATGTTAATACAGTACCGGATGGGGGTGGTTTAACAATACCAAAATTATTTAAGTGGGCAGCTAATCAACAAATCAGCTTGTTATAGTGAAGCAAAGATGTGCTAGAGACCAGATAGGGATTGTTTTTAACACTCCAAACAACTTCATATGTACTTTAACAGAAGGAATATTTTAATTACCAACTGAATAGATCTCAGCATTTGGCCTCAAGACAAGAACTTTAGCACTTAATACAGTATTCTGCTCAAGATTGAAAACATAGTGCAAAGTAACTGAGTAATGCACATGTACTTCAGTGAGATCCTAACCTTCAAGACATGGCCTATGATATGTTGAACAAATATGATATGTGCTATATAACAAATACTAGATTAAACTTCAGAAGTCTTCATAAGATGTAGCAGCCTTAGCAATAAAAGCAAAATGTTCAGGCAATGTCTATCAAAGAATAACTATGATTTCCACTGATTTAATCAGAACTTTTGATGTACTATGCTATTAAAATGAGAAAAATAGTTAATTGGGGAAGTATAATTATCTCTGAGACTGCAATACAAGCCATAACACCATCAGATTCAAAATCACTTGACTAAGGAAGTTGATCATTTTCACACACTTCAGAAAATCAAAATTAAAACTTTGCTATGGCAGCAAACATTCTTGCAAAGGAGAAATATTTTTGCACCAATAAAGATTCTTCATGCCAATTAGTCCAAAAAATTAATTATTTTATGAGCCAAGCGATAAAAGAATAACTACAATGCATTGTGTTAAAATTTTTCAATTATACAATCTTTGCAGAGCTTTTCCTAACACTCTTTGCAATCAGAAAAGAAATAAAATTGCTTTTTACTTATGCCACATTTTGATACTGGGTTAGTTCAGAACTCTTCTCAAAGAATGGAACATTTGATGGCAGAGGCAAACTGAATCAGTCACAGTTCTTTGCCATGGCAAACCAAAGACATAGTAATATTTAAAATACAGGTTAAGATGTGCTAATTACCCTTTCTCAGTTTGCCTAGCAGAGGACCCCTTGTCAATGACAACACACAGAACAACAGAGGATCAAGCAGGATGACTTCTATATGAAGCTTCTGTCCACAGCACATCATTCAGTATTTGAGAAGGCATTTAAAGGTTAGCATATCTAGCCAGCAGAGCAATAAAAACATTCATTTAATTATTCTCCTTGTGACTGCACATTCAAAATACATGTCTCAATAAACAAGCAGCATATTAAATTATGTCAGGCAGAACTTTAAGTTTCCCTGCAATATGCATTTTCAGCAAACACTTCAATATAGCACTTTTGCTAGATAGCACATTTAATTTTGGCTTCTAATTAAAAGTTCATCAACACATTTGTCATAGTGTAGGGCGTGGTTCCTGCTCTATGGAACAGCCTGTCCCTGAGGTTTGAAGGACCCAATCCTCAGCCTTCCAGAAGGTTGTTATGACCCAGTTGTCAGGATGTTAGGGGACAGCAGTGTACACATTTGTTTTTATAAAATTGCTACATGATACCTCAGATGTTTCTTTTTTTTTGTATCGGATTATTTTTAACTCTGATGTTTTCTTTTGTTTTGTTCTGTAAATTGTTTGTCACCTGGAGTTATGCGTTTAAGTTGGCCAGTGATATAAATGTTCTTAAAAAAATTAAATACATTCTCCGAATAGGTTTAAGTGTGTATTCAGATTTAAGGACATATATTACAGCATATATCACATATATCAATTTAACTGTTCTAGCCTTAAACAACTGAGAAATTTAGTCCTAATAATTACTGAAAATTTAAAAACCTTATAAATTTCGGCTCATCTAAGAACCAGTTTGCTATACCATAAACTAGATTAATACTCTTATCACTGCTCACTGTATTTCTCTAGGAAATTTGAACTTACTATCACAAATAAAATATTAGGGACAAAGCAAAGAAATACACAGCAGTGATTGTAATATGCCGCTATAGATTCAGCAGTCCTGTTCCATTCTGTAGGCTGCTTGATCTCTTTCAACAAATTCATCTGGTCAAAAAAAAAGAGAAAAGATCAAATATTCATTTCCCTACACAGCATTCAGAAAAGCGCCAACATTGTAATCCTACTTTCTATTGCAACTTACCAAGTTTTTCCACGAGTTTCAGCATGACGCCACCAATATGTATTTCCCCTGTGACCCTCAGTGTTACATCTCTGCTCAAGTCTGTGACATGCACATTCAACTCCCACGTTCCATCAGCATAGCAGCCATCTGGCATCCGTATACCGTCCAGAGCCGTCATTGCTCCTTTCTATGCTCCTTTCTACAGAAAAAAGGAAATGGCATTCATTAGTTAAGCTGAAGCCTCCCACTTCACAGCTCAGGAGCAGCTTCCCTGCTTCCCCATTCAAGTGAAGGAAATCACAGCAGTGAGGAAAGTAAAGAAAGAGCAAGAAAAAGAAATAATCAAGGAAGGGAAACAAACTCTCTAAAATCAGCTGTAAAGAAGTAACAAAACGGAGGAAGTTCCCAACTCACTTCCATTTACTTAGGGGGGCAGTAAGGGGAGGGCGGACCCAGATTGCAGATTTCCAGCTGCTCAGCAAGGGCTTTGTAAATTTAAAGGGAATATAAACTGAAGCCTTGCTTAGCTTCAGTTTGCAGGTATGTTTAAAACAAGATTCCCTTCTTCAAGGATCTTATTTGTCCCTACAATATGTTAATGAGACAAGTCCCTTTGACCCCGAAGTTCAGGATACAGATTCCCTTTTAAGATCCAAACTACTCAAGAAAATTCGAATAATTCACCGGAGCTAAACACATCCTTTCAGCCATAATAACCTCCACGATCTCCTAGGACTCGTCCTACAAAACATAGATATATTCACAGTGGCATACAGATTGCATAAACATCTTAAAGCACCACATGAGCAATAAATAAGGGACTCTCGCACAGAGAAGAAAATTTTGCAAGCTCCTTTTCTCCAAGGCGCATTATTCAAGATTATACGGGGTTGTAGCAGGCAAGAAAAAGAAAGGGGCAACGGATGTCCCAACCAAGCCAAAAATAATGCTCACAGAGTAAGAAAGATGTGCCCGTCGGATCTTTAGAATCCCATAAAAATAATCTTGGGGGGGGGGGAGGCTAACTTCTCAGGTAAGCAGAAGAGGAGAAGGCCGGGGGGGGGGGGGGAGAGTGGGAAGGATGAAGAGTGAGAAGAGACCGAAAAGGAGCGAGGCTGAAAACGCGGCGAGGGGAGAAAGGCAAGCAAGTTGCTGGGGAGAAAGGCAAGCAAGTTACCTCAAAAGGGACTAG
This sequence comes from Masticophis lateralis, assembly GCA_030761175.1. Taxonomy (NCBI): domain Eukaryota; kingdom Metazoa; phylum Chordata; class Lepidosauria; order Squamata; family Colubridae; genus Masticophis; species Masticophis lateralis. The sequence continues at coordinate 328,751,105 of JAUDYJ010000001.1, forward strand.
GACCCTGAAGGGAGCACACGCAAACCTTCCAAACTACCCCCACACACATAAACCGACCCGTCACCCTGGCCCCTCTGAGGACCCCACTGGGGCGCAGATGTCCCCGCGTCCACCGACCGAGCAAGGATGACGTGGAAGCAGCAGAGGAGAAACGAAGGAGCCTTTGCCGCGCGAGGGGAAAAGCCCCCCGCCCGTCCGTCCTCACCTCCCTTCAAGGGGCTCCCCGGCCTCGCTTCTGCCTGCGCCGCGCGCGCCTGCGTGCGTGCGTTGCGGTCCCCCCCGTCGGCGCTGCGAGCGTGACAGAGAAACACCCCCCCACCACCCAACGCCGCCGCTGCCCTCTGCCTGCCTCGCCCGATACTTCGCTTCTCTTCCCCGCCCTGCAGACGTAGCCAGGACGGGAGCCGCCGCCCCCCCCGAAGCCTTCTCCGCCCGCCGGGGGCGCCGCCTGAGGGGATGGCGACAGAGGGAGGGACGGAGGGGGGGGGGAAGAGGAGGGCGAGGGAGGCCTGGGGGACGAAGGAGAGGGAAGGCGCTGCCCTTTTATGGAAGCCTGGACGGAGGAGCAGCCAGGACGGAGGAGCAGCGGGGCAAGGGGCCAACATCCGGGACTCCCCCGCCAGCGGACGCGCGGGAAAGCGAAGAGGGGAGGAGGAGGAGGGGGAGGCGGCTGAGGGGGAGGAGGTGCGCGGAAAGCGCGGGAAGGGGGCGCGGAGGGATCTCCCCTTCGGGGGGGGGCGGTTGTGGGGGTGCCCCCCCACAATGAGAGGAGAGCCTGGCGGGTCGCCCTCCTTGGGGATGGGAGAAGAATTGGCATGGCGCGCTCCGCCCCTTAGCCGTCCAAACTCGCAGCCTCCCCAACGTGGTTTTCTCTCTCTCTTTCTCTCTGCTGTGGGTTTCCTTTCCCCACCGCCTTTTCCTCTTGCGTTTGTTGGGCCGCAACTTCGCGTATGCCCAGAACAACAACGGCGCGCATTATGGGGAGTGGGATCCGGCATAAAACGGCGGATGCTTGCCAAACTCAAAATTTAGGCATTGGGAAGCGGAGTACCGGACTAGGAAGATGGGCCAGGAGGTGACGGGATTGTCCCCCGCGATTGCCGCTTCTGAAAAATCGTCCTGGGGAAAAGTCAAGGACTGGCAAGAGCCAGGAGGTTATTCGAAATCCTCAGAGCTGGTTTTAGGATGGCGATGCGTTGGCTGTACCTACGTGGAGAGGCAACAGATGTTTCTTTTAATTATGTCCCAAAGATGCTTTTTTTTTTCTTCCAACAGACAACTGGAGTTTCCCAAAGTCCAATTTGCCTTTTGAAAAAAGCAGCTTTGGGACAACCATGACCTGGATGACTGAGAATTTCCATAGATACGTTTTAATTATGATTTGCTTTCAATTGGCTCTGTAACATACGTAAATTGCTTGTTTTATTTTATAGTGCAGAGTTAACTTGTGTGAGATCGGCAACCTTATAAGTTTAAATAAATAAACTTAGCCAAATGATCAGAGAAGAACCAACTGGTCAAGCCATGGGTTCTCATACACTGCAAAGTAAAATACAGGAATTTGTCTGAGCTCCTCTTGCAACCAGCCTGCATAGAAGACCTGTATATTGTGTGGGTTAGGGTTAGGAGGAGGGCTGAGAAAATATCTAAAGACCCCTCACACACGGACATAAACTGTTTCAAGTTCTCCCCATGAGACCTGCTATAGGGCATTACATGCCAAAACAACTGAACACAGAGACAGTTTCTTTCCCTTGTGCCATCACTCTGTTGAACACCTAATTCTCACAGCACTTATGTCTAAGTATATTCATTCATATCATATGGCTCTAGTACTATTATCCTTGTCTTCTCTACTACCCTCTTACTGGCATCATCATTATTAATACTGTTGTTTTAAATGTACATAGAGCTTCTGCATCACAGACAAATTGCTTGGGTGTCTTAATCACAATGTTCTATTCCTGCATAATATTAGTAATTTTTCTGGGATTATGGATAGGCTGAATAGACTTATTTTTAATCACTGAATGTTCACTTATGGGTTTTGCAAAGGTTCTCAAACTTTGTAGGCTTGGGCAGGCAAAATTAGGATTGAAAGCCAGAGTGAGTTTAAACAGCAAGTGGGGTTTTTTTTAAAAATGACCTTCCCCAATTGCTTTCCACCTCTGGGCAGCATAATCCACAATTTGAGAACCTTGCACTACACTGAGCTATTAAAAATGGTTAACATTAACTAAGCTTAGCATTGTTGCTGGCTATGTTGGCAACAGATCTTAGGATAGTTTTTTTTTTTAAAAAAAAACTGGCTGCTCAAGCATGTTTTGCCAACACTGTTAGATTTGGCCCAATCATGAAGTGCCTGGAAAGCCAACAGGGTCACAGAGAGCAAAAATTCCCAAATGAACAGCAGGAGCAATTACTCGATGGACCCAGAGGTTTTTCTGAGAGTAGGAGTGGAATTGTCTCTGCCAGTGAGAAAAGTGCACAGGGGCCACAGTAGCTGTGAAGTTACAACTCGGTGTTTGCCATGAAATGTGGGGCAAGGAAATAACTTCTTCCATTTGACTGTGATCCTGCAAGTTAGAAGGGATCAGAGTCTTGGATCAGCAGGGTCAGTGACTGGAATGAGAGTAGATCTCCATGGCAAAATGTAATACTGGTTTTAATTAAAGCATAGTTATCAGAAACAGTAAGGCACAAAGACCGCAATATGAGAGACAGTTGTAGCAGTTAGATTTTATACTATGCTGACTCTGCTTATCTAAGTGAGCTGCCTGCTTACCTCAGTTGTGCAAGTAAAGAGTGCTGTTAATTTTGTAGGAAGAGGGTTAACAATATGTGTAATCAAGATAGGTGGTTTTTAGCAAAACTGTATTTTCCCTTCATAAGATTTCTCCCTTGTATGCTTTCAAGGAATTTTTACACTGGTATTGACTTAGTGTGTTTTTTGAGCTCAGCCATTGATGTGTGCAAACCATGGTTTAACACTGTGCGTCAGTTTTATTGGGTCATGGGCTGCATCAGCTTTTCAACAGTGTTGAACATACTTCAAATTAGCAGAAGGCACATACAAAGGTTTTATATTAAAGACTTAAATTTTAGCATGATTATCCTCTTCACTTCCCTATACAACTCATTTGATTCCTATGTTTAAAATAAAAAGTAAAACATTGGTAGAAGCAAAACATTAAAATCACACACAGTATAAACAGTATAATAATCAATGATCTGGCATGGCCATAATGTAAAGGTATGAAGTATTGCAGCTGATATAATAGTTCCTCCAGTTTCATAAAGATTCTGAAAAAAGAAGCATTTTAAGGACCTTTTTGCATTTGTCAAAAGTAATTCAAGGAAGACTTGAACCAAACAGTATTTTTTTTTAACTTTTCAAAGCATTTTTTCTGCAAATGCAAAAAAATGCTTTGAAAAGCCTCTGCCGATCAGGAACACAGCTGGGATCGCCAGAGCCTTTTCAAAGCATTTTTTAAACCACTTCTTCCCTGGAAGAGGTTGCAGAAAAAAATGCTTCAAAAAGCCTCTGAGATCCCAGCTGACCCACACAATCATCAGAGGCTTTTTTTTACTTTTAAAAGTATTTTTTCAGTCGAAGAAGTTGTAGAAAAAATGCTTTTAAAAGTTAAAAAAAAAGCCTCTGATGATCGTGCAGCTCAGCTGGGCATGGGGTGGGGGCAGGGATTTTTGCTACCGGTTCTCTGAACTCCCCGCTGCCATCACTACTGGATTGGGTGATTTGGTCCGAACTGGAAGCATTTCACCCCTGGTCATGGCATGCCTTTTTTGCCACACCCACATGCTCTGCCATGCACATGCAAGGGGAGACTGATTTTAGGAACAGAAAAGAAGTATCTAGTATGTGATTTGTTACTTATTGGCAACATAATTTGAAGAGTTGTAGTTAACTGCCCTGGCCTTCTGGTCCTTAGGATATAAGCTTTGAACATGGTCAACTATGAGCTAGTAAATCATGATTAAACAAACCTAATCTAATATGCATCCTAGCGGAAATAAACTGAGGGCAGAGAAGCATATTCTGTTTTGTGCATGTTTAGTACTTGTGTGGAAATGAAAGATACTCAAGTACTATGATTCAATTTGTATCCTAGAATTCCCCATTTCACTTCATCCTTCCCACAACTTCATCCCATTTTAATTTTACTAGTGCATTTTTACTCACTTTGCAACAAATTCCATGGATTTATCTAAGTGGTAATGTTGGCAGAACTTTTACAGCTGTCCAGTGAAAGCTTCTAACAGACATATTCTATTAACAGGTGAGGTTTTTTCATATATAAGATACCTTCCCAAAAAAACCCTTGTATTTACCAACACACCCTAATTTCACCAAAATATGTCAGATTCTTCTCCATTGAGTAGCTTAAATCTGTCCCCCACCAGGAAGATGAACTACTTAAGATTAAACCACTCCTCAAACTCAAAATGGATCTCAGCACACTTAGCTCTTCCTTGGACAGTAGCCTAGTTGGCAGTTTTCTAACAAATTAACAAAAAGAAATGCTAAAATGAACTTCTAGGAATGCTGAAGAAGGAATACACTGTGGGCCAACAGGGAGGGAGATTTCTGGGTGAAAGAAATACGAAACTATGTGAACCTTGATCTAATGGAGGAAAATATTTGGCACCTGGAACAGCTGAATGTGATCTAAGATAAGCATTTTGCATACTAAATTTTAGTTTCCCCAAATGTATAGGCAGCTTAGAATATTTGCATATTCTGATGCCAATCATTGGTAGACTGAGGAAGAATGTAGGGAACTGAAGGCTTCTTGGCTATTAGATCATTTTGGAATTTTATACTGATTCTCAACAGTTGTTCTATTATTTTGCATTTGCAGGCATGGTTGCCCAGAAATAGACTCCATTTAAGTTTTGAATGGACATACCTAGGATTGTGATTTTAGTTGCCAAATTTTGTAGTTAGGGTTTTATTATTTACCTAAATTCCTTTCTTACTACATATCACTGCAGATGCATGAGGAATTACCTTAGATCCATCATGCTTTTATCCAGCTTTTATTAGCTAATTTAATTAACAGATGCTAATAGGAAAGAACCTGATCTTTTTAGCCAGTTAGATTATAAATAAAATGTGCTCTGTTTCTGGGCTATGGTCCTTTCCTACTTACTTCCTTTCAAATAAAGTTGGATGGTGGTTGGATATGTACTTTGTATTTGTTTAACCAAAGTTTATTGAACAAACTACAATTGGCCAAACTCACACAACTCTCAAGCCTGGAATGTACTTGTTATTAGTCAATGTCCCTTTTGACCGTTCCCCAGCATCTCAGTTTTGAAGCCATTAAAACAGTGGTTGACATCTGATGTCTGCAAATAATTTTAATTGTGTTATAATTAAGTGCAGTGGGCATTCCAAGTTCCAACATCATGAGAGAAAAAAGACAGATTATCCGTATTTTATATTATATTTGTACATATCCTTACCTCCTATATTATCACTATAGTCATTTTTAATCTAAAATGCTGAGGCACTTAGTTTCAGCATGCCTCAGTTAAAGTCCATTCCAAATATCAATTCTAATTTCTCCTCCAAATTCTCAAAACGTAATATAAAATTCATTGAGGTACTGGTGACTTCAGGCCCAGTCTGGACATAAATGTCCTTTCAGAGAAATACCTCAGGTCTTTAATTCCTCTTGAAGGAACATCATCCAATCACTCCTGACTATTATCAAGCAATCAGCTTAATAAAGAGGGGTCACCCAGCAGCTGTAACAATATAGTGGCTGGAAGGCAACCAAAAATAGAGCTATGTTGAGAATAGAGAGCTCATTATTTCAGCAAGGGGTGGGGTAGAGATCAAGAACCCTATGGAAAAATTTTCCCTGGCAGGCAGTCTATCCCAAAATAACCTCTCAAGATTCACATAGCATTGATATCCTGCGGTTTTAATTCTCTTTCTTATTCTAGCCTTTCATGTTTTTGTTTTTCTTGTACTCAAGAATTACCATATGACTATTTGCAATATCTGTTAGAATGGTACTGTATGCATCCTACCCTCCTTTAAGCGCTTAGGGATATATAGAATACAAATGTTATGTCAAGCCTCATGTACAAGGTTTTAAATAACTTTCAGGAATGTTTTTGCATAGTATCTATCCCAGTGTTTCCCAACTTTGGCACTTCAAGAAATGTAAGTTTCAATTTCCAGAATTCCCCTGCCATCATGGTTGGCTGGGGAATTCTGGGAGTCAAAGTCCACATATTTTAAAGTTACTAAGATTGGGAAATACTGTTCTATCTTGTATGGTTCTTTTAGTAATATTAATCACTAGGAGGCAGTCTGTGACTCATTTCATCTTTATCAGGAGTCATCAGATGTTGGTAGCCTGAGTTAATTCTATGGGATTCAAATCCTCTTGGAAATTGAACTCGAATTGAAATGGTTGTTCTTATGGTATGGCTATACAGTATACAGCAGGGGTGTTAAACTCAAAGCCCGCAGGCCAGATCTAGATTGTAGGGTGCTTAAATCTGGCCCACAGGGCCAGCCTAGAAATAGCAAACAACTGGGCTGCGGTGTCTCTGGCAGGCAAACGGGGTGTCTGGGGCCCTTCTGCAGCACTCTGCCAGCCAAAACAGGATGCGGAGGCCGCGTGCCCCCCCCCTCGCACCACGTTTTCAACCTGGACAGCCTTCTGCCGGTCAACTACTATTCCATTGAAGTCACACCTCTTTTTATAAGCTCTTCACATGCAAATAGACAATTTTGTAGTCATGGCCACAATCTTAACTTTTTTAAAAACAAATCCTTTCCTTTGTAGAAGTCAAATGGATCCCACAGTCAATCATTATTATAAAAATGAATCCCTCAGTAAGGATCATCTAATATGTAAGGCAAGAGTGGAAGGAAATGGCAGGGAGGGGAAACAAATTAGAGATGTGAAGGGAGATTAATTCTCCCAATCACACCATCGGAAGCTAGTCCAGAAGCAAGTTTTCCTGAGCTGATAATGATGGGTTTAAAAAAGAAAGGTATGATTATATCTCATATATAAATCTGTCCTGCTGCATGGATTCATGCAACCAATCTGATGGCATGCTAGCTTTGCAGATCCTGTGAAGATCCTAATGTGTATCACAATAACAGGTGAGTTTATCCTAGAAAAGCCCATGATTTCCTAGATGTGATGATCTTCTAACAGCATATAGTTACAAGTCCAAAATGATCATCCAGCAATTTAGGTTAAATTTGGGAGGCGGGGCAGCAGCACAGTGGAATGATTAAGTTGCATGAGTCCAACATTTTTGTCTCCTAACATTCATGCTTTCAAGGGGAGGTCAAAGCAGTCCTCTAGCCTTGTGAACTTGCTTGGCAGGTATGGAATTTTTAATGAGTGGTTTCATGGAGATGAGTTCATTCACAAAATGTGTAGACCTACTTTGAAGGTTTTTACAACTCTGTTTTGATAGCTCAAAAACAATTCAGTTCATTTCATATCTAGTAAAAGTACCAGTCTTTAACCTATGATGAAGTCTGGGTTTTCCTTTCCTGGATACTGAAGGAAGCATACCCGACATACTCTTGGATGCGTAACCAAGCACAGCACAGCTACATTACAAAATGGTAAATGGGGAATATTAAAGGATAAGCAACTAATAGCATCCTCTGAAAACCCAGAACTTGTCATTAGGATCTTGCCCTTAAACAAAATTTGCTTATTTGAACAGACACTCTTGTTCAAATTCCTTGATTTCTGTTTCTCCAAAGTTCATTTTGCTCTTCCCTGATGCCCGGGGCAAGATGTATTCAGCACAAGGGACACTGTATCTGGGTTGCAGAAACAGAGATAAGACAGAGAAACAGATACAGAAAATGTTATTTGTTTCCTTTTAGTTGTCAGGATTTCTGTGATCAGGTAGCTCTACCTCACCTGGTACAGGTAGTCCTTGAGTTACAACTACAATAGAGTCCAAAATTTATGATACATTTGTAAAATAAGTTTGCCCCATTTTATGACTTTTCTTGCCATGGTTATTAAGTAAATCACTGCATTTGTTAAGTTAATAACATGGTGGTTAAGTGGATCTGGCTTCCCCATTGACTTTGCTTATTAGAAGGTCGCAAAAGCTGATCACATGATCCCGGGCCACTGCAATTGTCATAAAGCATCCAAGCATCTGCATTTTGATCATGTGACCATGGAGATGCTGCAATGGTTGTAAGTTTGAAAAACGTCACTTTTTTCAGTGCTGTTGTAACTTTGGTCACTAAATGAACCATTGAGGACCACTCTATCTGAATTTTCTAAGCAAACTCACTTCTCTCCATGTGATCCATATATGCTTAATGATACAAAAAGGGCTTCTGTATAATATATAATTTTTTTAAAGGTTTAGCATCTTTGTAATATCCTATCCTTTATTTTAATGGGTTTTAGAGACGAGAAATTATAACAATTCAAGCTTGCGACTGGGTAACTTCTCTCAGCTTGGGATATGAAAAGGAAGGTCAGCTTAATTTGTGTTTTTAAAAAATCTCTTATGTTTGCATACCTCCTCTAGGGTAAGTGAAAGTTTTCCAAAAATATTAGAAGGAATAATATAACTCAAAAGATTGAATAGAATCCCTCCATTCATAAATCAGAGTCGCTCTGTGAGGGAGATAGTTGGTTTAAAAACTTGATAAATAAGTTAAAATAAATATAATAAGCAAAAACTAAACCAATGTACTTCTTTAGCTTTCAGACAGAATCACATATATTATATAATTCAAGGCTGTTCAAACAGTTCTCTATTTGCAATCATTTCATAAATTACAATTTCTGCAGGTCAAGTCATTTTAATTTAAAGCAATATCAAAAGCTCTGTTCCCACAACACATTTGACCAGTGGGTGTGTTTGTGTGTTGTGAGAACATCAAAAGGGTTCAGTTGATCCAGTTAAGTAACTAGGAGCTAAATTTAGATCCAAGCAGATTTAGTCATGCTTGACAGTAAGCTAGATTTTGGGATTTTCCAAACAATGTCAATTTTGTACCACTTCTCCAAGAAAAAGTGCAGCTGAAAAAGCAAGCTTCTTGATGGCAAACACCAAGGTCCGTCCCGCAGTTACCCTTTTTGAGCCAGGTCTCACCTAATCTTTGGTTTTTCCTGCCTAAATGTAAAACTTAGCTTTTCTCCATATTAAAATTCATTTTGTTGGATAGGGCCCATTGTTCAAGTCTGTCAAGATCATTCTGGATCCTGAGCTTGTCTTCTGGGGTGTTGGCTATTCCTGACCAGGACTTCTGATGTATCAAGTACATTCTGAGGGTATTGAGAGGGGACACTAGTAGCAATAGGATGACTTCTGATGCTGTGAGTGCTGACAGAATTGCTGTTGATATTTGATTCAGAGACATTCCTTGTGTTGAATTAAAATACCACCCACCCATCCTTGAATCAGCCAGCAACCATCCATGCCCAGCATCGCAAACACCCCATCCACCCAGACATTGGTTGCCAGGATATGGTTGAGCTGTGGTTAGCTGCAAGTGGTAAACGGCTCCCAGTGACTGATGTGCTTTTTTTAAACAAACAAATAAGTCAATCCCTGGATCACACATTGCGAAGGAAAGAAGGCTTATTTTGGCATACTATGATAAGTGAACCAAGTCTAAATGTCATTTGGCCCTCTGTTATCTAATCTAATTTCATGCCTGTAGCTGGGAGCCAGTGTGAGGTTTGTGGTAGAACAAAAAAGATACCCGTACATTCTTTGGGGTAAACTATTTTGGAAAGGAATTTGCCTCTACTGATCCCAGCACAGTCCAATTCAAAAATGTTACAGGATTCTTTTTTAACAAGCTGGAAGGGAGGAAGGCACTTTCTTTAAATCTGTTCCCAGTTTATATTAGGATTAGGTTGAACTGTGGAGTTGTGAGGAAGCTAAAGTTTAGGTGGCTGTATGGATCCTAACCAAGGACAGAAACAACCTAGAACAGTGATGGCTAACCTTTTTGCCATCGTGCCATAAGCAGGGGGAGCACAGGGGGGTCATGTGCACGTGTGCCCACACCCATAATTCTTTGTGCCCTGTCCCCCCACGCATGTGGGCCTCACCTGCGCTCCCCCCGCTTTTGGCATGCGATAACATGATGATGAACAGCCCAGTAGAGCCGTTTTTCACTCTCCCCAGGCTCCAGAGCCTTTCTAGGAGCCTGGGGAGGGCAAAAACGGCCTTCCCCATCCCCACAGGCCCTCTGGAGGCTGGAAACAACATGTTTCCTGGCTTCTGGTGGGCCCAGAAGGCTCGAAAATCAGCTGGCTGGGGCATGCATGCATGACAGAGCTGAGCTCATGTGCCCATTGATATGGCTCCGTGTGCCACCTGTGGCACCCGTGCCATAGGTTCGCCATCACAGACCTAGAATGAAGGAGAAATTTCCTGATAGTGAGAACAATCAACCAGTGGAACGGCTTACCACCAGAAGTTGTGGGTGTTTTCAAGAAAAGGTTTTCAAGAAGAGGCTAGACAGTCATTTGTCTGAAATGGTCTAGGGTCTCCTACTAAAGCAAAGCGTTGGACTAGATGTCCAAGTTTCCTCTGATGATGTTCTATGTTTATGTTCTATATTACTTCCATACATCTTGCTTGAGTGGGGGGTTGGACTAGATGACCTATAAGGTCCCTTCCAAGTCTGTTAATCTGTTAATTTTACATTTTTCATATTCATTTTTGCAGTAGATGTTATATCCCAATTTTCTGATTTTTTTTTTCCTGAATGTCTCTGCACTAATTACGTTGAAATCCTATTCCCTTCTTCTTCATCTTTTGTTTCCATCTGTGAATAAATTCTTAGGATAAATTTCTGGCTGTTTTGGTCCTGTTTTCACTTGCCTTTTAAATTTTAGAAAGAATGCAAGATGGCAGAGATTATCCCACACAGATGTGGAATTTGGCACAGGCCAGGCATGTAATTTCTGTCCCTTCAATTGTTATGCCAATACATTTGCACACCTTTTCACTCATTTTCCTTGCTCTTCTTGGCTGTTTCCAGGGCAGGCATATCCCTCTGGGATTTTTGCAGAGAAATTTAATACACAAATGATCTCTTTTGAATATCTTTGGCTCCAATTTCTGCAATCAAAAGGAGCAACAACTCCACCCGATTTATAGGAAATTCCATCTTGAAATTTGAAGGCAAGGTTGAAAATCCAAGCAACATGCGTCATACATTACAAAGTAGCTGTCAGCCCTTCTCATTTGTTTGTAAGAACTGCTTGGATTTTATAGGCAGCCATGTCCAAATAAGGTACCAAAATGAAGGGGTTCAGACGTTGACATAAATTACATCAGCCAGACCTGGCTTTGCTTTAGCTACTGGTTCTGACAGTCTTATGGCTTTCTGCCTTTTCTTTGAGCCAACAGAACAAAAGGCCTTCTCTCCGTGCTTCTCAGCACCTTGATACCACACAGTATATGTGATTTTTTTCAGTAGCATCCAGTTTGAATCCATATTGAGGTTTTTTCTTCTTCTTCTTTCAATCTTATATACACAGTATTAGCTTCCTTAGTAATTACTTGGCTGCCTTTCCAAATTACTAACTTTTGAGGATAAAACACAATTTTTATGGGCTTCCTGGCACAGCAGCTCATCTCTTCTTTCCGGCCTAGTTAGAAAATATGCCTAAGGCTGAAGTGGAGAATTGGCAGTCTTCTGGTACTACAAATCTTATACATCTCGGCTGGCCTAGTCATTCTAATCAAAAGTGATGGTGTTGGAAATTATAATATGCAATGGGCCTCAGATTCCCAAACTCCAACTTAGTAAAATCATAAATTCAGACTTCCTGGTTTCAAGATCTGATTTCCTCACTCGCTGCCTTAATCTCTGGACACTATTCACTTTCCAAAATATTCTGGATTATATGCTTGTAAATCGTGGCTGTTCTACCTTTGCCAAACACAAAGATGTCTGTAGAGTAGGGTTAAAAAAAAACCCTCAAGATGGCGGCTGCAATGGTATGATTGAAGCCCTACCTGTTTTTTATGCCCATCACATGATGGGATTTTAATTACATTTATTTTATGAACCACCAGAAATCCTTGGCAGACTCTGAAATTTTAGAAATGTAAAGGACTGGGTTATTTGTGGGACATCTTACGTCCATTTTTTCCCTCAAAAGCCCTACATGGCTCAGGGCCAGGCTATCTTCGAGACCGCCTTCTACCACATAGCTCCCAGCGACCGGTAAGATCCCACAGAGTTGGTCTCCTCCGGGTCCCGTCAGCTAAACAATGCCAGCTGGCGGGCCCACAGGGGAGGGCCTTCTTTGTGGCTGCTCCAGCTCTCTGGAACCAGTTACCTCCTGAGGTCCAGACTACCCCAACCCTATTGGCCTTCCAGAAAGCGGTGAAGACCTGGCTTTTCCGGCAAGCCTGGGACCGTTGATCTTGCTGTTCAATCTTGCGAGATCCGGCCATGGATGGTGTGCATGTGTTTTTAATGCTTTTAAAATGCTATTATAATGTTTTTTTTAAAAAAAAAATATGTTCACTGTTTGTATTATTTCTGTTGTAAGCCACCCAGAATCCCTTGGAGTTGGGTGGCATAGAAATATGATTAATTAAATTAAATTAAATTAAAAGGTCTGGCAAGATGACCAAGTTCCAAATCTCTTTCATTAAGCTGCAGCATCTAATAGGATTTAGGAAATATGCCTTCTCTGTTCCAGAACCTGCCCTTTGAAATAATATTCCCCACCCCCAAAACTGGATGGCCCCAACCTTGCTGGCCTTTCATAAAGTGCTAAGGAGTTGGCTGTTGTGCTGACCATAAAGTGAGCCCCTTTTAAAATGGTGTTTGTTTGCTCTTCCCTGTGTATTGTTCTATGTATGAAATGTTCTTTTAAGTTTTATTAGATTTATATACCGCCCTTCTCCTTACGGACTCAGGGCGGTGCACAGCCAAATTAAAAAGCAAGTACACAAAAGTTAAAATTTCATAAAAAGAACAAATATAAATAGCCGTAGATTAAAACCAATTAATTTAAAAGATCATAAAAAACGCTAAAAATAATAAAATATTTGACAGGAATCAGGCTAAGCCGGCAAGCTGAAAAAGATGTGTTTTTAAAGCCCGCCGGAAAGTCGGGAGGTCAGAAATTGTTCTTAACTCTGGAGGAAGGTCGTTCCAGAGGGTAGGAGCTGCCACAGAGAAGGCTCTCCCCTTGGGGGTCGCCAGCCGGCATTGTCTGGCTGACGGCACCCTGAGGAAGCCCTCTCTGTGGGAGCGAACCGGCCGGTGGGAGGCAATTGGTGGCAGAAGGCGGTCCCGTAAGTACCCTAGTCCTAAGCCATGGAGCGCTTTAAAGGTGATTACCAACACCTTGAAACGCACCCGGTAGTCCACCGGTAGCCAGTGCAGCTCGCGCAGGAGAGGTGTCACATGGGAGCGCCCAGTCGCTCCCGTAATCCCCCGTGCGGCCGCACTTTGTACCAGTTGGAGCCTCCGGGTGCACCCCAAGGGGAGCCCCATGTAGAGAGCATTACAGTAGTCCAGGTGAGAAGTGACGAGAACCTAAGTGACCGTGCGTAGGGAGTCCCGATCTAGAAAGGGCTGCAACTGGCATATCAGGCGGACCTGATAGAAAGCCCCCCCTGGCCACAGCTGTCATGTGATCCTGTAAAGACAGTCGTGGGTCCAGGAGGACGCCCAAGTTGCGCACCCTTTCCATGGGGGCCAATGATTTAATTTAATGATTTAATGATTGTTATTGATTGTTGGCTGCCCTGAGTTAATTGGGCAGCCACTTAAAATTAAATCCATATAAGCAAGCAAGCAAACAAATGAACAAAGGAAAGATAAGATAAAACATATTTCACTTGATCACATCCTATATCAGGATTTTCAGATCAATTTTTGTAAGACAAATTTCTTTGAAATTAAACATACGCCTCCTCTTTGCCCAATTTCTCTTTATTCTGTTTGTATATATATGTGTGTGTTTTATAATGTTAAGGTTTTAAATATTAACAACATTAATTGGTAAATTTGCTTTTTAATTTTGTGGAATGCTGCCCAAAGTCAGTTGCAGGTGAGATGGGTGGCTTTATAAATAGGATAAATTATCAACCCTACAAATGTAGCCATGATGCAGCCTGTGAAATTGGCATGGATAGGAAAATAAGACAAACAGTAACTTGTTCAAGGAGCAGCACCACTGAGCTTCAAAGGGAACAAAAGCCTTGTGGTTAGACCACAGACCTCAGAAACTGTAAATTTGGCTTCATCTGTCAGTACCTAGCTTTGCCACAGATGTCTCTATGCCGTGTGGAGTCAAGAAAACCCACTTGGGGCTCAATGGAAGCATGTGGGGAGATGGTACACTTTGAGATGTACACCTCCCAATGGGATGGGCTATAATTGGCCAGTTTTAAGTCTGCCATCTCTTGGGAGGAAATGGGTTTCATCTTTAGGCAAAGTGACTTTAGCATACTATTGTACACCGTTGCTTGCACTAATGCTTGTGACCTTGCCCTCTTCTGAGTTCATTTCATATTATCATTACCATAAGAAAAGAGTGAGTTAAGAACTGTTCATTTGTGAAATAAATGACAGAAAGAAGTGGGGAGCAGAAATCCAGGTGCTTTGAGTATTGTTCTTGGTCCCACTATTTCTCAGAATTAGCTTTGAAGACAGTGTAACTGCTTCTACCTACCAGGAGACGTGCCATTTGCAGTTCATTAGCCACTGGGAGAGCAGACTGCTAGATGGGCCATGGACCCAATCCAGCTGGGCATTGCCAATGTTCTGATAAAAGTCTTATATTCAATATCCAACATCTGAACCTCAAATGATTAGTTATCAGGACTGTGAAAGGAAAAACCTCACCTAGAGCAAATGTGGAGCCAATCTAGGGTAGATAATACTAGGTTAATTGGTCAAGCTGTATGATTAGTTGCAAGTATCATCTATGTTTTAAATCATTATGTGTTCTGATGCAATTGGAAGAAGCCTAACTTCCAAGGCAGGACAACTGGAGCAGAAAAAACAATATCACTGGCCTTCTTCATTAATTATAGCCTTCTGAACCTGGTATCCTCCAGGTATGTTGAACTTTAAGTCTCCCCACCCCCACCTAACCTGTTTACCAACTAGCTAAAGCCAATGACTGTTTGACTCCTAGAGAAATGGGCACCAAGGAAACCATTATTTTCCGAGTGCTGGAACTCCTATGGCTTTTAAAGTCATTTACAGGAGGTAGGAAAGCTTTCATATAGCCAACATTTTAATGACTTGGACACAAGCAGCTGGATCTGTTTGCAGATCAAATATGCCCTGGGAGCTGCCTGCTTTGTTGTTTGTTGGGCCTAAGCCATTGAAGCCGCTTACTTGTTCGATTACATGGACTACAGCAGGGTGACCTGATATGCTTTCAAGCTGCTGTTGCAGCTTGTGAAAAATAAGATACTCGGTGGCTTTCTGTTCCTTAGAAGATCAGTGTATTTCAGCTATAAAGACCGCTAGGGGTGGCCTTACGAGTCCGCTACAGCCGAGTCTCTTGGGGCTTTCATAAATCAAATTCATTGTGTCATATTTCTGTGGACTTCGTCAGATAAATGAAGTTGCAGAACAGATATGGATCTGCACACTTTCCGCCGTGCCCTTAAAACATTCTTATTTAAACAGGCGGGCCTGGCCTAATCTTCCCTTTTTAAACTGTTTCAAATCTATCCTAAATTGGGTGTTTTAAATTATTAGGCCAAAATATTTATTATATTCTAAATGTTTTTAACATATTATATACACTTCATCTGACTGTTCACCGCCCTGAGTCCTTCGGGAATAGGGCGGTATATAAATTTAAATAAATAAATAAATAAATAAACAAACAAACAAACAAACAAATAAATAAATAAATAAATAATAAATAAATAAATAAATAAATAAATAAATAACTGCTGAAAGGAACATGATTGGCTGCACAATGAAAGAAAGACAAATAGAAGGCTGACCATTTTTAAAGTCTGGCTCATACCAAAAAGCTTCCAGATAAGGCTTTCAGTATGCAACCACATAGAAGGGCATCCCTATCATTTCTGTCTTTTTTTAAAAAAAGATATCTACAGAATATACCTTCAAGGGAAAAAAATTGATTGAATTCACAAGATGTTTAACTTTTATCCCAAGTTAGCAGTATACAAGTGCTCTGTTTATTTAATATGGCCTGGAACAGTGGTGGGTTTCAACTGGTGTTACCACCGGTTTGCTTCATGCATGCGCTTTGCGTGCAAGGATGCAAAAATTGCACTCTGCACAAGCGCAGTGTATTACGGAACAGCTGAGATGTGGAAATCCGCTCTGCCATGCCTTTCAGCTAGGCTAAAAACGACCTAATATAAGGTATGTATAATACAGGAGCAGGTGGGAGGGCCAAGCTAACTGTCAGAGAGAACCTATTCGCTCTCACTCACCATCGCTGCTACCAGCTCGCCCGAACTGGGCCAAACCGGTAGAAACCCACCACTGGCCTGGAATCCTTGATGCCTTCTGATTTCAGTTGTAAGCTTGCAGATGTTTCATTACCCATTAACGGAGCAAAACCCACATTCACCTGTACCCATGATATCACCCAGTTGGATAATGAATGTCTGCAAGCAACAATCAAGCTCTGAGACCACCAAGGATTTCACCAGGAAGGATGCCTGTTGAAGATAACTTCTTGGAAGATAGATGGTAGCAGGAAAAACTACCAGGCTTCTACTCCCAAGGCAAGAGACAAGGGTGAATACCCTGATAGTTCGTAAGAGAGAAGTTCTCAAGGGGCCTCTAACCTATCACCTTATGGGTTCAGCTCTGCTTGCTACAGCCAGGAAGTTTCCAGTGGATGCATTCCAGGCTATGGACACTGATCCATTCATAGCCACTCCCTAAAGTTCATCTTTATATTTAGTCTTCTATTTCTAACTGCTATTTTGTACTAATAACAACAGCAGAAATGTAAACCTGTAGTTCCAATTACATCCAAATTAGCTAGAAAAAAATAGGTCATAGGGAGAGATGATGCTCTTATTTCAGTCTCTTAACTGCAAAACAGTTAAGTGAGCTAAAGGGCTCTCTGTGTTAAAGTTATGTTTTATAAAATGGAAATAACATCACCATAGTAGGGGGAATTAATCGTTAAAACACACACAAGCGAAGGGGAGTTTAATCATCCCATTCTATTGTCATGATGGAAATCACATATTTGAAGCTGATGTCGCAGATAATGCAGTGATATCTATCCCAGTTTTTCTTCAAAATGAAGAGCTATTTATTGTAACAGCTGTCTGGGAGAAAGAGTTGCCTTCCCACTGCAATCTTAACAATCATCCCTCGGCTTTTGTTTACATTTTAAAGTTAATATTAAAGAATAACTTACTTTAGAATGTAAAGTTATACCTAACTTTACCTGTTCATTCAAGTCCTTAAGCATTTCAAATCTTTATTGTCAGTGCACAACATATGTACAATGAGATTGGTTGAGCTCCCTCAGTACACCCCCCCCCCCCACAACACAATACAACTCACAGTGAAGACAGAAAATTCCTGACCCAATAAATTATATTAACAAAACACCCAGTCCTATTGCATCAGTGTGAACATGTTACACATTGCGCCAGCTCTGCAGTCCATCATTCTACGTAGTTATGATGTTATTTCTCATTCAGGAGTCTGACAGCCCAGGGATAAAAACTGTTCTTCAGCCTGTTTGTGCAGCTGGCTATACTTCTATATCTCCTTCCTAATGGTAGGAGGGTAAAGAAGTGGTGACCAGGGTGTGAGTCGTCCCTGAGGATTTTCCTCACTCTTCTAAGGCAGCGAACTTTAGCAATCTCATCTAGTGATATCAGGGGACAGCACAACACCTCTGTGATGTTTTTCTAACTGCGGCTGTCAAACCGGCATGCCATACCGTGATGCAATAAGTGAGGACGCTTTCTATTGTGGACCGGTAAAAGGAGGTCATCAATTGTTGTTCCACCCTGATTTTAGACAAGACCCTTAGGAAATGGAGTCTCTGTTGGGTTTTCCTGCCCACCTGGATCATGCATAAAAAAATTAAGCATAAAGAAATTAAGTGGGAGAGGACTATTTATGGGGACAATAACTTGGCCCTCCTTCCTGTCCTTTGCCGACTCAATAACCTGTATAATCACATGTCCCATGACCCCCAGTCTATATAAACCTTGCAGATGCTGGACCACATCAAATGGTGGTGAACAGTAATATAAGATGGGCTTAGGGGAACCCACAATAACACTTAACACTGTTTCCAGAACCACCCATGACCAGAAAAAGAAGGAACATCTATTCTCAATAGGAAGTTTGTCTTTTAAGCAATATGAAGTTTCTCTTTTCTTTCCCCACAAACATTTGGTGTTATGTTTTATTCTGCTCCAAAAATTTGAAACCCTCAGGGTTTCCCATACTGTAAAACAATCAAAAACTGGAGATCAACAGAATGCCAAGATACAATTTAAAAACAGGGTTATGGCCCTATTTTCCAGGCTGTTTTGATGCCTAATCCATGATTTTGGAAGGCATTTCTGATTTCCCTTAGCCCCAAAATACAATGTTATTTTATTACTTTCCATCATTTATTAACATATCAAGGACAAAAAAAAAATGACTCCCACTTTTGAATACATTCATTTCATTCATTCGAGGCCCAGGGCAACACAGTAATAGAATATGTTTATCCATTTTCCCTGCAGCTGAAGAGTACCAATTGTAAAATTAGGAGGCAGCACAACTGGCAATTAGTGAGAACAAGAGACAAAGTCTACTGCCATGGCTTCCTTTGTGGTATTCCCAGTGGCCTCAGGTGGGCTTTTATGGAGAACTGAACTATTAAGCAATTTGCATTCTTATTCTGTTATCATGTTCAGTCCTTATCCTGCCTCTTTCTGTTGACTTGGGATGGGTCTTAGAATTGCAGCAAAGTAAAATCATCACATAATTTAAAAAATGAACAGGAGAATAGAATAGAATAGAATAGAATAGAATAGAATAGAATAGAATAGAATAGAATAGAATAGAATAGAATAGAATAGAATAGAATAACAGAGTTGGGAGGGACCTTGGAGGTCTTCTAGTCCAACCCCCTGCTTATGCAGGAAACCCTACACCACTTCAGACAAATAGTTATCCAACATCCTCTTAAAAACTTCCAGTGTTGGAGCATTCACAACTTCTGGAGGCAAGTTGTTCCACTGATTAATTGTTCTAACTGTCAGGAAATTTCTCCTTAATTCTAAGTTGCTTCTCTCCTTGATTAGTTTCCACCATTGTTTCTTGTTCTACCCTCAGGTGCTTTGGAGAGTAGCTTGACTACCTCTTCTTTGTGGCAGCCCCTGAGATATTGGAACACTGCTATCATGTCACCCCTAGTCCTTTTTTCATCAGACTAGATACACCCAGTTCCTGCAACCGTTCTTCATATGTTTTAGTCTCCAGTCTCCTAATCATCTTTGTTGCTCTTCTCTGCACTCGTTCTAGAGTCTCCACATCTTTTTTACATCGTGGTGACCAAAACTGAATGCAGTATTCCAAGTGTGGCCTTACCAAGGCATTATAAAATGGTATTAACACTTCACGTGATCTTGATTCTATCCCTCTGTTTATGCAGCCTAGAACTGTGTTGGCTTTTTTGGCAGCACACTACTGGCCAGGGGTGAAATGTAAAATTTGTTACTACCGGTTCTGTGGGTGTGGCTTGGTGGGTGGTGGTAATGTGACAGTGGGCGTGGCCAACTTTTTTTTTATTTTAACTTTTCAAAGCATTTTTTCTCAAATGCAAAAAAATGCTTTGAAAAACCTCTGCTGATCAGGAACCCAGCTGGGATCGTCAGAGCCTTTTCAAAGCATTTTTTAAACCTCCTCTTCTCAGGAAGAGGTTGCAGAAAAAAAATGCTTTAAAAGTCTCTCTGATGGTCCCAGCTGAGTTGCCTGATCATTTAAAAAAATGCTTTGAAAAGTCTCTCTGAAGATCAGGCAACTCAGCTGGGATCATCAGAGAGACTTTTAAAGCATTTTTTTCTGCAACTTCTTCCTGGGAAGAAGTGGTTAAAAAAATGCTTTGAAAGGCCTCTGAGATCCCAGCTGAGCCGCGCAATCATCAGGGGCTTTTTTTTAACTTTTAAAAACATTTTTTCGTGGAAGAAGTTGTAGAAAAATGCTTTTAAAAGTAAAAAAAAAAGCCTTTGATGATCGTGAGGCTCAGCTGAGCATTGGGGGGGGGGCAGGGATTTTTGCTACCGGTTCTCTGAACCACCCGCTGCCATCACTACCAGATCGGGCGATTCGGTCTGAACCGGGAGCATTTCACCCCTGCTACTGGCTCATATTTAAGTGATTGTCCACTAGGACTCCAAGATCCCTCTCACAGTTACTACTATTGAGCAAGGTACCATATATACTGTACCTGTGTATTTTGTTTTTCTTGCCTAAATGTAGAACCTTACTTTTTTCATCATTGAATTTAATTTTGTTAGATAGATAAAGAAAGTAAATGGTTAAATTAATTTGTATACTAGTTTTATTTATTTATTAGAACTAGTGTTGTGGAGCAAGACATTGGGCTGGAAACTGGGTAACCATGAGTTCTAGTCCTGCTTTAGTTATGAGGCCAGTTGGATGATTTTGGACCAATCACTCTCCCAACTCCAAAAAGAAGGAAGTGGCAAACCACTTCTGACAATATTGCCAAGAAAATTGCATGGATTGTCCAGGCAGTTGCTACAGTAGTAGTTCCGATTGCTTTGAAGGCACAAATACACACACACACAACTTTTGTAAATATATTTATAAATATTTTATGAAAATATTAATAGTTATGCCGCTTGCTAAATGTCATCTGAAATGCAATATTATTTTAAATAATATTCAGCAATTTTCAAGAAAAGAATTTCTACCTTAATAGAGAAGCCACTTTCTTTCCCATTGTATAGAAGGAACTTTTAGAAGAGTGTGAGTGGGTGGGAAGGTTTATATGCTTCATGAGCCAAAAAAATGAATAAATAGTTTTTCTAGTATTTTAGAAACATTGGCTGGATTCACTTTAATATGTTCACCCATAATTAACTGAACCATTGTTTAGTAAATTAAGTCATAAAATACAGTAAAGTAAATTTAAGGGATTATAATAATAATTTTAATTGATACAGTGTATCTGTATTGAGATAATGGCTAGATATATGTTATTTCTATCCCAATGACCTTATTTTGTGAAATCCAGCTGTCAACTTTAAGAGTATTAAGTAGGAGCTTTAGAAGTCTTTCTGTGGGGATCTCAAGATAACATCTTCTCAAAACTGTGTAATACTGTATTTATATTAGCACTTTGTCCCAACTGAAGAATTGAACAATTGAAAACACTGCAATCTTGGAAGAGTTTCTTGATTTCAACATGCATTCACATGGATATATACAAGAGACTTGTATTTAAATGTGAGGTTATAGACTGTAATGTTATACTGTACATTTGGGATAGATGATTAGCATAGCCTACTAATGAGTTCAATTCAGGATGTCATTTTTGGTATATAAAGTTTTAAACAATTTGAGATTGGGTAACTGCAAGGAACAAATTGCAGCCTCTTAGGCATCTCACCTAAATTCTGTTCTCTGGTTACAGATTATTGTTTGGTGGCAATATAGAAGAAGCTGTCCTCTCCTTGGGGGCATCCGTCCTGTGAGACCTTCCGTGTGCAATATACCAGGTCTCAACTTTGACATGTTTTAAAAAGTGAGGTGTGTTTTTAAATTTGTCTTCTCCAACCACTTACTGCCCCTAAGATTACATTTTTAAGAAATCTTTTGTTTGTTTTTTTAAAAAAATTGAACATATGCTTCTGGATTCTTTACATTAGGATAATTTATAAAAATTAATGAAGTTGGAGTAAAACCAAATAAATAAACAAACAAACACTGTTTATAATAATAATTGCCCTTCTCCATTTGCCACCATTGGGACTGTTGGTGGATTACATTGTTAGAGATGTTGTTTGCTAGAAATCACCTCAAAATGCTGGCATTTCTGGAAATGAAATATGTGTGTGTGTGTGTATGTACTTAAGTGAAATTTCACGTGACCATGCCACTTAGCAATCACTATTCTGGAAATCCTGGGTGTGATTGTTATGTGGATGTAATGTTATGAATCATGTCTGATTGTTAAGTGAGGGCCCTCTGGCAAGGACTTCCTGCTGGCTTCCCTATTGACTTCGTGCATCCTGCTGTTATAAATATAGTAGACTCATTCTGAACTGTCAACAATCATGCTGGTCGAATGTAATGGGAACTGTGGATAGCTTCTATTCTAGGAGAGCTTTAGCCCATGATGGATAAGACTTCCATCTATTGCTGAACTCTTCCTAGTTGCTCCAGCCCAGCCCAGCCAGTTGGTGGTGGGGAGCTTAGAACAGCAGCTCAGCAACATCTGGATGGGTCACAAGATATTGACCTGAAAGCAAAAAACCCCCACAATCGTGGCTCATAAAAAGTACAGGAAAGGCAGGTTAATACAGCTGAAAGAGTCTTAATCCTGCAATGTGGTAAGCCTTAGGCAGGAAAAATCCTTAGCACGAGGATGGCAGTGGGGGTGGGCTAATATCTTTTGGAAAACATTGAAGAATATAACTGGTTGACTATTGGCTAACCGATCCCTCTTAGCCTACTCTGATCATAAGAAAGAAGACTTAAATGGAATGCAAGTCATAAAAAACCTCCACCCCTCCCTATGAGCTATACACACACTGGCCACCCTACCACAGGCAGCACGGGGTCCCACCCAACCCTGCATTTTTTCCATTCACATTTATAGCCTCCCTTAACTTCCCCCTCCAAAGCACGGCTACTCATTTTATCACTTTTCAATGAATGCTCCATTCCTTTTTTACCCAGAGGAAGGAGTATAGCTGGCTGCTTGCAGTGTCCGTCATGAGGCTGTACTAAATTCCATGCTCTGTGCATTTGTTTGTTGGTTTGTTTTTTGAAGCTGGATCTTGCAGCTCTGCCCAGTGGAAGAATGGATTCCATATGGCTGACATAGACATTTGGTGGGACATGATTATCGTTGCAGATATGCCACTACTTCTGTGAGCACCGTAAAGTCACAGCCATGGCAGAAAGCTAGGCATTAGCTTCACTTAGTTCTCAGTCCACATCTAAGGTCATGCCGAGTGGCAATAAGGCAGAAAATGCTGCAAAGGGTATTGTTGTTGTCTTATGGAGGGCTCTGTGCTTTAAAAAGAAACAAAATCCTGTTGGCAGGCAATACACATTCCATGTTTACATTCTTTTTTAAAAATAGCAGAATTCAGCTTTAACATAATACCGTAGCCGAGCAAAACTTGCATAACTTATTTAGTTCAGTTTTGACTAATTCACAGTATTTAATGCTGACGTCCGGTCATATTGGCTAGGAGCTGGTCCAATACCTCTGCAGCCTGGCATTTTGCATTTGGAAGATTGTCAATGCCTCTTTGCAGGAATGGGAATTACCATCAGTCTTGAAGGAGGCTGGGGTGTGCCCACTTCTGAAGAAGCCCTGTTTGGATCCTGGTGTTTTGGATAACTCATGTCAGGTCTCTAACTTCCTTTTTCATGGAAGGCTGTCAAGTCAGTGGTGGAAGACTAACTTCATAGTGCCCTAAATTAAGAGACCCTTAGATGGAGTCTTGTTTGATGGGGTTTCAAATCTGTGTATGAGACAGAGCAGGGATGAAATCCAGCAGGTTCTGACAGGTTCTGGAGAACCGATAGCGGAAATTTTGAGCAGTTTGGAGAACCGGTAAATACCACCTCTGGCTGGCCCCAGAGTGGGGTGGGAATGGAGATTTTGCAATATCCTTCCCCAAGGACTGGGGAGGGAATGGAGATTTTGCAGTATCCTTCCCCTGCCATGCCCACCAAGCCATGCCCACCAAGCCATGCCCACCAAGCCACACCACGCCCACCAAGCCACGCCCACAGAACCAGCAGTAAAAAAAATTGGATTTCACCACTGAGACAGAGATAGTACCAATTGCGTCTTTGGTGACTTGTGTCAGGATATGGATGGGAGTAGTGCACCTTTCATAATCTGTTAGTGGCTTTTCATAATCTCTTGGTGGCTTTTGATATAATTGATCATAGTATCTTATGGGGGGTGGGTGGGAATTGAGGCACTGATTGGCAATTCTGCTCTTTCCTCAGTGGATGGTTTCAGTGAGAAGTGGAGAAACATGATCTCTGATATGTAGGGATCCAGAGGAGCCAGTTCTTTCTCCCTTGTAGCTGAAGTTGTTGGATGAGGTAATCTGCCAGCTTGGGGGCAGTATTATCAATGGTGATTCTCAATTTTACATCACCATGCTGGATTGTAGAGGAGATGCTATTGATGTCCGAGAATTGTGTTTGGAAGCTGTGAAAATATGGGTGGCAGACTGAAATTGAATGCAACTGAGTCAGAGTGACAATTCTTTACCAACACCAGTGTGATTTCTAAATGGGTACGTAAAGGTGGTTTGAGACTGGGGTAGGGTCTTCTGAACTTGAGGTGCCTGCTGATAGAAGCTAGAGGAGTTTTTGCCCAGCTCCAGCTGGTTCACCAAATGCACCCTTATTTAATGCAGAAAGACCTACCTATAATCATTCATATCCTCTCTACCATCCAGTTATACTACAGCAATGGACTGGTCTTAAAGGCTACTCAGAAACTCAATGATCCAACAAATGTAATAATCTATATATTTACCAGCTCCTAGTGATGGGAGCAAATAATCACACCTCCTGATTTTGTAGGCCTTGTGCTAATTGCTGATTGGTTTCTGGGTACAATTTAAAGTGCTGTTATTGATTTATGAAGCTCTTTGTGGCTTGGCACCTGGCTTCTTGAAAGGTTAGCCTGCTCCAGCCAGAATAAAGCCCAACTTTCAGATCTTATAGAGAGCAGCTACTTATACTTCTATACTTCTGGAAGATGAGGGAGCATGAAATGAGAAGGTCTTACTTTCCTAGGTTGGTGTTGATGTTCTGCACCAGGGAGATCAGATTTGTCCCACCTGGCAAAACTTAAGAAACTATTGAAAATGAAACTATTCTGAAAGTCATTCTCTCACTTTAAGCATTGCACCAATTTTCTTTTGTTCCTCTTTCTTTTGTGGTCTTTGTTAGGTTTTTGTGATGTTGTTTGCTTTAAATGATATCATATTGAGCTGCGGCAGCGCAGTGGTTAGAATGCAGTACTGCAAGCTACCTCTGCTGCCTGCTGGCTGCCTGCAGTTTGGCAGTTCAAATCTCACTGGCTCAAGGTTGACTCAGTCTTTCATCCTTGCAAAGTTGGTAAAATGAGGAGCCAGATTGTTGGGGGCAATATGCTGACTCTGCAAACCGCTTAGAGAGGGCCATAAAGCACTGTGAAGCAGTATATAAGTCTAAGTGCTATTGCTAAGTGCTATATATATATTAATTATTACACTGTGGAAGTAAGCTATGGAGAGTCATTAGACTATAGCAGGGTAGGTTCAATCAATCAGTTTATAAATTCTGTATGAATGTATATATCATGCTAAGCCACGATTTATTGAATGACCATAATGACTAAGTTTATTATGGAGTGGGAAAACTCTATCATGTTACTTTCCATAGTGTTAAGCCTTACTAATTAGTTTGAATTTCAAATAGCCATGATTTGATGTTTCTAGAAACTTCCAATCTATAGTAAAGAGGAAAGCACTGAGGCTTCAGATAGGACAGTAATCCTATGTTTTTGGTTGCACAATACACAGCCAGATGCCCAGGAGAGGGGACATGCTTGTGGGGAAGTATTCATTAACCAAATCGTTTGGCTTAGCATGAACCCTGTTAGAGTTGGCTATCTAGTTGACAGAGCAGGCAGCTTTCCTGGCAATGAAGCTGAAATCCTCCTGCTTTGGCTCAAACTGCTGAAAATCTACCCATTTTTGAGACTTGAGCAGATATTCCCATCCTATAGGAATTGGGGGGAGTGGGGGGGGGGAAGAGAGGAACAAAATAATTACTACCAGGTTTTTGTTAAGCTACATCTTCCACACAATTCAGTGGTTGTGCTATTTTTGAGAACAGCCTCTTTTGCCGAACAGAGAAGTGTGTGCTCCGAGAGTATAATGACCTAGATTGCAGGCAAGTACATGCCGGAATAGTACTTTATGGGAATGATTTGCTTCAGCAACTTTGCAGGTCACACTCTTTCACATTAGTTTATCCTTTGCCTAACATTAGTAAGGAAGGCAACAAAAGAGCCACCATTTCCTAGAACAGCACCCTTTTAGATGCCACGTAGAGCCACATATCACAAGGAGGGAGAATGGAAACCGTCATCCTTCAAGTTCTATAATATAAAGGAAACTTAGATAGATGGCAGATACAGAAAGAAAGCAGCCTCCCAAAGTCTCTATGACAGTGTTTCTCAACCTCAGCAACTTTAAGATATGTGGACAAAGTCAGATGGCTACAAGTAATCAGAGTTGTATTCTGAGAATACTGCCTAGATAAGCTCTCTCTCCTCTGGCCACTTGCCAGCCTCCACTATAATCCTTTCTCTTCCAGCCTTTGCTTTTTCCATTAGCATCCTTCATTTTCAGAGCCCCTTTTTGACGTATCACCCCTTCGCTTTCTGTTTTTGACACCAGCTTTTCCCCAGCTTCCAACAAGGTATAAGAGGGAAGAGACCTTTTTTTTTTTTTTTGAAGAAGGCGAGGGGACATGTCTCTGCTTCTATGCCACCTTATTTGGCAGGTACAACCACACCACTGTTCCCGAGTAAAAATATTGCCCAGCAATTAGTGAATTTCAGTTTTCCTGTTCTGCAGGACCTATTTGTACTTTTACAATCATCCCAGGGAGTGTCTGTTGCTCTCCTTTCTGCAACTATTTCTATCCTTTTAAAAAAAACAAAACTTGGAAAATTAAAGAGGCAGAGCAAGCAAATGCATTTAGAGAAGAGAAGGCAGAACCTTAATTTATTCAGACCCTTCCCACTCTTGTCATGATCTGATTGGTGGCACTTTTCCTGCAGGTTATGAAATGCTGGACAGAGATGGCAGCAAAGTTAGAGGAGAAACTAATACCCTTGCCTAATGAGTGTCGCACTTGCTAATAAGGACATCACCATCTGACAGCATCTCAGAATAGACAATAAAACCAGGGTAGGGATTGGCCACAAAAATAGCAATGTTTGTGTCAACATTTTCTGCTGACTCAAAGATGGATGGATAGCCCTTCAACTCAGTAGTGGGGAAAAGTTCAAAATCCTCCCTCAACATACCTTATTTCCCAATCACGGGGGGAATAAAAATATTCACCACGTACAAAAAAAACGATCACATAGGCTGGTTTTTTATGCCAACACATTTGGCCTAGAGAAAAGGATTGGATTTGTTTCTGATACCAGAGGTAACATCTTCATAGTTGCTACTAAACAAGTTGCACAATCAAGAATACAATTATTATTTAAAAGTAATCTCGGTAGCTGGAGTTGGCTGTACCTTACTGTCTTCTTGCATCCTTTGATCTGTGAACAATACATTCATTTATGGGGGGGGGGAGCAATTAATAGGGAGGAGGTACTTTAAGGGACAAATGGCAGATCAAATAAGATCTTTGCTCCTGGTTTTGTCCTCTGGGAGGGAAGGTATTGCTGAGGGGGTGTGGGGTGGGTGGGTGGGAATGCAGGAAAATCAGATGGAATCTGATATTAAGGATTAAGGGGGGAAATGCTGTTTGCCAACACCCAGATAAAAAAATTAACAGATAACAGCAGTATTGGGATTCTGTCATTCTGATTATATACAGTCACTACTTTCTCCAAGGTTTCTTTTTCTGTATGATCAATGCCAATTACTGTAATTTCAAGCAACATTTTTCTTCAGGCAGGCAAGGTAAAAAACACTGTTGGGGAACTGCTGAGTTCCACAGCTGGAATCTTTTGTTTCTAACGTTCCTTTTTCTTGCAGATATTGTTTCTGCCCTCTTGAAGAATGTGGACAGTCTTCAATTTATATCCTTTTTTTTTTTTTTTTGGTTACCTGGATTGGACACAGAGAAAGGCAGAAAGTGACTGGGCATTAGCAGCTTTGGAGAGAAGAACGGTCCACAAAGAAGAGTTCAGTTGAAAATGCTTTGTCCAAGAGAAAGGCCCTCAAACTTTAGCATTTCTTCCAGCATCTTTCTTACATGAAGCCAGGCTCAGGAGGAAGCTATAACTGCTTAAAACAAACAGGAGAAGCAAGCCCACTTTGCAAGACAAGACTGGAAAGCATGTTGCTAGATCTGCAGCCCTAGTTGCAGAGGGCCTTTCTTGCTTAGCTGTTCTTTTCTGCACAGAAGAGAGATTGTGCAAGATGTAAGAGAAGTTGTCAAGGACTCACAGATGATACGAAGCTTAAGGAACGAGACAGTTTTACCCAAGAATTTCAGTCCAATATCTGAATAGCGTACTATTTCTTTGATCACTTTTAAAGGGCTGAGAAGCAACCATGATTGAAGACGAAGTGCTAGGTACAGGTTAAACAGAATGGAAATGATAAAATGCACTGTAGAAAGAAGGCAAAATAATAACCAAGAGCATAATTTATGCATTTAGATAGGCAAGCTTGCAGAATAGTAACGTAACTACAGTAATGGAAACTGTAAGGAGCGGATGGCATTTGTTTATTCACTGCTACAAGGGGTTATCTGTTCTAAATATGGCACATGTAAACCAGACATTTTTGGTTCAGAGCGAGAAGGAGGGAGAAAGGGAGGGAAGATAGAAAATACACTCTTCCAAGAGTTTCGAACTGCACTATAATAGTATCCTGTTTTATATTCACCACAAATTAGAATCAAGTTGTATCTTTCACCAAATAGCAATAAGATTCTCAGAGCAGGGAAAACTTAGATCACTTTCACTATATTAAATGGATTTTATGCAATATGTACATATTTACATGGGAACTCTTACATCAACACCTTCAATTCCTTGTCTAACAGATAACAGCTTCCCATAATCCAGTTTATTCCAGTGAAGAAACTGATTCTTCGGAGTCCCATTCCATCTTGATTTCCTTCCGTTTTCAATTGTTTTACGATCCTGGTCTACATCGCTTGGCGTGCTCCATACACACTTATCCACTTAATGTTGTGTACTGTATTAGTTATAGTATTAAATTTGGACTGTGGGATCAAGGGTTCAAGTCCGAAAGAAGTGTGCAGTTGCAAGGATAAAATTAGGAGATATTGTCATGTAAACTGCCTTTTAAAAGCAGAATATAAATAGGATTTTAAAAAAAGTAATGTTAGAATTTTTCTCAAGTTTCTTTTTCTTGGCCCAGACTCAAGGGCCTCATACCTGGTAGGGACCCCTCCTCATGTCCTTTAAGGCCATTCCTTATGCTCTTAATCCTGGTATTCCTAGCATATACTGTGCCATGTGGGATGATCCTAGGAACAGTTCAGAGAACAGCAGGATCGTATGGGATCTAGCTCAGAGAGTTACTTCTCTGTTTTAGTGGATTTTTCAGAAATGTTTTAATATCGGTTTTCTAGTTTTGTGTAATTTCAATAAATTTCAGGAAGCTATGATTTCAAATATCAAGTACTTTTAAGTGTGCCCATAGTGGAAAAACTAGGATGGAAATCTAAATGTAATCCAATAATCCTTTTTTAAAATATTTGAACATATTTGCAAATGAGTGCTTTTACAACTTAAGCTTCTTGGCAGCACTTCTTGCAGTTCTTCGGGGTGGGAGGAGAAATACCCACGATGTAGCCATTACGAGAAACTGCTTCATAGTTCAAGTGGCAACTTACCTGTCAGGTGAGTTGGGCTGAGTGAAGGCTGGTCTGAAGTCACCCAGCTGACTTTCATGCTTAAGCAAGGACTAGAATTCACATTTTCTCAGTTTCTTGTCCAGCCCCTTAACCCAGTGTTTCTCAACCTTGAAAGCTTGAAGATAGGTGGACTTCAACTCCCAGAATCTGGGAGTTGAAGTCCACCCATCTTCAAGCTACCAAGGTTGAGAAACACTGAGAAACTACCAAGAAGCTACCAAGGTTGAGAAACACTGAGAAACTACCAAGAAGCTACCAAGGTTGAGAAACACTGCCCTAACCTTTAATATACATTAAACTTCCTCTTTATTTAAGATGCTGGTATTCCTCTGCTTGCTGCTGCTCAAAGGAAAAATGGATAATATACCATGTTTTATATTCATTAGAAAAACTGCAGTCTGAGTGTACCCTAGCCAATTAAGTGGCTGCCAATTTAATTTAACTAATGTTTTACCAAAAACATATATTCATTTCTGTAACATGGAAAGTTGTACAGGTAGACCTCGATATAAGATTTAGAACCTTAACTGAGCCCAACATTTCTGTTGCTAAATGAGACATCTGTTAAGTGAATTTTGCACCATTTTACTACCATTCTTGTCACAGTTGTTAAGTGAATCACTGCAGTAGCTAATAACATTGATTGTTAAGTGAATTTAGCTTTCCCATTGACTTTATCAGGTTGCAAAAGGTGATCATGTAACACTCCTCAGACACTGCAACCGTCATAAATATGAGTCAGTTGCCAAGTGTCTGAATTTAGGTCACATGACCATGGGGAAAATGTAAGGGTCTTAAGTGTGAAAAACAGTCATAAGTCATTTTTTTCAGTACCATTGTAACTTTGAACGGTCAATAAATGAACTGTAGACAAGGTCTACCTGAATTCAGATAATCATAATATATCCTTCTAATTTTCTGATCTTCAAAATGCAATGATTAATATTTGCATTAGACCAGTTGCAGCTCGGTTAATTAGGAGACCTGATTTTCTGATTGTTTTTCTGATAACAATTAGCAATCTGCCATCAAGAGATATGCAAGGAGATCCTAATGACAGCAGTTCTTTCAGATGGATGATCATTGCACAAATATGAGGATAACAACTGCATTGACACCCCCTCCCCCCCAAATAAACTGTTGATATACCATTTGGTGGGTTGGAGAAGTTCTATTTATTTCTAAATGTAAGAGGTACAATTTAAAAATTCCTTGAAATCTTCCCACGCCTTAAATCAAATTGTTTGTGCTTAGTTCCAATAAATAAAAAAGAACGTTTACTGTTGGCATACTTTTAGCAAGCACTACTTGTGGGGAGAATGTACCTCAAACAGCAATTTTTCTGCAGCTGTATTTCATTGATTTATTTACTTTTGGACTACATGAGAATGTGACATGTAAATCACCAGATGAGGTAAATCCTTTGACTTGCATTTTTCCCTTCAGATGCGGGAGGGAGGGGGAGGCATTTCTTTTTCATTATTTGTAACAAACCACAGTAAAGAAAGAAAACAATAAATTGGTGTTTTATCACTGAATTTTTGAAAATCAAGCTTTGGGGTTCAAGCCACCATACAGCCTATGGGCTACATGTTACCCGATTTAACGTTGCGTCTGTTATATTAAAGTGGAACCCACAAAAGTAGAATTTTAAAGATCCTTTACAATTTTCAACAGATTAGGTTTACTATATTTACAGTACAATTGTTTTCATGCTACTTCTGTTCTCCAAATGGCTTATAACATGAAAACTGGAGTTCACCCAGATTAGTATTACGGAAGACACAAACCTTTGAAACGCTAACAGTTTTCAGTGAAAAGGGGAAAGTTCATTATTAACTACAGAATCCTGGAAAACATAAAAATACATCCCAGACAGAAACCATTTTTGAAAATAAATCTGCAAGAAAGGGACAAAGGGGATGCAGGAGAAACTGAAAGTTGCACCCTTTACTTAATGAAAGAGCCAAAAGGCACTAATAAGGTGAATGCCTCCCCCCAACAAAACCAAAATTGGAGGAAACTCTCCTATGACTCATGGGTGTTCTATTAAGGGGCAGAGATAAAAGAGGCAGCTTTCCTATCCATATAAATACAAAAGTGGATCAGAGAAAAACAGCTGACCAGGCCAAGTCATCTAGCAGAGAATGACATACTGCTTAGTAGAGGGATTTGGAGACAAGTCAAGATACAGCTAGACTTTGAGCTGGAGTCTCTGTAAAACATTCTGTATATTGTACTCGGCTTTTCAAACAAAGTCAAAATGGGCAGATGCGCCTTCTCTCCTCCTCTCTCTCTCTCTCTCCCTCTCCCACAAAATCATTTTGTTGACTAAATATTTTTGGGCAGGCTATCAACATTTTGAAAGCCCAGAAAGCTACCATCAGGCTATGTTGAACCTAACTACATATGATATCTAACAGATATAAATAATTTCCCAAGCACAGCTGACTGTTTGGGATGGCCAGCAGAGTCAAGACTAGGACAGAAGTGAACCACTTGATATGTAAGCTCTGATCTTTTAGGATGAGTACCACACCCAAGAAAAATAAATTCCTATACATATTTTTATTCCTTTGATTAATTACACCAAATTATTTAGGATAGAATCAATTCTAGGTTTATATACCCAATTCTAGAATTTTAGCAAACTGAACACCTGGGTCATGTACTGAGGGTCTATGTAAGTAGAAAACCCCAGCCAGTTCTTCTTTCATGAGGGGTCCTTGGTGCTCTCTGAGTTTGCTTGTTTTCTTGCAGATGTTTCATTACCCAAACTGGATAACATCATCAATGCTAGTAAGGGGTGCTGTTTGCTGTCAGTTTATATTCTAGTGGCTTGTCTGTCAGTGCTGGTGGGGTGATCTTAGAGATAGACACCAATGGCAAACAGCCCAAAGAATCTCTGATCTCTACTCGGGTCAACTCTGAGCTACAAACATTCTCCTTTATTAGGTATTCTTTCACCCTGGCCAAAATTTTAACTTTTGGAGATGGTGGGGAGGCACTTCCTTTAAATTCCTGCTTTTTGCCCAACAGTCATATTCTTCCTTCCCTAGTACTTAACACTTGAGGACATCAAGTTATTTAATATAAGGCACCTGATCACAGTTCTGTCCATGACTTTATCTGCAATAATTATAGGTGGATAAATAGTATTGTTACAGATGGATGCTACCATCTGTGTTAGAGTTAAGATATACCAAACTGAAGCCCTAGTTCTTAGCCTGAGTGCTTCATCCCTAAACATAGAATGCATGACTCTGTGGAGGCCACTTCTTAGGGAAGCTTTGTGATTCCAAGTAATAGCTTTTAGCTATGGCTATGCTTTAGAACAGATATCTCCAACCTTGGCAACTTTTAAGACTTGAGGACTTCAACTCCCAGAATTCCCCAGGCAGCCTGATTTGCAGTCCACAAATCTTAAAAGTTACCAAGGCTGGACACCCCTGATTTAGAATCTTCTGTCCAAGTACTGATGGTAATTATATCGATGATCATGTTTTTTTGTTTTCCTAAATTTTATTCATTTTTTTCCCAAGTTCCATGAATATCCAAGAATAAAGACTGAACTGATATATAAATCAAGTAAATTCCGTGTCACATTTAGAGATTTAGGGACAACTGTGCATGCAAAATGAAGGAGGATGCATGTGAGGGAATGAACTGAGGTCTTGCTGAAGAAGGAATGAAGAAATACTGTTAAGTGTTTTGGACTGCAGCAGTTGCCCTTGTGAAGAAGCAAACACCCTGTGGTGTGAAAAGCAGATGGCTTCATTTACAGCCTGAATAGCTGAAAGAAAAATACATTGAGTAAGAATGCCTCTTCTTTGGATACCGGCCAGCATCATTTTATCGAAAGAGCTTAACAATGGTCTAATTGTTCAAAGTCAAACACTCATCTTAAGAATCTGCTTGATACCGAGGAACCACAAATTAAGACTTACTTTCCACCACTTAAGTCTCCGAGAAGTTGACTGCAGGTATTTTGCAAATTGAAAAGACAGCAAAATGAACATATGCCAAAATCAAAGAGAAAGGGTATCTTGGAGAAACAGGATTTAACAAATAATGCTTGTGTGATATCACAAAAGTTTATTTTTAATGAAAAAAATACTGAAAAGTGTGCCAGTGTCCATAGCTCCATTGAAATAGTACAAAGGTATGACATATGTCATCTGAGGAATAAAGTTTTAACACTGTAGAAAATAAATGTGGTTTATTTTTAAATTATGTTCCTCTGCTTTCAAAGAAAACAAAAAGGAAATAACTGTAGAAAACTAACATTTTTAATACATTGGAGAAAACAAATAGTAAGAGGTAATAATAAATTATTGTTACAATATTTCCAAACATTAAGGACCGCTTGCCAGTTTCAGTACATGGAATGAGTTTTGTTACACCCTTTGTATCTGCCACTTACTTGATAGGGTTTCAATGCAGTTGAATCGAGTACCCATTTGCTTCTTAATTTAACTCATACAAAGGACACAGAACATGGCTCTTTTAGATCTGCAGGCATTTCTCTTAAATGAAAACAAATTCCATTGTAACAGATTAATCTCTGTATTTAAAAAAAAAAGCAGCTACTCTTAAACAGATAAATTAATCTGCAAAGATGTTATTCTACATGGATGCTAAATCAACTACTGCTGGCTTGTTTGGAAGCTGGAAGGGTGGGAGCTGAGAATGATCTTTCAAGAAGGCCTCAATTAGCACAGAAATGGATATGTGCACTGAAGGACAAATAATCTTGGAAGGAAGGAAATCAGACATGCATTTAAACTGAAACCACCATGCCCTAAAAACAGATGTTGTCTGACTGTTTTTGTGCCAACTGTCATGTTTCATCCTTTCTCCCCTTCCCACTCCTCCTTAATTCCTGCCCTATCCCTAATCAAACAGGACCCCTAATCAAACAGGATCTAAGTGGGCCTTGATGTCATCCTCTTCTTGGTCCTGCTTGTACATGAAGGTAAGAAGGAAAAGAGCGACGTCCATTGATGACCAGTAAGCTGTATGTGATGTGACGGCAGACCAGTACCTGCTTTCCACCAGGCCTTCCCTGAGCTCAAAGTCGATCCTGTGGTCCAGCTCAACTAGGCAGGAAACAAAACGGTTATTGCAGAAGAACTGTCACCTTGTCCTTTGCTGCACTTTTGATTCTTCACATCTAACCTAACATTTGAAATGGGGGGGAGGGGAGTGAATAGAACTGGAGGTAGCACTATTGGGCGGCATTCTTCATCTCCTTAAGTTGCTAATTAGATACAGATCTCAAAAATGCCCCCCCCATCCCCCAAACCACCTAACAGAATGGAAATTGTGAGGCGCAGCAGCACTGCCACTAGAAAGTAGTTTCCAGCCAAAATATTAGAAGCTACATAACTGTCAAAGAAGCTATCCTGCTTGGCTCTGGATTGAAAAAAACCCCAACAGTCTTTATAATATGAGCAATTGAAGTACAAGGAAAAATAGGCAAGACTGAAAACTGAAGCAGCGAGGATTCTCTCATAAGAGCAAGAGCTAAAAATGGGAGGAGATCTCGTAGATATTACTTTGCTTTCTGACTCGTAGGGCTGACGGTGATGAATTTTAGGGAGGGCCAAAACTTCTAGAGCCAAATGAACTGGAATTTAAATCTACACTGAAGTTTGTCATGATTCCTTCTCTTGTCAACTCATGAGGTTTGCTCGCTGCTAATCAAAATCCTGCTTCCAGGTCAGGAGGAAGCAGTTCTTAGATCAGCGGTCCCCAACTTTTTGGGCACCAGGGACCGGGGGAGGGGAGGGATGGTTTCGTGTGCTACTTAGGTCCTGCGTATGCACAGATGACACATTGCTCACTTATGCCATTCCTAGTGGGCTATTACTAGTCCACGGACCAGTAACCCCTGCCCTAGATAGAAAGATGAAAACATAATTAGCAAAGTAAGGAACCAAGAACTACTTACTTGTTGGATCTAGGAAGCCAGAACTGCTGTGTGGAAAAGTCTGAGTCCCGACTGATGTCTGACTCGGAACTGGCTTCTTGTCTTCCATTTCTGTTCCTTCTTTTCCTGGCTCAGGCACTTGTAAGGTGGACAGACTGGAACGTCCAAATCTCGAGAACAGCATCCCTCCGAGGCCTTTCCCAATGCTAGCTGCCCCTATTCAATTAGCACAGTAAAACAAGACATGTTATTCTGCAGCCACAGCGCTTCAGTATTAGTGACAGGTTATGGATAAGCCCGCAACTGCTCCCAACAACAGAAATCACAGGTTTTCTCTACATGCCACTTTAACTTCTAGTATAACTTACCAGTGTCCACATTTCATAACTATTTTTTCACATTCTGATTTTAATATTCAGTGGCTGATTTTTTTCCCATCCACTGTCACCCCAGAGCTTTCCTTCATCATGCATAAGAAGTTTCACTGAAACTGCAGTTATTGACCCTTAAAACTATACGTTTTTTCTTTTGTCTCTGCTGCCCCCATGTGGATAGTTTTACCCTGAAACTAGGGGTCTCATTCTCAGATACTGAATTCCCAGGGTCACTATTTCATTAAAAATGCATCATTCGGAACCGTCTGCTGCACCTGTTAATGCCCATGTATTAGCAACCCATTCACAATCAACTAAAGTTGTTACTTGTTTATTTGGGATAGGATCCAGGCTTTATGATAGAATTGTGCTAATCCCATTTACTTCAACCTGCTCAAGCCAAGGGTTCTTTCCTTGATTAGTTTCATCCATTGCTTCTTGCTCTGCCATCAGACTTTTGGAGAATAGATTGACCCCCTTCTTCTCTGAGGCAGCTCCTCAATTATTGGAAGACTGCTATCATGTCACCCCTAGTCCTTATCTTCGTTAGACACTAGACATACCCAGATCCTGCAACCATTTTTCATGTGTTTTAGCCTCTAGTCCCCCAGTATTTGTTGTTCTTCTTTGCATTCTTTCTAAGTCTCAATATTTTTTTATACTGTGGTGACCAAAACTGGATGCCTGTCATAAACCCTTTCCTCCACTTAGTGGAATCATTAAATGATGTGAGACTGAGTAGTGTAAGAGTCATCTATGGGACAGGGCTTTAGCCCAAATGATTCAAAAGTACTATCCACTAGTCCACAGAGCAATGTTTCAAATTCCAATATTCTATATAGGATTATGAACTCTTGAAGAAAGAGTGAATCTGAAATGTAATACAGGTAGTCTTCATTTAGCAACCACAGTTGGGACCAGAATTTGGCCGTTAAGTGAAGAGATTGCTAAATGAAACTGTGCTTATGGTCTTACTGCAGCTTTCCTTTGCTTTACAGACGTGCAAAGGTCATAAATGTGAGGACATTTTGCAAAGTTATTTTTTTCATTACTGTCAGAATTGTGAATGGTTGCTGTACAAGGCAGTTACTAAATGAGGATTAACTAAACGTTATGATTAAACATTTATGTTTCCTTGCAACACCATTTATAGGAGCAATTTCTTCTGTCACATTTTCATTTTTTATTTAATTTATTCCTTTTTGAAAAAGGAAAAATATCAAAGACCATACTAGGAAATCTAAATTATCTGTACCTTGTGCTTAAAAAGATAAAGGTTCCCCTCGCACATATGTGCTAGTCATTCCCCACTCTAGGGGGCAGTGCTCATCTCTGTTTCTAAGCCGAATGCCAGAGGCGTACAGAATGCTGTTACCTTCCCACCAAAGGTGATCCCTATTTTCCTACTTGCATTTTTTACATGCTTTCAAACTGCTAGGTTGGCAGAAACTGGAACAAGTAACAGGAGCTCACCCTGCTACGTGGTACTAGGGATTTGAACTGCTGAACTGCCAACCTTTTGATTGACAAGCTCAGCGTCTTAGCCTGTATTATTTCTGTGAAGTAGATTAATCGGAGATACAATGATTGGCCCAATAAGCTTCATGGCTCCAGGAATTCTATTTTTGAGAGCGGAGAGTTTTAAAATTGTTCAACTCAATCACTCCTTTTCCTGATCTCAGGAAAATGTCATTACTTCACAAAAACAAACAACTCCCCCCCCAAAAAACATTCTGCTCTTCACAGTAGCAATCGCAAACTGGATTTTGACACATAAATAACCAATTACATATTGCTCCATTAATTTCAGGATTAGGCCTAAATTCTCCTCAATTTAAGAATCACTATTTTAGAGGAAGACAAACACTACCAACAAAGATAGGCACATAGTTGCCCAAATTTAGCACATAGTTACCCAATATGCTTGCTTTGCCTATATTTGTTATGGACTCCCCATAATGCCGCCGAGACATGACAGGGGATGTTGTTGGACTGGGTAATGTTGTGAGAGATTCGGGGTCAGAAACAGAGGTAGATTCTTTTGCTGGATTGAGAAAGCTTGGCTTCATGTGTTCATAAGGTAGTGGATTTGTGGTGTTATACCAATGTATTTGCACAGGAGAAATATTACTGTAGTGCTTCAGAATTAAAGGTTCTAGTCTATAGGCCTGCAAATAAGAAGACAAAGAAAGAAACTATGAACAGGGAACATTTTAGTTATATCCATTTTTCTTCTGGTCAAGTATCTACCCATTTATCACTTAAATGTTTAAGTAATATTCCTTCTCTCTTCACCTCCATTTAGAAGTTTTAAACAATATGACTGATGCTGAATCCAATCTTGGTCGGTCACCGGGAACAGAGGTTTAGTCTTCTGAGCTTTCGGACTTGTACTGGAGCCCATCCTCAGGGAACTTCTCCCTATTCTATTCTAGGGACTATTCTATACATACTATTTATGTGGTGCCACACACAACCAAGCACCACATAAATACTATGTATAGAATAGTCCAAAGCATATATTCCATTACAAATTCCCTGATGGGCACCAGCATGAGTCCAAAAAATCGGAAGATTAAACCTCTGGTCCCAGTGACAGACCAAGATTGGATCCTGCAACATTATCCTGGGACATGTATATTGGCCTTCATTCGTAATAGGACTGATCTAAAGATCCTGCTGTCCAGAAAAAGAAGAATCATTACTGTCCTGCAGCTTCATATGAGCTTTATACAGACAATCATTTTTGCTCGTATTAGAATTGAGAATATTTTACATTAACTTGTTCTACACATTGTTTTAAAATAAACAACATATACTGATTTGGCACATTTTCACATGGCCAAGAAACATCAGCAATAAACATGGAAATCATGAGCTTAGCAATCATGCTTTGCTAAGTTTTGCTAAGTATACTAGTGCATTAAAGATAAAGTAAGTTTTTGAATAAATTGTTTTCTTTTAACATTTCTAAAACCACCATCCCACATCTATGAAAACAAAAATGCCATTTTCTACTTGTTCATGCAGTTGATGTTTCTGATGTTTAGATATTTCTTCATATTTTCTTTCATATTTGAGTTATTGGGAGTTAGGCGGCTATAAATTTGATAAATAAATACATAAATAAATATATAACCCATCACCAAGAAAACAAAAAGAAAAAAAGAAAAAGAAAAGACAGGCTCTGGAGAAAAACTGAAGATCAAGACACATGTTATGTGTTAGAACAATAGTTTATATGGAACATAATTTGAAAAGTCTATTTTGTGTGACTGAATTCATTAAGGAAAATGTTTCTGCCAAGTCAAACTAGAAGTGAGCTATGACAATTACTTGGTAGCCTGTGATATCCAGTTAAAAAAAAATCTTATATATGTGTGATTGTACATTATCTTCAAGTCCATCAACTCTGAGTTCATCTGTAATGGGGCCATCCGTCCCATACTGTTCCATTTTATCAAAAATGGCCATTGTCCAGTTTACCAAATGCTTTACTACAGTCTAAGGATACTTCATCCATAACATTCTCTTGGCTATTGTAGCTATTTTGTACAAAATGTAGTTATTTTGTAAAAAAAATGTAATGAAATTTGTTTAGCACAACCTATTTTTAACAAATAATACTGGATTCTAGTAATCACTCTGTTCCTTTCTAAATGCTTCCAAATTCACTACTTGATCTACCTTTCTTAGATTTTCCCAGATACTAAGGTGTCAAGCTGATTGGGCTGAGTTCTGGGCCACTTTTTTCACTTTTCATAAAACTGCAACAACATTATCTTTTCTCCAGTCTTCTGGAACTTTTCCAGTTCTGAAATCACATCTGCCAATTTCTTTAGGATCCTGGGATGTAATCCATCCAGGCTATTAGACTTGAATTAATTCAAAGCAGCTAGGCGTTCTCTCACAAATTTCTGGCCTATTTTGACCTGCAT
Source organism: Masticophis lateralis (assembly GCA_030761175.1). NCBI lineage: Eukaryota > Metazoa > Chordata > Lepidosauria > Squamata > Colubridae > Masticophis > Masticophis lateralis. The sequence goes on from JAUDYJ010000001.1 coordinate 328,791,215, forward strand.
GTCTCTTCTGCCCCAATTCTGAAACTGAACCATTTTTCTTTTTGTGAAAAGAATGCAAAATAAGAAATAAGCAGTTCAGTCTTCTCCAAACAGCAGACGGACCATTTCCCTCACATTCTTCCAGTTCTGCACATACCCCAATGAGCATTTTTTTTTAAAAAAGGGCTTAATTGCAAGATTCAGTTCATTCTTAGCCTTAGCCTTTCTAAAAGTTGTAAAATAAGTTATAAGGATATTGAACTATTCTCTCAATTTTGGCTTTTTTATGATCCCCTCTTTCCAAGTTTAAATTCCATGTTTCATTTATCTATTTGTCAGAAAGCTCTTTTTGTCACCATACTGGTCTCATTAGTTCTTTCCCATTTTTCTTTCTCTTTGGTATTGTTTGTGTTTGAGCCTTAATTACCTCATCTTTCAGAATTTCCCAACCATCTTGAATTGTTTTTCCCTTCAGGACTTCCACCAATGGAATCCTTCAATTTTTTCCCCCTTAGAAAAAAACCCTTATGTACTATGGCCTAATAAACTTCATTGCCATTTAATGGCATCAAAATTTTGCTATCTGAGGGGCTACCTCATCTGGTTCCATGATAGTTGCCTCTGTTCTGTGAAAGCTTGCTACTATACTAACACTCACCACTGGATCTGTTGGATGAAAAATGTTTAGCAACCGGTTACAAATTTTTCTGGGTAGAATGTGATCTTGAGTTCCACTGTTTCCTGGACGGATGCCACGCAAGGCCAAAAACACTGCTAATGGAGATCCCATACAGAAGAAATTGTCCACCTATGGAAACATTTCATTTGATATTAACAGGCAGAGTAATAGGCAGCTGGTCTAGCACATAGCAGGAAACTTTGAGGTAAGGAAAAAGAGCTGTGATCTCATTGCCTTGAGAAACAATACAAATTGAGGAAAGCCACAGTTTAATAATGAATTAATAATCTTTTTGCATTATATGATAACCAAAGAAAGCTATGTTACAAAAATACTATAGTGTGGATTTGGTTTTTTCCTGAGAACATTTCAACCAAAAAAAGTATTGCAGGAAAGGTTGAGAAAACTTGAGTGCTTAAAAAGAACTGTTCAGAATATTTCCAAAGCAGAGCAGGAATCTGCTTCTTTGTGACCATATGGGAAATTAAGAAGGTTGTGGCCACTACTTAACTGCAACTTAGGAAAGCTGGATATTTTTTCCCCTAACAAAAACTTCAAGGAAAATACAGTGGTATGAGGGAAGGGCCATGGGTACAGGGAGTGGAGCCACAGCTAGGGGGATAGTCAGATATGTTACATGCTTGCATGTGGGGACCCAAACATGTCAAAGATCCCATTTCCTGGTTATATTGATAGTTATAGTTATACTTTTTTGCAGTTGATAGACAGAAAGATACATTTATGTGCTGTGTTTGCACTTGGTTCTAACTGCTCTTATGATTGTTTGCAGTCCAGAGTCACTTGTCTGAGAGGAATGGCTATAGAAATTGAATAAATAAACAAATAAGAGGCAGCTTAATCCACAGCAGGAATGTGGGTGTGGCAAATATCCCAGAAGGGACCCTCCCTAATTTCTTGGGCTCTAAAGGCAACAGGGGAGAAATGTACTTTCAGACTTGCAAAATTCTGTTGTTGTAACCTTACAATAAAGAAGAACTGTGGCTCATCTGGGTGTGTTTCCTGTTTGGGTTTCCATGCAAGGCTGCCAGAAGATGAACAACAAATATGTTTTAAAATGTTCAATATCCAACATCCTAGAGAATCCTATATGCCAGGATACAGTGATGGAAGATTTTTAAAATACCAAATATAATTATTGTACAGTAATTTCTCATAAAATTAAGCTACAGTTATTAAGCTGTGTTCAATGTCAGAGATGTGACTTCTTCAAAACAATCTGATCACAACTTGCAGTTATACTGATTGGTTGACAGTAATAGATGCCAGCTTCCTATTATGCTCATATTCCTTTCTATAAACTATATTTTTTAAAAAATGATTTTTAAAAAAACGTGAACTGCTAGCTGGATTGAGATGACAAAGGGGAACAAAACTGGAGAGTAAAAGGTAAATTCACACCTATTTTCGGTGATGTATCTTTTAATGTTGCAGAGACAGAAAACTCACTGGGAGTGCACATATTGAAAACAATTCACAATGTACAGCCAAAACCAGCTAAATGATGTTTGATAGCCTGACTTGGGTCAACAGGTACCACACCCTTCACGTCTTGATTATTTCCTCCTGTCCTCTATTATGTAATAAGGACAATAGTACTTTTTCTGTTTGAAAATAATCAATTTCCTGGTAATATTTGAATTAAGAAGTTTTATATATAGAAAACATATTTGTAGATTTATCTAAGTTGAAAGTAGAATTGGTAAAAAAAAAAAAGAAAAGAAAAAAAAAGAAGAGTTGACCAGTTTGTTAAAAGTGACCTATCAGAAAGAAAAGACATTCCTTATCTATTCATACCTTGAATTTTAAGGCAGGTGTTTTGGCTACAGTTGATGTCTTTAGTCCATGCAATCTATCTTCTATCTCCCTCAGCCTAGGAGAAAATTAACACTGGCATGAACACTTTTAATCTCAGTCCATTCTATTTAAATCTGTTATTTTCCATATATATGGCAACAGTGGAAAAGAAGATATTTTATTTAGGAAAACAGTGGAGAGAAAAAAAGCATCCTTTTCCCCATGGTCCATCTGGCCCATCCCCTAGTGAAGAACTGAATGATCATTAAGAAATGTCCCTGGCCTTCCTAAAAGACCTTTTAGACCTTCAGTCTAAAAGTAGACTGAAGCCCACTAAGTGCTGCATGCATCATTACATTCCCTCTACCAGTGAAGTCTAAAAATTATAATAATAATCATGGATAGAAATGACCTTCAATATTTATTTTACCAAGGCACAGCTGAACTAAGATCTGCCTATGTATCAAATCAAAGCTATCCTGTTTTCTCAAAATGGTGCTGAATCTACTTGTGCATTTTCTTCATGCTAGGGATCTCCTTAGTAATTCAAGGGTATTTTCTTACTGTTTCTTGGTTAAGTAAAACTCCTCTAGCAAACGCTGCTCCTCATAGGTCATCCAAGAGTGCTCAAGAACATCATATTCCTTCTCAAGTAGCTGTTCATAGAGCCTGACTGGATTCCATCCTGTCATGATATCATATGTAATCACACACCCTAAGGAATGTGATACAATAGACACTTTTCCATCTTTTTCTGTAAATTCTGGATTCCGGGAACAGAAAAGTGTGTACAAACGATTCATCTCTTGCTGAAGGCCTTTTACCAGCTGTGTTAAAAATGTCAGGAAAAGAAATGTCAGAAAAAGAGTGAGAAAGAGAGAGGTGAAAAAATTATTTAAAAATTATTCTGCATATCGTTAGCTTCTGCATTCCTTATATTTAAGTGCAAATTTTATGGCCAATCGAAATGGACAGAAAAACCAATAAAGAACAACCAGTTCCGGCCTCCACATTTAATGGAATATAGCTTTTAAATGTATCATTTAAGTAAACGAAGAGCTAAGTCTTTTAAAAAGCTAAAACAGAAAGATTCCTACTTTAATTATCATGCTTGCAGCTTACCCCCTTAAAATGCCAACTATTTAAATATATATATTAACCACAAGCAACCTGTTTCCAGGTAGAAGATAATGTACAGAGGCTACCAGTATTTAGATGATTAACAAATTAGAGCAGATTGAAACAAAGTAATTGCAACAAGAGGATTCAAATAAATATTGTGGAACATCTGCTTGGAGGCACGAAATATCATTAAGGTTTTCTACTTTGATGCAATCAGATCAAACAGCACAAATATGGAAAGAAATATCTCAGGCAGCAGTTAAAGTACTGGCCTAGAAATTGGGGTGCCATTTTAGTCCTATTTTAGGAATGAAAGCTGGCTAAGTGACTTTGGGCCAGACATTCCTTCTTATTCCAACACATCTCACAGGATTGTTGTTAGAAACATAGGGGGTAGCAACATTGAACATAGATGGGATAAACAGCTCATAAATAAGTAAATAATCCCCATCTCAGAAGGTCAGAACAGTCAGTTCTTTTTATCAGTCATATTTATGATCTGTTTCTCTTGAGCGGTGCAGTCCATTTGAAAAGACAGTAGCTATTTAATGCATAAGTTCCAAGCATGGAAGAGGGGGACGTGAAATATGATTTGTGATATGAGATAAAACAAATGGCCTGGCTATAAAAAAAGGGGAAAACTGCAAAATGAGAAAAATATAGTAGTGACTTTTTGTAGTATACAGTAGTATACCTAATATGTTGGAAGTCGATATTGAAGTATCTATTTGATATATGAGAGGAATCTAATAGTTTAGATACCTGCTTTCGTCCCTGTCCCTGCTATGGAAATTTCTTATTACAATGTTAGCCTGACCCTTTCTAACTAAGTAAACTTCAGATGTGTGGCACAGTTTTTGCTTTCTCATTTAAAGACCTTTTTCCTTTTTCATAGCAAGTTCTTAACCACCAAAAATTGTACACCTCTTTGCTGTATGAATATTTATTCTATTTATCATACTCTATTTGTCAGGGGAAGAATATCCTGGATCCTAGATTCCATTGTTTGCTTATTCTTCAAAAATAGTTTCCTCTTTTTACATTTAAAATGTCTACTGGCACTATAATATCTGACTGATTTTTTCCCCTTTATGTAGCTTACAAAGCACATTTCTCTCTGACTCCTACAATCAAATTTCTCATCCCAGTTGCTGGATGACCTTCTAAAACCATGGAACATTTTTGAATTCTTTAGGAAAATCTCTTAAAGAGATTGTTACCCTCTCATCCAATGCATAATTAATTTCATTTGGAACTGAAGGGAATAACATATTCTCACCTAAAAATATTGAGGGGGGATTTTTCTCCTTGTAGAAATGTCTCCTACTTCTACACTGCAGCTCTTTGCTGCAGCTAACAATTGATTCTTTGTAGGATAAATCCTGTGATCTCATTTTTGGCAAACTGCTCCTCAGTCCATTTCTTAGTCCATGCCTACTAATTAAGTAAGCAATTCAACGCACCCAAACAGCAAAGGAACTACTGCGCTTATACTGAAAGTGTTAGAAAGTTATCAGTGAGAATTCTATTAGAAAAACCATGGAATTATTTTTGTAAAGGGTAATTAAAATTGTATTTTTATGTAAAGTTGGATAATTACAGAAGCTGTAGAGGATAATTAAAGTTGGGTTTAATTCCGTATTCAGTCATCAAAGAATACAAAAATTCCTGCTGAATCTGGCTACAAAGCCCAACATATTTAGCTTTTTGTTCAAACAGTAGCCAGGCAAGTAACCTTAAAGCAGTGTGAAGGCAAGAAACATTTCCACTAATGCTTTTTGTTTAAACAATATTTCATGCCACTTCTAATCTTGGAATAATATACCTACTGATAGATTTATTTGTTATGGATGTATCTAAATCCCCTCCGAGTCAAACTGGTTATCATTGCTGCATCTGTGATACTTAATTCCATAATTTCATGGCATACTACATTTGCAACAACACAACAGCCTAAGGCAAACAGATTTTCAGCCTCATCTAGCTCACAAGGTCACTGCAAATAAAACATGTTGACTTAGTCATGGACAGTTATATATTTGATAACCCATGTAGCCATCACATTATAAGAATGGATTTTAAAAATTTACCACCAATAATCATGATTAATTGCACATTCCCCCAGTGCTGATAGAAGAAAGTGAGGAGATTTATTTAATGGATCCACCCCACAAATTACATGTGCTCTGAATCAAATCTGTATTGGGCTACTCAATTGCTGTCACACACAGCTGGACTGTAGAGATTCAAAGAGGAGGTTGACATAGTTAACTATTATTACATCCTACTATCACAACGTAACTTACTATACTTCTCTCTTGCCTCTTGGCTGGTAAATGAGGGACTATGAGCTGACAGTCCCTCAAGGTTAGGGTTTAGCAAATCACAGGCATCAAATTATTTCCGACATCCCAATTGATGCTGTAATTGTATCTTTTAGCACACAATGTCTGAAAAAGATACTGACCTTACCCTATCACTCAGTATGTGATTTAACTGTAGGACTTCCAACTGCAGAACCCTCACATGCAGGAAATACCAGGGCTCCAATAAATAAGCAATGATTGTGGAGGTGCCCTATGCAATATCTTCTTTTCTAGACAACCTCTTTTCTCTTTCTGGCACTAAAGATTCCCCTTTTAGAGTCCTTCTATTACCTGAAGCCTGGTTATCATGAGGATAAGAACCAAATTAGAAAAACTATGAGGTCAGTTCTAAACCTTAACCTTTCATTCTTGATTAGAGAATTCCACAGAATGCTTCAATCCAAGACATCATTTTTATTTATTTATTTAATCTAATTTATACAGCATGTACGTATCATTTGTGCAATTATTCCCTATCATCTGTACAATCTTTACTATTTTAAATTATATAATCATGCCAATCTGATTGAAAGACAACCTTTCCTGACATTTTATTTGAATTTCTCTCACTACTGCTTTTACCATCAGTGGTAATTTAGTTCACCCATATTCAAAATAAAAACTTAAAAACTATGACGTATAGAACATATGCCCTTTTATTAACAGAAGGGTAGGATAAAAGGATTGTGCCTGGTTACTATCATACACAAAAATAGAGGACAAGCAGTTCATTATTTTGTTTCTATACAATGGAACTTCACACTTCCTATACAATAGAACTTCACATTCTTCTTTAAGATAACAGAGAAACTGAAGTATGCTTAACTGAAAAGCTGCTGGGCCATTTTTTCTTGAAAAAAGAAAAAACACTTAACAATACACATACCTCATCTCTATAAAGGGGACTTGTGTAATACATTATGTCCATTGCACTGCTGTTAAGCAAATCCCTTAGTCCACGAACTTTATCTGGAGTAATAGAGTCAACAGTGTCTAAAATGAAAAAAGGACATCAAGGTATGATCAAATCTTAAATGGTTCAAAATCAACAATTCAAAACATCTAAATCCATAACTATGGAAATTGCTCAAGTGCTGTGATAATGTGCTTGTTCATCACTACCAATGCTTTCCTTCTATATCAGTTTAGGCAACTGAAGGATGTTTGGGATTAAATTTAAAGCCAACAGACCTAACAAGCTTAAATTAAAATGAGCAGGTAGTATCCAGAAACATTTACAATATGGAGGGGTTTTTTGATAGATAACTGAACAAGTGAAACTCAGTGCTAAAGAAAATATAAAAAATCCCACTTTCCAAGTATCACTAATGTCATCAGGATTTTTTAAAAAGAGAAAGGAATACCTCCATCAAGTGTAAGTTTAGATCGCCATTCTACTGGCAAGAATTCAACATGTGTTGCAAGGTTGCTAAAATATTTGTCTTCAATTTTCCTTGCAGTTTCCCGCATCCTAGAACATTAAAAAACAACAAATGTTAGACTGAAAAATAAGGGTACTTCTCATAAATAACAATAATCTGCAAAGCAGATGTTTATAGGAAATGATCTTGCCCAAAGCTACCTAACAAAGGATATTCTTGGGATCTGGTTATCTTAAGAACTACCTTTCTCCTATTGTTTCTGCTTGACCAGAAAGTTCTGGTAAAGTTGACATGCTCCAGGTCCCAGCTGTAAAGCTCTGTCATCTTGCAGGACCCCAAGAGATGCATCTTCTTTATAGCTGCACCTCTCCTGTGGAATAGCAATCTTCCCAAGATCTGCATAGCCTTAAGTCTGTTGTTCTTTTGCAAATCTGTAAAAATCTGGCTTTTTCAGCAGGTCCTGGGATAAAGTGAGTTGATTTGTTCTATGATAGTGCATTCTGCTGTTCAATTATGTTTTTTTCCCCATTCTCTGGTGACTTGCATTTATTATTGTTTGCTTTTTCTTATTTTCATGCCATTATTTTTAATCCTCATATTAAAAATTGTTCCAGTGACATTTTGTTACCTAAACAGGTAAACAGAATAACTATGGGTGGGCAAAAATGTTGCGGGAGTGAGAGCTCCTTCCTTCCCTTCCCTCTTCCCTCCTCTCAACTCTCTTATCAAAGTCTGATTTAATTTCACTTCTGAAAAGCAAAGATTTCTATAGTAGTATTCAAAACTCTAGATCAGAGCATAACACTGGGCAACTTTCTAAATATCATGTACTGTAAAACCTCCATCACGTTTATCTGATAAATGAAAACAATCAATACTATAAAAACTTCTAATATAAACTGTAAAACAGTGCATTTAAATCAGTACAAAAGCAGATTTTGTAGCCTAATCAAAAAGCATATCTTCTTGCGCCATCATGTTAGCGATCCTATTTTTATCACCAACAGATCTTAAGTATATTTAAACAAAATTAACTTATTTATATTTTGTAACATTCTTCCATCTACTGATCTAAATTAAAAATACAGGTTGTAAAAAAGAAGTGAAGCACTTACATGGCAGTATTCCTTATAATCCTTCCTTGCTCTATTTTCTGTCCAATGCCATGCACAACAAACACAATGTGAGTTGTTGGAGAAGGCTTGTCTTCTAATGTAGCTTCTTCAACATAGCCTCTATGAAGTCTGGTCCCACTACTTGAAGCTGCAGAATAAAATTGGCATCGCTTAATTTCTACCTGGAAAAAGTGATTACTTTGTGCACATCTATTAACTGCCCAAGCAAAAAAATTTCTTCAAACTTTTTTCTCCTCATTTGCTTTAAATACATTATAACTTATATTGAAAAACATATATACACAAGATCTATATGTATACTGCAGGAAGAAGTAATTATACTTTGAGTAGATTTAATAGCAAGATTTATTTTAACCCTGCAATGTTACTACTTCAACAGCAAATATTTGTAGGTAATGAAAAACTAATATTTATATGTATAATGCACAACATCAGAAATCTGTATGTAATGAAATACTAAGATAATTGTTTTATTAAGATTGAGGAAATCCAAGTTTAAACCATAACCTGACTAGACAACTTTATGCCAGTTGCTTTATTTCTGTCTATTCTACTTAAGTGTTCTGTGAAGATAAAATGAAGGGAAAAGTCATGCAAGTCTTTGGATTACAAAAGAAAATACAGCTGCTATGATTGAATAATATTATATATCAAAATACTGTATGTTTCTTTATCTTAGATTTGAGGTAGCCAAAATATCTTGGGGAGGTCAGCTATGTTATGGTTGAAAACGATCCCTTTATCTTAAACATTTGGTAAGTTTGTCAAAAAAACCCACACCCTATTGTATCATTTTAGGTTAGTAGGTTAGAGCGCTAATTTTATAGTTCCTTTCTGAGTAGCACAGATCATTATTAAGTACATTTCAGAAAAATAAAACAGATCATTTTCACATTTTTCACAGAAACATACAATATATTCAGCAAGTAAATTTTGATAATGCACACAAAATTCCAATTAGTTTTACCTTTAGAAAAACCTAGTTTCTGAGAGACTGTTCTTGCAATTTTTGAAGTTGTTGCATCACTATACAGATATACCTCATCGACACTGTGCCAATCTACATGGTTGCGACTCAGCTTCAAACTATGAACAGCTGTATGAACATAAAAAAGATGTTTTTAATTAAAAAAAATAAAATAAAACAGGAACCCCATCTCTTCCAGAATTAGGCATAGCAAAAAACAGGGAGAGGGAAGCACAAAAACAAGGGTATCGATATTACATATTAGCATGTTACCAAAATATCAAATTGTGAATAATGAAAACACATTTGTAGCCAGTAATGTTTTAAAAAGGCAAGACTGATTCATTTTTTAAAAATAAAGCTCAAAAACATATGGATTTTTTTTCTTGGCCCTATAAACTCTGTACTCCATTTTTATCACTTATTTCACTGCTTTTGTTTAAGTATTGTAACTTTACTGTGCTTATTTTGATTTTAATAACTTGTTATGAGTTAGCACAGTGCACTTCCAGCTCTGTAATTTTCATCTGAACAGGTAAATGAAGAGTGTGTACACTTCCTGGATATAACTGAAGATGAGATTATTCAGTTCACATAAAAACATTCAGCACTTAACATTGTACCCTGCATTTATTATTTAAAATAGGGAATGCTTGGTCCAATGTTTGGTCCTTCCACTGTTCCCCAAATAAGTGTTAGCTGCCTGCAGTTCTCAAAAGTCTAATGCCATCATCTAGGAGTTTAAAATATTTATGCACTACTAAAGATTCCCATGATAGAACAAAGACAAACAAGATGACACATCTGTTGAAGAGACAAGTTATTAACATGAATGATTTTTGGAGCAAAAGAAAATTGTGCTTGAAAAGGTACATATTTTTAGCCATTGTCATATATATGCTGCTCAATGATAAACGTAAGAGAATACATTATGGTGTGGTAAATTAAATGTTACATAAAAAAGCAGGCTGAATCCCACCTGTTTCATTTTTTATTCTTTCTAAAGAGTAGAAGATTTGGGAGGAGAATATAAGAAGTGGAATAGCATTTCGCTGATGTTAGCAATTTCTAACTTCTACATCTAATTGCTATTGGATCTTTTTTTAAAAAATGCATTTCTTCCTTAAGTACTAAGCCTACAGAGTAAAAAATCTTTAAGATTTTACCTTAAAAATCTTAAGAAATTAAATGTCATGAGTTAAACATTCTAATTTCACGAAGATCAACCAAGGGTTTCTTTCCTCAGAGGTGTGGAATTACTCTACAGGTCATTAACTCATCAACTCTTACCCTGAATTGTACAAATAAATGCAGTATATATACATATAGATGCAAACATGTATATGTTGCTGATCAACAATAAAATGATTAAGTCCACACCTTGAAATGGAATTTCAGAAATTATTTCTGAAGCCAAATATGCATGTTGAGCACAGCTCTGGTTTTTTTTTTTTATTGTTAAAACAGGTGTAAAAAATCAGAAAGCTGCCAAGGAAAATATGCAAGAATGCCCACCATTAGAACAAGCCCAAAAAGTCATGACTCTTCCCAATGTTATTTTACTGGATATGTAATAAGCATGAAGACTGACAAAACTTATGGTTGTTTAAATAGTAATTATTTTCTTATGAATCCATGGTGAAAATATAGGAAAAATATTACTTTACTATTTTCCTCATGCTTTAAGAATTTTCCTCCTTTCTGAGAATGAGTACATTGTTTTTATTCAGTGACAGTATTGACAAAAACTTTTATGACAAGTCTAACTAAGATGCAAATGAGCAAAGAAGAGCAATGAACTTATTTCTGTGATACCTAGGGGCAAAACATTTGGCCCAATATCCGTTTCTCTCCCTCTTAACTTTTTAAATCTCTTTCATTAATCCACTTCAACATTTTATAAAATAATTAGGTTTGTCAGGTTAAATCAAAGCAATTTTATTAAAAGTATTCAATTAATTTTATAGCTGAACAGGCATTTAATTATGATCCATATTAATTTTCATTAAACAATTATTAAACAAATCATTATCCGGACAGGATTTATAAAAACCTTGCCCTCCCCCCCCTTTTTTTTGAAAGTGGAGGGTATTCCCTGGCCAATTTTTATGTTAAATAAATAATGTACAATATATTTTATAATTTTAATTAATTGTTAGTATACTTCATCAGAGCACTGGCAGCTTCTAATTTTCTTTATAAGAAGCAAAGCACAGATGGTCTCATTAAGATCCACAATGTCTCCTTTTTTGTTTTGTTTTGGAATCAGGAAATATCAAAATTGTGCAGAGGGGAAAGCATTTGGTTATCTAAATGCTCTACAGTGCTAGCTACAGTGTAAAGCTTCCTATACAAAGAGAAGACAAGAACACAAATCTTTGATTTACTGTACCTTCAGACCACTTGCGTTTAACCCCTGTTGCCTCTGCATTCTCCTTATATCCTCTCCATTTGAACAGAGAATGGAGGGAGAAGGTAGGTAGATAGTTGACAACTAAAAGTAAAAAGACCGAGCTTCAAAGTGAACTTTTGAGAAGGTTCATAATTGGGTTTGATAAGGAACTATCCTAAAAACTAATGAACATAGAAAACAGAATAAAAACACTATGGATAAATGCTAGCAAAACAGAAAAAACATTGATTTAATGGGGAACCAATTAAATAAGTAAATAAAAAAATAACAATTTTCCTTACTTGCTCCTTTGATACAAGTAAGATTCTGTTTAAAGAGCAAAAAAACAACAAATATGCAATGTAAAAATGAATGGGTTCATCCATCACCTGTGAATTCATAGATATATCAATCAGCAATTTTACTGGGATTATAAAGCACAACTGTAACATAGGCTCAGGATATTAGGCAGCCTAAAGAGATGGCTAAAAACAAGGGAACAAGGGAAAAGACCACCGGTAGCTTTCCAGCTCTTGAAAGAAAGACAGGAAATTCTCAACATGCATTATCTATTAACAAGACTTCCATTCCTGAACAGCACTGGAGTTTCCCTGTGGTGGTAAATGCATATCCACTGTGATGCTTTCAATACTCATTTTAAGCTTCCAAGCTAGTCAATGAGAATATTGAAAAAAGTGAAAACCCTGAAGATTACTGTGCTGTAGTTTGATGGACTTACCTTACCCCCACAGGTAGATGCCAGTGCTGTTCAGTGTAGGAAGGGACATCACAAGGTGAATGAATGCTGAAGTATCTCACAAGTGGCAAGTTAGGAATGAAGAGGAAGCTGCTGTGCCCCACCTAAGAAACAGGAGAACAATAAGCACCACCAAGGTCAGCTGGCATTCAAACAGGGAGTCAAGCTCACTTGAAAGACAAAATGTGACAACTTAAAAAACTGAGCATCAGTTTGGAAGTCTCTGTTTGAACCCAAAGCAAAAACAAAACCTTAAATAGGTTACTGAGAATTTGATGTGGTGGTGCATTTACTGGACCCAACTGATCTAATTAAGAAAACATAAATTAAGATATGAGATAATGTTGTCCAAACCCCTGAATGATCAGAGAAGATGGTAGCTGCAACCAATTAGTAGCACCAAAAGAAAGATTTCTATTTACAAATGACTCCCTCCTATCAGAGTGCTCAGTAATCATTTTCATAATTTCCAAATGACAATTATACAGTGTAATGAAAACTTTAACCACTAATGCAGATCCAATGCTCTCCTTAGAAATGCTCATTGTACGGCATTTATTCTATCTCAACTCCTTCCAATCAACAACTACTGGTGATACATTATTGTGTATATTTTTCTATTTGCTGTGGTTGGCATGACATAGATAATTCTGTGTGAAAGATTATCCTTTAAACAGGGAAGGTAGCATATAAAAGTCCTTGTAGAAGTTTCTGCTCTAGGCCCAGAATAATAATTAATGAAGAAACAAAGGGGAAGAAGTAGAGTGATGAATCTCAGAAGTTCTAGGATAAGATGTTATTGTTAACTTTGAATACTGATTTCCTAGCTATTTAACTGTGCAATCCATCATGCTGTAAAATCTATGGTAGTTTACCAACTTCCCATTGTTCAAAGTCTGAAAAGACAGCCAAGAAATCAGCGAGGCAATTGGAAACTGGAGGGTGAATTGCACAAAACGTAGAATATCATGGGTTATATGGAAGACTAATTTTCCATCTCATTATAGAATCTAGGAGCATACACTGAGGAAACAAGTTTTTTTTAAAAAAATGTTTTCTCTGTGTTTGTACTCACTGTCTAGACAGCAATGATCCTGCATTTTTCACCTAATATATAGTACTTCTCTTCCTTATGTCACAAGATCTTTGTTCACCAAGCTTTGCTAGGGGTGGAATGGGGTATTTATATTTCTGTGTTTTTCTTCCCCCCACCCCACCAGAGTTTTAGAAATTTGTTGCTCCTTTTTAATTTTTATCACCCTTGTTCTCTCTTTTTTTTGTAGCCTGGTTTTCCTGGATTAAAATTCAATGTGATATTTATTTAAATGATTTATGGAGTCAAATGAAACATTATAAGCTACAATGAATAATATATTAATAGAAATATTTTTTTTTAAAGGATCATGAAGCAAGAATTTAAAAGGCAGACACCATCAGGAACAGATGCAATCTACTCCTTCACAAAACAGGCAAGCTTCCAATTGCTTAGACCAGGGGTCTCCAAACTTGGCAACTTTAATAAGACCTGTGGACTTCAACTCCCAGAATTCCTCAGCCAGCTTTGCTGGGAGTTGAAGTCCACAAGTCTTAAAGTTGCCAAGTTTGGAGACCCCTGGTTTAGACAGAAGGCCAACAAGCACTTTGCCACCCTCTCTGGTTGCCAGTTTGCTCCTAGGTTTGATTCAAAATGCTGGCTGTTAGCTATAAAGCCCTACATGGCATAGGTGCTGGTTATTTGAGAAGTGCCTGCCTCCACAAGTATTGGCCCAGCCAATTCAATCTGTCAGGATTGGTATGTTGCAGATTTCTTTGATTAAATATGCCATCTTTTCCTGTAACAGCACATACTCTCTGGAACAAAATTCTCTTTAAATCTGGATGCCCCTACACTGGTAGGATTTCAAAGGGCCCAGAAAGACCTTGCTCCTTGTTATTTGTAAGCTGCTCAGTCATTGGAGTTGGGCAGTATATAAAGTTAAATAAAATAAAAAGTAAGTAATATGGGTTGGAGTCACTCTAATCCTTTAAAATGAACAACCTGCAAATAACATTACATTGAAGTTTCCTTCATACAAAACTGAAACTAAAAACAAGAGATTCTACTTTGGATACAAAATGAACATATTATTGTCAACGAATCTGGAAATTTTCTTTTAAAATGGTAACAGTAAAGTCTACATTGGTAAAGCCTTCAATCATTTCTGATACTTCCTTCAAAAATATTTTGATCTTTACTACTAATTGTATATGAATTTATAAGATTTTTTTCTACATCAATACTTAAATGGATTCTTGATATGATGTGAAGGATGAGAAGAGATGCTGTCTAGGAGACAATCAGACAAGCGAGAAGTCCCCGGTGGCTTAATGATTAAGAGAAAGAAACTTAAGAATGACCTGCCCTAATAGATCAGGCTGTTAAAAGTGATGGTGGGAGATTTGTACTTTCAGACTTTCAAAATTATGTAGCCCTACAATAAAGTAGAAGTAATTCATCTTGTTATCTTTCCTAACTGATTTATATGAGAGGGTTAACACATATAGCCAGCACAGGTAGGAAAAGTTTGACAAGTGGGACAAAATCAGTAAACTGAAGTAAATTTATGAATACTTCCAACAGATGTTTTCACAACAATAAAAGTTCTGGTGGTTCTCTTGTACTAAGATTTATAGTATGCTGCAAGTTATTCTTTATTGGTTGATAACTTGTTACGCCTCATGTTATTCCAAGGATCAAACTATTAAGAACAAATAGCAGTATTTTTTCTTGTCTTAAGATTTTACAAGCCCATTATAGAGAAGATGAGTGGCATAAAATTTAATGAATTAGAAATAAATAAATAAATAATAATAACTGAATTACACAGCCATAATTATGCTCACACATAAATTGTAAACTTGTCCTTGTCTTCATCTTAGTTAGGAGGATTATTTATAGATAGTCCTCAATTTACAATCATTTGTTTCGTGTCTTTTCAAAAATTAGAATGGCACTGAAAAAAGTGATGGCAGTTTTTCCCACTTACAACCACTGCAGTATCTCCATAGTTACATGATCAAAATTCATACACTTGGCAAGTGGCATGTATTTATGACTGTTGCAGTGCTCCAAGGTATGTGACTACCTTTTACAATCTTCTGAAAGCAAAGTCAATGAAGAAGCCAGATTCACTTAAGAACCATGTTACTAATTTAACAACTGTAGTGATTCACTTAATAACTGTGGCAAGAAAGGTTGCAAAATGGGGCAAAACTCACTTAACAAATGTCTCATTTAGCAATAGAAATTTTGGGTTTAATTTTGGTTGTAAGTTGAGGACTACCTGTAATGTTAGTATACATCTTTGTAAACACCAAAACAATCAGGAGCAAGATGTAATTTCCATTTTTCATAAATGTATTTCTTCTTTTTCAAAGTCTTATAATCGAATTATCTTTACTACTGTATATCTTTGGTACTGTATACTAATTTAAGCAGTTTATTTTGAATAATGTTATATTTACTGTTAGTCTATATAGGTAGTCCTTGTCTTACAACAACAATTGAGCTCTAAATTTCTGTTGTTAAGTAACACATTTGATAGGTGAGTTTGGGCCACATTTTATGACCTTTCTTGCAACAGTTGTTAAGTGAATCACTGCAGCTGATAAGTTAGTAACCTGGTTGTTTAGTGAATCTGGCTTCTCCATTAACTTTGCTGGTCAGAAGGTCACAAAAGATGGTCACATGACCTTGGGACATAGCAGCAGTCATAAGATGAATCAGTTGCCAAGAATTTTGATCACATGATCATTGGGATGCTCCAAAGGTTGTAACTGTGAAAAAGTCGTCAGTTTTTTCAGGGCTGTTATAACTTTGAATTGTCACTAAATGCGGCTTTAAGTCAAGGACTACCCGTATTGTTGGGTGATCCCAGGTTTAACTGCTTTGAAAGAAACAGCAATCTTTGGTCACAACTTCCTGAATCTGTTACAAATCACCTACCCTCAAATGTTAGCATTACAAACCTCTTTTCTCTATTCATAGTAGGTGGAATTTAATTTATCCTTCTCATAACCATCCCTATGCATGCTTTTCTAAAGTTAAAAAAAAATCTGTATTATAATCTGTGAAATACTTCAGAATTACACATCATATTCAGTGTTAAATTGTATAAAGGTGGTACATTAACAATACTATATTTTAGTTATTTTTATACACTTTGGCATCTTCAGAACCATTTTTGCTGAACAGGTTTTTTTGAAGCTTTAGTACTGTAATAGCAGATTAGAGTTCTGGCCATTACAATGCCTCCATGTACATGTGAACAAAATTTGAGCCCACTCAGGCCCACCCTCATTTACCTTTTGGCTGTCTGTCTTGCTCTGTCCACTGCTGAACCAACAACACTGCCCAACACTACTGAACTGGCCATTGCCTTCTTTCATGCTGCTGCCTTTGCACTGATGTAGCTGGGGCTTCTCTGGTACACCAGCCATTGCCCACATTCATGCCCTGCTCAGGGCCTTCTTTTGCAAAAGAAGCGCCCCATGTAAAAGGAGGCCCCAGCTGTGCTGGTGCAAAAGAAGCACTCTTCCAGGTTTCTTTTTTCGCACACTGGACTTCTTTCATGAAAGAAGGTCCGAACAGGATGTGAATGAAGGTGCCAGCTGGGATGCAGAGGCCCTGGGCAGGTAAAGAAGCCCCCATCTTGCAAGAAGGCTCCTGGCTGGTACAGTAGTGGTCTGGGTAACAGCATGCCCAGCAGTAGGTGTCTTGGTGGTCTCTGATTTGGAGTCAAAGGAGACCAAGGATTAGCATCCAGAACCAAAACTTCTGAAATTTGGGGGAAATTGGGGAGGGGGGGGACTTATCTCTATACTGCGTATGTGTGTGTGTGTTTGCAAGCCTCATTTAGTAAAGAGAAAAAAAGGTACTTTTGTGTACATGCTTGACCTGCGATAGGACAATGGAGGCAGCTGGAAGTGGCAGACAAGTGGATGGCCAAAAGGCCAGAGATGGTAGAGGAAGAGGTAGGCAGGTGAGGGTAGTTCAAGAGAAGATGAAAGAGGCAGCTCCTTACATAACCATGGTTTGGGGCTGGGAGTGATCAAACTGGAAATCACTTGGATTGGATTTTTTTTTTAATTACATTTTTATACCGCCCTTCTCCCACAGGACTCAGAGCGTTGTATAGCCAGAGTAAATACACAATACACCATGAAATTAAAAAATTTAAAAGTATTAAATAATTTGGCCCAAACATTTTAACGATGTTTGGAATCGGGAAGGGGATCGTGGGTTCGGGCGGCAGACCCACAATTCCCTTCCCGATTCCAAACATGGGGTATATGCAGAGACAAAAGTCTACCATGTTTCAGATGGCGGATCTGGCCAGGAGGGAAGAGAAGAATCTGCTGAGAAGGAGGACGGGGGCGAGCGGCTCTGCAAAGTGCAGAAAAACACTTTCAGGCGGCAGCGCTACAATCTCCTCCCCGAATCCAAAGCACTTCCCAGTTCCCCGCTGCACATTGCAGGGGAACAGGCCGCCACCTGAAGCGCGACTCTTGAGGTTTGCATTTTGGAATCCGGGCAGCGATGGCTGGAAAGGAGGAACGTTTCCCTTTAGGGGCTCCCATTCAGCTCGGCTTGGCTCCTGGGCGCAGAGAGGGTTAGGTAGTGGTGGCGGCAGCCCCTCACATTGCTGGGGAATGAAGTCAGCGCGGCCGGAGGGGTGACCAGTCACAAATCGTGGCACCCGCCTTATTCCCCGAAGCTGCAGGGCAGATTTCCTCCCCCCAGACCATCCCAAAGAGGTTTGTTCCTCAGGCTGTGCTCTGTCCCTCCCCCCAGAGCATGCTAGGGGTCTCTTTGGGGGAAAGCGAGTAGTCCCTGCACCTTTTGCTTGCAGGAGGAAGAGGAGGGCGGTGCCACCTTAAATGCTGGTAGGCAGAGGTAAAATACTTTTTTCCTTGTTTTCCTCCCCAAAATTAAGGCGTGTCTTATACTCCGGTGCGTCTTATACACCGAAAAATACGGTAGTCTAAAATTGGGAAAAAATGGTAAGAAAAATGCTATATACAGTTATACCAAACTGCACTATTTATATACTGTAATATGTAGCTTTGCCCTAGATTACACAATAAGCCAAACTAATGCCAAATAATATGAAGGACCTTAGGGCTACACAGGCAATAGCAAAGAGCAGGAAATAGTGTTGGCAGCATTCCCAGCACTGATTAACTATTAACTCTGGGCAAAGAGCATTAAAGCTTACCAGTATCCTTTATGCTGACTGGATTCAATCAGAAAAGGAGGGATAAGATCAAGTGCTTTTCCTATCTTACAATGTAAAAGGTCCCCTGCCATTTTAGTAACAAGCAAAAGAAGATTCTTAGGCCGCACAGAAAGAAACATGTGGTATCTTCTACTCCTAGTAGTTTAAGGTTCAATTTGTACAATAGGTAAAATAATAGGTAGCTAGTAAAACTAAGAGCACTCACAGACTTTGCTACAACTTACATTCACAAGAACCAATTCAACTTTTGCAGAAAAAAATAGAACCTGTCTCTTGTGTTTCTACTTCTATGGATTAAATCACCTTAAAAATTGCCCATCAGTGGCTTTAGAAATTGCTTGCAAGTTCAAAGCTGTGATACAGTAAATTGATTTCAGTCAGACTGCAACAGATTTAATGAAGTCTCAAATAGCTTTGCTGCCCTGATGATGTATAAAAAGATCATCCAATACAAAAAAGAAGACTTTTTAAAATGTTTTAGTTTATTGTATTTTATTCTCCCTAACATCAAGAAATCAAATAAAACATAGTGATAAATTTGCTGGTTAGATTTATCGTTATGGTTTTTTTGATTTCTTGATGTTTATGGGATTTATCCAGCAAGCTTTATGGCTGCAAAATCCAACTCTGTGTTACATTGCCACTTACATCCACCTGACCTACTAGAGCAGGGGGGCAATGTTGCAGGTCCTATCCCCTAAGGAGGTACATCTGGTGGGACCTAAAAGAAGGGCCTTCTCTGTGGTGGCTCCCTCCCTTTGGAATATCATTTCTGAAGAAATTAGACCAGCTCCTACTTTGACACTCTTTTGTAAGGCCCTGAACACTTGATTTGCCAGTGGACCTGGGGAACCCAGAGTGGATTGGAGCCTATCAAGTGGCTCAACTGACTGTGTGTTGTTGCCAGCTGGGCATGTGGGTGTGTTATTGTTTTTTGTTTTATTATTCTGCATTTTTTTACTGCTTGTAAGCCGCCCAGAGTACTGTGAGAGATGGGCAGCCTCCAGGGGTGAAATTCAGCAGGTTCTCACAGGTTCTGGAGAACCGGTAGCAGAAATTTTGAGTAGTTTGGAGAACCAGCAAATACCACCTCTGGCTGGCCCCAGAGTGAGGTGGGAATGGAGACTTCGCAGTATCCTTCCCCTGGCGTGAGGTGGGAATGGGGATTTTGCAGTATCCTTCCCCTGGAGTGGGGTGGGAATGGAGATTTTGCAGTATCCTTCCCCTGCCACGCCCACTAAGCCACACTCACAGAACCAGTAGTAAAAAAATTTGGATTTCACCACTGGCGCCTCATACATTTTCCAAATATATAAATAAATTGTCACCATGTAATTATGGAAGCTTTATGTGCATTTGTTTATTTGTGCCCTTAGATTCATTTAAAGATAATATTAAAATATGTGAGCTAGCCTCAAGCGTTGTGCCTTGTATGAGTTAGACGCAATCAGGAAACTGATTCTACGTTATTATACTTTATTGAGTAAGGTTACATTAACAAGCACTGGATCATAGAACAAATGAATCCAGAGTTCTCATTCAAAGCACAAATGACTAGTCTCAAATTGTACTTTGGACATGTTTTGTGAAGATGTAGCTTTCTGGAGAATTTTGTAACAGTGGGAGAGAGTGGGAGAGATGCAAAGAAAGATAAGAGGAAAGAAAGGTAAGCAGCACGATGGAGTTGGGGTGGGTGCACCATTGGAAAGATCTAAAGGATCAGAATAGGGACAGAGCTTCCTGGAGAAAATTTATGTGGCTATTAAGAGTCAACATTGACTTGATGGCACATAATCAATACGATAAAAGTAAACGATTATAATATTATTATAAAAAAGGCAATAGCAAAGCACTTCTGAAAATCTTGCAAGGAAACTGGAAGGACTAGTCCAAGCAGTTATTGAAGTCAGGACTGACTCAAAGGCTAATAATGAAAGAATGAAAGAACATGATAATTTTTAAAACTAACATAAAAGTTCCCTATTCCTGTCTCATTAAAGTGATTCCCTTCAACTGTGGACATTATAGCAGGGAACAACATTTTTTTATTCATACCTCCAGCTGAACAGAGACAAAGTTTACTTCTCCCAAGTCTCCTGCAGGGTTGCAAGGTTGCACTTTCAAAATTGCTAAAATTAACATTTCAGAAGTAGGAGTACAATTCTTCTTGTCTCCTAATAGTTGATTAACAATATGTATTTTGTTAATTATTTTGTTTTGCTTTAAGGCAGGAATTCTTAAATTATGGGTTATGATCTTTTTAGAAGGAGGTCACAACATTTTTGACAGCTGTTCAAGTTAGTGCAGGTAAAGCAGTAATTTAAAACTGCTTTTGGTAGATTTATGCAACAACAGTGAAAAGCAAAGCCTGAAGGAACTTTTAGAAATAACTTAACAGAGATATCTTTGACTTACAAAAGTTCGCTTCGCTCAAAGTTATAACAGCACAGAAAAAAGTAATTTATGAGCATTTTTCACACTTATGACTGTTGTAGTAGCCTCATGGTCATGTGATCAAAATTCGGATGCTTGGATATATGGTGGACCTGCAAGAAAGTGAAGGCTTTTTGGATTAAAATTTGGTGGGTTATGCAAAATGTTTTGAAGAAAAAACTCCAATTTTCTCCTCAATTATTCTTATTGGGTATAGTTAAGGATTTTTCACTGACTGAAACAAAATTGACATTATATATGGTTACAGCAGCTAGATTACTGATTGGCCAATATTGGAAAAAAAACGTTATGCCTACTATTGAAGAATGGACTTTGAAGGTGGCCAGTTTTGCAGAAATTGCGAAGATATCAGCATATTTAAAAGACCGGACTCAAGAAACTTATGTGTGGGAATGGAAGAAATGGATAGATTATGTGCAGAATAAATATCAAACAAGGAAGTATCAGATAGCTTTTAGTTGAATGTCATGAAGATATTTATTTAAGAATTGTAGGGGGGTATTGTACGATATGATATGATTGGGATTTCACCTTGGGAAGTCATGGGGGGGGAGGGGAGGGTTGGAGAAGGGAAGGGGGGGGGAATGGAAAAATTTGTGTTTGTAAAACTTTTTCAATAAAAAAAAATTTGGATGCTTGGCAACTGGCTCCTATTTAGGATGGCTGCAATGTCCCAGGGTCATGTGATCACCTTGACAAGCAAAATCAGTGGGGAAACCAGATTCACTTAAGAACAGTATTACTAACTGCAGAGATTCACTGTAGAAAGAGAGGTCATAAAATGGAGCAAAACTCAATTAACAAATGTCTTGCTTAGCAATAAAAATGTTGGGCTCAATTGTAGTTGTAAGTTAATTAAGATGATTCAATCCAAAAATAGAAGCTACTCCGCAGTTATCTTGACACTAACAGTTACACATATATAATCTATAAACAAAAATATCTGCTATCTATCTATCATGTTTCACATAGAAAAATTATTTATATAACTTTATATACTGTATTTTCGGGTGTATAAGATGTACTCCCCCCCCCCCCCAAAGTGGGTGGAAATGTCTGTGAGTCTTATAGACCAAATGCTGCGGAAGGTTTTATCATACAGTCCTTTAAGATTAAAAATGTGACTGGTCAAGGAGATATGACCAAACTATTCTTTAATTTTTCAAACTCTGCCTTAATAAGATCAATAATTTAATCATGAACCATATTTAACACTTGTGTAAACTGCAAAAACAGATCATCTAAACAATGATCTCTTAAGAAGATTGCAATTAATTACAATGTAATGATTAAGCAAAGTTTATGTTAACATGCATTGAGCTTTTATCTGCAGGATAATTAATAGAATCAATTTGTTTTGACTCACTTCAGATCAGTATCTCTCAACCTCCCCAAATGTAAGATGCAAAGACTTCAATTCTCAAAATTCTAGTTGGCTGGGGAATTATGGGGGGAATTCTGGAGGTTGAAGTTCATGCATCTTAAATTTACTGTGGTTGAAAAATACTACTCCATACACAGTGAAACGAAAGGCAGAGTTCTGCCTTTGTTAATTCATATTATCATGAAATTTAAAAACAAATTACCACCAGCACAATTTTAGCTTTCCTGAATAATGCAAACTAGTGCAAACTATTATTATTTAAAACAGAGCAAATGATTTGTCAAGATTCAGTCTGATCACTTAAAATTTTATTCTACAGAAAAGGAAAATAAAACAAATAAACAAGTCTGCTTAATATAGATGGATCATTTTTTCCTAGATATATCCTAACTAGAGTTAACTGAATGGTTTTTAAAAAAATATTATTCAAGTTACTACATTTTTCAGATATTAAAAGCAAGAAACTAAGCGGATTTATAAAAATGCTACATAAATAAATATATATTTATTGCATCACATTGTTAATTTAGAAATGTTGAATATATATTGAGAAAATATATTCATGGAAAAACAATTTCTGGCAATTCTATGTAAGTTGAGGAAGACTTCTCTCTGAAATTCTAGGAGACATTCTGTCCATTAATGTAGAAATGTAAGTGTATTTACCTAATTAAGTATCAGATGTCTTGCAAAAGTTATGACCATCATAACAAGGAGAGTATCAGCAAATTTTCGGTAGTAAATCTTACCCTCTTTCCTATCTATAGGTTTTGAGACATTTGTGTCAAAGTTCTGCATTTGTTGACCCTTGAAACAGCGGAGATGTTCCTCTTCTATCAGATTACTTTCTTCTTCTTCTAGTGGTTGCCATGTGCCATCAATAAACCATTGTCCACGCATCACAGGAATCTTTTCAGATTCTAAAATGGTAAGAAACAGAATGATATTAAGATCCAATGTAGGCTAGAACAATGTTGTTGAATCTATTTAAATAACAATAGATAACATCAAATTCAATGTTATTTTTTTCCCTACAATTATACAGTATATTATAATAGAACACTGCTGTTTTGTAAAAAAATCAATAACAAAATAATTTTATTATTAGTCTACCTGTGTCTGATGATTCCTTAATAAGGATGAAACTGCTAAGTGATCAATGTCACTTTACTGCCCCTTAGATATTTTTAATTGTAAATTGATTTTAGTTGGGAGGTTTTAAATTTTTGGGCCAAATTTAATAATTCTTTAATATTTTAAATTTTGTATGGGGATGTTTTTATTCTTGGCTGTGCATCGCCCTGAGTCCAGTAGGAGAAGTGCGGTATACAAATTTAATAAAATAAATAAATAAATAAATGTCACTGAGAAATATCACTCAGAATACAGGTAGTCCTCAATTTATGACCACAAATGTGCCCAAAATTTCTACTGCAAGTTAGTTTTTATGTGAATTTTGTCCTATTTCACTATTTTTCTTGCCATAGTTGTTAAGTGAATCACTTCAGTTGTTAAGTTAGTATCACAGCTGTTAAGTGAATCTGACTTCCTCACTGACTTTGCTTATTGGAAAGTCATACTGCAACTGTCATAAATAGGTCAGTTATCAAGTGTCTAAATTTTGATCACATGACCATGGGGATGCTGCAATGGTAGTAAATGTGAAAAACGGTTATAATGCTAATTTTCACATCTTTCAAATCTGGCTGCAAAATTGGTCAGGATCAAACTGCCTGGTGTCTAACCAGATTTTAATGGAGAAAACAAGCTGAGATTAAATTTCTGTAGAATGGAGTGATTTTGGGTTCAAAGGTCTACCAATTGCAGAGGGATTCCATTCTTAAGTTTGAGCTGCATTCCCCTAGGAGAAGGAAAGTCACAATCTGGGGCCTTACAATCTTAGGTTCACAGCTCCTGCTTGAAAAATTGATGGCACCTGTGGCCAAGAGGGCTTTTCCACAGCTCAGTCTTATATGTACCCATTTTGACTTTCTGCAACTGGAGTCATTACCAATTGTCATTCATGCCTTAGTCACCTCTCAAATGATCTTGCAAGGCACTGTATTTGGGGCTGCCTTTGAAGAGCATTCAGAGGTGACAGTTCACCCAGAATGCAGTGGCTTAAATATGAATGAGCTGAGGCACCCATATAATAACTCTTCTTCAAGAGCTGCAGTGATTGTCAGCTGGCTTCTCGGTGCAGTTAAGGTGCTGGTTGCCATTTTAAAAACTTTTCATGGTTCATGACCTGGAAATTTATGGAACTGATGGAGTTAAAGTTGTTGTTTCACTAAGCCAGGGGGAGGGGTTATTATTATCCCTCTAGATCATAGATTGGGGGGATGGTTGGTTTTGAACATGACTCCAATTTTTATGAGATGATAATGTACTCTTATATTCTTTAGCTATTGTTTTAATTACAATTGCATATTGGGAACTTGTATGCTACTCAGAATTGGCTGAAAGGAACCTACAAGCCCTATTAATAAGCAAGCAAGCATATAAACACTTATAATTTATCCAACTTAGGTGCTTGAAAAACAAAACTCCCGGTTAATTAATTACATACAAAAATGAAACTTTCAAACATTCAACATTCAATTAGTTCCTCTTTCATCACTTTACATAACATTTATTGATCTTAGATGTGCTTCTTTTCTCATTTCTACATTCAAACTGCTCTTCCTCAAATGATAAAAGATTATTTGTTCTTATATACAAGATATGAA
This sequence comes from Masticophis lateralis, assembly GCA_030761175.1. Lineage (NCBI taxonomy): Eukaryota > Metazoa > Chordata > Lepidosauria > Squamata > Colubridae > Masticophis > Masticophis lateralis. The sequence goes on from JAUDYJ010000001.1 coordinate 328,816,655, forward strand.
AAGTTTTGGACATATTTATTGTTAAATTTATATGCTGCCCATCTTGCCTAGAGGATGAAGGTGTAATATAATGTGCAAGGATACACCACCAAGGGAATGCCTATCAAGAGGAGAGTGAGACAAGGTATATTCTAGCTCCCCTTCTTTTTAATCTATATATTAACTACTTTATAGCCAAATTAAATACAGGTAGTCCTCAACTTACAACAGTTCATTTAGTGATCAATTGAAGTTACAATGGCATCAAAAAAAGTGACTTATGACCATTTCTCATACTTGAGATTGTTGCAGTATCCCCAGGGTCATGTGATCAAAATTCAGAAGCTTGGCAACTGACTCATATTTACGATGGTTGCAGTATCCAGAGGTCATGGGATCACCTTTTGCAACTTTGCAACAAGCAAAGTCAATGGGGAAGCCATATTCACTTAACAGCCGTGTTACTGATGTTAACAACTCCAGTGATTCACTTAACAACTGTGGCAAGAAAGGTTGTAAAATGGGGCAAAACTCACTTAACAAATGTCTTACTTAGCAACAGACATTTTGGGCTCAATTGTGGTTCTTAAATCAAGGATTATATGTAATTCAATAGGCACCAAGTAACAACATGTACAAGTCTTAAGTAGTGTTTGGATATGACTTGTAGAAAGACTGCAGAAAAAATATGAGCGAATCCTCTGGTGGAAATTGTTATTTGTTCTATAAAATGTTTTCCTATTAAGTGAAAAAGAATGTTCATCACTTAGCAGTGAAAGACATAAATTGTCGCCAAAGTGTCACAAATGAAACTCTAAACATATAAGTCTTGAGAGACAGAAAAATGTCAGTTTGTGATATCTAGCAGCACAAAGCATAGAATCCCAATTCTATCATAAATTTTAGAAATGTTCTTGTATGAGAAGTTGATTCTCATGGGAAGCAGTGTCAGGCTTCAGACAGGGGTGTATTAAATCTGTTCTTCAGAAACTCAAGTGCATATTCAACAATAACAGAAGCTTCACAATTTAGTCTTGGCTAAATAAATTGCTTTATTGGAAATAAAAATCAAATTATGCATATAAAGATTTGTGTCTGCCCAAGCACATACATCAAGCCCTATAAATCTTATTAGTCACAGGTTTAAATCCTAAGCCTTTTACTTAGTCATTCCAAATTAATAAGACTTTGAGCCATTCTTTTCTCAGCTTCAAGATTATGTGGCACCTACTCAATATTTATTCAGTGTTGGGTCTGGCTTGAGCACTGTGGTTCCCACCTTGCCTGCTTCAGCTTTTACATGCAGTATTTTGACAAAAGCAAGAGTTTACATATTATTCAGTGACTGTTTGAATCAATAGTGTCAAAATGTAATGATGTTAGAGAAAGATATCAAATTCCAAATACTACATCAATCAATCATTATCAGCAAAAGTCCAATAAGGGCAACTAGATGTACTGTAACTATTTTCTTCTTTTAACTTAGTCCAGGGGTCAGCAACCTATGACTCCGGAGCCACATGCGGCTCTTTGGGACCTGTGCTGTAGCTCCCTGTCAGGTGATCCCACCACTGGCTGGCCCCACCCCCCACCCTCCCCTACCAGTCACTCCTCACCTGGCCTGAGAAGGTAATGGCAACGGTGAGGGGTGGGAGAAGCAACCAGGGCAGAGACAGAGAGATACGGGGGAGGGGGGGAAGAGCGACCTAAAGAGGTAGAGAGAGAGAGGAAGGGGGGGCGGGAGGGAGGGGAGAGAGAGATATGTCAAAAGGATTTTGTGGTTCCCGGTGTTTTTTAACAACTGATTCTCTGCCCTAATGACTGGCTGGGTAGGCGTGGCTGGGGGGGGGTGTCATGTGATTGGTGGAAGTGAGTGATATCGAGTTGGCCATGCCCACCCAGGTTTTGTGGCTCCTGGTGTTTTCTTTTCTGTGGGAAATGGGTCCAAATGGCTCTTTGAGTATTTAAGGTTGCAGACCCTTGACTTAGTCAAACAAATAAATATTATAAAGCTTCCCTGAATTGTTAAATTTATTCATTAACCCTTTCAAAGTCCCAGAGTTAGTTTGCTTATGTGTTTTCCAGTGAAAAATCTTCAGGATTTTAACAGATTTCCTTAGTATCAATAAATAAATGTTATCCTTTTGTTTGTCATTGCTAAAAATATATTTCCAAATCTAAGCAGAGCTTTCATGTATATTCAAGAGAAAATTATCCAAATCAGTTTCCTGGTTAATAACTGTTCTCTCCTCCAGGGAATACTTATCAATCAGATCCAATTGTATTACATTTAAATCATCCTTTAAATTAATTTTATAGACATCCATTGTTCTTTTTTTATAACTTCATTAGAACATGTTTTCTCAATTTTATCAAGCTTTTGATCTATTCTGTCCAAAAACGTGGCTGAGAGATATTCAAAAGTTTGCACTAAAGATTTCTGTTTTGTTTCCCTTATTCTTTGGCTCTAGTATCTAGTCTTTAAGGTCTCCTTATAAAAAAACAAAAACAAAAAACCAACTGATCAACCCCACAAAAATCTCAATTTCCCCATGAAAAAATATCTTCTAAACAATTTAACACTATAATTCCAAATCCCTCTGGCCCCTTAAGCCACTGTTAACTTTCCAAAATTCATGTACTCTTTTGCTGCATAGTTCAAAAAATCATGTACTTTAAAAAATTTTTAGAATCCATTTCACATCATCATCTTTTAAGGAGGAATACAGTAAAATCATGCCAGGCTGAAGGGTCTTAATCTCTCCAATATACAAAAATAAATAAAGTTATTAAGATATAAGGCTCAGTCAAACTAATGTTCATATAGGCTGCTTTAGGAATGTAAGCTTGATGTTGTAAGCATCACTCATAAGCAGATCATAAAAATAGCAGTTTCCATGGTCTTCTCATGAAGAACGGCTGTTTGGGGCCATTCTGGATGATCTCAACAATCTTTGTTCTGCTCATACCCAGCAGCATCCAACCACAATTCCCCTCGCAGAAGCTGTTTCACTTGCAAGCAGAAGCCAGCAAGCTGTTAGCTTGCCATAGTGCTCATGGGAACTGTCTGATTTAGACCAAATCTTAAGCATTATATTTGGCCTTAATATGAGTGCAGGCAGTCGTTGTTTAATTCTGCTAGGACAGTAGCCATTTGCAGTTACAGTGGTGATAAAAACTACTTTTGTAGCATTTATGACCTTTACAGTGTCAGTCTCGCAATCAAGTGATTACATTACAGTAATTTAGTAGGTATTGTCCTGTGCCTGACATGCTTTTCCCCCTCACCTCCAGTGAATGCTGCCTAAACAAGCTGCTTCTTTCTGACCTGCTTTTCTCTCCATCCCAGCCAACCCTTAAAATATGTACATATGTATATATGTATGTATGAGTGTGGGTTGTCCCCGGTTCACACCGGTTCTATAGAACCGGTAGTAAAACCGGCGGGAGGCTCTGCCCACTGACCCCGACATCATCAAAATGCTTCTGCGCATGCGCAGCCCCGTTGTGATCTGGTAGTAAAGATAAGTATAACCCACCTCTGGTATGTATATATGTGTGTGTGTGTGTATAATTTATATATATATATATATATATATATATATATATATATATATATATATATATATCTCCTTTGAGTAAGTCTAGATCGATCGATCGATAGATAGATCAATCTTGATTTAAGCGTTGTTTACCTGGACAAGTCCCTGCAGTTTTCTTCATAAGATTTTGGAACTGGTTTGCCATTTCCTTCTTCCTAGGGCTGAGAGAGAGTGACTGGCACAATATTATCAAGCTGATTTTGTGCCAAAGGCAGGACTAGAACTCCCAGCTCTCAGTATCTAACCTGATGCTTTAACTACTACACCACAAAAGCCTTGAAATTGAGTTTCACACAGGAGGCTTTCTTTTGCCTCCTAAGCAGTTTTGCCTCCTAAGAGTTTCTAGTGCTTTCTTTTTGATGTGTATTCCCAATATGTGCCTGCTTATTTTCTTGTAATCATTTCTATTCCAATAAATGTAAATACTAACATTAATTCTCTTCTTGATAATTATCCCAACATTTGGTTGGGAATTCCAAAAAGCATGGGAGTGGGTGAAAAGGACTTTAAGATTTCCCTTTTATCCAACTTCTTCATGAATCAAATTCTGGACACCTCTGCCATTTGGGCCCGCCTGGTATTTGGTGTCATATTTTGATTTTGAGGAAGGAAGGAAGGAAGGAAGGAAGGAAGGAAGGAAGGAGGAAAAGCTGAGGTAAAATCATAAGCACAATTGTGATCACATAATTTTTCATTTAGCGAATGTTTCACTTAACCATTGAGTTGCAAGTCCCAGTTGGCTAAACCACAGCTACATGTACTGCATATTCCTGTGCTGCACAAGCTCCTTATAACCTGCCACTACATCAAAACATTACCACTAAAATTCCCTCCCGCTCCCCCATTTTATCTAACAAATAAAACCTAAAATAACATAGGACAAAAACTGTAAATTCTGCCTTTTTTGTGATATAACCATATCCCTGAATAACAGGAGAATCAGGTTATAACCTTTTGACTAGGGTGTCAAACTGGTGGCCTGCAGGCTGGATGGGTCATGCACAGGCCACGCACACCCAGCTCCACGAAGGGAAAACACATCATGAAACGTCATGTGAGGGAAACATGACACTTGTCCTTTAGACATTGCTCCTAGTGCTACCAGAGGTGTGATATATATACAAATCATTTGGTGCTCTGTGTCTGAATCAGTGGTGAAATCCAAATTTTTTTACTACCAGTTCTGTGAGCGTGGCTTGGTGGGCGTGACAGGGGAAGGATACTGCAAAATCTCCATTCCCACCCCACTCTAGGGCCAGATAGAGGTGTTATTTGCCAGTTCTCTGAACTACTCAAAATTTCCGCTACCGGTTTTCCGAACTTCTCAAATTTCCACTATTGGTTCTCCAGAACCTGTCAGAACCTGCTGGATTTCACACTTGGTCTGAATGATAAAGTACTGATAATGTTAACATGAATTAACTGTGTGTGCCTTTCCAAAACACTAAAAAATGTGCTCACTGCCATTTTGCCGCAACTTCACTATCACAAGACTTCTAAAGTGAAGAGACATCTTGAGGTGCAAGTAACTAAAATAACAGAAAGTAAAACTAACCAACTGAAAAGAAGTAGAATAAGTAAGCTTAAAAAGGCATTCAGGTAGACCTTGACATATGACCAGTTGCTCACCAATTGCTCAAGGTTATGACAGATCCAAAAAGGTAGTTACGATCCCGGTTTTGAAGTTCTGACATCAAGTTTCCCCCTAAAATCACATGACCATATTTTGAGTGTTCAGCAAAAGCCCACATCTGTGGTTGTCTGCAGCATCCCACAGTCACAGGAGTATAATTTATGACATTTTTACTGGAAACCATTGCTTATTTCAATACATTGCTTCCCCCTTCAATAAGGGGGAGTTTTCAATTAAAAAACAGCCCAAAGTGAACAATGGATTTAATGACCACTGTGTTCACTTTCCAACTGCCACAAAAAATCCCCCTTAATGATTGTTACAACTTATGATAATAATTGTGAGCTCAATTACCATAAGTTGAGGATTACCTATAACAATAGACTATTGTGGGGACAGAGCATTTGTTCTGGCTGTTCCACATCTACTAGTGTGGAATCTAACTATATACTGCTGTACTAAAATTCTGATTCTAATCTTTAACTGGGCAAAATGGTGCATCTGGGCAGAACTTTTGAACCAAGGTATTTCAAATGGGCTAATTTACAGAATGCATCCACAATTCAGGACCCATGACTCTTGTGGAACTGAAGTTTGCCAAATTTGATTAAACATTTTAAAACTTAAACATTATCATAAAGCAGTTTATGGCATAATGCAAATGTAATAAACATTTACTGTATTGATCTTTATCTGTTCTATATAGTTCAACTTGGACTAAACTATTTATGACATAATTCAAAATATCATAAAACATTTCCTGTGCTGATGTTTGACTATGTTATACAGTTCAACATGGATGGTTTCTTAAGGCAAATACATATCTGAATGCATCCCAACTTTTCTAGTGAAGGTTGTACATTAGATGCTCTGCCACTGTTGAAATAAATAGATTAAATAGAATAGAATAGAATAGAATAGAATAGAATAGAATAGAATAGAATAGAAGAGAAGAGAAGAGAAGAGAAGAGAAGAGAAGAGAAGAGAAGAGAAGAGAAGATTTTTATTGGCCAAGTGTGATTGGACACACAAGGAATTTGTCTTGAAATCTCTCAAAGAATCTGATAAGAAAATATTTCCGAAATGATGACCTAACAGGCCATGGGTTGTATGATAAACTTTAAGAATAGTTATTTAAAAGATTTAGTATTCATGTTGCATATTGTTAACTTGTGTCAGTAGCTTCCTGTTTTAAATACATAACAAATTATTTTTCTCTTCTTATCAACAGTCCAAACAAAAGCCCTACAGCATACCAATATAAAACCCTTTGCTAGCATGTTTCTTGGTCTTGAAATGACATAAATGAACAAACAGCCTTTATGTATTTCTGTAAAAGCAACCAGTATAATGGTAAAATTTCATCAGACTCATTGGAAAATTATTTTGTTGTGCTAGCTCCCACTTACAGTAATCTACACTGTCAACAAAGGGGAGCGTATATCAAACTAGAGAATGTAACAGTTTTCATGTGTCCTCTGAAAGACTACAAGAGATATAATAAAACAAATATATACACACATAATATTTCAGGATCAGTGGAAATGAAGCTATGCAATATTTCCTTTTCATGTCAGAGGAAAAGACTGAATTTCTCTGGATAGAAAGAAAACCCAGACTGAAACAATGATATTGATTTGACGGATGCAAATACAGTATAAGAAAGCTTATAAGCAACAACTAACAATATCCAACTTACTGTGGCAAGTATTCAACTGCACCGTTCATCATGTTCTTTCAAATGTATCACATTCCAACACACACAATTTAGTATGTGGGAAATTGGCCCTTCCTTTCCTCTGAGTCATGAAGGAAACGTTATTGAAGGCAATCTCCATGGATATATCATGACTGCATGGCATCAATGAGATTTTATACACACACATACCCTCCTATGTAGTTGGAAATTTATATCATGATTTTGTAGAAACCTTCATGAATATACAAAGATTCCCCATTGTAGGTAATCATGTTGTATGTATCATGATTTAGAGAGGTGAAGAACTGCACATAATCTTTTTACACTGAATTATATTATGTCAATATATCACTGGAACAAGAATCCATTTGACTATCAAGTCCAAACTCTTGCTCAGTATAAGAATCCATATTAAAATATCCCCTTTCCAGCATCTACTTGAGCAAAAAGGAGCAAACTATAACCCCATGCTAATCTGGCATTAGAGTCCAGTTCTAGTTTCAACCCAGACATATGAGATTATTGATGGTAAATGTAACAATGGTAGATATCACTATAGAGATGAAGCCTTGCGGTTTGGTTAAATACTTTAATTTTCTTGGGATCACATAATCATTTCTTTTTAAATAGAACACAATTTTAGGAGGTACTCAGGTCATGGTATCAGGCTACAGCCAACTCCAGAGGCCAATACCAACTCACAGTGCCATAGAACACCACTGAAATCTGTTGGGCCTCATGAATCAAATAAGGGTCTCTGTGCCAAACCATATGGAACTGTAAAGATTAAAACCAGCACTTTTGATTTCAGTTGGAAACATATGGGAAGCCACTGCAGGGTCTTGAGCAGAGGTCTCATGTGCTTATATCATTCTGCACCAGCCAAAACCCAACAGGGTATATTGGGTCAATCAAACGAGTGATCTTTCATGGCAAACCATGTACAGTGCATTGCAGTAGTGCAAAGAAGTAGTAATGGGATGTGAGTTATTCTTGAGAGATCCAGTAGAGCTACAACTGGTATAATAGCTGGAGATGCACAAACTATACCCTGAACACAGAGTTTACTTGCTTGTTCTGTAGATCCTAGCAATTACAGATTTTTTCTTTTGGGACTAATGCTAGCACTGCAAAATGTAACATTGGCAACATTAAAGAATCTGCTGGGAAGTAGGATGCCCAAACTGTGCCCATAGCCTAATTTAGCATATTACTATTCACTAATACTATCTCAGGAGCAAAGACCCTAATCATAGGTAAAGAAACTTTTAAGATCTATGTATGCCATGTTGCCTCCCAAATCTATTACAGGACCCAAAACCCAAATGGGCTATTTCATTTACAACATTCCCAATTTTGTCCCACCATACCTCAATAATACATGAAACAAGCACAGAAAAAGTTTAAGAAATAGCAAGCCAAAGAAATTAAGACCCAAGATGATGAAAAATATGTAGCTAAAACTAACTTACAGCAATAATGTTCAGTATACCTGTCCATACCTTCCTAACTGGCAAATGTTCACTTCCACAAAGCCTATAAACTGTTCCTACAATGCTTTTGTTCTTTAAAAATCTCTGTTTTCTTTTTCAGGATATTATCAATTGTACAACAACCTAAATATGACCCTAGATTCCTTATTGCTAGATGTTTAATTTAACAATGAGCCAACAGGTACTAACTAATGATGCTTGAGAACAAGAAAAGAGCAGATTCATAAAGATATAAACCAACTTTAGTTAGTTAGTTAGTTCTGTACTTAGATTTTGAAACCACTCAACTACAGAACACCCTCAAGTTATCCAATAGGATATATGTACACTTGCCTATGGAAGTTGTCTGTGTGTGTGTGCGTGTGTGTGATCATTGCCAATTAGGAAAAAATAATAAACTTATATCTATATATGTACACAAGAGATACAAAATTTAAAAAATACTATCAAATTTGAGAAGATGATGACATGGGTTTAAGACACAAGCTTTCTTCTTAGTTAACAGATGAAGAGTGAGTCTGTAGGATGAAGCCAGTGTTCAGTGATTCTGCATATTTGAAGAATAGCCAGTGCAAGCAAAGGAAAAAAAGGGACACCCAATTAAGGGCAAAGATGCTGGACATCTATTCTTCTACATCCTTCACCTGGTTCCTATGCCTATAATGTTTTTGTTATATCCTTCCAAGCTGGATTCTAGCCTTTTATTATTTAAGGAACAAACACATTTACATAGAATCCTAAGTCTACAAATTCATGTTTGGTTGAGAAGTAATGCCTACTGAATGTAGGGGAGTCCAAGGTTTAGAGAATGGTTCATTTGATTAGCCTTCCAACCTTCCCAGCCAATTGAACTGACCATCAACCTACTGGACAACACTCCTAACCAAGGCACGCAAAGACTTTCAGCACCTTAGTAAGCGACGGCAAGGCATCCCCTCCCACTCCGGAGGGAATAACAGTTTGAGTCCCCAGAAGGATATTCACTTGCAAGCATCCAGCAGGAGCAAAGGTGAAAATGGGAGAGGAGGAGGAGGAGGAGGAAGCCACTTACGGTTCCAATAGACCGGGTAGCACTCTGAGTGGGCAACATCCACCTCGTAGAGCCCGCCACGGACACAAACTGGCTCAGGGGTCGGGATGCTCGAAGAAGGCGTGAGTTTCTCAGGCCTACCGGTGGTGGTGGGGCTGGGCGAGCCTTGGTCGTCGGGAAGCAGCAGGGCGCGATAGGCCAGTTCGATGCGCAGCGAGTCGTAGCCGATAAAGGGCTTCCAGCTCTTGCGGTCCTCGCGGTAGAACCAGCGCACCTCCTCGGCTCCCAGCTCGCGGACCACCTCGTAATTGCGGCCGATGCAGGAAGAAGCCGAGATGCCTCCGCCGCTCAGCCCGCTCCCGGATCCGCGGGCTCGCTTGCGGCGTTCGGCCAGGGCGCAGCCTTGGGTGGAAAAGCCGCTGCCGGCGCTCTCGCTGCTGGCCAAGTCGCCGGCGCCTTCCTCGTCGCCCGCTTCGTCCAGCTCGTCGTCCTCGTCCTCCTTCTCGTCGTCCTCGTCGTCGTCGTCGTCGTCGTCCTCCTCCGCCTCCCCGTCTTCCACCCGGCCCAACGGCGGGTAGAGCAGCCCGGCAGCGCCGCCCGCGTCCATCAGCGCGGCGCCGCCGGGGTCGAGGAGCAGGAGGCGGTTGCTGCGGCGCCGGCGCCGCCTCTGAGGGGGAGAAGCGTTCAGCGGGGAATGGTGGCGGCGGTGGTGGTGGTGGTGGTGATGATGCAGACGCCGGTGAGGGAGAGGCGGCGGCGGGGGCAAGTGCTGGGGACCTTCCGGGTGGTCCGGCACCGCTTCCTCGGAGCCCGAAGACGACAACCGCGCCGGCGGCTGAGGAGAGCGCGGGCGCGGTGGCTGCTCCTCGCCGGCCGCCTTAGAATCGCTCAGCGGTTTCTCCTCGGAATCGCAGTGTCTCCTCGCGCCTTTGCGGAAGCCGCCCAGGCAGGCGGCGGTCGGGTTCGAAGTGGAGGAATTCCCGTTGGCGGCGGCTACTGCCGCCTCAGGGTTCTCCATGCCGCCGCCGCCGCGGAGGGGAAAGGAAAGGAAAGAAGGGAAAGAAGGGATGAAGCCAAGGCCGGGCAAGGTGGTCTCCGGCTCAGTCTCTTTGCTCCGGCTCCGCCTTAGCTCCGCCTCACGCAACCGCCCAGGTTTGCAAGCCATCGGCGGCAGCGCGGGGGGCGGGGGGGCGGGAGAAAGAGCGAGAGCGAGAGAGCGCATGCGCACCCGGAGGAAATTGTATGTTGCGCTTCGCGGGCGCAAGAAGGAGACCTTAGAAACGCCACGTTTGCGGTGGGTGAGGAGGAGACGCGCCTTCCTCTTTCAGTGAGGTCCTCCTCGCCATTACTTCCGGAGCGGTGCCCTGGTTTAGGCTGGCGTGGCCCTCTTTTGCACCCGATAGAACGCACTGAAGCAATGGATTGTATAAGAACTCCCGGGCTGTTAAATGAGTCAAACGTTTCCAGTCTGAGATGAACTCAAAGGAATCTCTCGTTGTGATCTATCACCAGACAATCCCTATGCCTCATGGAGTCATCGTTTCGGAGAGATTTCCTGGTCAGATTCCTCAGTTGAAATGTACCTGAAAATCAGTAGTTCGGGTTGGTAGCTGGGCTGTTGCTTTGAGCTCCCAGCTTGGTCAATGTGGTTGCAAACGTTTCGTCACCATTCGAGGAGACTTCACCAATCTGCATCACCTAAAAAGATATTTAAAGGCCAGCGGTTGGAGAGGAGCACAATTCAAAGGTCACTGACCATAAAATGTTTACAACCAAATTGCCAAGTTCAGACCAACAGCCCATATACCTCAAAGCCTTTAACGATGATGGAGCTTCCTTCACTGGAAGGCTGTACACTGCCTTCCAGTGAAGGCAGTGTACAGCCTTCACTGGAAAAGAGATGTATCTGCTTTGAAAAAGACCATGTTCAACTGTATAGTGCAGTGATGGCTAACCTTTTTGCCCTTGCGTGCCAGAAGCGGGGGGAGAGGGAGTGCGGGGAGATCACGCATGTGCGTGCCCACACCCATAATTCAATGCACCCCGCGCATACACGCATGACCCCCACGTTCCCCACACTTTTGGCATGCAATGGCCTGGTGGGCCCAATAGGCCCGTTTTTTTGCTCTCCCCAGGCTCCAAAGGCTTTCTTGGAGCCTGGGGAGGGTGAAAACCCCCCCACCTCCCGAGGCCCTCCGGAGGACAGAAACTGCCCATTTGCCGACTTCCAGTGGGACTGGAAGGCCCGTTTTTCTCCCTCCCCAGTCTCCAGAGCCTTTCTAGGAACCTGGGGAGGGTGAAAATGGCCTTCCCCGCCCCCAGCCCTCCAGAGGCCAGAAATGGCCCTTTTGCTGATTTCTGGTTGCACCATGCACGCTGGAGCTGAACTAGGGCAACGTATGCCCACTGATATGGCTCTGTGTGCCACCTGTGGCACATGTGCAATAGGTTCACCATCATGGGTATAGGTGCAATCAAACAGCCCAGGAAACATTTTAATGACACCCTTGTTGAAGTGTATAGCACAGACAAAGATCGGCACAGGAAATGTTTTATGGCATTTTGCATTATGTCATAAACTGCTTTATGATAATGCTTATGTTATAAAACCAAATTTGCCAAATTTCAATACCGCAAGGAGATAGGGGCCCTGGATTTTGGACACATTGTATAAGCTAGGCCACTTTAGGTAACTTGGTTCAGAAAGTGTTGACCTATGAGTAAAAGTTAAAGGTTACAGGAATCAGAATTTTGCTAATGTATAGCTGAAATACTGTTTTATTTAATTGGGTCTTAGCACAGCCCATACTTGGAACTATTGTTGTTTGTGGCTGGATTCAGCCACTGTGTGCTGGTTCACCTATTGTGTGCTGGCTTAGACCCAGTGTCCTAAAACCCAGCTAAAACATAGGGATCTGTGTGGGTATAGCAGCAGGTACACTGGAGTAAGGAAAAATGTGGCCTTGCAGAAGGATGTCCCAAAGGCGCTTTTTCAAGAGGCAACTGGACTTTCTGGTTGAAGACATTTTGCTTCTCGGCCAAGAAGCTTCTTCAGCTCCTTGAAGACGTTTCGCTTCTTATCCAAGAAGCTTCTTAAACTTCAGCTTCTTGGATGAGAAATAATCTTCAAAGAAAAACCAGAAAGTCCAGTTGCCTCTTGAAAAAGCATCTTTGGGACAACCATGACCTGGATGAATGAGAATATCTTGCAGAAAGATGTTGGGAGCTAAAGTTATCCCTTTTTAGTGGGATTCAAATTACAGATCTGTATTCAATTGTGTTTCAGAAGTTTGACAGCAATATGCTGATTTTAATAGCATTAATATCATTTTAATAGAAAATTCCTAATATCAACAGTAGGCATGAAAGCTAACTGGGTGACTTTGGGCCAATCACTCTATCTCAACCCAACTCACGTCACAGGGTTATTGTTATGGGGAAAATAGGAGAGGAGGAAGGAGTGTTGGATATATTTGCCATCTTGAGTTATTTAACAAAAATAATAAAAAGGGATTAAAAAATCTAAAGGTAAGTGTGTTAAGAGTTCACTGCGTTTAATGGACTCTTTGTGCTCTAATTCTACAAATTATTCCAAATTCCACAAAGTTGGAAAGATGAGCCCAAAATGACTACCCACTTTTCAGTAAAGTCACCGTGTCTCTAGTGAAGTCCTCTAAGGTCAGCAAATATGAAATAATAATAATAATAATAATCTACTTCTATATTAATGTATGAATTCAATTAATTCACCTGCAGGCAAGGGATAAAACTTGAACTGATGCTAGTGGATGATCTACATTGAGACTTATGGAAGGAATATTCCCCTCCCAGAGCAGAGCTATGACACATGAATCCTGTTAGGTTCATGTCTATTTCTAGATTGATATGTAGAAGCCATGGCTTGGGGTTGATTGCTGGTAGCTGTCCCTGGAAGCCCTGGTGCAATTCCTATAATTTGTTCAGGCTACTTTTGGAGATGGTCAGTGCTCCCCAGGAATATTGCTGAGAGGAGAACCTTAAAAGCTCTTGCTGGTTTAAGGAAATAAATTGTTCAATGTGATGTGGCTCTTGAGGCACTTTTTAAAGCTATTACAAAACCCTGAGCAGCAATATTGATATAAATACAAAAAGCAGCTAGTTAGAGCCATAGTCTTCCCTATAATGATGTATGGGTGTGAAAGCTGGACACTAAGAATGGCTGATCGAAGAAGAATTGATGCCTTTGAATGTAGTGCTGGCGTAAATTACTGTGTATACTACAGACAGCCAGAGTAACTAACAGAGAGGCGTTGAATTGTATAAAACCAGATATATAGAGCTATAATTGCACTCAACAATGGACTAAAGGGCCACCATCAGTTGGACAGTATTACTTGGTCTGTTGTGTGGATGTTTGGGTGGTTTAGGGGTGGGGAATTGTGGTGGGTGGGAGTGTATTTGGGGATTATGTGTGTGAGACCTGGTCTTTGGGTATCAAGTAAATTTCGTTACATGTGTATACTGTGTATACTGGGGCCACTCTGGAAACAGCGAAGAACCAGTCTGTGGTGTCAGGGTTCTAAGTAATACCCCCATCTAAAGAAGACTCTGAGGCTAGCAATTCCTCAAAAATCCATTTTATTAGAGATGTCATATTGGCACATCTGGGAAAACCCGAATCAGAAAGCTCCTGGGTTTTCCCCACCCAAAAGAAAGTCAAAGCCCCGTCCCCTGCACCAGGGGTGAAATCCAGCAGGTTCTGACAGGTTCTGGAGAACTGGTAGTGGAAATTTTGAGTAGTTTGGAGAACCGGCAAATACCACCTTTGGCTGGTCCCAGAGTGGGGTGGGAATGGAGACTTAGCAATATCCTTCCCCTGCCACGCCCACCAAGCCACACCACACCCACCATGCCACACCCACAGAACCAGTAGTAAAAAAAAAATTGGTTTTCACCACTGCCCTGCACCCACATGGTCCAAACTGAAGACAGCCCCCAGTCAGTCCTACCCAGGTGCAGGCTGAACATCCTTAACTGTCAGAGAAAATCATGTTATGGCTATATATCTCCACCAACTCCTTGAAAATTCGCCCTCCTGTTTTCCCAGGCACTAAATGTGGCAGGAACTTCTTTGGAGGTTCCAAAGAAAAGATGGCCTCCAGGGCTGACATGCGGTGCCTCTGCAAAGTGAAAACTGAACTTGGGAGGGCTGCATGCGGGTTCTCCCGAGCTCCATTTTTGCTGACAGGGTTGCAGGATGCTATCGCAGTCAAAAACGGAGTTCAGGAGCCTGTTTTCTCTAGCAGAGCGCTTAGGCCACCACAGGTGCCCTCGACATGAATGACATTGAGCTGGCCACACCCACCCTAGCCACGCCCCCCCAAGGTCAAACACAACCCTGATGTGGCCCTCAATGAAATCAAGTTTGACACCCCTAGTTTATAACATAATATATAATTATACCACTTCCCATGTAAACATATTCAGGCAGTGCAAAACAAAAACAAAGGATAATATTAAAATCACCCAGGGAAGACTTCCCAGCAAAGCTGAGTGGCCATGAGCAAAAACAGAACCAGAATTTATATACCTCTGGACTACTACAATTAATTACATGGGTATTGGTTGGGGGGAAGATGTTATCTTTTACCACCAAAGGTGGCACTTCATTTTTTTCAAACAATAAAACTCAGCATCACAACCAGGCACCACAAAGGGAGTTGATATATCAGCCAGAATGGAAGATAACTAGTAAATAGTAGCTAATGGTTATCCAGCTCTACACCAAATGTAATTTGAGCTGGAATTTAAATTCAAGACAGAGGTCTCAATGCCACATTACAGAACCACTTTTTCAAACACTTTCTACTCTGAATTAATTATGCAACCATCATTGATGCCACTCATTTGTCCAAGAAAATGTATACAGAGAAAGAATTTTGTAACAAATATTAAAACACACTTGTGCTATTAAAGCACAAAGAAAAATGGCTGAACAAATGCCATTTTGGACAGAAAAAAAATGGCATTAATTTTTAGAACTTTTTTTCTCTGTTAAATCGCTTATGTATTCATATTTAGGTAGGGTTTGTTACTGTTATTTTGGGGGTTGTTCCTGCATTATTTTAATTTCTGTGGTTTTGCTTATGCTTTTTGAGATTTTCACTTGATGGTCCATTTGTGCTTCTCTTTTCTTTTTTAAACGGATACAAAACACCAGAAATAAAAACAACAACATGATACGCATCTTGGATATACAAACTAATGTGGTTTTCACTGAGCAACCACGCATATGGAAAAAATGAAATAAAGCCTCCCTTTTCATAATTCTGGGAAAGAAAATGTCTTCACACACATTTCCTAATATAATAGTGCTTTCCAGCAGGGTGACAAACTGCTACTGTCCTCAAGAAGAAGTTTCATGTGGGAGGCTTTACACATCCTCACAAGCCCAAGCTTCTGGCAAGTCCTCAGCTACTTCTTTGGTGAGATCCTGGAGGTGGATAGCACAGATCTGGTCACTCGTGGTCCAGAATTTAAAATAAAGCATTTTAACGACTGGGATTATGACAGTAGTTACTATATTATGTAGGTTTTTCCCCCTAATTTCCACAATAACTTAAAAACCCTCTTGTTTTTCCCAGAAGATGTCAGCACTGAGCTAGATCTTGTACTGACTGCTCTATGGATGGTTGATTTTGCTGTAACTGAGGGTGGAGGTTCGTTCTCTGAGCTTGTGGATTGGTTTCCGAATGTTTTGTTACCAGGCTAGTAACATCTTCAGCAGAATTTAGGGGATGTCAGTGTCAGTGTTCTTCTGCTTAGAATAGAATAGAGTAGAGTAGAGTAGAGTAGAGTAGAGTAGAGTAGAGTAGAGTAGAGTAGAGTAGAGTAGAATAGAATAGAATAGAATAGAATAGAATAGAATAGAATAGAATAGAATAGAATTTTATTGGCCAAATGTGATTGGACACACAAGGAATTTGTCTTGGTGCATATGCTCTCAGTGTACATAAAGGAAAAGATACGTTCATCAAGAATCATAACGTACAACACTTAATGCTAGTCATAGGGTACAAATAAGCAATCAGGAAACAATATCAATATAAATCTTAAGGGTACCAGCAACAAGGTTACATCATACAGTCATAAGTGGAAGGGGATGGGTGATGGGAATGATGAGAAGATTAATAGTAATGCAGACTTTGTAACTATTTTGACAGTGTTGAGGGAATTATTTGTTCAGCAGAGTGGTGGAGTTTGGAAAAAAACTGTTCTTGTGTCAGTGCTCTATAAGCATTGTTTTGAGGGTAGGAGTTGAAACAGTTTATGTGCAGGATGCGAGGGGTCTATAAATATTTTCACAGCCTCTTTTTGACTCGTGCAGTATACAGGTCCTCAATGGAAGGCAGGTTGGTAGCAATTGTTTTTATAAGGGCTTCGTGTGGTCAGTAAGGTTTGCAAGTCTTCAATTCTGCCCTCTTGTTACTTACCTGTTTCTTTATAATCGCAAAACGGGTGAAACTATATTTCCGTATTCCTTCCCTCTGGAACAAGGAAATCTAGTTTCTTTGGGAGGCCTCTATCGCCAAGTAACAACTTCCTTTCCCTTCAAATGTCTATCTTACTATGTTGCACCGTGTGTAGTACATATTAACAAACGTTTTTGACAAGGAGTGAATCTGTTCTGTGGGAGAAGCTACAGTAAAAGAGCTGCAGCATCTTTATCCGAATGTGATAGGGCTTTCCTTATAACCACATAGGATGGGCACTGCTGTGCAAGCAAAAAAAAAAAAAAGGTGGTTTCTGTGTTTTGTAATTTGCATTGCCTGTGATAATGGGGGCATCAGCTGGGTGCAGCATCTGCCTGACCTTATCTTGGTTCTGAAACTAAGGAGGTTTGGGGCCTGGAAAGGAGACCACCATGGAATTGCACGGCTGCTGACTAGTTTGAGAAATTAAAAACCAATCACAAAAGGCAATAGCAAACCATGCCATATTATTGCCAAGAACTGGATAATTGCATAGTCTTGAAGTCATCAAGCAATGACCTCAATTCAAAGATTTGATCTTAGCTGAAAAAGAACTTCATCCAAGCATATTAAGGCATTTTAACGTTTTACAGGCACTTTGGAGATGGCCTCCTTTTTAAAAAAAACAACTTAATTCAGTCTAGTAATCAGAACTATGCACCACCCTGTTGATGTAACCTTAGTTATGTTACCCAAAGGACAGGTCTCTAAAGCAGTGCAATTTCCCCCAGATTATACCTTTTAAAATAATTCCTAGCTTTGATCTTTGTTGACTTGGAGTTCTGCAGATTGTAGTCCTCGCATATCTGGTGAAGAACATCTGAATTACAGTATCTGGACTCAGATGATCCACCTCCTTAGTTTCCCAAGAAAAATTGGATTACAACAACAAGTGCTATTTTCAGCTATTTGTTTAACACCCACTATCTGCAGTTAATGGGATGTGGTGGCTAAGACGCTGAGCTTGTTGATCGAAAGGTCAGCAGGTCAGTGGTTCAAATCCCTAGTGCTGCATAACGGGGTGAGCTCCCGTTACTTGTTCCAGCTTCTGCCAACCTAGCAGTTTGAAAGCACGTAAAAAATGCAAGTAGAAAAATAGGGACCACCTTTGGTGGGAAGGTAACAGCGTTGTGTGTGCCTTTCGTGTTTAGTCATGCCGGCCACATGACCATGGAGACGTCTTCAGACAGCGCTGACTCCTCGGCTTTGAAACGGAGATGAGCACTGCCCCCTAGAGTCGGGAACAACTAGCACATATGTGTGAGAGGAACCTTTACCTTATCTGCAGTTAATTGCAGTTTTTCCATTAGGCCAGAAGAGGGCAGATATTTTGAATGCTTCCTCTGTTCAGAATCATGTATGAAAAGCTGGCTTTTTTCTGAATTTGAACAGAAGAGGGGCTCTAAGCAGCCTAGAAGCCTGGTCCTTAAGATGTGTGAGCTAGGTATGATGATTAGGAGAAAATCCTTTGTGTATTCTGGGGCAGACAGCAGAGATTGTTATCACAGGTTGGGCTGCATCCATGGCGATCATACCTTTTGTTATGGCTGGGCAATCAGTATATTATATGAAGTATTCCAAAATGTTAACTAGGCTGGAACGTTTTAATAAAAATAACAGAAATGCCACATGTTTAGGCAAATGGCCTTTCCCCACTGATGATTAAAGTGCTCCTTTTCCTACACCCTATTCTTTCATAATTAAAATGGAGCAAAATTAGTAACTCAGAATAGGAGTTAGAATACCCTCTCTACTAAGATGCTCCTTTCCTTCTTTTCATTCTTTATATAAGTCTTAACTCTTTGAGGTAGTCCAGACAAGTACAACCAAGAGCACTATTTTTACTGTAAGGTTACATTAACAGAAACCTGTACTGAAAGTATTTCTTCCTTCCTTTCCTTTTACTCTCCCAAAACATATGGACTATGGAGGATCCTTTCTGAAATGTTTCCCATGCTGCCCTGTTAAAGCTATTACTGGTTGAGCACTCTTATTTATTTATTTATTTATTTATTTATTTATTTATTTATTTATTTATTTATTTATTTATTATTTGATTTATATGCCGCCCTTCTCCGGAGACTCAGGGCGGCTTGCAGTGCATTAAGCAGTAGCCTTCATACTTTTGTATATACCTGCTTAGTAGGGCTTTCAGCCCCCCCAAGTGGTGTTCTTTTTTATACAAAGTCAGCTTATTGCCCCCACAATCCAGGTCCTCATTTTACCTACCTCGAAAGGATGGAAGGCTGCGTCAACCTTGAGCCTGGTGAGATTTGAACTTGCAGTAATTGCAGGCAGCTGGCAACTAAGTGCTACTTTAACAGCACTTAGTCCCCTGTGCCACCAGGCTCTTGTGTTATTATGCAAGTCTGATAGATCCCCAGTATAGTCTTACTATCACAAAGGTGCTTTTTCAAGAGGAAACTGGACTTTCTTGTTTTTCTTTGAAGACGTTGTTGCTTCTCATTCAAGAAGTTTCTTCAGCTCTCACTGGATGGTAGGGAATGGAAGGATTTGTATTTCTTGCAGACAGCTGGTCATTTGCATTCTTGTAGAGAGCCATTGAGGCCACTTGGTGGTCTATCTGTGTCCTCAGGGTCAGTTGAGTAGTGCAAATCAGTGTGGAGGCTTCTTGGAACTGCTGAAAGGACTATGTTGTAGACAGGGTAGATTTGGTTGTATCCCTCCCCCTCTGTTGAGAGAGGGCTGTTCAGGTTTGAGACAGATGGCCTTCTTGACCCCTCTTTCAAACCAGCGGTCTCTGTCCAAAATGTGGACTTTGCTGTCTTCAAAAGAGCGGCCTTTGTCTTTCAAATGCACACGGGCTGCTGAATTTTGTCCTGATGGGTTTGTTTTTCTATATTCAAAGTAAAACAAGAAAGTCCAGTTGCTTCTTGAAAAAGCATCTTTGGGACAACCATGACCTGGACGACTGAGAATCTCTATAGACACTTACAGCCTTACTGCTTTCAGCTTATAGAAAGGCAAGGGCAGAATGGCCATAGACAAGGTTGAACAAGAACTAAATTGGGAGGCAGGTATGCCTGAATCAAGCAGAAATGAAAAGTAAGCACCATACTGATTGACACTGCATTTTTATATTTACCAGCAGAGCTATTATTTCTAGACTGTCAGACTCACCGTAGCTTGCCAAATTTCTTATCAGCACCTACTGCGCATGTACTGCATTCCTTTGACCTTCTTCTAGAAACTTTCCTTTGTTCTCCAGCCAGCTAAGGTCAGGCTGGGGATTCTTTGCCAACATGTAATCTAATTTAGATAGTGAGATGACTTTATTTTCTTAAAATAAATATGAGTTTAATTGGAAGATGTATTCCGGTTTTATTGATCAAAGTATACACAAGGAGAACATCACGATCCAACTCAAAATGAGGGCAATTACCCCACGCAAGGTAATGGGGCTGATTGCCGCTCTGACACTGATCCTGCCTACTAGTGATCACCTGACCTACATTCCAACCTAGCGGGTGTTAAATAAACTTGTACGCAACTTATGGCTGTTATTGGAGGGTGTGAACTTAAGAGGGAAAATGCTACTATTGCTACAGCTAAGATTATTGTTTCACACACAGGCTGAAGTGTCAGGGTGACACAGCAGAAAAAGGTTTACCAGCTCACGGTTATATTATGGTTATGTAAAAGTGGAAAAAAGCTCTAAAATATGTTCAGTTCTCATTCCCCTCCTTCCAAATTCAGTTACCATTTTGTCAGCCATTAAGTATGTCCAAGAATATTTGAGACTCACCTTTCCACACCCCACAGAAAATTTTTTAATAATAATAAAAAAAGACTTCATTCCTTTTGGTTTTCTGGTATCTCCTTTTGGCATTTGGGTCGTGTTTTTTGGGGGTTGCAAGGAACAGCAGTTGTCTTTACATTTGAAATTAGTGGATGCCAAGCTATCCAAATCATCACTTTGCTTTGGAGAAGAAGAGATTTTCCAAAGACTCCTTTAGTAGAGCTTTCTGACATATATTCCATGGTGATACATCTCTGCCCACCCCCTGTGATCCATAAAAGGAGATGTGGGTGAAGGAACATTTTGCATCTGCCCACGCACAAATGCCTGTGCTCATGGGTAAATAGCGTGTGGGTGACTCTCACAAAGCCTTTCACAGCATCATGTCAAAGTAGTGTGCCAGCGAACACTCCTTCCCCACTTCCCAAATTAATATGGGATGAAGTTCTGTGTTGCAGAAATTCTCCCCAATTGAATGGGGCTGCTTTTATTCCTCCTCTGCTAACTGCTTCCTTCTCTAGATTCAGAGCAATCTGGATGAAATTTTTGTATAGATTATACTGGATCCAGATTTGATCCATAATTTCTGCCTTATGTTATATGAAGGTCTCAGGGGAGACCTGTAAATGAACTCAGGGTGGGGACAGGCGAGAGAGAATTCTCTTGCCATGCCAAAAACTGTCCCTTTTAAATCATGGCAAAACATAGTGCTTGGAAGGGAATCCAATACGAGAGAAACAGGTCAATGATTTACATTTATACATTCTAATGAGCTCAAGTAAGCATATGTGATTATCTTATTTGCCCCATTTTAATTTCCCGACAAACCAGTAGAATAGGATAGCCATTGAAGTGACTAAGATTCTGGAGGAAGGGAAGGAAGGATTGAAATATAATGCATACTAAATAAAATGGCTTGCCTCTGAGATTTCAGAAATTATTTAATTATCAGGCATTCTGGGAAACTAGGTAATGTAACCTAAATTTCATATTCATATCAGATAAGATGAGGTGGCATAGTGGTTAGAGTGCTGTACTGCAGCTACTTCAGCTGACTGCTAGTTCAGCAGATCAAATCTCACCGGCTCAAGGTTGACTCAGCCTTCCATCCTTCCGAGGTCAGTAGAATGAGGACCCAGATTGTTGGGGGCAATATGCTATTTAGTATACTGTTGATTGTTGTAAGCTACCCAGAGTCCTTGGAGAGTGGGCGGCATAGAAATATGATTAATAAATATATGATTAATAATATACAACCCCTCAAAACAGTGTGTTTGGATATGTATCTTTTTAAGCATCTCTGTGTATCTATCTATCTATCTATCTATCTATCTATCTATCTATCTATCTATCTATCTATCTATCTATCTATCTATCTATCAACTTCCAGTTTCATTCAAACTACAAGGTGATAGTCAGCAAGTTTAATTATATCTGGAAGTCCATTATGTACCACTGTAGCTTATACAGTTATTACATGGCATAACTACTAACTATAACTACTTATGATTCTATATTCTGGACAAATTGAAGCTTTTGGATTGTCTTCAAGGACAGCCCCATGCAGAATGCATTGCAGTAATCCAATAAGCAGATATTTAAGATGTAAGTGACCATGAATATGTCCTGCAGTCCAGGAACAATTGACACCAAAACAAAGGTGTGCAAAGGCCCTCCAGCCATAGCTACCACCTGCTTTTCAAGCAGGAGCTGTGAATCCAGGAAGATTCCCCGATTGCCCACTGAATCCAAGCAAGACAGGGCAACCTCATCCATATTCAAGGATTAAATCTCTCCAGTTTGAGGATATATAAGACCCCAAACCCACAGTCACTGGGAAGGGTTGAGCTAAAACCTGTTCTTCCCCACTCAGACACAGCTGTAGACACTGGAATAGATAGTTTCACTTGGATGGCCCAGGAGCAGAAATATACAACTCACAACATATTGATGATACTATACCCCATGCCAATGGATGACCTTCCCCACCCTATGTAGGTGTTAAAAAGAAGAGAATTGGCAGTCCAACCTGTCAATTAAAAAAAAAAGTTCTTAAAATCCTTGCTACTTCCCGCTCTCAGACTCACACAAATTGCATGAATTATGAGCCTTTCCCCACCTGGGATAAGGGGTTTTGAATGTCAGCTGACAAGCCATGCCCTTTTCACTAACACTGTAGAAACACTGTTATGGTTGATCCTGCCCACGTTCAAATGGATTTTGGGAGGGTATGTGTCTCTCATGGAACCCAATCAAGTTTTCACAGAATCCTAAACAGTGTGAAGAACTCTGGCCTAAAGGATGAGATACCTCCCCACATCCTCAATAGTTACAATCTTGTGTCAAAGCCTCTTCTCCTCTTAGCGCCTCATTTATTTTTAAATTGTGGTTTACAAGGTAGTCTAATGCATCTGCACCTTATGCCTTCCCCCACAAGCCTTCTCCTTTTGAAAGCAAGGGAGGCAGGCCTGCTGCCCACCTCTCTGCTAGAAGCTGTGTAAGCCAAACAACACAGTAGTTTCTTCCCACAAGGTATGAGTCACTGCCTGAAGGGTGGTTAATATATGGCTTGGGAGAAGAGCAAAACTGTTCCAGCCAGGAAAATGTCTTGCAATTTTTTTTCCTTTTGGCATTTTTAAAATTGTTTTTAAGATGCATAGGCATTAGTTGTGCTATAGTTACACGCTGCTCCAGGGCTAACACCATATAGTGTACAGTCAATGATGTTGGAAGAAATATCCATCTGGTTCAGTTCCAAGTTGTGGGAAAGACACTGGAAACATGGAGGCTGATTGGAAAGATGGTTTAATGATGAAGCAGAACCACATGGGTGGTTCTGGGCAGCTGACCACATAGAGTTGAGAGTGGGGTGGTGGTGGTTATACCTTCTCTTGGGTTTTGGATTTGAGCTTCCTATTCCTGTGCAAGAACATGTATTCTATTGGCTGTTATCAGACTCTCATGGAGCCATGTAGGGGTCATAGCTGGCTCTATAGGCAAAGTACAAATCCTAGGTGTTTGTCTGAGCTAAGTTTGGTTGAACTTTGGACTTTGGACTGCTCTGAGGGTGTCAGGCAATTCTATTATGGCTCAATGGCTTTGCCCTGTGTTAGATCTTGCGTGAAGGCTAATCCTACCATTCTGCCTTTGTTTCAAAATATCCTGTCTTGAATGGATTGCCTTTCTAAAAGGTGGCCTCCTCTGTTTGGTTTCTGGATAGGCTGGCCCAATCTTTCTTAATGGGCACAAAATATCTGCTGGGGCTATTAAGAAAAGGTGAGAGTTGCTTTCTGCCTCTAAAAAGCATGTTTCCCCATTTCTCCTCTTGAGAAATATAACATTCTGCCTTTTTTAATATTCCTCAAAATATTGCATTCTTCTAGGGGGTGTGTGGCTTCCCACAATGAGGCTGCCCTTTGTTCTCCAAAGCAGGATAAAAGAAATGTGAATTAACTGAATGATGAGTGCCTATACAGAATCCATGACACTTTATAACATCGCTCATAATGGCACTCATTGCCAACTTCTTCACAATAGCCATACATGAAAACTTTCTTCAACACAGTTATGGCACAAACAACAAGAAAACATTTCTTGGTGTATTCTATGTGTTACCTCTCAGACAAATTGACTGCCAAGAAGATTCCATGGAAATATTTCTTCCTTTGATCCAAGGTCTTTGATGTAGATCCTACACAGGGGAGAAAATCATACTGCAGCGTAGAGTCCACATAAGTTTAATGAAAGCTTGCTAATGGCTATAGAACAGCACTGGAGAAGGTAAAACTGAAATGAACGAGTTAGAGGCAATGTACAACTGCATGCACAGCCATATTGTTTGTAGAATAGGAACAAGAATTTTGCAATGGAGAAACCACATGGTTACTAGAATACTGTAGAATGATGCCATAGGAAGCAGTATTATCAACAGGGGGGGATATTATTTGGAAAAATCTTCAGTGTTCCCCTCAAAAAGCATGACACGATCCAAGTGGCTTCCTTAATCCCCAGGAAGTTCTGTTTAATTGACTTGGTTTGAAGGAAACAATACCAGGTATTTAACAGTTCATTATTGTTGCCAACCTATGCTATGGGTTGGTTATTTTGCATTTTATAATTAAATCAGTTGCTTGGTAACACTGAGAAAGTTATTCTAATATATTCTGTGTGGTGACTATTATCTTAACATTAAGTCAAGCATTTGGAGATGGGAAGGAGCATCACTGCTAGAATTATATATGTAAAAGTAGGGGTCTTAATGAAATTCACAAGCCTTCTATATCCCCTCAGTTTGAATCAAATCTTGACTTCATTTGTAGCCTTCTAAACCAATGACTAAAGGGGGTCCAAGGTTCAGGGATTAAACCATGTCCCTATAATCTGAGCACCAAGTATCCTCCCATCAAACAGAATGAGAAAAAAACAATCATTTGTTAAATGTACATAATTCTTATCTAATTATTCTGATAATAGCTCTGCAGAGTACAAGAAATTGAGAAATCTTGGTCAGAGAAAGCTTCTTTCTGACCTTGTTTGGTCCTGAAATTGCTTCCTTTTTAGATATATTTTTATTCCTTACATATGAATATATTGAATACAGTATAATTGTCCTGGCATTTCACTTACCATAAAACAAAAGTAAAAAACAGAATAACATATATACTATTTTAAACCATGCTAGTGTTGTGCAATAGTTTCTGACCATCATATTCTAGTATGTCAACTAATCTATCATTCTAATACTTACATTCCTATATCAATATTAAAAATAATATCTCTTTCCATGTCCACCTAATCTGATTCTTTTGCATTCCAACTTCTACCTCGTGTTTCTAACCATTGATAGAATCTACTCCATGTTGAATAGTATTCTGTATCTCCTTTATCTTTTATTTTTAGCGTTAGTCTGTCCATCTCCGCAGTCTAGTATCTTCTTTATCATCCTCTAAAGGGGTGTTTTTGTTCTTCCACTGCTGTGCATATACAATTCTTGCTGCGGTCAAGATATGTAATATTAGATATATTGTCCCTTTGTCATAGCCATCTGATGTAATGCCTAATAAAAACAATTCTGGCTTCAGTAAAAATCTATATGTTATCTGATCATTTTTTCTAACCACATATGGATTTGTGTCCAAAATTTCCTTGCCTTTATGCAAGTCCACCACACGTGGTAATATGTGCCATATGTAATTTGTTTACATTTCCAACAGTTTGGGGACATATTGTTAAACATTTTAGCCAATCTTGCCAGGGGCAGATGCTTCCTGTTCCATGTATCAGCAATCATGCAATTGAATATTTTTAAATTGTCCCTTAATATTCCTGTTCAATTTTTTGCCTCCAAATGATAAGAAATTGAGCCAGTCTGGTCTAGTGGCTAAGGCACCCGGATAGAAACCAGGAGACAGTGAGTTCTAGTTCTGCTTTAGGCATGAAAGCTGGTTGGGTGATTTTGAGCCAGTCATACTCTTTTAGCCCATGATGTCAGGCTTCGGTGATAAACTGGTCAGTCAATTCCTGTCACAATCATATGGATCAACATTAGGTTGGTCTGGGGGAAAAAAAGGAAACTGCATTTCCAGGAAAACACCAGGAAGAAAGAAAAAATAGGGATTTTTATTGTTATTATTAGTGATAGTAGTTGTAGTAATAATAATTGAAGTAGTAGTAGTATTTTTATAATTGTGATATAGAAATTCATACAGGAAGCCAGTAATTAAAGTCCTGCTTTCCAGACAAATGAGAATGGAGCAGTTATGGCTAATGAAAATATAATACCTTGCCACAATGGTGAAATCCATTTTTTTTTACCACCAATTCTGTGGGCGTGGTGTGGCTTGGTGGGCATGGCTTGGTGGGCATGGCAGGAGAAGGATTCTGCAAAATCTCCATTCCCACCCCACTCCAGGGAAAGGATACTGCAAAATCCCCATTCCCTTCTCACTCCTGGGGGAAGGATATTGCAAAATCTCCATTCCCATCCCACTCTGGGGCCAGCCAGAGGTGGTATTTGCCAGTTCTCCGAACTGCTCAAAATTTCCGCTACTGGTTTTCCAGAATCTGTCAGAACCTGCTGGATTTCACCCCTGCCTTGCTATCACTGAACAGGAAATATTTAATATAATAAAATATAAGATATAAATAAGATATTTAATTTTTCAGACACATTCAATGTAAATTGCAGGAAATCTTTGGTAAAGGTGGTTTTTGCCATATAGCTTTATATCTTGTATGTAACCACCCTATTTAATCCACTTCAAATAATGAATGCCTTAGCCACAGTTATTAAGGAAGCAACATTATTTAGCCCATATGTTAAGTGAAGATTTACTTACTTACTTTGCATATACAGGTAGTTCTTGAGGTACGGCCACAATTGAGCCCAAAATTTATGTTGCTAAGTGACACATTGGTTAAGTGAGTTTGTCCCGTTTTACAACTTTTCTTGCCATAGTTGTTAAGTGAACCATTGCATTTGTTGTTAGTAACATGGTTGTTAAGTGAATGTGGACTTCCCATTGATTTTGCTTGTCAGAAGGTCGCAAAAGCTGGTCACGTGACCCAGGGACACTGCAGCCATCATAAATAGGAACCAGTTGCCAGCATCTGAATTTTGATCATGTGACATGATTGGGGTGCTGCAACAGTCATAAGTGTGAAAGACAGTCATAGGTCACTTTTTTCAGTGCCATTGGAACACTGAACGGTCACTAAATGAATTGCTGTATGTCAGGGAGTACCTGTAAACCACTCCAATATAGTTGAATTTTTATCAGGATAAATACCAGAAACAGCAATTAAATTAATAGACACACACACGCACACATGCACACATGTAGACACACACACACACACACACACACAGTGCCCCAGGCACTATAACAACAGTTCACAGATAAATTTCTAACTACAATCATAAAATTATATCAGGGGTGAAATGCTCCCGGTTTGGACCGATCGCCTGATCCGGTAGCAATGGAGGTGGGTGGTTCGGAGAACCGGTAGCAAAAATCCCTCCCTGCCCCGCCCATGCCCAGCTGAGCCACACAATCATCAGAGGCTTTTTTTTAACTTTTAAAAGCATTTTTTCTACAACCTCTTCAACCGAAAAAATGCTTTTAAAAGTAAAAAAAGCCTCTGATGATTGTGTGGCTCAGCTGGGATCCTCAAAGGCTTTTAAAAGAAAAAAACCCTTTTTTTCTTTTAAAAGCCTCTGACGATCCAAGCTGAGTTACCTGATCGTCAGAGGCATTTAAAAGAAAAAAAAAGTCTCTGCTGATCAGGCAACTCAGCTGGGATCGTCAGAGCCTTTTGAAAGCAACCTCTTCACCGAAGAGGTTGTAGAAAAAATGGTTTTAAAAGTTAAAAAAAAAAAATTGGCCATGCCCATCCAGTCACATTATTTCCCTCCACCAAGCCATGACCACAGAACCAGTAGTAACAAATTTTAGATTTCACCACTGAATTATATCCTCCAAAACGATCAGTACTGCTCCTTCTCTCTTTAACTGTCAGCTATCCAATGACAGAGCTAGCCCTGATTCTGTTCTGAGCACCTGAAAGGATCACCTTTTTTGATTTCTGGGATTCCAGCCAGCATTGCCCACACTCTAGAAATGTCACTTTATTATTACTATTATTTTTAAAAAACTGAGATTTTCCTCCCCAAAGATCTGAATGCTGCAGCATTTTCTCACTCATTGCCCTTAACCGAGTTATTCGCAAGCTCTTATTTAAGTGTTCTGTTTGGCTGCCAGTTTGAGGGAGGAGAGTCCCAGTAAAATTATTAAATAGAGCTATGGGTTTGGTGTTTTTTATCCATGAGCCCACATTTGATCTTTTCCAACAAGATGTTTCAAGGCCCACGGCCATCTGTCTACCAATTTGCTTAGAAGTGACGATGCTATTGCTGTTAATTTTTCTTTCTTCTCCTTCTCTTCTCCGTCCTCCCCAATCCACATTAATTGAGAAGACAGGAAGTAATCTGCATCGTGTTGACATCCCATTAAACCTTGCTTCATATTTGTGTATTATACTGGCAAAACATAGTGCAAGGCAGTGTTTCTCAATCTTGGCAGCTTTAAGATGCGTGGACTTCCACACCCACATTTCTGGGAATTAAAGTCTAAGGTAAAAGGTAAAGGTTCCCCTCGCACATATGTGCTAGTTGTTCCTGACTCTAGGGGGTGGTGCTCATCTCCGTTTCAAAGCCAAAGAGCCGGCGCTGTCCGAAGATGTCTCCATGGCTAAAAGCCAAAGGTGCACAGAACACTGTTACCTTCCCACCAAAGGTGGTGCCTATTTTTTCTACTTGCATTTTTTACATGCTTTCAAGCTGCTAGGTTGGCAGAAGCTGGGACAAGTAACGGGAGCTCATCCCGTTACCCGGCACTATGGATTCGAACCACTGAACTGCCGACCTTTTGATCGACAAGCTCAGCGTATGCATCTCTAAATTGCCAAGATGAAGAAACATTGATATAAGGGAAGTGTCCTTTAAAACGCTATGAACAAATTCAGGGCTCCAGGATTACTGTAAGTTGGCATTTAGGAATCCTTAGAAAACTTCTCTCATTCAGAATCTCTCCCAGGTTTGGGGTCCTAAATGGACTGGATTTCTTTCCAGTAAAACAGTGCTGAACTAGTAAACAGTTTTTCTTCTGTTTCTAATGAATGGATTTTGTTCAGATTGTGTCTCTGAGTGCTTTTCCTTCAGGGCGTTTGTGCCCCATCAAACGGAAATCGGGAGAGTTGAATCTGATTTGTCCAGCAGTTAAAGCTGTCATCGAGTTGCCTAAGAAGAAGCATTCCTGCTATATCTATGCGAGGGATTGGTTTTATAACAACGGTTTCTTGCCAGGGATTGGGACTATTTGAAGATGTGCTGCAAATAGCTACAGATCTCTAACCAAGGATTCTCAGTATTCTCCATAAAGGATGTTGATGCTTCCCTTCCAGATTCATCCCAATAGGTAGCGAGACATATATTTCCTAACCAAATTGTCTGTTTCCAAACAACCAACTCTCCTCCTTCTATTAATAAACTAGTAATTAAAGCTGCAGGACATAAGGCGCTGGGAGAGAAGGCGCAAGGAATTCATTGGCGCACAGCACACTTAATCTGGTTAATGAATTTATCCATTTTCTGGGGTTGCACAATGCCTTGAATCAGAAGCAAGCAAGCTGGGTTTTCACAACATGCTCTGCCACAAAGATCCAATCAATGTTAGCATATTGTGTGAATGTTGACATGAAATCTTAAGTGGTCTGGTGAAGTGTTTTGCACAAACAAGGCAAAGCGATTGGTGATGAAGAACATTTGCTCAAATGTATACATTTCAGATATATATAGTATATGTATATGTGTGTTTCTGAAAATTAAGGAACGATAGAAGTAAAACTATTGACGTTGGAACAATCTGTTTGTAAGCAAAAACATCCAAATTATCCAAATTT
Source organism: Masticophis lateralis (assembly GCA_030761175.1). Classification (NCBI taxonomy): domain Eukaryota; kingdom Metazoa; phylum Chordata; class Lepidosauria; order Squamata; family Colubridae; genus Masticophis; species Masticophis lateralis. The sequence goes on from JAUDYJ010000001.1 coordinate 328,846,821, forward strand.
CCATTGGCTAAGATCAATATTGGCTTCACTTTGTTGAGCTTGTTATATGAATTCATCCAAGCTATGTTTATTAAGCCTTGGCTTAGTGTAATATATGAACCCACTTTATTTTCTACTGCTCAACCATCTTTAGGAAGACATTCAACAACAAAGTCTACACCAGCTGGGAAGCGAGGAGCCCCTCCCCATTGTAGAGTGATTTATTTTAAAAGGGGGCAATTAAATTCAGTTTCTTCTTAAATTATTTTGTTTTAGAGCCTCTGATCTCCTATTGTTCAGTGGTCATGTAAAAAAATTAAGCTTAGTTGTTGAAGAAACTGTGCCCCCCTACTCGCATTATGGTTGGATATGACTTCAAAAGTTCTCCACCTACAAATTCCAACAAGTTATTTCCCACCCACATGTAGTATATAACTGAGTCTGGAATATTCTCTCTCTCTCCCTTTCTCTCCCTCTCTCCCCCCTCTCTCTTTCAGAGGGAGGGAGGGAGGAAGAGAGAGAGAGAGAGAGAGACTCAGTTATACCCAATATAATTCTCTCTCTCTCTCTCTCTCTCCTCTCTCTTTCAGAGAGAGGGAGGGAGGGAGGGAGGGAGAGAGAGAGAGAAAGAATTTCAGACTGTTATACCCAATGTAATTCTCTCTCTCTCTCCCTCCCCCCTCTCTCCTTCAGATGGAGGGAGGGAGGGAGAGAGAGGGGGGGGAGAGAGAGAGAATTCCAGACTCAGTTATACCCAATATAATTCTCTCTCTCTCTCTCTTTCAGAGGGAGGGAGGGAGGGAGAGACATTGTCTGGCCAATGGAACCCTGAGGAGGCCCTCTCTGTGCAAGTGTACTGGCCAGTGGGAGGCTATTGGTGGCAGAAGGCGGTCTCGCAAATACCCCCCCCCCTAAGCCATGGAGCGCTTTAAAGGTGGTCACCAACACCTTGAAGCGCACCCGGAAGACCACCAGGAGCCAGTGCATTTTGCGCAGGAGGTGTGTCCAATGGGAGTGCCCCGTCGCTCCCATAATCCCCCGCGCGGCCGCATTCTGGACCAGTTGGAGCCTCTGGGTGCACCCCAAGGGGAGCACCATGTAGAGACCATTGCAGTAGTCCAGGCGGGAAGTCACGAGAGCATGAGTGACCGTGCGTAGGGAGTCCCAATCCAGAAAGGGACGCAACTGGCGTATCAGGCGAACCTGATAAAAAGCCGCACTGGCCACAGCCGTCATGTGCTCTTCTAAAGACAGCCATGCATCCAGGAGGGTGCCCAAGTTGCGAACCCTCTTTGTGGGGGCCAATGTCTCACCCCCACTAGCCAGCGATGGCACCAGCTGGCTATATCGGTACACCAGAAGCCACAGCAACTCGGTCTTGGAGGGGTTGAGTCGGAGCCTGTTTCTCCCCATCCAGACCCTCACGGCCTCTAGGCACCGGGACATCACTTCAAGGGCATTGTTGGGGTGGCCTGGAGTGGAGATGTACAGCTGGGTGTCATTAGCGTACTGTTGGAACACCACCCCGAAGCCACGGATGATCTCACCCAGCGGCTTTACATAAACGTTGAACAGAAGGGGTGAGAGGACCGACCCCTGCGGCACCCCACAAACAAGGTGCCTCGGAGTCGACCGCTGCCCCCCTGTCAACACAGATTGCGACCGGTCAGAGAGATAGGAGGAGAACCACCGTAAAACAGTGCTCCCCACCCCCAACCCCTCCAACCTGTGCAACATGATACCATGGTCGATGGTATCAAAAGCCACTGAGAGATCTAATAGAACCAGGATAGAGGAGCACCCCCTATCCCGTGCCCTCCAGAGATCATCCACCAATGCAACCAATGCCAGACCTTCCCGAATCTGAGCGATTTTGTCATACAGATACTGCACAGTCCTCAGCTCGGCCCTGCAAGGGGTCATCCCACACTCCCAATTGAAGGAGGGAGCAGGTCATCCTAAACAGGGCAGCTGGGCGATTATCTGATGACGCGATAAGAGTGGAAAAATAAGTAAACTTTGCCACTTTTATCGCCACTAGGTAGGTCTTAATATGAGACCTCACCAGTGTTCGGTCAGATTCGGAATGGCTGATCCTCCAACCGTTCTCCAGGCGTCTTTTCCAGCACTTCATCTCCCTCAGCTCCTCAGTAAACCAAGGAGCCAGGTGAGTTCTACACCGGGTAAGAGGCCGCAAAGGCACGACGCGGTCCAAAGCCTCAGCGGCCGCACTATCCCAGGCAGCCACCAGGTCTTCAGCCGAGTCATGAGCCAGAGTCTCAGGAAATGGCCCAAGCTCCATCTGGAACCTATCTGGTTCCATCAGGCACCTGGGGCAGAAACACCTAGTCGGCTCCACCTCCCTGCGGTGGGGTGTAGCGGTTAGAAAGTCCAATCGAAGGAGAGAGTGGTTCTATCATGACAAGGATTCGATGACTATATCCCCTATATCAAGGCCACTCAACCACTGACCAGAGACAAAAGTCCAGGGTGTGTCCGCCTGTGTGAGTAAGGCCGTGAATTAACTGAGTCAGGTCCATGGCCATCATGGAAGCCATGAACTCCCGAGCCACCTCAGACGTTTCATTGATGGATGGCAGATTGAAATCCCCCAAGACCAAAAGTCTGGGGGTATCAACCGCCACCCCAGCTATCACGTTGAGCAGCTCAGGCAGGGTGGTTGCCATGTGGCAGGGAGCCAGGTACATGAGCAATAAACCCATCTGAACTCCGCGACCCCACTTCACAAGGAGGGACTCACACCCGGCTATCTGTGGTACAGTGGACTCCCTCGGATCAAGACCCTCTTTTATAATAACCGCCACCTCCCCGCCCCTGCCCAGAGCTCTCGGCTAATGGAATGCACGGAAGCCTGGTGGGCATATATCCACGAGGGGAACTCCCCCCTCCTGGCCCAACCACGTTTCCGTAATACCTGCCAGATAAAGTGGACAGGCTGCAAAGAGATCACTGGAATATTTTTGCAGTAGCTATGGATTACCATAGAAAGATCAAGATCTATGAAACTGCTTTCTCCCAGTAACATCTGCCTGCCCAATACATTTAAAGTGGATGGACTCTTTCCAGGATCTTTTTTCTCAGAGACTACTAGCTGCAGGGATCTCAGAAGTATGCATTTTCAGTTGTTTTTCACCCATTGGATTGTTAGATTATTATTGTTTATATTGTTTACATTTTTGGTCTTAATTTTAAATATAAATATGGGAATTCTGCATTACTCCAAATCAGCTTTAATTGGAGCAGCTTGCAAGTTTTGTAAAATGAATAAAAAGATAAGACGACATGACACGAGATGACAGAAAATGAGAAAAAATAAAATGGCAGGCATTTTCTTCATACAGCAGCTATGATTTTGACCAGATTTGATAGCACCTAACTAATTAACTGATTACATCATCCATTATTTGTAATACTATTCAGAGTCTTTACTACTTCCCTATCATTTTTCATAACATACACATCTTGTTTTTGAGGGCAAGACTGGAATATATTAACACCATTTTTCTTATTTGCTTATTTCAAGCAAACTAACTATGAACCATTTTCTGGTCACTGCCTTCTCTAAGCTCTGGCAGAAATCCTTCTCCAGCCTTGATACTGGAGATTCCTCATAAACCAATGAAGGAGAGCCTTCTACTCCTTACAAACCAGGAACTCTAATATTCAGTGCCCGTTGTAACTTTCAACAGTCGCTGAGTGAATAGTTGTAGGTGAAGTAGTCAACTGCTAATTGTCCCAGAGGTGCTTTTTCAAGAGGCAGCAGGATTTTCTGGTTTTTCTTTGAAGACGTCCAGTTGCTTCTTGAAAAAGCACCTTTGGGACAACCATGACCTGGATGACTGAGAATCTCCATAGACATTCAACTGCTAATTGTTTCAATTAGAGCACTGCTAATTGCTTCATAAGAGGATGGCTTCCTGTTTCATTTTGGAGCAGCCTTCAATTCAAACGAGTCTTGTTTGGATTGCACAAGGATGAACGTGAGTGCATTTATTTTATACAAATTTCCAGTCAAACCAATGGAATACATTATTTAGAATGTAGAGCCTTTTGATGTGACCCAAACAACTAATTCCAATGCTAGGGTTCCAACCCACCCTTTCCCCTTAACTCTAACTGGAAGGCCAATTCATTCTCACAGCTGTTATTTCCTTTAGGAACATGAACGAGACCTGTACTAAGCAGGATGTTTGTTCTCTCTTTGAGACTAAAACCAAGTCCTTGGACAGGTATAATATAGGAAGAATGATTAAATATGATGGTGCATGATGGAGCAGAATGATCCACTTCCTCAACCAGCTGACTGACACTTTTAGTTCTGCCTTTTCCAATGACCCAGAAGGTAGTTCTTCAGACATATGGGAAATGCTAAGATACTTTTTGTACCTAAAAGAGGACTTCTTTTGTGATCTTTTGAATAAGCCATAGACAACTGACCTGGGCTATCAACTGAGAGGGTAAAATATCTATCTATCTATCTATCTATCTATCTATCTATCTATCTATCTATCTATCTATCATCTTATCAACTATCATTTATCTATCTATTATCTATCAATATCATCTATCTATCAACTATCAACTATCAATTATCATCTATCTATCTATCTCTATCTATCAACTATCATCTATCTATCATCTACAGTATCTATCTATCTATCATTTATCAACTATCAACTATCATTTATCTATCTATCTCTCATCTCTCATCTCTCATCTATCTGTCATCTACAGTATCTATCTATCTATCTATCTATCTATCTATCTATCTATCTATCTATCTATCTATCTATCTACCTACCTACCTACCTACCTACCTACCTACCTATCTATCTATCTATCATCTCTTTCTATCTATCATCTATCTCTATCTTGTGTTGAGTAACCTGAGGGCAAAACAGAAAAGTATAAATAGGAACAATAAATGAACCAGCAGGAACATGATGGTTGGTTTCACACACATTTGAGACACAAACAAATTGTGTAAAAGGTTTAAATGTAAATCTTTTTTTGCAGAATTGATCATGCTGATGGGTCTATATGGGATTGATTGATTGGTTTAAACACATATGAATGCACATTTCACAAAAGCGACTCTGACTGGCGTAATTGAACCTATCTGGAGTAACCCAAGTTGGGGAAACCAGATCAAAATACATCCACACTCAGTTCATTGAGTCTAATTTGATATTCCTTGATATTTCTTAGGAAGGAGGACAGCCCTATCCCCATAAATAAATGCAAAAGCTCAACAAGGCATCCTTTTCCCCAGTGAAAACAGGGCTCCAGACCCATAAATAAATGCCAAGATACAGGGAGATGCGGCCCTCCCCCTCCTCTTCCATGCTTGTGTTCCTGCCACAAATCCATCCTGAGTTACATAGGCTCTGCTAAGGAACCAAAGCAGAGGAGCAGCTTTCCTCCTGCAGGCTTCGCCTTGGTAACTGACATGTTTTATCAGCAGCCCGAAGCTGGTCTCTGAAGCCTTTTGTGGTGCCTCTGCTGCCATGGCAACTGCAATAGATTCTGGTCACGGTGTCAGCCTCTCTAGGCCACCAAAACATAATCTAAATCAACATGTGCTTTGGCAGACGTGAGCTGAGATGAGAAAGGAATTCATGCGGATTCCCCCTTCCATAAGGCACAGAAGCAGTAGGTTTCATTGTTTTGTCTTCCCAAGGAATAGAAGTTCCAGATCAGCCTCCTTGAGAAGCAGCTATTTCCTTCTGTGATCTTCTTATAATTCTGATTTCTCCTCCCCCTCCCCCTCCTCCTCTCTTCACCAGTATGATCATGATCATCATCATTTTAGTAATCGTCTATCCACTGCAAGATGAAGGTCTCTTCCGCATGTTTCCAACCAATATGGTCCTGAGCTTTCTTTTGCCAATTGGGCCCACAATACTTGCTAATGTTGTTGATTCTGATTTATTTACAAATAATTACACGGACTGAGCCAGAGGAAAAAGGGCATCTTTGTCTGTTACATCTTCCCCAAAGCAGAAGACATTCTTTTGAAGAACCCTGATACAGGGATCTTCAAAGCTTCCTGAAAAAATATCTCTTTTGCAAATTATTTTGGCCATGGTACATTGTTCTTCTCTTCACTCTTTTCAAGGTAGATTTTGCATAATTCCAGCAGCTTTGGGACTAACTAGTGGCACTGACACCATGTTGGGGACAGATCAGGGGTGAAAATCCAGCAGGTTCTGACAGGTTCTGGAGAACCAGTAGTGGAAATTTTGAGTAGTTCGGAGAACTGACAAATGCCACCTCTGGCTGGCCCCGGAAGGGGTGGGAATGGAGATTTTGCAATATCTTTTCCCCTGGAGTGGGGAGGGAATGGGGATTTTGCAGTATCCTTCTCCTGGAGTGGGGTAGGAATGGAGATTCTGCAGTATCCTTCCCCTGCCATGCCCACCAAGCCACGCCCACCATGCCACACTATGCCCACCACGCCACACCCACAGACATGGTAGTAAAAAAAATTGGATTTCACCACTGGGACAGATCATCATGGAGGAGATCTATCTATGTTTAGTAAATCAAGCAATGTTAAATTTGACACTTATGGTTTACTATGCTGCACAAGCTGAACCCATTCTGATTTATGACATTCCATAAATCAAATATGACACAGAGTAGTGTAAAGCTGCCCAGACTCGCTTTGCATAATGAGATGGGAGGCTAGAAATGGGAGATCATTCCATCAGCTCCATCAGGCTAGAAATGGGGCTAGAAATGGGAGATCATGAGTTCTAATTCTAAAACTGGTTGTATGATCTTGGGCTAGTCATTCTCCCTCAACGCCAGGAAGGGGACAATGGTAGGCCATTTCTTGTCAAGGAAACAGTTAGGCCTTATCCAGGCAGTTGTCCAAAGTCAACACTGACTCAAAAACACCCTTCAAAAATGTGTGAAGATTAGCTCAAAAAGTCTGATGAGATCCTGGGATGTACAGAAATTTTTAAAAATAGTGCCTGCTGGTATGCAAATGTATTTGCAAGAGACAAGAGTATATATGGTAATATCCTGAATAATAATTTTTGTGGAGTCCTTGGTACTCTCTGATCTTGATTATTTGTTTGCAGTCATTTCATTACCCAACTAGGTAACATCATCAATGTTGGGCTCGTTACAGGGGTGGGTTCTAATTTTTTTCAATACCGGTTCTGTGGGCGTGGCTTATTTTGTGGGCATGGTTTGATGGTCATGTGACAATTCTTTAGGATTTAGCAGAGGCACTGGTCTACCAGGCTTTTAATTGCTTGCAGAGCTGTACTGGTCTACCCACTTATTTTTGGAGGCACCGGTCTACTCATCTGTTTTTGGAGGCACCGCTCTACCCATTTGTTTTTTCAGTGCACAGGTCTACCACCACACTGCCTTTTAACACTGATCAGCTGTAGGGCAGCTCTTGAAGCCCCGCGGCAAGAGTTTAAACAGTTTTTTTCCTTCTAGCCGATCAGCTGGGACTCAGGAGGCAGTGAATAGATTGGGGATGGGGCCAAATAAAAGGTAAAAATAACGTGGGGGAGGGGCAGGAGGGCCCAGCTCCTGAACGAACAGAATTGGTTCGGTGACATCATATCATCACCGCTACCAGCTCGGCCGAACCAGGAGGAACCCACCACTGGTTCATTATCAATCAGATAATAAAGTTTCTTCAAGCAAATGATCAAGCTCAGAGGATATCAAGGTCTCCACAGTTCAGTTACATATGAACAGCATATATTATCTTCTATTGGAACATTTATTTTTATTAAACACAACCTGTATAGAAAAAGCTATTCCAAATGCCTAATTATAAAGAATCTGGTTTTGTAACCTGCAGTTTGAAGGCCTTCAAACATCTTGCCTTCAGCTCCTCTGCTAATTAAATGTGGCATCTTAGAACACTGTTACAGAACCATGATTACAGATTTGAAGATGGATATATTCGATGACAGGATGCAGTGTGCCAGAATTTGCCATTTAAGGTAATACTTTTTTATTTTTAGCTAATTTGGTTGCTATGACAGCAATAAAATTTCAGCAGCAGGATAGGAGAGAAAATTAACTTTTTTTTCTGTTGCCTCCTACTCAGTGTATCCTAAAAACCCTACAGTGGAACAGATTGAACAAAATTAGATTGCAGACATCCTGAATATTCTCCACCAACAAACTAACATGCTGACCTACTTTTCCTTATCTAGTTCATTGAATACATTGTCCTCAGAGCTTTTGGCCCACTCAAGCCTTGATGGACATTTTTTTTAAAAAAAAAATCAGTATTGTCCATAGGTTTTTGTGATGAACACTGGATAATAAACAAATGATGACTCATGTTAGTTGAAAATCATAAGACTTGAAAGTTTATGATCCCAGTTGGAAGCATCAAATCAGGAAAATTGCTCTAAAGAAAATGGCAGCCATTTTGCACACATCCATACTTTCTTTACTTGGCTATGTTATTTCTTTAAATTACACAAACACTTTAAAATTTCCTTGACTAAAATTAGTGTTTCATATCCAGTTAACATGCTAATTGGAAGCAAATTTGGGGAGGATGAAGAGAAGACTGTCCTGGAAAGGATTTTCCCCCACAACCATTTTTATTCTTTTTGAATAGCTTTTAAATAGATTCTTTCAATGTTCTAAAAGGTACATTTGTGCTTTTGGGAGTTAATGATATGACTATAAAAATAAATTATGTCACGAAAATCATGGATTATCTTTGCTATCTGTAAGCAACTGCTGGGAAGAAGATCCAAATGCTAAATTGATTGGTAATTTTGCGTAAAATGGTATTAATCTCATTCATGTGTTGATATATCACTAGTGAAGCAGCTGAAAGCTAATGGATCCAGATTTATGTTTCGCAGGCCTCTGTAATGAACCTTTTAGGACTATAAAAAATTACTTGAAACATTTAGATTATTTTCCCAATTTTGAACAGCGTTATATCTAATCACATAGCATAGGTTTGGGGTACTGTATAGCTAGCTATACATGCTTCAAAGTCAATCATATATAACTAAGAAGAATTGTTGGAACAAACTAAAACCTTTCTACTCCTGTTTTTGTTTCCAAAAGTGACCAATAGATATCTCCAAGAAGCTCCCCCCAAAATATGAGAAATAGCTGTCTTTTTCTGTTTCCCCCCAGGAATTGATATGCAGAAGTAGACATGTTTTTATTCCTGGACAGGACTGATAGTGGAATTCATTCATATGATGAGACACTATGGCAGTGTCCTTTTTCAAATCCTAATTGCTATTCTAAACACAAGGCATGGATCTTACAACTATAAAAGATAGAAAGTACAATGCTGGAAAGACCATGTCTTTGATGACCTATGGTATTACAATTGCAGGCTCTAACTGCTGCGAATTTTGTTGGTCTAAATCCATTTTTCTGACTATCAAAGTGAGCAGATTCCAAGCATTATTCTTTAATTTCTGGAATCAATTTCTTATAGGGAGGCAAATCCAGGAGATGTCCTTTTCACTATCCCCTTGATGCTTTTCCTGGGTGTGCATGTTGTTATGTATGTAAATGGGCAATAAACTAATGGCTGAATGAATCACTGCTGTTTTTGACAGGTTCCTTGGAACTTAGTTACACAATCTGACCATTCTGTCTGGGTTAACTGGAACTATGTAATCTTACTACAAGTCCATTGCATGTCTTCTCACTGATGCACAGATTCTTTTCAAATTTACTTTGAAGTTGAAAAAGATATTTTGATGCCCACTTGCTCTAAGTTCAGCCACTAGTTTGCTCTTTGCTTCTGCCTCATTTTAGCATCTAGTTCCTAGATAGTCTCACAGCTCTTTGTTACTGTCTCCTGATTCCATCCCAGACTGCTCTTAACTGGTTTGTACTACCCCAACTAGAAAAATTAAGCCATCTGGATTGAGCAATGTTTCCTCTTATCCAATGATGACTTCGGAGAAAAGAGGGAGGGAGGGAGGAAGGGAAGAGAGGAGGAGGAAGAGGGAGAGTGTTGAAAACTTAATTGCTGGAATGAGATAAGCTACTTACTTAACATCATTAGGAAACCAGCAGGTCAGTTTTTAATTACTACTTGATTCAAATTAGGAATAATTAAAAAGGTGTCTGACAATTTGGAAGAAAGTGATAGGGCTCCTAAGATTAATGGGCTGTAGTGTCACAACTGACCTTTTACCTGTATCACAGTTTGAGCTGGGGAACTTCAGACCTTTCCTTTTTCATTTAGGAAAGAAGAAGGAGACGCTGCGATGGAGACTTCCTACACATTTAATAAATTAATGACAATGATTAAAGGGATTTTTTCTCTCTCTCTGATAGGATGATCCAATGAATGGAACTTGGGTAGATTCCAAACCTAACTGTACAAAACATGCATTCATAATTAGTAGAGCTAATCGTCTTAAAAGGTAATAGATGATTAACAACTGGTTTTAATAGCAAATTTGATGAATTTATAGCGAAGAACAGGAATCCAGTGGTTATTTGCTTACTGCATTCTTGCCAGTACTTAAGACCACACACACACATGCACACACACCTCTTTCTGTTATCCTTGTAACAAGCCTGTGAAATAAATTAGGCTGAGAGATAGTGACTTGCCCGAAATTGTTTAATGGACTCCATGGATGATTTGAGGCTGTAATCAGTGGTGAAATCCAATTTTTTAAATTACCGGTTCTGTGGCCATGGTGTGGCTTGGTGGGTGTGGTGTGGCTTGGTGGGCATGGCTTGGTGGGCATGGCAGGGGAACAATATTGTAAAATCTCCATTCCCACCCCTCTCTGGGGCCAGCCAGAGGTGATATTTGCCATTTTGAACTATTCAAAATCTCCGCTACTGATTCTCCGAACTGCTCGAAATTTCCGTTACCGGTTCTCCAGAACCTGTCAGAACCTGCTGGATTTCACCCCTGGCTGTAATAGTAAAGGCATTTTCATTGCCTGGGGCAGTTCACTTCTAATGATCAGATGCTGGGGGGAAAACAAGTCATTTCTGTTGCACTTTGCTTATCTGTTTGGCTGGATGAAGAACCTAATTCTGGACCCTTGGAAGTAAAAAAAAAACAATTTCGGTGATTTTATAATGAACTAATCCAACTTTATAGAGAATGTTTGGACAAGAAATACTTTGGGCACAATGCTCTTACTGCCGAATTGGGAAGGAGGCATGATTCATGCAAAATGGCTGAGTCATACATTTTGGCAAGGAAAGCAGCTTTCCCAGAGAATGGAGAGGGCACTCATTAATGAGCTCAGAGTGTTTTAACGGATGCCCTGTTCTTATTAAAAGTCAACATTAATCATAACACCATGCCTACACTAAGGAAACAGATCTTTGGTCCTGAACCTATAAGGAAATGCTTCAACACAGGTAGACTCCATTCCTGGACTTGGATGACCATCAGGGGAAAGCAAAGAAAGAGCTGTGTATCTCCCTTTGTTGTTATTTAGTGATGATTCTGCATTAAATGGTCCTTTTGCAACCTCAAGATGGTATGCTAACATGGTTGCATCGTTGTTATTGTTGTTGTTGTTGGTTTTTCAAGTCAGCGTGGATTTGTATCAAAGGCAGAATTAAATTTTTAGTCTTTAGTTTGTAGCCTGTTCCCTTAACCATTACACCAAACTAGCTCTTTACTTCTGCATTGCTGGATCCCAAATCCATTTATTCCATTTATCCATTTATGAGCACGAGTGTCAAACTCAAGGCCCATGGGCTGGATCTGGTCCTCAGGGTATTTAAATCTGGCCCATGTGACCGGCCTGGAAATAGCAAAGAACTGGCCCGCAGTGCCTCTGGGAGCCAAAATGGGGCACAGGGGGGCTGTGTGCAACCCCCCGAACCCCATTTTTGGCCGGGATAGCCTCCTGCAGCAGTCTGCTGGCCAAAATGGGGCACGAGAGGGCCACGCAGGCGCACCCCACCCCGTACCCCATTTTGGCCAGCAAGGTACAGCAGGAGGCGTCTGTCTCTCCCGTCTCCCCCTCTCTCCCGCCGGCTGACCCGCAGAGGAGAATTACAACTCTGATCCAACCCGCAAAGAAATCCAGTTTGACACCCCTGCACTAGGGCAGGAGTCTCCAACCTTGGCAACTTTAAGACTTGTGGGCTTCGACTCCCAGAATTCCTCAGCCAACAAAGCTTGCTGACTTAGAAATTCTGGGAGTTGAAGTCCACAAGTCTTAAAGTTGCCAAGGTTGGAGACCCCTGCTCTAGAGAAATAGAATGGTTATATAACTGTTGATATCTAGTTGGAGTTTACATTGGAGTTTACATCCCTCCCTCATTATCCCCATTGTTGGGATAATCATTGTTGGGATAATCATACATAATCATTGTTGGGATAATCATAATCATCATTGTTGGGATAATCAGTTCATGTCCTGCTTATTTTCTTAGCTAGTATTATGACCAGTCTACTATTTTATTATTAAAATTAGAATAAGAGGCGGAAGGAAGAGATGATGGTTGTCATGCCCCCATAGGAAGAAGCTTGCTTAGAAGAAGATGGAGCAGATGATCCAATTTAGCCCCAATATAGGCTCCAGATCAGAGCCCTCTGCTCCAGTTTTAATCTAGCCTCATTAATGCCCAATTAATACAAATGGTGCTATCATCCGATTGAATATCCAAAGATTGAATACTAAAGAGAGGAGCACCTTGGGAACAAAGAGTTACTTGCAAGGAGCACAGTATATCTTGGTAGCTTTGTAATCAAGGTTACAAGTGTACTAGTTAAGAGTAGGATAATGATAGGATGACTATAGTTTCTTGAATAAAGCCTCTGCTTTGAAGCAGTATCTAAAACTTGTAATTCTGTGCTGTTCTTGTATCTTGATTCATGTCTATCTTATATATCTCTCTAGAATCTTGGCTGTTTATTTTCTGGAATCTAACCTTTGCTCACTTGTTTTTGTCTTCTGTAACCCTAATTGGGATAAAGACTAATTTGACTTCTGCATCAGCTTACTGATTATGCTACATCATACTCTCTTTATATAATTATTGTGGATTTTCATTTTAGCATATATAAAAATGCCTTTAGTAGTCCAATTTCAGAATTCAAGACAGGGCAGTGGTACAAAAGCAATAAATAAAAAAATAGACTGCAAATCCTATTCTGAACCAAAAGAAAGACCAACTCAAGCAACAAAGCCTAGTGGCATATTACTATATAAATAGTTTCCATGCATTTAACATTGCAGAGAAATTACTTTTGAAGAAACCTTGATTGGAACCTTCTGTTAATTCACTAAGGTTTGTATTTAGCAGAGCATAAATATTTGAGAAATGCCAACCCTTTAAGAGTATCTAAAGAAAACTATTTAAAGACTCAAAGAATAAGAAAAATTAATTTAGAAAAAATATGTTTTGTAATAGAAATGTGAGCCACATTGATATAATGGTTAAGGCACCTGGCTAGAAACCAGGAGACAGTGATTTCTAGTCCTGCCTTGGGCACAAAGCTAGAAAATTGCAGGGACTTGAAAACCCACTAGCTGGCTGGCTGGCTGGCTGGCTGGCTGGCTGGCTGGCTGGCTGGCTGGCTGGCTGGCTGGCCGGCCGGCCGGCCGGCCGGATAGATAGATAGATAGATAGATAGATAGATAGATAGATAGATAGATAGATAGAATATCTCTCATCAACTAGATAATCATTCAGCTACAGTTAAATAATGTAACCTTTTCCATGTTCCATGTATTTTGAGCTGCACCTCTATTAAGATTTTGCCAGAATCATACACAACATCAAGCATCATAAGAAAGTTATAAGAAACATGCACACAGCATATTAGCATTACTGGTACCTTTAATATGGGGATATCCCACAAATACAGGGAATTTGGTTAAATTTGTTCACACCTTTCCCTTAATTTCTCAGGGACATAGCCTAAAAACAGTTTGATGTTTCCTGTGTTTGATCTATTGTTCCAAAAAAAAAAAAATTCAATGCATTCAATGTTATAATATTTTGCTTTATTCTCTATTAATATGGGATAAATAGGGAATACACAATCAATATGGATGGAAACTTATCAAGGAGAAATCCAACCTGGAACTAAGAAGAACTTCCCTGACAGTAAGAACAATTAGTCAGTGGAACGACTTGCCTCCAGAAGTTTTGTATGCTCCAACACTGGAGGTCTTTATGAAGAGATCGGGCAACCATTTGTATGAAATGGTATAAGCCTCCTGCTTGAGCAGGGGTTGGACTAGAAGATCTCCAAGGTCCCTTCCAACTGTTATTCTGTTAAATCTTTGTGGCAGAAGACAGACTAAGAAAGAAGGAAAAGGGAAGAACCTTAGAGTCTCAGACTTCCAATCAGAGGAAAGCAGAGCAAAAACAAAGGAGTCACTTATCTTTGCACTGTCCTTCTAGAGACCAATAGGATGAAAAGTGCAAAGAGTTTTTGCTTCTGGCATTTCGTTGCCAACAAAAGTGTTCTCAACCCACTTCCTCCTCAAACTGCTGTCAGAACATTTGTATGATCCATAATTTCCTTAGAAAATGCTGTATGCCAACTGGTTGTTTCCTTGAGTTGGTGTTTTTTAATCCTCTTTACTGCCACATCTAATTAATGAGCAGAGTCCTGTTATCCTTTGTGCAGCAAACCTACATGAGTGTTCCCAAATTTTCTTCCAGATACTTTAATTCAAATGTTTTCCAACTGGGTGTTGCGCAAGTAAATTAGACCAGTGTACTTCAGTAATTGTCCAGTCTTCTGAGCAAAAGCAAAGTACCTAAATTCTGATTTCTATAAATTATCTTCTTTCTCAGTTTAAGATTAAGATGCCCACAGACAGTGTTTACCAATTTTCCTTCTTTTGTTTTATCACAAAGCTTAGAAAGTTGCTTTTGAAAATGGAAAGAGTCTCAGGATGTTAAGATGCGCCATTATGTCTTCAAAAAACCAAAGGAGACATACAGTAGCCCCATCACAACAGCAAGATCTTGCTTCTAGACCAGGGGTCAGCAACCTGCGGCTCTGGAGCCGCATGTGGCTCTTTCATCCCTCTGCTGCGGCTCCTCAATTTAGGACTTTCGGTTAGGACAGATAGAGGAAAAAGGATGCCATGCTAGGAGGAGACTCTATGGTGGGCTTCTAGTCGGCTCCAGAATTGAACGGGGGAGTGGGGTTTCCGGTTAGGACCTTTGCAGCTCTTTGAGTGTTTAAAGTTGCTGACCCCTGTTCTAGATCAAGACACATAAGAAAACAAAAAACAAAACAGAAACTGCATACCCAAGGAATCAGGAAATCTTTCCAACTTCCATTCATTCCTGAATCTCTCCGAAGAGTTAGCAACCAACCAATGATTACAGTCACATTTAAAAGTATTGTTGTTTTCATAATCAAAACAAGAACAATCAACATTTTGTATGATCCAAAGCCTTATTTTAGCTAAGTAATAAAGTTGCTGAGATGGTGTGTCTGGGAACAAATTTCAGGGTTATATGATATATATGGTCAAGAGAAAGGTTAGATAAAGAGTAGACTGTGCTTTCCCCGGTTCTTGGCAGGTTGGTAATCAATTTGTATGTTAAACAGAACACTCTCACATTTCTTATCCAGATTTGATGAAAAATGATCAAGGCAATCCTCAAGAGAGAAAAAGAGAAGGGGTGGGGGATGATTCTTTTACTCACCAGAGGAAAGGTAGATTTGGAATGAGGGGAAGAATGCAGCTAGAAAAAAAGCAATCACGATTACAAATGAGCATCCGGAAACTGTTTTCAAGAGAGATTTCAATAATACATACACAGGATCTTGTAACTGATTCCAGCCAAAAATGACCATGTGTTTCTCCCTATTATATTCATTAAAGCATCAATATAGCTCACTGCTTTGAGCTATTTATAAAAATAATAATGGTCGGGTAACAATAAAATAAAATGAAAGGACAGAGTGAAGAAATTGGGATTTCCTGCTAACAGGAAAAAAACAATTTGACTAATTAAAGCTATCCTTTATAACTGGGGTATGAATCATGGGATCTGGGATCTGAATGTAAGAGTCCAAATTGCCAATGATGTAGCCATTGTTTGGTTACAGCAGTTGCAAAGGGGATTCTATTGGAGATTTTAGTTTTAGATACCCAAATGCCATCATATTGGAATTTTTCTAATCTATCAGCCTAAACTTATATTCTTAAAAAACAAAACAAAAGCCCTTCTATTGGACCTACATGCTGCCTAGAATGATGTCTTTTTCTCGGAAAAAACATGCAAAGTTTGAGTTTCCTTGTTTAAACAAACCTCAAATGCTGCTATTTTTAGAAACTTGGGAAGTTTTGTAATATTCTTTTTGTTCTTACCACTTTCAATAATATCATTATGAACAAGTTTGGCTATCTGACTGGTCTCACTGATCACCCAGTTCTAGATTATTTGTGAAGGCAACTACCTAGGTCAAAACTGAATTCTAGGCTGACCTCACTTTACATATGCTTCCATAGTGAAAACTGCCTGTGTACTTTTACTCTCTCTTTTAGTCTCAAATCACTTACCAGTTCATGAGAATATATGTCTTATTATTATTCCCAATGCTGCATTGGGAGCCTCTAACAAATAACATTTGTCAAATACTTTTTAGAAATCTTTGCATCATTCCTGTATTACATGTCTTACTAGTGGGTTAGAATTACATTTGCTGAAATTATGCTACTTCCTCTAGCATAGTTATGTTGAAAATATATGCTGGGGACAAACTGAGGTTTGTGGTGGTAACGGAACATATTATCCTGAATTGTCATACTGCTTTTGAGCTTCGTGTGTGTTTCTCTGCATTTTGAGTTTATGAAGATAATTGCAGGTTGGTTTCAGATTCCTTTCTAGGATATAGGGATTGGAAGCCTGGTAAACAGAAAAGTGCATTGTTCTGAATAATGTCACATCCGTATCCCTTCCCTTTGGAAAAAATGGAATCAATGTTCAAGCAGACATGTGAACACGAAATAAGGAATGCTGTACCGAGCATATGGACTGTATTTAAATTCAGTATTTTAGCATTCAGCACAGTTCTGTTCATTACAATTAAGGGAAAGAAAAATGAATGGATGACTGAATGTACAGAACGTACCCTCTGTAATTGAACTGTGAGTGCCCTCTGAGACAAATGTATGGAGAGAGCATGCTAGAGGTTTATATAACACGATAAATGGCAGAATAAATAAGACTCAAGAATTGTCTTTGTTTCCTTCTTTTAATCCTAGTTGGGCTTCCAGCAAATAGATCAGATCATCTTTTACCCAGTGGCATAATTTGTTAGAATGTTGTGATGGATGATGGATATTCCGAATACTTAAAATTAGACAATGTTAAAGAAAAGGACAGCAAGATTGAGCATCCAATATAACTCCAAATGAAATATAATCTCTCCAACCGGATGCTCTTCAGATACGTTAGATTAAATATCTCAGAATCCGCGGCTAGCAATCTCCGGCTGGGAATTGCAAGTTTCTGACCAACCCATCCTATCAATTTGAGAATTCCGATAAACTACTTGAGAGGCGGGGTACTTCTGAATGCCAACCGGTGCGAAGGAAGAAAACAGAAAATGAGGGCTGTTGCCATTAAATCTTCTATTTCCGGCAGGAAAAAAATGGGAGGCGGTTATTAACGAGACTAAGAATTAACGGTTTAGTTTAATGGAACGGGGCATTTGCAAGGAGTGTCTCCGTGTTGTGTACCCCAAACACTGTCATATAAACACACACACCTTCTCTCCCCCCCCCCCCCCGCCCCATGATCACCAATTGCAAGTCCGAGGATATCTATCAGGCTCGGAGGCGCTCTCCGCCTTCCACAGCAGTTACCTCCGCCTGTCTCTTATTCATGCAGAGGAGCAGGCGGGGGTGAAAAGCAAGCCGGCGAAGCGAAGTATCCCAAAGCAGGCGGGAGTCTAGGAGACTGCCGTGGTCCAATGGCGTCTCAGCGCTCGGCGCAAACGGCCAATGATGAGCCAAGAAGGCGGAGCTCCCGAAGCGGTGGGAAGGCTGCAGGAGTTCAGAGCTGGCATTGCTTATCTAGCTTGGCTCGAGGTGAGCCAAGCTGGAGACGAGCGCGGCTCGCTTGGCGGGTTCGCTGTCCGTGGTACTGAAAGCGCGCCCACTGTCCAGCCTCTGTCCTACTGGCGGCCGCTGAACCCGCAACTAGAAGGCGTCGAGAGACACCCTCCCTCCCATGGAAGAGATGGAAGAGGAGCTCAAGTGCCCGGTATGCGGCTCCTTCTACCGGGAACCTCTAATCCTACCCTGTTCACACAACCTGTGCCAGGCATGTGCCCGAAACATCCTGGTGCAGACGCCAGAGACGGAGTCGCCTCAGAGCCGACGTGCCTCGGGGTCAGCTGGCTCCTCATCCGACTATGACTACCTGGATCTGGACAAGATGAGCCTGTACAGTGAGGCAGACAGCGGCTATGGCTCATATGGGGGCTTTGCCAGCGCACCCACTACACCATGTCAGAAGTCACCCAATGGTGTACGTGTCTTCCCTCCAACTGTCCCGCCAGCTGCACATCTCCCACCGGCTTCAGCCACTGCCTCATTGGCACCGGTGCCACGCAATTCCTGCCTCACCTGCCCGCAGTGCCATCGCAGCCTGATTCTGGATGAGCGGGGCCTTCGTGGTTTTCCCAAGAATCGTGTCTTGGAGGGTGTCATTGACCGTTACCAGCAAAGCAAAGCAGCTGCTTTGCGCTGTCAACTGTGTGAGAAGATACCCAAGGAGGCCACAGTCATGTGTGAACAGTGCGACGTCTTCTATTGTGACCCATGCCGGCTGCGCTGCCATCCACCACGGGGCCCCCTGGCTAAGCACCGTTTGGTACCTCCAGCTCAGGGCCGGGTCAGCCGGAGGCTCAGTCCACGCAAGATCTCCACTTGCACTGATCATGAGTTAGAGAATCACAGCATGTACTGTGTGCAATGCAAGATGCCAGTCTGTTACCAGTGTCTGGAGGAAGGCAAGCATTCCAGTCATGAAGTGAAGGCGCTGGGCGCCATGTGGAAACTACATAAGGTCAGTCCTGTGTTGGGGGAACTGAGTAATGAACTGAGCAAGTATGATAGGATACCCTGGCAAAGGATGAAAATCCTCGTTTCAGCCTTTGCGCTGGGTCCCTGTGGTCTTTCTCTTAAGTGTCCATTGATCACTCTTCCATTTTTCTTACAATTGTCTTTCTTTCTCTTACTTTTTCTCTAAAACTATTTTATTCCAATCCTCCTGTCTTTATGTACCTTTTTTTTTTACTGGTTATCCATAAATGTTTACTGGAGTACAACTCGCATCATACTCAGCCAATGATGGAGCTGTAGCCCAACAATACCTGAAGGCATGCTGTGAAACACAGCAACAATTCTGGTCTTCCTTCCCTCAGCTCTTGATTTCTTCACCAATACTAAATTCATAATCCTTCATGGCTAGATGACTCATTCATCAATCTGTTAGCCTATCTTTCTTTCCCACCTCTCTCCCCCCCTCTTCTGTATTTTAAGCATTTATGTAATATGTAGTTTTCATTCTCATCAAAGAGCTCCTTTCTTACCTTTTCATCATTTTTCCTCCTTTGATTTCCTCCATCTTATTCTTCCTCCTACCTCTAATGAGTCAGTCTCCCTAGCTGTAAACAGATTTCACTTCCCAGTCTTTGCTTTTCTTTGCTGGACTGCTAGCTGCCTATCCTGCCAACAGATGTATGTGTTCTGAGAATGCATCTTGATTTTGTATCCAAGAAACACCTGCGCTGGCGTGTCACATATTTTGCCCGGCCTGCCCATCTTCTTTGTTGGCTGCCATTCAAGTGTTTGCACCAAGATGCCTGCAGTAGCAAGCAACAAGATACTGGGGGGCTTGGTGGGGTGAGTTTTACACTGACAGATGAATGCAGCTGGGGGAGGAAGAGGCAAAAAATCAGGAATGAGATTGCTGCATTTCCCCAGTATCCTATGCTCATGTTACTCCTAAAATTAACTGGCCTTCCATTTCCTTTTAAATGTCCCTTTGTCCTCATTTAGGCAACGTTATCATGGACTTCCCTACAGAATCTTTGTACAGCTAGAGGTTGCCAGGCAGATTCTAATCCCTGAAATAAGAAGAGCAGGGCTTCTACCATCACCTAACTCCCTTTGTGCTAATATAATGGTAATGAGGACAGAGTTTATATTGCTTCAATGATGGCTGGATGATGCCAGAAAACATTATAAATCACAAGTGAAAAAAATGGTCTGAATATATAAAATGGCTCTTCCTATTTCCAAATACGCAATGAAGTGTGTTGTTTATTCTATAAATGGAGAAGGTATTTTGGACACAATTAAAGGAAGATTGTGTTCAAAACAGTCCCTTCACCAGTATTAACATTGAGCACTGACATAGATCTCAGAGTTTAGTCTGTCTCAAATTAATCTCTTAGTTGGCTAGCTGATGAGGAAAGGTCTTTGGAGAAGGGGGCATACAACTAAAATGAAACCTGTTGGGGGAGACTTTAAAGGTAGCAGAATGTATGGATGAGGTGTGGAAGAAAGAAACCGTATAAAAAGAAGCAGAAAGAAGCTGTATAAGAATAGATTTCTTTTCTGAATGTGAATTGCTTCTTCTGCCATGAGGAAGGTGTATTTGCCTTTTTCAGTTTCTCCATTTTTAATTTTTTTCATGTACTGTATGTCAAGTAAGATGTGTTCAATTTAAAAATTCCTCATTTTCCAAAAGAACATTTATACAGGGTGGAAAAAAACCAGCTTAGGTGCACAGTTCTACTGATATATGTCTATTGTCCAAGTGAAATTTATACATAACTCTCACAAATATATATGGGGTTTTGTGCAGATTTTCCTTTTTATTGTGGTGTGTTGCTTGCATAATTGGGAGAATTATTAATTTTGAATGATAGCTAAATTTCAGGTTGTGTGTTGCTTTGAAAATGTGCAATTAGACATGTTTGCACCTGATTTCTCCCTATCGTTACTCTGCTACTTGGTAATGCATTTTCTTCACAAAGTGGGCTACATATTCATGACGTACTAGAAGCAGGACCAATATGTGCAAAGCTGAAGTGGAGATTTTCAGTTCATAGGGTAGCAACACATTAGCGTTTGTAATGTGTTATGGATAACACTACAATACAAGATATCTCCAAAGTCAGTGCAGTTTTAAGCTTTAAAAACTTAAAACTGCATTAAGACTGTTGGGACACTGTATAATTCTTATGACTACACCAGGTAGAATTCTAATTAAAAGATTTTACACCATATATTGTAATCCATATTTTACTTTTTTCTCAATTCCTCCACCTTGAGCTTTTGTAGTGTTTTTGTTAGGTTTGAGTTATCTCTCAAAACATAAATGAGGAGAGCAAAAGGGATGTAATTTTTATCACCCATTTAAATGTCCATTTCTCCTTTCCACATGCTTGTCACCCATGTCTTATTTTTCACATAGAATCTGGCTACATGGAAGCAATCTCATTTCTGAGGTAACAAGGCAGAAATATTTGATTACAAAAAGGATGAACATCCCCTCATCCCATATATACCTATGGAACATACAGGCATTTTTACTACTGCTTGCTGTGCTATCTGGGTACAGAGATAGGATTGGTATTTGCAGTGTTACATAGTTAGGATCTGGTGCAGAAGGTGATTGTCCTGTAACATCTGCCCATAATCAGCTAAAATAAACAACATAACAAACTACAAACAGTTCATGGAAGCTAACCAAAATGAAAACCAAGGGGAACTTCAACTGCACCACTGAAGCCAAGCCACCATCTCAACTTTATTGATCACACCTTGAAGACACCATAACTTGTTTAAGTACCCCTGGGTTATAGCCAAGGAAGACTGGATCAAAACCATAGATTAAGTTGTCGGACACCTGCCGAAGTATTAGCTACTGACTTTTGGTCTCCTAGTTCAGCTGCTGGTCTCATTTTTTACTTTGTATGCAAAGACTGTGAAGAGTCAAGCAGAGTTCTCAAATGGTCTCATAGTCTGTTCCTCAGCAATTATTTTAGAGCAGTGTTTCTCACTGCTCAACAACTTTAAAATATGTGGACTTCAACTCCCAGAATTCCCCAGCCATTGTTGCTGACTGGGGATTTCTGAGAGTTGAAGTCCACAAATTTTAAAGTTGTTGAGGTTGAGAAATGTTGCTTTAAATTAAGGCCAAAAGGAGAGGGTAAATAAGTGGGTAGAGATGAAAAAAGAAAAAAGAAAAACTATATGCAGGAGAAGGGTCTGAGAGCATCTCACTAGGGCCCTGCAGAATTGGAAATTGCTAATAGAGAGGAAAAATGAACTTTTCAACTACTTTTCTTTGCTTCCAATTGGTTCTGCCCATTAGGATATAATGTAAAAAGCCCTTTGTGGCCTCTGGCCAATAATCTTTTCCTGTCGAAATAGCAGCCTAAGACTGACCTTTGTAGCTATATTGACATCATTTCAGAGCTGGCTATAGTGTCAGGGGCCTGTTAACATGCTTTAACCATGGGAAATTGCTTCACAACCAGCACAGGAACAAAGCTCTGTTTGTCTTGGCAAAGGACAATATTTACTGCTCAGGCAAGCAGAAGGAAGGAATTCCTCATAATTTATATGTGTCAACGGCTTACACAAGTAACAATAGTTTAAACTATACCTTGAGCATCAGTGCAAATTCAATAACCTTCTATTTTATCCATTTACTAATTTTATTTCACATTTCTAAGCCACCTCACTTCCCAAAGCTTCTGGACAGTAAGCAATTGAATAAAAACAAACACATTTTTAACAGATATCAGATGATATTGTAGACTTCTCATTCCTATTAAAAAAAACATTATGGTGCCCCAATCAATTGGATTTACAGCACAACGAAATAGCTTTTAGCCTGCTTATGAAAATGTGTGGGCTAACTATGACAAGATCTGCCATTTGGTTACCTCCCCATATAATCTGGAAGTGGAGCAGACTTTAAACAGTCTCTCTTGTGATGACTAAACTGGGCCTACAGATTCTATTCTGGCAAGGTGCTGGTTGTTATATTTTGATGCTCTGCTATGTAAAGCTTTAAAGATAATGACCAGAACTTCAAATTGGGTTCAAAGTCTACTGCTAGTCAGTGTTACGAGTATAAAATAGATCTTATTCTGCACTGGTGAAATTGTCTCACCAGGACTCTGGTTACCATGCTTTGTCCCAGCTATAGTTTTGGATTATCTACAAAGGGATCCCCACAAAGACTGTATTGCAGTAGACCAGCAAGCCATAATTAAAGACATGGATTATGGATGCCAAAGCATCCTGATCCAGGTAAGGCTATAATTGGTACACCAACCATATCTGGATGAAGCACCCCCCTCCCCAGCGTCTGTTACATGAGATCAAGATTAATTTTTCCTTCCCATTTTTTTATTCCCATAGCTTAATTTCAAGTGCTTTTAAAGTCAGCTAATAAATATTAATCACAAAAGAAATGAAGCTACAATTAATCACACATGCACAAATATTAGTCCATAATCCAGACTGGTTTCAGTAATAATAGCTGTCAAAATCTACTCCTTGGCTGATCCTAGAAAACAATGAGTAGATTTGAAGGTGGAGAACTCAAGGCTGGGGATTCCAAAAAAAATATCCTCAAATGAAATCAGTACAGGCTACTTACACTGTTGTTGAACAACAACCCTACATGGGTGTGTCTATGGAATTATGTCAACCCTTTGAGTTAGGTCAGACTTGAACATCAAAGCCATGAATAGTAAACCTACTTTTACTGTAAGATTGCAATAGCAGACTTTTGCTACTCTACAAGAGTGCTAGGGAGGATCAAATCTGAAATGCTTTCTCCATCCTCATTCTAGCTTTGGCCTCAGATTTATCTGACCATTGCCTTGGTCAGATAAGAGAAATCTTCCTCCTCTTCTTCCTGCTCTTCTTCAGCATTATCCTCACAGTCCATTACAAGTTGTGACACTTCATGGATAACACTTCATCAATGTTGTTAATGAAAACGTAAGTCAGGAGTTGCTGTATGCCTCTATACACATTCTCTTTTCCCCTCACTCGCTGGAGAATGCCTTCCAAGGCCATTTTGGCCGAGGTTGCTGGAAAATCTGAGCACTTGGCTCCTACAGGTGCCTCTGGCTGCTAATGCCTGACTGAACATTATAAGCAAACACTTTAATTAAAAACAAAAAAACAACGGCTCACTGGCACTCCGGTCAATTTAAGCCAGGAACAAGAGCCAGGTTCTGTTCACTGTTGCTTGCTCATTCTGTCCCAATAAAGGGACATTCTGTTTCTGCCAATAAAGGGTTTTGGGTAGCCATACTTTCTGTTTGGGAGGTATTACTTTGAGTATGCCAGGGGCTAGTGGGCGGTGCTGTTAATTGCAACCAGCAGAGCCATCCTTTTGCAAAACCTATTCATATATTCATATTCATCTTCTTTAAAAATGGTTAGCGAAGTCTTGCTATTCTGTGCTTAGTGGGACATGAGGACTAACCCACTACACTGGCACCTGATATTTGGGTAAATATAAAGGTGGTTAAACCCTGCATTATGGATATGCAAGAGATGGTGATGGTAGTTGCCTGCTTTGAAAACTAATATACAGGCCACTCTTCTTATTTGTTGCTCTTTAAGTACCTTCTCAAAAGCCACAAAAAGTGTTGCATTTTGGTGAAATTCTATCCATTTGGCATGATTATTCTGCTCTTCACAGCCCTTAGCAGCTTTCCTGTCTCACACAGACATATTATATACATACTATAAACTGTATATGGTTGCAGGAATTGGGTATAACTAGTCTAGAGAAAAGAAAGACTAGGGGATGACATGATAGCAGTGTTCCAATATTTGAGGGGCTGCCACAAAGAAGACTTGTTTTCCAAACTTATTTTCCAAAACCCCAGAAGGCAAGACAAGAAACAATGGATGGAAACTGACCAAGGAGAGAAGCAACTTGGAATTAAGGTGAAACTTCCTAATGGTGAAAACAATCAACCAGTGGAACAGCTTGCCTTCAGACGTTGTGAGCGCTTCATCTCTAAAGGTCTTTAAGAAGAGACTAGACAGCCACTTGCCTGGAATAGTATAGGGCTGTGTTGGCAAACCTATGGCACATATGCCAGAAGTGGCACGCAGAGCCATTTTTCCGGGCACACCAGCTGTCACCAAGCTACTGAACTGAACTGAAACTGAAACTGCGCATGTGCGCGTGCCCCAGCTGGTGTTCAAGCCTCTGGTGCACATGCATGCAATTCAGGGTCCCAACTGGTCTTCGGAGCTCTCCTGCGCATGTGTGTGTGTTTGCGCATGTGTGTGAGATTGTGCATCCATGCACAGATAACTTTTGCGCACATGCATTGCATGCATGAAAGCTGTGCCCATGTGCAGATGATGCAGTTCCATGCGCAACACATGGGGAGGACCCGCGCATTACCATAGATGGCACGCGAGTGTGCGCAGCGCTCACAGAGCATTCTTGTTCGGCAGTCGGCACCACTGGTATAGGGTCTCCTGCTTGCGCAGGGGGTTGGACTAGAAGACCTCTAAAGTCCCTTCCAGCTCTATTCTGATTGATTGAATGAAATGCAACCAAGGTAGAATTGCCCCCATTTAACCCACTAAGCACAGCTTAAAAATCATTATAATCCTTTTAAAATGAATCAAAGTGATACTATTTCTGTTGTCCCTGAATGATCAACTGTAGGTCCATCAGGAGCCTAAGAGATATCAAGGGATTGGTGACAATACACAGCAGCTAAGAGTCTAATAGGCTTCCAATATTGCTTGGGTTTTCTGCTGGGTGTAGAGAGATGGCATATTTCCTAATTATTGTTACACGCACACTCTTTCTCTCCCACATATGCAAACACATGGCTGCATTTCCTTCCAACTTGCTTCTCTAAAAGCCCACCCTCAGCCAGTCTCATACCCAGTGGGACCAGAGAGAGTACAATTTGCTCATCAAGCAAAGTATAATTAAAGCTAAATGTGGAATCAGTTTGGTTGGGGGAGTGAGGATGCCTGGATGCCAAACCCATTAGTATTAGGCACAACACTGTGCAAATGTTGTGGAGGTTGGTGCACAGGAATACAATCACGCCCCCACAGACCCTTCATCCATGCTATGGCTTAGCACACTGTATAACCCATATCTGGACAGCACATGTGAGGGGCACATACGTGCGAGAGGGAAAATATTAAGGTACAATTGAGCATACCTCTCTTCTCCACGCTCCAGTAGAGCCAAATGGGCCTTCAAAGAGATATGCACATTTTAACCTCCTTGGGCAACCAAATGCCAGAAAAACAATGTACACTGAAGAAAAAGCAATATGTTCCTTTCTAGACTTATAGTACACCTAACTATAGTACCTCATTCTGCATTCTATTTTCCCTTGACATTTGAAGCTGGGAGCCCTTGGCTGAATGGCTGGTGCTTTTAACTAATCCTCTCTCTGTTCTCTTGCCCTTTCCCTTCCTCCACCCAGCTCCTCCTGCTTTCCTTTTAGCTTCTCTCCCTACCTAGAGGCTTTTTCACTCTGCTCCAGTAATCTCATTTCTCCCTGAAGCAACAGTGGGCATCGAGGCACAAAGGATGGCTTGCTAATTACAATCTGGGGGTGGCGGGATCTTCTTCAAGGTCATCTGAGCTCAGGAATCCCTTTGACACAAGAGGCGAAGTGGACAGTAGAGGAATCTGACGGTTGGGAAATGCCAAAGGGAGCAGGAGATGATTTAGTCAGGTTGTGCTGGAATATTTTTTCAAGAAGAAACATGAAGGCAAACCATTTCATCTCTCTCAAAAGCTGAAAAAATAATAATCCATCTTTCTAAAAATAATCTCTCAGAGCGGTTGAATGAAAGATGCCTGGAATAAATGAGAATGGGGGAGGGGGAGAGAATATTACTAAATTGTCCTCATACCTAACAGGCATTCTTGAGGAAAAAGAACAAACTTTTTTGTTTCTACCTGGATTTTAGGGCCAGACTGGCCCCCGTTCTTCCCATTTAAATCCTATGAATGGTCTCTTAGCCTTGGATTACAGGTAGTCCTCAACGTACAACTACATTTGAGTCCAAAATTTAAGTTATTAAGTGAAAAATTTGTTAAATGTTTTTTGCCCCATTTTATGACTTTTCTTGCCACATTTGTTAATGGAATCACTGTCGTTCTTAAATTAGTAACACAGTTATTAAGTGAATCTGGTTTCCAGATTGCTTGTCAGAAGGTCACAGAAGGAGGTCACATGACTCTGGGACACTGCAACTGTCATAAGTATGAACCAATTGCCAAGCGTTTGAATGTAAATCCATAACCATGGGGATGCTGTAATGATCATAAGTGTGAAAACGGTCATAAGTCACCTTTTTCAGTGTCATTTAACTTTGAACCGTCACTAAATGAACTATTGTAAGTCAAGGACTATCTCTATTTGAAAAGCCTTTTGTGTGTGGTTGTGAGGTGATCTGTGTCTTCAGATCAATTTTTGGCTCCAGGTGCCTGCCTGGACTAGTCCCTGCATTTTTCTTGGCAAGGTTTTTCAAAAGTGTTTGCCATTGCTGCTTCCTAGGGCTGAGAGAGAATGACAGGCCCACTCAGGTGGCTTTGCACCTATAACAGGATTAGAACTCAGAGCCTCCTGGTTTCTAACCTGCTGGGTTCAAATCAGTGGTGAAATGTAAAATTTGTTACTACCGGTTCTGTGGGCGTAGCTTGGTGGGGGTGGTGGTAATGTGACTGGGTGGCCAACTTTTTTTTTTACTTTGAAAAGCATTTTTTCTACAACCTCTTCAGCCGAAAAGGTTGAAGAAAAAATGCTTTTAAAAGGCTCTGACGATCCCAGCTGAGCCATGCGATCATCAGAGGGTTTTTTTTTAACTTTTAAAAACATTTTTTTGGCCAAAGAGGTTGTAGAAAAAATGCTTTTAAAAGTAGAAAAAAACCGCCTCTGATGATCACGTGGCTCAACTGGGCATGGGCAGGGGGGCAGGGATTTTTGCTACCGGTTCTCTGAACCTCCCGCCACCATTGCTCCCAGTCAGGCGATCCAGTCCAAACAGGGAGCATTTCACCCTTGGTTCAAATCTGTCCATACTGTGCGGTTTATTTACAGGGATGAAATGAGGATCGTTTGTAAGGGTAGAAATATATGGAAAGATGTAGTGAGTGGTAAGAATATGAACTAATTTTGAGCTATGTTTCTGTTCTTTCTCTTACATCAAGCCTTTATCTGATTTGGTTTACCAGTCTTATTATTCCCTCTGCTTACCCTGAAAGGGAAGAGCATGGTGGTATATAATATGTGGTTTCAAAACTATGTTCAGACCTTCATCCAGTGAATGGCATTTTTTCCTGGAAGTTATGCAAATGGTCCCGTTCCATTATTCAGAAATTGGGCATAGTAAGAACCAACTTCAATAGCACTGACCAGAAACAGCTATGTACTGTACACTTCCTTCTACATTTTATAAAGGTAACACTTTCTATCATGAGTACTGTGGCTTTGTATATACCACTTTAAAAGGTTAGCATCCTTAGCTATACCCTGGATATATTTTGGCCTAGTAAAATCCCAGGTGCCTGCTAAGGGAGGTCAGATTTTATAGCCATCTTAAATTATACCTATAAAACAAATATGCATATAGTATACTCATTGGCATCGTTAGTTCTACTGCTTGTTGAAATGATGCTCCAGTTTCAGTAGGCTTTAATTTTCACTTGCCGTGGATGTTTTGATTTTAATTTTAATTTAATTAACTTTAATTTGGGGGTTTATCACAGACCTTTTACTGCAGTGGTATTGCTGTTAGCCCACAAGAGTGATACAAATAATTAAATAAATTAATTTCTCAGACATCTTAAATTTTAAAGTGTTTGCTTGCACATAATTCTATGTAAACAGGCCAATCAAAGTACTTTAAAAAAAAATCTGGGCTTTTGTAATGCTAAGTTTTGTGTCTTTTATTATATCTTGGAATTGCAAGCTGCAGTTGCCAGAGCTTAGATGCAATTGTATCAATGATTTCAAAATTGATAAACAGGTCATTGTAGTACATACTTAATTGGTTAAATGTCTTGTTTATTTGTTTATAACAAGGCAGTGAGCATACTTAATATTCCTTCCATCTCCTATTTTCCTCACAATAGCAACCCTGTAAGGTAGTTGGACTGAGAGAGAGTGACTGGCCCAAAGTCAGCCCAGCCAGCTTTCATGCCTAAGCCAGGACTAGAACTCACAGTCTCCTGATTTCTAGCCTGGTGCTTTAACCACTAAACCATACTGGCTCCTTGATCCTTTTCAGTCAGAAATCTTGTGATGCCAGTTCTGAAGCAGCTTTGGGTGAATCTTCATAGTAGACCAGAATCCCCTGAAGAAGCTTCCCAGGAAATCCAAGAACAGAGAATAAGGAATATCTGTGGAAAAAAGTTAGGAAGCCATAATGCAAAAAGCTTCATCAACAGCAGTGATTAAACAAATAACTATTCACACACACCCTGGTCACCTTGTGGCTTGATTACAGATAGTCTCCAACTGACCTTTCGAAGTTACAACGGCACTGAAAAAAAGTGATGTTGACCATTTTTTCCCATTTATGATCATTTCAGCATCCCCATGGTCATGTGATCAAAATTTAGACATCTGACAACTGGCATGCATTTATGACAGTTGTAATGTCTCCATATGGTCACCTTTTGGGACCTTCTGATGTAGAGTCAATGGGGAAGCCAGATTCATTTAACAGCCATGTTAACAGTTAAGGTAACACTGTAGTTGTTAACTTAACAACTGCAGTGACTCACTTAACAACTGTAACAAGAAAGATCATAAAATGGAGCAAAACACACATAACAAATGTCTCACTTAGCAGCAGAAATTTGGGGCTCAGTTGTGGTTGTAAATCAAGACATGATAAGAGTGCTCCAATATTTAAGGGGCTACCACAATGATGAGGTGGGCAAACTATTTTCCAAGGCACCAGAAGGCAAGACAAGAAACAATGGATGGAAACTAATCAGGTAGAGAAGCAACCTAGAACTAAGGAAAAATTTCCTAATGATGAAAACAATTAACCAGGGAAATGGCTTGCATTCAGAAGTTGTGGGTGCTCCATCACTGGACTGGAGGCTTTTAAAAAGAGATTGGACAACCATTTGTCTGAAATGGTATGGGGTCTCCTCCTTAAGCAGGGGGTTGGACTAGATGACCTACAAGGTCCCTCCCAACTCTGTTATTCTATTCTGTTCCATTTTAGTGATGGCAATGATAGGTACTTAGAAGATAGTGTGCATAGCCTATGCCTGACTACTTGGAAGTAAGAATTATTGAATGAAATAGATGTGACTCCCAAATAAACGCATATAGGATTGCAGCTCCAGTTCTAAACATTGTTTATGTTTAAACAATGCTCATGTTTATGAATAAACATGTTTATTCTAAACATTGTGAGAGAATGACTGTACATTTCCAAGAATTCCCCCTCTCCTGAAAACAAAGGGACTATGTACCCAGTCACCCACCTCCATTATCCCTTAGGTTATGAGTGATTATAGATTTGATTCCTACACTCCTTGGAATTAGTTAGTCCTTAAAAAGCTTCCTTATAACCCCCCAGAGGTGGGGTTTTTTTTACATTTCTTTGTGGGGGAGTTAAATGGGGCAAGGCTGATGAATGGTGTCATTATAATTAAAAAACCCAGCCACTGGCAAGCTTGTTCTTAATGATGACATTCCTATAAATTGTCCAGAAAAGAAGTAGCAAAGCATTGCATTGAATGTTCCTGCCAAGCTAAGGTCATGGTCATTTTCCTGTCTATTAATTTTCTGCTTCATCCATTTGCCTTCTCATCTCAAAGCACTTTTTTTTTCCTGAGCAGGTGGGAAGGGGATAATGGAACGGGAGGAAGAAAGAACAGGGTTTTAACCTACTAACGTTTCCAGTCACAGCACACAAGATGATCTTTCTAATTCCAATGACCATTCCTGACTCATATTTTTTTCTGTTTGCACAAATTAAAAAGGAAATGAAATGGAAAGAATGAAATCCACCTTCTAAAAATGAGGATAAATTTTACAAGGGGGAGTAAGGTTCTTAGGACAGATTTTCTTAAAGTGTGGTGGATCTTCCCTCAGCTCAGTGGATGTTTCAGACATCAGGTTGGAGAAATGCCACACACTGTTCCATTGACCTTCCCATTGGGCCCAAATTTGAGGTTGATCATGGCCTAATTTCAAAAACCCTCTGAAAGAAAGTCAAAGGATATCCCAACAGTGGCTTTAACCATGCCCATTACCAGCATGTTCTCTATGAGTAAACTTACTACCCTCTGGAGCAGTAGTGGATTTCAATTTAGTTTGCTACCGGTTCGCTCGTGTGTGTGTGTGTGTGGAACCTCCTACCACCCCTGCTACCGGTTTGCCCAATTCAGGGCAAACAGGTAGCAACCCACCACTGCTCTGGAGAGAAAAAGTCTTTTTACCCCTAGACTGTGTGATTCCAAGCTGAGCATATCAACATTGCCAATCTCTCATCTTCTCCTACCCTATACCCTAATTCTGAAACTTTCTCTCTTTGCTTTTGTTTCCCATTGTTAAAAGGATTAACAATCTACCTCTGGCTGTAACAAGCCAGAGAGAGGAAAACTTTTCTAGCCAGTCTCGATGATTCCAAGACTATTGACACACCTAAAAAAGAAGAGAAGATTTATATTTTACAGCACATAAAATCCCTGCTCCTTTTATCTACAGCAAGGCAGACTCATTCACTTGCCAAGAACTGCTTGGCCATTTGACACTCAATTTTGGGGCCCAGGTATGAGTCTTAATGCCCCAGTAGCATTTTATAAGCTAAAAATATTTAGACTATCCGACCAACATCTTTCTGCCTTACAATTGCTGTTTCCAAAATATGATTACTCAATTTGGGGTCCTTGATGCACTCAAAGCTTGGTTGTTTTCTTGCAGTTGTTTCATTACCCAACTAGGTAATATGATCAGGCACTGAGCTGGGCTACAAATGTTCTATTCTATTGATGATTACTCATCCCAGACCTGTCAGTTCTAAGATGACTATTCATGGTTTGTGCCTTTCAATCATCCCAGAATTTAATAGCCCTCCCAATGATTCCCATGTGGACTAAATAATACAACCAAGATCACTATCTGACCCAACATGCCACATGAACATAGGCCAGAATTACAGTCTACCTTTTCCTTCTGAGAGCCCACAAACAAGAGAAACCTGAAGGTGATAGGCTCTTTCAGATTAACAGATTAACAGAGTTGGAAGGGACCTTATAGGTCATCTAGTCCAACCTCCCACTCAAGCAGGTGACCCTACACCATTTCTGACAAATAGCAATGCAATCTCTCTTGAAAGTCTCAAGTGATGAAGCTCCCACCACTTCCGAAGGCAACTTCTGTTCCATTGGTTGATTGTTCTCACTGTCAGAAAGTTCCTCCTCATTTCTAGGTTGAATCTCTCCTTGGTCAGTTTCCATCCATTATTCCTTGTCTGGCCTTTAAGTGCTTTGGAAAACAACTTGATCCCCTCCTCTCTGTGGCAGCCCTTCAAATATTGGAACACTGGTATCATGTCTCCCCTGGTCCCTCTCTTCACTAGCCATGCCCAGTTCCTGTAACTGTTCTTCATATGTTTTAGTCTCCAATCCCCTAATCATCCTGGTTGCTCTTCTCTGCATTTTTTCTAGAATCTCAACATATTTTTATAGTGCGATAATCAAAACTGGATGCAGTACTTACTAAAGCTTTATAGAGTGGTATTAGTACTTCACTTGATCTAGATTGTATCCCTCTGTTAATGCAATTTAGGATTGCATTGGCTTTTTTGGCAGCATTTAGCATTCAGTATCCCCTGCTTCTTCCCATTGAATCCTATTGTAACTATCACAAGGGAGCTACCTGATAATTGCCCTACATCAATTTTTGAAATCTTTTTTCAAATCAAAACCTAAACCTAAGCAAACACTATTTTTTTGTACCAGATCACTTTCTTTAGGGCAGGAATCACAATTTTAGATTAGAAAAATGGGAGAGGATAAAAAAAAAATCTATCTCCATATCCTACGCAAGCATCTTTTCCAAAGTTTACCTTTCAGTTGTCTTTTGCTTGCAATATTGTACACAAGTTCCCATGATTGTTACCTTTATGTTGCACTGAAGAGAGTAGATCCTTGTAAACATTTTCCAAAAAAGGACAGTCAAGTTGTGAAAAATATTCCTAAGGCAACTTCCCAGAAGATATTATGGAAATTTGGGAGGCACTGATTGTTTTATTTTATATTCCTTTCCAAACTGTTTTGGGCCTAGAAACCAAAACCTGGGAACCAGAAAGCTTCATGAACATGAGACCTTCCAGAGTGGATTGCAGCTCCCAGAATTCCCAGAACATGTGGTTAATAGTTTGAAATTCTGGGAGTTGTAATATCAAAACATCTGGAAATCAGCAGGCCGAGGAAAGCTAAGCAAAGAGTTGGCCAACTCAGTAAGGAAACAGCAGCTCTACTTCTTGGAAAACATGGAGATTGCCAGTTTAATGCTTCTTGGTACTTGTTTGCCTTTGAGTCCTGCTGATTAATCTTAAGGTAAAGGTAAATGTTCCCCTCACACATATGTGCTAGTCATTCCTGACTCTAGGGGGCGGTGCTCATCTCCGTTTCAAACCAAAGAAACTGTCTGAAGATGTCTCCATGGTCATGTGGCCGGCATGACCAAATGCCAAAGGTACATGGAACGCTGTTACCTTCCCACCAAAGGTGGTCCCTATTTTTCTACTTGCATTTTGTATGTGCTTTCAAACTGCTAGGTTGGCAGAAACTGGGACAAGTAACGGGTGCTCACCCCGTTATGCGGCACTAGGGATTTGAACCACTGAACTCCCAAACTTTCATCCCTGATTGCGGTGAAGTCTGTAGCTAACCTCACTTGAATATGCTTCGTTAAAACTCTTTTGCAGGCCTTTTTATTATTATCATTTTTATTCAACTACACAAGAGAAGGAAAACAAATGCTTTTCAAATAAAACAATGATGCAAGGGCAACTAAAAGAAGCAAACGAACAAAACTTAAAAGTTCAATAATTATAGGTAAGTGAAAATTACTACAAGCCAGTTTTTAAACAGCAAATTGAACTTTAACCATATGAAATGGTACTGTTCAGGTTTTTTCAGCGTCTTAGCCACTGAGCCACCGCGTCCCTTAATCTTACTCATTAATCTTACTCAGATTAATAATAATTAATAACAATTATTATTATTATTATTTTATTTCTATACCGCCCTTCTCCCGAAGGACTCAGGGCGGTGTACAGCCTATTAAAAGCACAAAGACAAACATAAATTAAAAATTATTAAAATTATTAAATAATTTCAGCTCAAATATAAAACCCCAAATTTATTATTTAAAATGATAATGTATTATTATAATATTAATATTAATAATCATTTATTGTTAATAATAAATAATTGCATAATCATTAATAGTTATTAATAATAATTAACAATTAATAATGATTAATCTTACTGATCATTAAAAATCTTACCTGTTTTTTTGATGCACATTTTGGACTCAAGTCATCAGATTGCACTATATTTCCTCAGGCCATGCTAGATGAGGATTCTGGGAGCTACTCCAACGTATGAAGAGGGCACCAGGTTGGGAAAGGTTACATTGAATCATCTTCTTAATGCCCAATTTACATAATGTGGAAGCCATTGATTGCAAGGAGCAGATAACTAAAGTGAAGGTAATTTGCCACCCTCAGCTCCATTTACTGCTTTCTTGTCATTTTCCCTCTAGCAATCAAGGCACCATCTTGACTGAAAGAACTTGAGTGCTAAAAGTGTATAGATTATAAAAATTAAAAAAGAAAAAGAAATTCCAGTTCTGAAGCAACTGTTCTCTTCTCAGAACTGCTCCCGGAACCATTCAAGAGAGACCTGCCCACAAAAATATCCCTCCTTCACCCCCATTTTGTATGGGGTTAAAAATAAAATCATGCCTTTAATATTGCAGATGAAAACAAAATTTTGGAAACTGCAAGAGGAATTTCCAACTGTTATTTCATTTGTTTAATTCACAAATTCACAAATTTGTCAATTTGTTAAGACAGAGTCTCTCCAAAGTTTTTTTTCACCAGCTAGATTGAGTTGTCATTTATGAGATAAGCTACCAACACACATCCCTTCTGTCCCTTGCTTATGTAAGGCTATAGTTCCTTCCATTACTATCTCAGTCTTCCCATCCCACAAACTCTTATTATTGATTTGAAAGGTGGGACGAAAAGACCTAGAATTTAAACCCTGTGGGAGAGACAGGCTATGATTTCTAAGGCAGCTCCTGAGTGTGTTCATTGTTGCCTGCAGTGAAGTAGTTAATCTAGCTGTGTTGAGTCTGTCTGCCTGAATGTGGGTTAAATGTCAAGTTAGATGTGCCATATTAGCTTTGAGACATGACATTTCCACTGCATGTGGCCTTTTAATAGTTAACATTGTGTGAAGGAGTCTACATAAAACAATCAACAATAGGCAAACGGGTAATCTTTTGAAAAGTTTTTTTTAAAATCTTGCCTTTATTGTTTTTATAAATAACTCAAGATTGAGAATATACGGTACCTATTACTCCTTCCTCCTCCTATTTTACCCACAGCAACAATCCTGTGAGGTGAGATAGATTGAGAGAGAATGACTGGCCCCTGGGAGAGAGTCTCCCATACATCTTTCATGACTAAAGCAGGACTAGAACTCACAGTTCCCAATTTCTAACCTAGTGCTTTCATCACCAGATCAAACTGCGTCTTTTTTTAAAGTGCAAAATGCACTGCACTAACATTCCTAGCCCTCCAGTAATCTATTTACCGTATTTTTCGGAGTATAAAATGCACCTTAGTTTTTGGGGAAGAAAATAAGAAAAATGCTGATTGGCAGGTGGATCAGCCTCCCGGAATACCCCCAATCAGCTGTTCTCAGAGGTGAATTTTAGCAACAGGTTCCTTGGTTGTGAGCTCTGTGCCTTGCTTTTTTTTCTTTCCTGCCTCTGAAACTTCTGAAACTTTGTTTCAGAAAAAACTTTTTTTCCTGCCTCTGAAAGCCTCCAAAACAGAGCTTCAGAAAAAAACCCTCTGAAGCTCTGTTTCTGAGGCTTTTTCTCTGAAGCTCTGTTTGGAGGTTTCTTTTCTGAAGCTTCGTTTTGGTGCTTTTTTCAGCCTCTGAAACCTCCGTTTGAGAAGCTGGCGGGGTTGCATTTGGAGTATAAGACGCATCCAGATTTTCACCCTCTTTGGGGGGGGAGGTGCGTCTTATACTCTGAAAAATGCGGTATATATTTTGTTCCAAAGAAAACACTGTGCTGAAGCCACTCATCATTTTAGTTTTCTAAACACACCTCTAGGTTTTATTGAAACTTAGAGGCATTACTGGAAATACATATTACATTTGTGGTTAAGCCTTTGCTTTGTAGCTTGATCATTATGAAAAAATTATGAGAAACGTTTGAGGAACAGTTGGATAAGCTGGGTATGTTTAGCCTGGAGAAGACAAGACTGTAGGGAGACATGATAGTTGTGCTGACATAACAGAAAGCTGTGTTTCAGAAGCTGGAACCGACATATTTATTTGTTGTTCCAGAAAACAGAACAAGAGACAATGGGTTTAAATACAAGGAAGTGTTTTTGCTTGGATATCAAGAAAAAATAAGAGCTATTCACTAACAAAACAGCTATCTCAAGAGGAGGTGGACTTACCTTCACCAGAGGCTGGTATTCACCAGAGGCTGAATGGCCATTTATTGGCGATTGTATATAAGAGCTGTGGTGGCACAGTGGTTAGAATGCAGTATTGCAGGCTAATTCTGCTGACTGTCGATTGCCAGCAGTTCAGCAGTTTGATTCTGACTGGCTCAAGGTTGACTCAGCTTTCCATTCTTCCGAGGTTGGTAAAATGAGGATCCAGATTGTTGGGGGCAATATGCTGACTCTGTAAACCACTCAGAGAGGGCTGTGAAGTGGTATATAAATCTAAGTCCACCCCAACAATGTCCTTGAAGTGATGTCCCGGAGCCTGGAGGCCATGCGGATCTGGATGGGGAGGAATAGGCTCAGGCTCAACCCATCCAAAACCAAGTGGCTGTGGTTTCCGACATCCCAATATAATCAGTTGGCGCCCTCACTGACTATTGGGGGTGAATCATTGGCCCCATGGAGAGGGTTCACAACTTGGGCGTCCTCCTGGATTCACGGCTGTCTTTAGAAGAGCATTTGATGGCCATGACCAGGAGGATTTTTTATTAGGTTCACCTGATTCACCAGTTGAGTCCCTTTCTGGATCAGGACTTTTTACGCACGGTCACTCACACCCTCATCACTTCCTGCCTGGACTATTGTAATGCTCTCTACATGGGGTTCCCCTTGAGGAGCACCCAGAGGCTCCAACTGGCACAGAGTGTGGCCACGCGGATGGTAATGGGAGCGACATGGTGTTCCCATGTAACACCTCTCCTGCATGAGCTGCACTGGCTCCCAGGGGTCTTCCGGGTGCGCTTCAAGATTTTGGTTACCACCTTTAGAGCGCTCCATGGCTTAGGACCTGGTTACCTAAGGGACTGCCTACTACCACCAATAGCCTCCCACTGGCTGGTATGGTCTCATAGAGAGGGGCTCCTCCGGGTGCCATCGGCCAAACAATCGACTGGCGGCCCCTAAGGGGAGAGCCTTCTCTGTGGAGGCATCTACTATCTAGAATGAGCTCCCCCCGGTGATACGGAGGATCCTGGATCTGCGCACCTTCCACCGTGCTCTCAAGACCTTTTTATTCCACCAGGCGGGCCTGGCCTAGTCTTTTCCCCTCTTTTTTAATTATGCAAATTTTAATTGGTTTTTAAATGATTGGGGTGTTTTAATCTGTCTGGGCCAAATTATTTAATTTGATTTTACTCTGTTTTTAAATTTTGTATTTATGTATTTTTACTGTTTGGCTGTTCACCGCCTTGAGTCCTTTGGGAGTAGGGTGGTATACAAATCAAATAAAGATAAAGATAAAGAAAGATAAGTGCTATTGCTATTGCCAGACACAAAAGATCAGGACATAGGTTAAGTTGCAGTTCAGACAGATTTATTATTCAAGTCTATATACAAGAATCTAGTCAACACTAAATTGGTGCTAGATAAGATTAATGAGATTCAAGGGGAGTTGGATTTAGATTTTTTATGACAATCCAAGGACTCCAAACTGATGATGTGTTTAACTCCACCCTTCAACTCTGCTTGCTCTTCTCCTACCTCAATGTTCTAGGATGTTCTTGCACTGGACAAGAAGTTGGATTGGAAGACTTCCGAGGTCCTTTCCAAATCTTTTATCCAATTAATATTCTAAACAATTACAATTTATTTTGTAATTAAAAGAACTCTAATATTTATTTATT
Organism: Masticophis lateralis; assembly: GCA_030761175.1. Lineage (NCBI taxonomy): Eukaryota > Metazoa > Chordata > Lepidosauria > Squamata > Colubridae > Masticophis > Masticophis lateralis. The sequence continues at coordinate 328,885,237 of JAUDYJ010000001.1, forward strand.
TTTTATTTATTTATTAAATTTATATACCGCCCTTCTCCTAGTGGACTCAGGGCGGTGTACAGCCACGAATAAAAAGCACTCCAATACAAAATTTAAAATATTAATAAAAGAATTAAATAATTTTGGCCCAATAAATTTAAAAAACCCAATAGGCAATTAAAATTTAAAACCCATAAAACTTTAAACTTAAAAAAGAGGAGGGGGCTACGCCAGCCCAGCTTGACAAAATAAAAAAGTTTTTAGGGCACGGCGGAAAGCCCGGAGATCAGGTATCGTACGGATCTCCGGGGGCAAATCGTTCCAGAGATATAATATAATAATAGTAGCTCTCTAATATAATAGAGAGCTACTATAGTTTTGTATAGTGGTGAAGGCACCAGGTTAAAAACCCAACTGTAGTGCTGCTTTGGGCACAATGTCAGCTGGAGGACCTTGGGACAGTCACTTTCTCTGAAACCTAGGGAGGAGATGATGGCAAACCACTTCCAAAAAAAAACCTTGCCAAGAAAATTCATGGACTAGTCCAGGCATTCAGCAAGTCAAGGAGTCAAGATTGACTTGAATTCTGCATCAAACAGGCACCAAGGAGAGAAAGAAGCCCATCACATGCTAAGGGAGATGACATCTGACATTTGGTACTCCTGGGCATCACACTGAAAGACCCAGCCTTAGAGTAGACAACAGTATAATTTAGAGACTCAAGACATGAAGTAGAGCAAATACAACTACTTATGCATTTATGAGGAATAGCCAAGAGGCTACCACCAGTGGTAAAATGCTACCGGTTCGCATCAGTTCAGGTGAACCCGTAGCAGTGGTAGCATGATGCTCCGCCCACCTGCCCGGACATTGTTTAACATTGTTAAAAACAGGAAGTAACCTTTTTTTGACTCTCTGCACATGCTCAGAAGGCTTTGCACATGTTTAGAGGGTCCAGATTTGCATGTGACATGCATGCATGGAGCACACACTTCCGAACCAGTAAGGAAGGTAAATTGATTTCAACCCTGGCTACCACCACCAGTTTCCATCTTCTATCACCCATTTAACTTTATAGCCAGCCCTACAAGGAAGCACTGATGACCTTCTTCGGTTCAGTTTGTGGGATATACTAACTGTATATTTCAAAATATAGAGTATGAGTCACATAGGTCAGGAGGAGACAAATGTTTGCAGGCATACTTACAACATAGTTGCTAAGAGAACGAGATAATTCAAAGCATGTTTTTAAAAAAAGACTATAATTACAAAATTCACAAGAATTATTTTTTAAAAAATACTGTGATAACGTATTATAAGTACTAGTTGTAGCAATCAAAAAGAATGATGTTTGCTTTTCCCCTCTACTACCTGGAGATTTATCTCTTCTGTGACAAGAGTTGGGGCGGATAATATATAGATTTATTGACATAAAAACAACCAGGAATCTTGAAAAAGTTTTTAAAAATTAATGTATGTATTATTTGATAGATAAGCATTTACACCTTTCCCAATCCGATACCTTCAATTGAAGTGAGCTTTAGATCCCAATATAGTACAATATTGCCTTTGGGCTGACCAACTATAATATCATATTTAAGGAAGACATCTCCAAATTCTGCTGTGTTTTGTTTTGTCTTATTTATTTATTAGATTTTCATCCTGTCTTCATTTACTTCAGTGGATTGAATTACATTGAGAACTTGATTGATTAATTCCCTCCAGTGTTGATACTTTGGATGGAGTGCATGCAGAATTACTTTATGCTTCCTGCACTTTCTTTTCCTCTTTGTAGTCATGGGATCACTCGATTTGTTTTTGGCTTTCCATCTTGCTAGTCTGTAAAAAGTGGTTAATAGAATGAGAATAACATTTCCAACTGGATAGCGACCGTTTTTATGGAAGGAGTGCAATGGAATATAATAAACTAAATTGTTTAACATTTTGGTAGAAATCAATTCTGATTAATTTCCTGCTCTGGGCTTCAACTGATGCCTTGGTTCCCTAACATGTTTGGGACTGAGGTGGAAAAGAAGGAATTCTGATCATCTGCTGGGATATAAATCAATACATCTAGGAAACATATATGGAAATAAATGTTCTTTGATTCCCATTTCCTCTTCCTTCCTTGTTTCCTGCAGAGCCAGCTGTCCCAGGCCCTGAATGGACTTTCAGACAGAGCCAAAGAAGCCAAAGAATTCTTGGTACAGCTACGAAACATGGTTCAACAAATCCAGGTACTGTGTTTACTCTAATAGAAATAGTTATAGAATAACAGTGTTGGAAGGGACCTTGGAGGTCTTCTAGTCCAACTCCCTGCTTAGGCAGGAAACCCTACACCACTTCAGACAAATGGTTATCTAATCTTTTCTTAAAAACTTCCAGTGTTGGAGCATTCACCACATCTGGAGCAGTGGTGGGTTTCAAATTTTTGTACTACCGGTTCTATGGACGTGGCTTGGTGGGCATGGCTTGGTGGGCATGGCAGGGGAAGGATACTGTAAAATCTCCATTCCCTCCCCAGTCCAGGGGAAGGTTATTGCCAAATCCCCTTTTCCTCCCAATCAGTTGGGACTTGGGAGGCAGGGAATAGATGGGGGCAGGGCCAGTCAGAATTTTTACTACCGGTTCTCAAAATTTCCGCTACCGGTTCTCCAGAACTGGTCAGAACCTGCTGAAACCCACCTCTACTCTGGAGGCAAGTTGTTCCACTGGTTAATTGTTCTAACTGTCAGGAAATTTCTCTTTGGTTCTAGGTTGCTTCTCTCCTTGATTAGTTTCCACCCATTGCTTCTTGTCCTGCCCTCAGGTGCTTTGGAGGATATCCTGACTCCCTCTTCTTTGTGGCAGCCCCACAAAATTCTGTTCATCATAATCATGAACAGAAGTAGAATGAGAGCAGAACCACTATGTGGCATTCAATTCCCTGAGCTTGGAACACACACAATCAAACAGCATAGCAAACCACCATTGACAACAGATTGCCAGGTCTCTTCTTTTTCAGCAATAACCCAATCACCTTTGTGCTGACTAAATCTTTAACAAAGCACCAAAGAATGGGTTGGGGGTGTATTTGAGAGATGACTCATTGCATTTAGCATGGGAAAGGGCTGATCTTATCCACCTCTCTGTCTCCTTGATGGGTAAATTTGCACAAATAAAAATAGCTTTATTTCCCATGCAACCATGTTGGAGAGTCTAAAGAAAGATGGAGAAGTGGAAAGTCTCTTGCAGTACTGACTTTGTTCTAAATCCAGACTATGGAGACAAATGCCGACACTTGGTGAAATCTCTATTTTGGGTGATACACTAGACTGTGCATAAAATAAGCTAATAACAGCCAGGCTGTAATTATAGATTGTGATCAAGGCATTCTATTGTAATCATCTTGATTGACCCCAGTTTAAATTTGGATTACAGGATAAGGCAAATTATAAGATGGCATAATATGGGATGCAAACATGAGCAGTTATCACTGACTCTTAGTCAGTAATAAAGATCAAGGTCTTTTGTATTAAATTGTCCATTCCATAATATTAGTAATAATGAGAATAAGGGTGATAGTGATGTTACTACCGTATTAACAAATCATCATTTTATTGATTGTATATGTTTGTGCATGGATGTGTTTTCCCCTTAGAGTAGTGTTTCCCAACCTCAATAACTTTAGGATGTGTGAACTTCAGCTTCCAGAATACCTAACCAGCATTACTGACTGCGGTATTCTGAGAGTTAGCAATAGCAAATAGCACTTAGACTTATATACCGCTTCACAGTGCTTTTTCAGCCCTCTCTAAGCAGTTTACAGAGTCAACGTATTGCCCCCAACAATCTGGGTCCTCATTTTACCAGTCTCAGAAGGAAGGAAGGCTGAGTCAACCTTGAGCTGGTCGGAATCGAACTCCTAGACATTGGCAGAATTAGCCTGCTGTACTGCATTCTAACCACTGCACCACCATGGCTCAGTGTTGAAGTTCAGACATCTTAAAGTGGCTGGGAATTTTAAGGAACATATTTGTCAGGCTCCAAAGTCAATTTTCACTCCTTGGAATAATACTCTGCTACAGTGTTACTCTGCAGTTTTAAGAGATGTGAACTTCAATTCTCAGAATTCCCCAGCCAGGGTTGAGAAAGACTGCTCTATTGGAGTAGCTGACTACCATCTATAAAATGGAGTCATAATTAACACACTGAAATTACTGATATAACCTCAGTATCAGTGGTGGGTTGCCCCCAGTTCGCACCGGTACTATAGAACCAGTAGTAAAACTGGTGGAGGCTCTGCCCACCGACCACGACATCATCAAAATGCTTCTGCGCATGCGCACAGCCCCGTTGCAAACCGGTAGTAAAGGTAAGTAGAATCCACCCCTGCTCAGTATACTTAATTCACACCCTCCAAAAGTACTTTAGCAAGCAATTTATATTGATATTGTTTCCTAGTATGATTTGATTGCTTATTTATACCCTATGTCTATCATTAAGTGTTGTACCTTACGATTTTTGATGAATGTATCTTGTCTTTTTATGTACAGTAAGAACATATGCACCAAAGACAAATTCCTTGTGTGTCCAATCACACTTGGCCAATAAAGAATTCCATTCTATTCTATTCTATTCTATTCTATTCTATTCTATTCTATTCTATTCTATTCTATTCTATTCTATTCTTCCATGTGTCTACAATCTGATAATAACATCTGTATTTGGCAGCTGTGCCCTATTCCTTTAGCGAACCTTCTTAGTGCCCATTGGAAAAGCATTCTAAACATAGCCTCTCTCCCAGCTTTCGCCCACTCTGGCTGTCATAGCAGCAAATGACCAGGATGAAGATATTGGAAAACACGTCTAGCCACAAGAAAATGCCAATGCGCTGTGATTTTACCATGCTGATTTGCAAGAGGTAGCAGAGGAATGTTTTCTTTGCTGCTGGAAAGTTTCTTCTTATAATAATTTGATTAGGTTAGGGCTGCTGCAACAGTTGTAAGTGTGAGGATCAGTTGTAAGTCATTTTTCTCAGTGCAGTTGTAATTTCAGATGGTCACTGAATGAATGGTTGTACGTTGAGGACTACTTGTATGTTTTCCCAAGTTTATGTCTACGGAGATTCTCAATCATCCAGTTCATAGATCCTTTTCCAAAAGGCAACTGGACGTTCTTGTTTTACCCTTGAAAATGTTTCGCTTCTTATCCAAGAAGCTTCTAAGTCAGAATTGAAGAAGCTTCTTGGATGAGAAGCAAAATGCTTTCAAGGAAAAAACAACAAGTAAATCCAGAAAAGCATCTTTGGGATTCCCAGAGGGGCCAATGATATGATGCCCAAATGGTAAGTACAACTGGATGATTAAAGTCTCACCCCTTTTTAGATGTGTGGGATGTATCTAACACATAGTAAAAATGGTGGGGCTTCGATTGGCTGGTGGGGCCAAGAATTTTGAAATCATTGATACCCCTCCCCCTTCCCTGTGACACCTTCTACACTCTCCTTCCCATTCCCTACTTCTTCAGGGAATTCTAGTTGTGGACCTAAAGGTAGCATAATAACTTGCAATCTTCTCCAACTTGACATCTTCCAAAGTATTGGACTATCCCTGCCATTAGCAGATGCTGTTTGGGAATAATAGGGCTGGCAGCAGGGGTGAGATTCAAAAATTTTAGCAACCAGTTCTCTGCCTGGTTCTTGGATAGGCGTGGCCATGGTGGGAATGGCTACCCAGTCTCCTGTACCACCGGGGGGGCAGGGGGCGGCATTTTCGCCCTCCCCAAGTTCCGGAGGCTTTGTTTGAGCTTCCAGGAGGGTGAAAACGGCCTCCCGCAGGCTCCGGAGGTCCTCCAGAGGCTGAAAACATTTCTGGACTTCTGGAACTTCAGGGAGGCCCATTTTTCACCCTCCCAGAGCCTCCACATGGGCGCTGCACTTACCTGGCATCCAAAACAGGCTGCGTGGAGACTCCTGGGAGGGGTGGGGTGGGAGGGGCCAGCCAGTCCTTGCAACTACCAGTTCAACAAACCAGATGTAAAGTTAGCATCCGGTTCACTTAACCGGCCCGAACTGGCTGAATCCCATCCCTGGCTGGCAGTGGGCAACATGGAGGGTGCCAGAGTGGGAAGAAATTGCTTACTAGAACAATAAGATGAAACGTTACGAAACAGTTGTAAAAAAGGAATTTATATTATGTGTTTTGTGTTTGTTATATTGTGTTGTGTTATTATATATATATATGTGTGTGTTTTCTGAGGTTTTCGCGGGTGTTTGTATGTAGGTCTTTGGTTATTCGGGTCTTCTCCCACGTAGAATTGGAAGTATCTTGGCAACGTTTCGACGAAGTCTAATTCGTCATCTTCAGGCTGATGTTCTCGCCTTCGTGCTTCCAGGAGCAATTGCCGAGAACACCAGCCTGAAGATGATGAATGAGACTTCGTCGAAACGTCGCCAAGATACTTCCAATTCTACGCGGGAGAAGACCCGAATAACCAAAGACCTACATACAAACATCCGCGAAAAAAGGAGTACTCTTTGAAAGATCCAGCAGAGTATAATTTCCCTCATTGCCTCTCTGCCACCCAACCTGATAAACCCCAAAGAAATAAGCTCGTTGCATCAATGCTTTGCATTCTCTCAAATGGAATCAGGCCTTCGGTCAGAATCAATTTAAATTTTGGTGGCACAGATCATTTGTCTTGGCTCTTTAGGGATGTTGGTTCTCTTGAGCGCTGCCTCCTCCCTCCATCATTTTGAGTGAGCAGGAGTCTCATCCATCAAGTCCCGTCAACTCTGTGGCCAAATCATTCCTGCTTTCCTTGCGGCTGCCTCCCTCATGAGCACACTGCTTCTTTATTCAGTGTGGTGGAGACACATTCCTCCATGAGCTGCTTCTCCTGTCCTCCCTTCATCCATGCACCATGCGACTCATCCATTCTGAGACTTGTGGTTTTCCCCTAAGAGAGTAATCATTGCTTGATAGAGACTAAAAAGTTTTAATAAGGGCTTTCAATTTCCAGGAATGTCTCCTGTTTCAGAAGAATTTCTATATGAGCCAAATTAGAATAATAGGACTACTACAGGCTTGGAAGAACCAAATTCTGCCCAAATCAGAATTTTATCCTATGAAGTTTCAGTCTGAGAATATGAATATGAGTTTGGCCTCTGGAGACCAATATTCTAAACTTTCCTCTGCAAACATTCTCAGAGACTCTTCGGGCAACTTGTAACCTCACAACTGATTCTGCAAAGTGCTTTGGGAAAGAATATTTTTAAAGTAAATATTATAAAGTGGGGGGAAAAACACCTTCTGTTTGGAATAGCAGCTTTTAAAATACTGTAAGATAGAAATGATAAATATGTTCAGGTAGTCCTCGACCTATAACTTTTTGGTTTGTGACCATTCAAAGTTGCAACTGCACTGAAAAAAGTGACTTATGACCATTTTTCACACTTATGACTGATGCAGCATCCCCTTGCTCATGGGATCAAAATTCAGACTCTTGGCAACTGACTCATTTCTATGACAATTACAGTGTCCTGGAGTCATTTTGCAACCTTCTGACAAGCAAAGTCAACGAGGAAGCAGATTCATTTAACAACTGTGTCACTAATGTAACAACTGCAGTGATTCACTTAACAACTGTTAAAAGGTCGTAAAATGAGGCAAAATTCATTTAACAAATGTCTCATGTAGGAACAGAAATTTTGGGCTCAATTGTGGTCATAAGTCAAGAACTACCGTATATGCGATTCAATATCAGTTTATCAGTCTTCCCTACCTTGCCTCATGCTTTGAATAAGCTTGAAATGCCTTTAAAACTTTATGTGAATGTTTATTTATATTAGTATTTAGTTGAAAATGATTTTTATCGGGAAGTTATTTTTCAAAGTAAAAAAAGAAAATGGAGATTTTCTGTTAAGTTACATACATTGACTAATTAGTGCCTGCAAAGATAATGGAAACTGTTTTCATGAGGATGGGTCTCTCGCAGCTACTGTCTGGTTCCATTTGCATGATATATTTAAATATATCATTTAAAAGCTGGTGAATGGAAAAACGCAGTCATTTCTGAGCTCAGGACTGGTTCTATTGTCTCTCCCAAGTCAGCAGGGTCTTTTGTAGGGTTATTTATAATCCAGTCAATGCCTGTTGTTTGACTCCATTATTGAGAAGTCAATAATTCAATAAGTCCATTATTATCCGACTTCTTCCATTTATTTTTGAAGATAGGCAGGTGGAGAGAAAGAGATAAGAACATAACTTGCTGTAAGCATTTTTTTTTCCTTCCACCAACTCCCCTTACCACTAGCTACCAAAACATCTATAGGAATGAAGCAAAGATAGAAAAGAGATAAGACTGACTCCATATATCATCAGTCCATGCGGATTGCATATATGTGTGTATATCAACACGCACGTGATGCATGCATGAAGGAAATGACAATGGTTCCATCACAACAAAGATGGCTGCTTGTAATAAGATCAGAGCAGCCATCTTACTTCAGGACTGTCTAGCACCAATTAATTATATGTAGATTGTGCTAGACTGAGCTTGCTGTATAATGCAAGAAGACACAACACAGAGAATCATCATGAATTCAATCTACTGTCTGGTTTCATCCAACACCTTGAACCAGAAACTATCTAATTTAGCCTGACACCGTATGTAAACCCAGCAGGAATGGCTTCTAGAAGCAGTCTGAAGAGAACAAAGAGCCCAGAGGTTAAAAAAAAATCCAGATGAGGCTGAAGATCTCAAGAAGTTGTTGCAGGAAAGAGTGAAATCAGTCTCTTGTGATGGCAAATCCAACAAGTCAGCTGCTTTTAGACCTTCCTGTTGCTTTGACTGATGAGTATTTTATTTTGATTGCAGGAGAACAGCGTGGAGTTTGAAGCTTGCCTGGTTGCCCAGTGTGATGCTCTTATTGATGCTCTCAACAGACGGAAAGCCCAGCTGTTGTCACGGGTCAACAAAGAACATGAACACAAACTGAAAGTATGTCTGGAGTAATGAAATTTAAGCAATGAACTGTTCTTGGGTGGAAGAGGTTGGTGGACATGGCTAGAAAAATGCCTCTGTGCCCATGTAAGATGCCAAGTATGTCAAGCCTTGAGATACTGTTGCAGTTTATGGGTGAATAAATCAGCTAGTCCTATTGAAAATGGCCAAAATATGTTGTTATATCTGCTGGCTCAGTAGGAAACTTGATCCAAAAAAGTCTTTGTTCTAACATCTTTTCCAATATGATTGGTTGCTTCATTTCCTGTTCCTTGCTTAAATATTTCCTTCCCTTCAGACATTTTATCTTCATGAAGAAAAATCTATCTACTATCTACCAATTGCTAAGAGTCTACACTGACTTGAAGGCACATAATCAATTTGTCAATCAATCATTCAGACAGCATTTTGGGACTCATACATTATGCTAAGCCATGCTATATTTATTGGTAACAAAACTCAATTAGATGCTTTGCACAATACACTCAATCAAAGCCAAATAAATATACATGATGTCTTAGAACAGCCAAACTAACTTCAGAGAACCACTGAAGTACAAACTAGTCAACCATAGCTCATGTGCTAAATTTATGATTATCTTCCATAGCCAGAAAATTGTGTTATTGAACAAATGCTGACTTGTTCAATACTAATTAATTATTAGTAAACACATTGCATGAACTTAGAAGAGTCCTAAATGTTCAAATAGGAATCTTTGCTATTAGATGAAGAATACTGCAAGTGTGTGTATGTGTGTACACAATATTCTTCATCTAATACACACAGCATCCTTAGATTAGAATTAGAATTCTTTGTTGGCCAAGTGTGATTGGACACACAAGGAATTTGTCTTTGGTGCATTCTTCATCTAATAACAAAGGTCCCAATTTGAACACCTAGGACTCTCCTCAGTTCAATATATATATTTGGAACAATTCCAAATCCTTTAAAAAAGCTTGCGTTTACTCACACTACTGCATTAGGAATCTATTTAATGTTACTACATTTTTAAAGGAAATGCACCTTTTTTCGAGGCTTGTTTAATGAATAGCAGAAAGATGCTATGTTCATCTTGTGCGGTCCAAAGGCTTCTTCCAAATCCTCTCTGAAGCGTGCAAAGCTGTATTGATTTCCTCTTACTTCTTGGTTTAATGCTTTAGTTAGAGTGCCTCGGTTCAGCTTCCTTCTGCCTCCCAAGTACCTCTGAATCCACCAGGGAAAAAACAAGGCTCCTTATAGCTATGCAGCACTCAGACTAATGCAGGAGCTGAAATGAATTAGCAGTGGGCGCAGGAGTCCGTGTGAGGGAGGGCCTGAATATTTGCCATGGCAGCTGTTGCCATAGAGACCTCCTAGGATGGAGGGAAAGAGGGATGACACTGTGGCCCCTAACGACCAGCAACAGATAAAAGCCAGAGGAGTAAATCTGAAAAGGGGAGACAACTGCATGTACATCTGCTGTGAAAACGTTATGACCCTCTTTGAGGGAAAGGTTTGTGGCTGACTGAGAGAACTGATGGAAAGAGGATTGCTTGTGGAGAAAAAAGGATTTGCGAGATGTTTAATGGCAGATTGGAAGACAAGTAGGGCAACCCTTTCTCTGCATTGAGCCAGTGGTACTATAGGTTTTTCCCCTGGCATTTAAAAAAGCACAGAGATCTTTTCCAGCCAGTTGACTCAGATGGCTTTTGTTGAACAGGGGGAAAAAAATTAACCAAGAGATTTCCTTTCTTTGCAAGCAGAGACATTTCACTCACAGTATCTAGGATTCCTTAAATATATGTCCCCCATTCCGTTAACTATTGGCTTTTATAGAGCAGAGTCAGAATTACAGAATAATAGAGTTGAAAGGGACCTTGGAGGTCTTCTAGTCCAACCCCCTGCTCAAGCAGGAGACCTTATACCATTTCAGACAAATGACTGTCCAAATGAGTCGCCCATGTTCTTCCTTTTAAGTAATATATAAGAGAAGGGTTAAAGTTGGGATTGTCTGGATTCATGGAAAGCATCAAATCATGGTTTACAGACTATAGACTCCGAGTTCCCACAACATGCTAAGTCAACACGTGGCCTGTTAGTTTGTGGTATAATGTGGGAATCCAGCCACTGTTTTTATAATTTTAATGTGTGCTTAACATGTTGTTCAAACCCAGCCAATTGTGGTTCACTCAATAATCAGTGATAACAGTGTTCTGTGAGGCAGCTTCTGCCTCATCACAACATGTGAAGGCAGACAAACATTTTTGTAGCTCTTCTGGTATGATATCTGAACTATCTATTAGTCAACCATAATATTAGTTCAGTAGGTTTGGCAAACATAGTCTATGTGGTTAGTTTGTGGTCCAGTCTTTTGTGTGAATTCAGAAAATTAGGTCAATTAAATAAGCATAAGTTTAATTAATTATTGAAAAGTGTCTTGCATGAATAATGCCAGTGCATAAATCATGATATTCTATGGTTTAGTATGTCTTACTCAGATCAGGGAAATAGATGGGGTGGAGTACTTCCTGATTCTACCTCAACAGGAGAATAGGAGAAAGAAACAGTTAATTCTGTAAAGCCAATAATAAGCTTTGTGGTCTGTTAAATGCATTGGACATACATGGTTTTTCTTTCAGCATTTATTAACTCAACAATCACACATTGTCAACAAACATCAAATCTCCCTCTTTGGGTTTTTTTTTATCCCCTTTTTTGTTATTTATTAGCTGAAAAATTATTGAGGATTCAGATATTTTATTGCTGGAAAGAATTCAGTTGTGTAAATAAAACATTCAATCCTATGGATCAATCTTCCACATATAACATCTTACAGAAACATTCATCAATATGGATGAAGGTGCTACAGCCCAATCCACTTGAAGGGGTCCCAGTTAGACAAGACAAGACTGACACACATATTTTAGCCTTTTGAGAACCAATCTTGATCATTTCCAACTTGCAAAACAAAGACTTATTTCAGCAATTCAATCTTTTCAAACTCTTGCCAAAACTCAAAAGGTCAATGATGTTTCCATTAATATTAATTGGCAACACCCAGCTTCAGTACCACTTCAACATGATCAAGGTTTTTCTTTCCAAACTTACTTACTTACTTACTTACTTTCTTTCTTTCTTTCTTTCTTTCTTTCTTTCTTTCTTTCTTTCTTTCTTTCTTTCTTTCTTTCATTATTTCATTATTTCATTATTTCATTTTTTTTAATGGCCCTTTAATCCTTTTATTCGGGGTGGAGTCAGGACGACTGAATGGAGCTGAATATTTACTGGCCAGATGCCCTTCCTGATGCCTACATGGAGTTCACAGCAGATATTTTCTCTTCGCGCTCTGATAGAGAAACATCTGCCAACACCTAGGAGTGAACTCTCAACCTTCCAAGTGGGAGGCAAGCACCTTCACTTCTAGGCCACTACATCATACCATTTATATATTGCCTTAATTTTCTTGCTCTGGCACCAAGCACTGACTTGATGACCAGGTATAGCAACTCTTTCAGATGGAAAGAAAATGGCTCTGGAGAAAAATTAAAAAGGAGAACAACACAATCCCCGATCATTTATCGACTCATTTTTCTTGCTTGCATACAGAGCTGTTTTTTGGTCCTTCTGTGGGGAACTGGGCTTATGCCATAGCTTCCTCCTTCCACTTGTCAGGCAGAATCTTGTTCAGTAAAATTAGCTAGCAGGGAATTCAGTCATTAATCATCTCCCTTGCAGCTCCATGCCCAAGACAGATATTTTGAATATCACCTTAGGTCCACTTGCTTGTTAAGTGCTGAGATGAATTGCAAGGGAGTGGAGGGAAATGAAGTAGAAGGGAGGGAAAGAGAGAGAGAGAAAGAGAGAGGCATTTAAAACTTTTAGCAGTCTGAGTTTGGCAGCTGTGCAGAAGGACATTTATCTGTGTCATTGATATCTGTTCTCCGATAATGGCAAATTATGAGTTTTTTTATTCAATAAAGGACAGTTGTACTATCATACAACTGTCCTCTGGTGGCTCAGCAGACTAAAAATATTGTAATTAAACACCAGCTGTCTGCAATTATTGTGTTCGAATCTCCCCAGGCTCAAGGTTGACTCAGCCTTCCATCCTTTCTAAGGTAGGTAAATTGAGGACCCAGTTTGTGGGGGCAATAAGCTGACTTCGTATAAATATACAAAAGTATGAAGGCTATTGCTTATATGCTGCCCTGAGTCTCCGGAGAAGGGCGGCATATAAATCAAATTAAAAAAAGAAATACAGTACATTTTACAAATCATGATGCCTGGGTTCACCCTTACACTAAGCTACAAATAAATGAACTACATTAAACATGTTGTGTGTGCGTGTTCCAATGTGTTCTACCCCGGCTACGGACCCCAAAGAATGCAGCACACACAAAGTCAGTTCAAACCTTGGTTTACTAAATAAATCAGTCTTTTACAACAATGGCTGTTAATTAACTGCATTAACCGCCACCAAGAATTCAAAGAATAAAAACTGTAAGCTTACTGTGGTTGGCAGAATGCCCAGAAGCAATTTGCAGGAAGCTGATAAGATAAGCAAAAAAGACACGAAGGTATGTGAACGAAGTTGTTCCCTGCAAATTGTTTCAGTCGGTGTTCCTCCTTAAATAGGCTAACAGAGTGGCCAATTAACCCCAAGCCTTGCTCTCAAGGAGACATCCTCCTGAGGAGCCACTCCTGCCTTTTGGCAGCTCTGCGCGCCTGTGCATCGAGAAGAGGCTCCTCCTCTTCGACCTCTTCATTTAAGGGAGCTCCTGGAGGTTCTGAAGGCCCTGGCTGAATCCCCGCCTCTGTCACCACATCTTCTCCAGCCTCCTCATTGTCCGACTCAAGTGCCAGCTGCACAGGCTGCTGGCGCAGCACCACACCAGCCTCCTTGCTGTCTGAATCAGCTACTAGCTGCACAGGCCACGTACGGGCCACAACACAATGTGTTAAGACTGCAACTCCTATACAGCGGCATCCATAGCAAACTGCAATGAGGCCAAAACGATATGCTTGCAGTGGAATCTCACATAAATGTGGCAATTACAATATATTATTTTGTCCTCTACAAGTACATAATTTGTTGCATTAGTATGATGTTGTCACCATGTGTGTTTCATCATCTCTCTCCCCATTCCCATGTTCTCAAAATTCCCAGGTTGGAGAATATGGTATTAGGCCTTGCCAAACAACCCTTCAGTGCCTTGCATAATAAACTAGAACAATAAAAAACATCATGCATAGTTTGGCACCAATTATGCAAACATATTTGCTGTGGTTTATAAGCATCGTTTAGTTAGAGTACAGTTTTGGATGGCTTGGGACTTGTGGGGGGTTTTTTCCTGTTTGTTTGTTTCCCTAGAATAGGGGATTTGTGCACAATATACCCAAATTATTAATTCTCTATTACCAGAGAGACACGATTAAAGAAATGAAATGCCAGATAGCACAAGTACAATTCTTTAAGCAACTTAAAGAATGTCATCAAGACATTTAGAGCTAAGAGACCATTTCTCTGAAGTAATCTGGAGATTTGGCAAAAATGTACACAACAGTAATTTGCTTTCATAAGCAGATTTATTGGTCTCAGGAAGTGATAACATTTAGCTAACCTTGTTTGGGTTCCCATCAGTGGTGGGTTTCAAAAATTTTTACTACCGTTTCTGTGGGCGTGGCATGGTGGGTGTGACATGGCATGGCATGGCTTGGTAGGTGTGGCAGGGGAAGGATACTGTAGAATTTCCATTCCCTTCCGATGAGCTGGGACTTGGGAGGAAGAGAATAGATGGGGGCAGAATTTTTACTACTGGTTCTCCGAACTACTCAAAATTTCCGCTACCGGTTCTCCAGAACTGGTCAGAACCTGCTGAAACCCACCTCTGGTTCCCATGTTAAACAGGATTTGACTTGATTAGTAATAGGAGTGGGGTTGGAATTGGGCATAAAAGGCAACTGGACGGCTGTAGACTAGTTTGGGAAATTGAAAAAAAAAATATCCTGAAAATAAGCACTAATCAATTACTTCAATATTGTTGCCAAGAAAATGGCATAGTTATATCTCTGTAGTTACTAGGACTTGAATTCAACTCAAGAGTATATAGACATGTTGATTAGCCCTGTGGTTGGTGAAATAAAATTGCTGGTATCATTCTGTTGACGCATTCAAAAGTTTTGGCTGTGGATAACATGTTTGGCATTGATTTATTACAAGATTTATTACTTGCCTCCTGAGTAGTTTTATAATTTAAAAACAAAAGCCAATCAATACAAACTTGGCATGGTGCAATCCAGTATCAAATAAAACCATGAAAGCGGCATAAAAAACCCATTTACAGAAAGTAAGATTATTTAATAGATTATGGAAGAAAGGGTATTTTCTGTAATGGTGCAAAAACAAGGGCAAACCTCTTCTCTGAGGGAAAAAATTCCAAAGTTCAGGTGCCATCATTGAGAATCTCTTCTGGCTGCTGGTGGCGGCTCACTTCTCTTCAGATGACATCTGAACAGAGAACTTCCAAAGAACTTTACATACACACAGGCCATGTTCAGACAACAAACCTAACCTTGTCACCAGTAATTTGGCCAGTTTTCCTTATTGGTAGTTCTGCCAGCACGTATCAAAAGACGAAAAGCCACCTGGTTACAAACCCAGAGCCTTCCAAAATCTACCTGTCAAGAGACTCCCAACCAGTTCTATCTGTAGCTCCTTCTGCATTGGCTGGACAGGCAGCAGTGGGCGTTGCCAGGTTACTGCAGCTAATTAATATTTATGAAGGGTGGGTTGTGGGATGCCACTGGCATTGTAATCATAAGCCTTGGTGTTTGTTTTTTTCCCTTTCCTTTCTTGGAAAAGTGGCAGCGGTGAAATTTAAATTTTTTTACTACTGGTTCTGTGGGCGTGACTTGTTGGGCATGGCATGGTGGCCGTGCCAGGGGAAGGATACTGCAAAATCTCCATTCCCTCTCCACTCTTGGGGGTAGGATACTGCAAAATCACCATTCCCACCCCACTCTGGGGCCAGCCAGAGGTGGTATTTGCTGGTTCTCTGAACTACACAAAATTTCCGCTACCAGTTCTCCAGAACCTATCAGAACCTGCTGGATTTCACCCCTGAAAAGTGGCTATAGTGGATGTTGGAAATTAGCCCACTTTTATTTAGTTGAGTCACGGTGTTCAAATGACACAGTTGACAAGGGGAGGAGTTTAATCCAAAATAAATTCAGGACTGTTTGGGGGGTAAGGCTAACCTCCCCTGCATCGCCGCTGATTAAATGATGACGTTTGCATAAGGTGTCTACTTGAGGGTGCGCTAATTGAGTGGGTTATGTGACTTGGGTCAAAGGGTTAAAAAATGTGGTGGCCCTTTCCATGTGACCCTTCATTGGGTGCACATAATCCAGCTGAACAATTTCCATGCAGATTAACACTCACAGGACAACAGTTACTTTGGTAACAGGCAAACCACCCAAAGGTCAACTTGCTCTGTATAGCCTGGCCCAATGCAGTGATAAAGTGCCCCCTAGAGACTGGACAATTATTAGGGGAGTTTACTGAGTAGTAGATGAGCAGCTTTGTTTCTTTTTCAGAAAGTCAGCAGAGTGTCATTCTAAGCCAAGGCTATGATTGCCTGGCTCCTTATTTCTCCCAGAATGCCTTCGTGCTTTGATTTAGGAGTCATTCTGGAAAAATGAAGATGGATGATAGCCACAGCTTTGGCATCTGCCTTGCTTTGTAGTATACTGCTTGCATCAATAAAATTTTCTTTAAAAGGATGACGAGAGATTTTTTTTAAAAAAGCTAGGTTTTCCATCTTTGGCATTTCTCCAATGAATGCTAAGTGCCTGTTAATCACAGAAGAATTCCCTAATGCTGGCTCATCTGGCCCAGCTAGACTAATAGCAAATGACTTTGAAAATTGATTCAGCCATCATGCTAAGGCAGGGGTTGCTTAACCATGCCCTTGTTGGAAGAAATATCCATCCAGTTCAGTTCCAAGCCGGGAGAAAGACACTGGAAACATGGAGGCTGATCGGAAAGATGGTTTCATGGTGAAGCAGAACCACCAAGCACATGGTTCTCTGGTGCAGCTGAAGACATGGAGTTGACAGTGAGGGGTTTTTATACCTTCTCTTGGGCTTTGCACTTGAGCTTCCTGTTCCTGTGCAAGAACATGTATTCTATTGGCTGTTGTAGGGGTCATAGCTAGCTGTACAGATTGTCTGAGTTATGTTTGGTGGGCGAGGCAATGTCTTTAGGAGATTGTGCAATGCAGTGAGCTCTGTTGCTAGATGGCAGTGGGTTAATCCTATTGTGTCTTGATGGGTCATGTCTTAATCCCATCACTGAAGGTCTTTTGTCTTGTAGATAGGCTGGCCCAGTCCTGCTGGGGCTATTAAGAAAGACTTGGGGGCTGCTTTCTGTCTTTAAAAGCATGTTTCTCCTTTAGGGAAATATGTTTTCCCCAAAATAAGATATCCCCTGATAATAAACCCAATTGGGCTTTTGAGTGCATGGCAATAAGACCAAGCACTTATTTCAGGGTTAAAAAAATATAAGACAGGGTCTTATTTTGGGGAAAACATGGTATTTTGCCTTTTTAAATATTTCTCAAAATATTTCATTCTTCTAGGAGGGTTGGCTTCCCTCACTCTGTTGCCTGGATGTCCTCACACGATATACTGAATTTGGGGTTTCTATCAGTGGTGAAATTCCATTTTTTTTACTACCGGTTCTGTGGGCGTGGCTTGGTGGGCGTGGCGGGACATGGTGTGGCTTGGTAGGCGTGGCTTGGTGGATGTGGCAGAGGAAGGATACTGCAAAATCCCCATTCCTACCCCACTCTGGGACCAGCCAGAGGTGACATTTGCTGGTTCTCCGAACTGCTCAAAATTTCCGCTACCGTTCTCCAGAACCTGTCAAAACCTGCTGGATTTCACCCCTGGTTCTATCATCATGAGATACAATTTAAAAAAGCATAGAGATGTACCTTTAATTAGTTAACTATCTCCCTAAGATGCATACATTTGGGGCAATGTATTGGAGATGATGATTCCTCCAATGGTATTCTGAAAATGTGAACTCTCAGTAGACAAGGGAAATAATGATGACATTATCTAGGAAGAACAAGGAGCTTAAAGCTGTAAAGAACATAAGGAGATAATAGAATATTTCTTTCCTAAAACATAGCTATGATCTTACACTGCAGACTGCCTTTTCTTTCTAGAGCAGCATTCAAAGAAGTGTGATGGTAAAAAAAAGAAGAAGAAGAACATTTCTTTCTTGTGTGTTTCTAAGAGATCAGGGTGAAAGGAAAATGCAGTGAAAACGCTGTATTTTGTATTTCACTTGAGCAACCAGTGTGGCAATGAGGATCAAAACCTGATCAGGACAGGACTTACCCAACAACATGCTTTTTGGATGAGATATGAAACAGAGTGGAGACTAAGCCAAAAAGTCACTGTATTCCCCCCCCCACACACACACACACACCTTTTCTTTTCCTTTTTTCCAGTTGAAATACTCAATGAGAAGCTACTTGTAAGATTCTTCAGTGGTTTTGTAGCTGAAAAATGATTTTTTTATTATTCATTAAAATGGTTGCATGCTATTACAATCGCCAATCAGGAGATTTGACTGGGCTAGCAGCCAAGTGGGTTATGCACCTTGTGAGAATGGGGTCAGCGAAAAGCTGTCCCTGATCCTGAAAGCCTTTAAAATGTCACTTCCACATGTTCCTGAACTTCATAATTGAAGATGTCACATGAGTCCCTCTAGTGGTCAACTGTGGAATTAAATTACAATGCAGAAGGCCATCCCTCACTGAAGCATTGCCACTCTGACTACCTTCCTGTGAAATCCCTAAGCGAAGACAGTGTGAGATATAGCTCCCTTCCCTTTTCTGGTTTCAAGGCTAGGAATGGCAATGCCAGCAAACTCCCGCTCAGCAGCACAGGAAAGAGGAAGGAATTGATGGAGTAGCTTCAGTGGTGGCTTTCAAAATGTTTTACTACCGGTTCTGTGCGTGTGGCTTAGTGGGTGTGGCATGGCTTGGTGGGCCTGGCAGGGGAAGGATACTGTAAAATCCCCATTCCCTCCCCACTCTGGGGGAAGGATACTGCAAAATCCCCATTTCCTCCCGATCACCTGGGACTTGGGAGGCAGAGAATAGATGGGGGCGGGGGTCAGTATTTTTACTATCGGTTCTCCGAACTACTCAAAATTTCCGCTACCGGTTCTCCAGAACTGGTCGGAAGCTGCTAAAACCCACCTCTGGGCTTCCTTTCTTAAATTGGGTTTGACCAGGACCCTTCCATAATAATAGAGTTGAAAAGGAACCTTGGAGGTCTTCTAGTCCAACCTCCCCTTCCACTAAGCCACTGGACCCATTTAATATTTGGAGTAGTTTCTATGGCTTCCTATTGGCATTGTTTAGTTAGCTGCTCAGCAGCACATCTAGTGTGAGGGAAAGAGCTTCTCCTGCATCTTCTCTACCCATTTTCATTTAATCTGGTGAAAGAGTATTTGCTTGGTAAACATTTTAGGAGAGAATTTGGTAAAATTCTAGAGCAGGGGTGTCAAACTCAAGGCCCAGGGGTTGGATCTGGCTCGCAGGGTGCTTACATCTGGCCTGTGGGCCCGCCCAGGAAACAGCAAAGGACCAGCCCGTGGTGCCTCTGCCTGAGTGAAAACGGAGCTCGGGAGGGCTTCAGGCAACGGAATTCACGAGCCCATTTTCGCTGGCAGAGGAATCAGGCTACCACAGGCATCCCCAACACAAGTTAAGTTGTGCTAGCCATGCTCACCCTGGACACGCCCACCCTGGCCTCCCAAGATCAAACACAACCCTGATTTGGCCCTCAATGAAACTGAGTTTGGCACTCCTGTTCTAGAGCCATGTTTCTCGTCCTTGGCTACTTTAAGTTGTGTGGACTTCAACTCTCTGGAAGTCCAATGGCCCAAAGCCTTTCTGGTTTCCCACATTTCTATTCATTTCAAAGGGGGAGAGGTATATAATGAGAAATGCAAACCTACTCTTGAATCATCAGCTGTTTCTTGCACTCTGGAATGTTTGGAGAAAACCACGCCAGGATTATAATACTGAAGGTGGAAGAACTGGAGCAGATTCAGGGTCCAATTTCAACACCTCTCTTTTGATTTCCAACCATGAATGCTCTATATTGTCAGAGCCTGAAAATGCTTATTTAAATCCTGTTCCAAGTTTCCTTTATTCATAATGAACCAGAAACTTTTGATGCCATTGTTGATATATCTGCCCTTCAAGAGCAAAGACACACAACAGCTATCCAGCCTCTGAAGATAGAAACTTGGCAATAGAGAGACAGTTCAGAGAGTTTGGGAGACAAGATTCTGATGGTTTCAGAGATGGAATTGGTTTCTTTCCTTTCCTCCAATGCATAGGTCCCTGAATGTCCTTGCCTGTGAGGAAATATAACTGATGCCAGTTCTGTCAGTGGTGCCCAGTGGAATAGAGGCAGGGCTGGAACTCCTGACTAGGCCTTTGGATGTTCTCAACTTTGGAAATTTGTTTTGACAAGGCTAAAACTAGAAAGTGTGGATGAAGAAATGCCAGGATTCTTTCCCACTCCCAAGAGTGATTTGGTTTACACACTGCCAAGCTGTGATTTATTTAATCATTTTTGATGAAATTATCATTGGCCAGATTCACCCCACATACTAAACCAAAGCCATATAAAACCCTCTTATGCCTTAGTAAGAATGCTGCCAATTTATTTGTTTATGGGAGAAGCAATTGTTCAGAAAGAATTACTGGCAACAGGATGGTTAACCCCCATATACTCTGAATGCCTATCAGACTGCTGTCAAATTCCATCAGGATTGTACCCTGTTGCCTCCAAGCACATTTAGCAAATACTATGGCTTGAGGAAGAGGTTGTGGTTTTGTGCCAGTCTAGAATTAAGCAGACAGTGTGGTGGTTGTTGGAATTAGAATTCCAAGCCCTTCAGGTTTCTTAGACTTTGAGGCACCCAGCAAAATCAGCTCGGGGCAATGAGGAATAAGTGATCCATTGCATTTCTGGCCAGAACACCCTCCCACAATCCTCCAACCATCGCCCTTATCTGCAAAAGCATCTCTACCTGGTCTAAGCAGGTCTTTATAATTTCTGTATTTTATTGCAGGTGGTACGTGATCAGATCTCTCACTGCACAGTGAAGCTACGCCAGACCACGGGGCTGATGGAATACTGCCTGGAGGTCATCAAAGAGAATGACCCCAGTGGATTCTTACAGGTGACTGTTTTTTTCTTTTTTTCTTTCCAGTTAGGGAAGTATGGATTGGCTCTTTTCATGGCTTCGCCCACTGTGAGCTGAGTAACATGTTGTCATGTTTCAAAAGGGCCCATTTCATAATGTCACAACAGCTTTCTAAGGAATAGAATGGAAACTAATCAGTCCATGGTTGGGATTGTGCCTGTGTTGAGGCAAGAATATATGAAAGTGAGGGAAGGCTATGCTATTCAGGGTCCTTTGACAAGATAGCTTTAATGCATCTCCCCAAACACCTAAATCCATTTCCCATTGAATCCAGTGGAAGTCATTACAATTCCATCCTTATTTGCACCTCCCTGCCTGGATTAATTTTCTATTTTACAAGAAGTTGGACTCAGGGACATAAATTCTTTAAAAGGATAATACCTTGAGAAGAGAAATAACAATGGAGTTGGCTTGAGAAAATAAGCTACTTAGTCTTTTTAAGTATTTAAGATATTCTGTCAAGAATTAGACAGAATTAAAGCCACGTCCCTTTTTACCTGGTTCATTATAGAAAAGGAGAGAGCTTCAATTGCATAATTAGGATCACCATTTTGACTTTTTTGATTCCTTCTTGGGGGATCACCCTGTTCTTTCCTCTTTGCAGTTTAGGCAAATGAATAAAATCTCTCTATATAAATATTTTGGGGAGTGTTGCTATGGAGATTCTCAGTCATTCAGGTCATGATTATCCAAAAGGTGTTTCCCTCCCCCCCAAAAGCAACTGGACTTTCTGCTTTTTCTTTGAAGATCTATGCATAAATCTGATTATGGTGCACATTGATTCTTGGCTTTTCCTTCTCAACAGATTTCTGATGCCCTGATACGAAGGGTGCACCTGACGGAGGATCAGTGGGGGAAAGGGACACTCTCCCCAAGGATGACCACAGACTTCGACCTCAACCTTGATAGTGCCCCTTTGTTGCAGTCCATCCATCAACTCGACTTCATGCAGATGAAATGTAAATGTATTTATCTGTGTGCTTCCAAAGTGGCAATTGACGTAAAGTACTATCCAAAGCTATTTTAAATATCCATATCATTAAATATATGTTAAAATAATGAAGGTTCCACAGATTTAAATAGAGTGAAAGGGAGAAAGAATTATGTCCTACTCTCATACATTCTTGGCCTCATCCCCTCTGTCTAATCTGAACCCCAAATCCAATGTTTGCCTATCAATGGCCTTCATTCCGTTCTCAGAAGGAAATTAGGCTGGGCCACCAGGAACACAGTGGAGGATGCATGGCCAATAGATGTGATTTTTTTTCTGCCTTACATTATTATTACTATTATTATTATTATTATTATTATTATTATTATTATTATTATTATTAATTAAATTTATATACCGCCCTTCTCCTGACGGACTCAGGGCGGTGAACAGCCGACTAAAAACCAATACAAAAAAGTTAAAATCATACTAAAACAGATATAAATTAGGCTGAAAGTTTAAAAACAAGATAAAAGTTCTAAAAATTTTAAAAAGTAGAAGGGATCAGGCAAGTCCGGCAAGTTGAAAGAGATGAGTCTTCAGAGCCCGACGAAAAGTCCGGAGGTCGGCAATTGTTCTCAGTTCTTGAGGAAGATCGTTCCAGAGGGTAGGGGCTACCACAGAGAAGGCTCTCCCCCTGAGGGTCGCCAGCCAACATTGTCTGGCTGACGGCACCATGAGGAGGCCCTCTCTGTGGGAGCGAACCGGCCGGTGGGAGGCAATTGGTGGCAGAAGGCGGTCCCGTAAGTACCCTACATAAGTACCCTACATAATTTTCTGCCTCACATAAACTAAATACATATTATATACAGATTATAATGTTATTATAATCATTATAATAATCAAATATTATAATTATATTATATAATTATAATAGTATATACAGATTATAATCTAAGATTATATAAGGATATAAATATGAAAGATATATAAATATCTTACATATTTATATCCTATGTAATGTGTGGGGTGGTATGGGATTGCATCAGTCTTAATTCCTGGCAATTAGATGGGCAGGACTACTTAGAACTTCTTTCTAGGTAGAAGTTTGGGAAATTATTTACCACTGTCTTTTTCCTTATGTGAAAGTGGCTGCCTGAAGTTATCCTAGTTAGTTTCCATGCTTGAGGCAGGACTAGAACTCAGGTCTGCTTATTTCTTATCCAATGGCTTAACCACTAAACCAAACAAATCCTGTAATATATTAACAGAGTTTATGTAATAGATACATCTAGGATGTCTCAGCTGTGGAGGGTCAGAATAAAATAACTGAGTCTAACCATCCACAGCTCAGATATCCTATTGCGTGAAAGGACAGAGCCCATTCTCTGTGGGGTTTTGGTTTTTACTCACTTGAGGTGAGTTAAGCCAAACTAGTGGCTTACATGTCTTATTTTGGAAACCAATAAGAAATTTCATCATTATTTGGGATTTGTTCTCTCTCTCTCTCTTTTTTTTAATTTGATTTATATGCCGCCCTTCTCCGGAGACTCAGGGCAGCTTACAGTGCGTTAAGCAATAGCCTTCATACTTTTTTTGTATATTTATATTTATACAAAGTCAGCTTATTGCCCCCAACAAACTGGGTCCTCAATTTACCCACCTTATAAAGGATGGAAGGCTGAGTCGACCTTGAGCCTGCCTGGGATTGAACTCGCAAGTAATTGCAGCAGCTGGATTTAGGAGGCATTACTCCCCTACCCTACTCAGGCTCCTGTTTTCTTAGATAATTCTCAGGCTCTCTTGTTTTCATAGATAATTAAAATACATAAATAATTTGGGATCGCTACTGAATTTCAATGGTAGAATCTTTGGAGAGGTTGGGAACTCCGAAGTAAAATTGATTAACTCCGAAACTTATTTCCCTTTTGTAATTGATCTTCGAATAAGATTGCAATGGGGTGGCAACATCACTAAAGGGAAACAGTCCCAATCTCACCTAACCTCAGGTTTCCCTGGCAGCCTCCTTTCCAAATAATAAACCAGGCCTGCCCTGAATTTTTTAATCCATTAAGAAACCATTAAGAACAATTCTGAAAGCTTGGAGTTTGGAGATTTTAACAAGATGGGCTTGCTACTATAAGTCTTATACTGTTGGATGGTATTAATTAATTGTAGTCAACAGCTCAGTAACCTAGGAAGTGTCTCATTCATTAAGAACAATTTCAGTTTCTCAGAATATTAAATGCACATAATTTCTTCCAAGCTTCTTTGCTAGAGTGTTGGGCATACAAAGACTTTACCACTCTGAATTCCATTTTTTTTTTCTGACAGGGAGAGAGGAAATATATTACTGGGACTTCTTTATTTGCCCTTTTATGTTTCTGCATCCGTATCCTCAATCACATTCTTCCTTTGATCTGATTCTTCTTGTGCTGCCTTTGTACCAGAGCACAATGAACCACAACAGGCAGGGCTGCTAAATAAAGAAAAAATTGAAAACTATCTTCAAACATGGTCTGAATCAACAATCTAACAATAAAAAGCATTCTCTAAAAATTAGAAAATAAGAGTAGGCTTTAGTTTGTTTTCTCAGAATCAACAAATATGTTTCATGAACTTTCTGAAGCTATTAATTTCTAGATTTGCTCTCAGACTAAAACATTTTAGCTGAGTTGGTGTATAAGCCCAAATTCTTTAGCTCACAACTTGTTGGCTCATGGAAGTTAGCCTCTTTCTAAACTTTCCAAGAGAAGCTTCAGAATGAGATTACTTCGTGATGTAGCCTTGTTCAATAAAGGCATTCCAAAATATGAAATATAGGCAGAGTTTTGCAGCAACACAGAACATCTGTTGATGTTCTCCAGATGAAGTATTCTCATTGCATATCTTTGCTATTAAGTGAAATATTCTTGGATCTCTCCTCCAGGACCAAGCTAACTCTTGCAGAATCCAGAAGCTGCAATTTGCATCTTGGCTGGAGGTAGAAATCGGGGTTACACTAATTTCTGTTTAGCTTCCTCCCCAGTGCCAGCACCACCAATCCTTCAACTGGAAGAATGTTGTACCCAAAACAACAGTGCCACATTGTCATGGAAGCAGCCACCTCTGTCCACAGTGCAGGTGGAAGGATACATCTTGGAACTGGATGATGGGAATGGTGGTCAGTTCAGGGTAAGCAATTAATAAAGAAATGTGAGGTGAGTGTGGAAAGGAATTTGGCTACCTGATGAACAAAACTATGTTTGACCTGGAGCTCCAAGTGTCACCCTTGACCTGGAAAAATTAGCTCACCTCTGATGCAAAAATCTAATCCAGCCTTCTGCTCGCAATTCTGTCTCTACAATCCAAAGAGACAGCAAGTTAGCAAAGGCTAGTTTTACCACTTATATGTCCAAATTTAAGAATGGCATGTTGGGAAACATGAGAACACTCTTTGCTATTTGGAAGAATTACTACCAGAGAAATCAGAACTTGACTGATTGGAAAAGAAGTAATCTGATCCACTACAAGGCAATTTTGTGTGTTTTGTGTTTAGGAGGTTTACGTTGGGAAGGAGACAATGTGCACTGTGGATGGTCTGCACTTCAACAGCACCTACAGTGCTCGGGTAAAGGCCTTCAACAAGACAGGGGTCAGCCCCTACAGCAAGACATTAGTCCTGCAGACTTCAGAGGGTAAGTTCTGATTGGAAGGCTTTTCAACCGAAGAGAATATACTGTACGTAGCTCAGGGTTGAATGATTGAATCTTTGGTGCTCTCTGAATTTGGTTGTTTGGTTGCAGACGTTTCGTTACCCAATTAGGTAACATCATCAGTGCAAGTGTGTGTAGGGGCAGGTTGAGATTTTTTTCATCTCATGGAATGTAACTTTTCTCTATGTGCACTTAAAGGAAACAAGATGTTGCCCATCTCAGCACTGCTTGTTTGAACCACATTTTTTATTCTATTTGCCAAACTGGAGTCTCATTTTGTCCAACCCCAGGAGTAACAAGAGAAAAAATGATAAGTTGGTCAAGGGATACCTTTTTGTTCATTCTTAAATTGCAAAAGCACTTGGGGAAGGGAGTGCATGAATTGGTTATGCAGAAATGCGTAGAGGGTTTGTGTCTGTATGTGAACTTGTTTTAATTCTTGGACTTCTCCCTGGCCTCTCTTGGACCTTGGCAATCTCTTGTGCCTAAGCTTTCACTAACATAATAATAATTCAGTTAATTGCCTGGTGTTTGAATTACAAAACCTCATCAGAATGTACAAAAGAAAATTTAGAGCAGTGTTTCCTAAGCTGGTGTCCTCCATATGTGTCAAATTACTGTATTTTCCTGCGTATAAGACTACTTTCTAACACACAAAAATCTTCTCAAAAGTCGGGGGTCGTCTTATACGCCGGGTCTCATTCTCCTGTAACCAGGCAGACCAGCCCATAAGGCTCTGACGAGCTTTAAATGGCTCTGAGGAGGGTCGTCTTATACGCCCAGTCGTCTTATACGTCGGAAAATATGGTAGGATAATATTTGTAGAAAAACTTGTTATACAAAGGTTTATATTTTAAAATGTGAAGCAGTGTGTCAAACTTAGAGCTTTTATAAAAAAAGAAGCAATATGCATTTCTTATTGCCAATTTGAAAGTTTTTTTGATATATAGAAAAGAGAAAATATGTTGTGTAAGCTACCCAGAGTCCTCTTCAGTGGGTGACTATAACAAATCTAATAAATTAAACGAATATGTTAAATATACTCTATTTTAAAAACGCATCAGCTGAAGTATTTCAGTATTGTGTGAAGCAAATTATCATCTTTGCCTTCTATTGTTTAGCCATACAGTCTTTTCTATTTAATTTCTTAGGAGACATTCCCAAATGTGAATTGTTAAGACATAAAATACTTTAAGGGTTACTCTTTATTAAAACTGCTCTAAATAATTTTTACAACTTTGAGATGGTATTTTCCCATTATCTTCCAGAATAGGATTAAGCCTTATTCTGTAAACCATGTACAGCCTTTCCACATTATAAGATTCATTTCTCATGCATTCTGGTAGTTGCTTTTCTAAAGATGGAGGACATGGTGCATCAAATTATATGTCAATAATATGTCTATCATATGTTCCATTATTGCCCCATTTCCCCAGTTGTCGATAGCACTGATCTGTGATTTTTGCTCCCCTACACTGTTCTAGCTTGGTTATAAATTGATAGGTGGGAAAATCTATTTTGAAATAGACATGGTTAGTGGTTTAAAAACAGGTAAGATGAACCTGGTCTTATCAGCTATTTCAGGACCTCAGACAGCTCCATGGCTTGCAGACATTGCTCCAGTGGTGCTGTTTGTGAACTAATACTATAACTTCTACAATCCCTCAAGTAAAGTGGTGACTAATTTACACAGGGGAGGGCTATGACATGTACGCATGAACAATAAATGATTGCCAATGTGGCCACTTGTCTTTAGGTCTTGGCTTTTGTAGTGATTCAAGCTTCTTACAGAAAAGTTTGTGACTTCCTGATAAATTAATTTTTCCCCCCCTATGACTTGGGAGATTGAAAAGGTTATCAGACTAGAAATGTTAACCTGCAGTTATCAATAAACCGAACATGTGGAAATTCCTGATAATGAAAGCTGAGCCTAAGAATAGACATATCTATTGCAAACCTGGATTTTTTTTTCCTATTCAATTGTGCCAAGTTCTTGGACACTTCTCACTGTTTCCTTCCTAGGGCTGAGAGAAAGTGACTAGCCCAAGATCACCCAGCTGGCTGGATGCTCATTGTGAGACGAGCTTACCGTCTTCCAGTTTCTAGCCTGATGCCTTAACCATTACACCAAACTGGTTTCTCCTGGAAATTGTAACTCTGGGAAATTTTATGTGGACTCTAGGAAACATGCTCATTTTGATCAAGGAAAATGGGATAACTGAACAAGATATTCAAGCATTCAAGCAACATCTACCATCAGAACTTAGGGAGGCATTTGGATGTAACTAGAGAAGGCCAATCAAGTAAAGAGCATCTCTTCCTGAATTGTAGTTTATGAAATTGGAGCATCGAGCAAAGACTCAGTAGAGTGAAATTCAAACTAAAATTTTATTTAATTGAAATTTAAACCTTTAAACATCTAGGTTTGCTCATCAGTCCCACCACTGAAAAATGCAATGTTCTCCTCCTGAATAACAAATCCATTGCTGTTGTATTTGCAATGTAAACTCATGTTTAAAATGCATGTTGTGGGCACTGACTGGGCATTGCGTATTAAGTGATTGGTGCCTGTATGACAGCCCTTCACTCTACCATCCATTGCCTTTGTGTAAAGGATCCTGGATACCTATTTCAGATTACAGTGCACAGAAATTATGCACAGAAAATTGATCTGCTTTGTTGGACTGACCTGATCCCACCCTGTACATCTAAAGAATCATTCTTCATACTGTTACAGTTGCTATTGTGAGATGTATTGGCTTGGTTAGGACATAGCACCAAGCCTTAATTTTTTTTTGTACAGTGTGTTGCGTGAAACCAGCCATTTTAGCTTGTTGAATATACTATGCTTAAAACAAACCATGGCTTCGTGTGAATTCAGATGTTCAGCGACGTGCAGAATCTTTCCCTATCTTTAATATGTTAGTTGCAATAACAGAAAGTTCTTATAGTTATTTCTGAAGAAAAGTGAAAAATGAGTGTTGAACAACTTTTGGAGAAAAGAAATGGAAATTTCCCAACTAGGCTTTTTTTCTAAAAAAAACCATAGAAATAGCAGGAACTGGAAAACACACTAGAGATTTGCGTGGAAAGTAGTGGGGAAAACTCCCTGTGGTAGTTAACTTTGCTACCTCTTCTGCAACATTTTAATATTGGTAGTCCTCGATTTACAACTATCCGATTCACGATCATTTGAAATTGAAACCAGCACTGGAAAAAGTGACTTATGGCCACTCATCGCACTTAGGACCATTGCAGCATTCCCCCCATGGTCATGTGATCAAATTTTGGGTGCTTGGCAATTGGCATTTATTTAGGATGGTAGTAGCGTCCCTGGTCATGTGATCACCATTTCTGACTTTCCCAGGCAGCTTCTGACAAATCAACAGAGAAAGCTGGATTTGCTTAATGTCTACATGATTTATTTAACAACTGCAGTGATTCGCTTAACAAGGCTGCAAAATCAGTCATGATTCACTTGACCAATGGAAATTCTTGTTCCAATTGTGATCATAAGTCAAGGACTACCTGTACATCCAGGTTAATGTGGGGAGAGAGTTCTCCTCCTCCTCGTTTCCGTAGTCACTCTGTAAGTACCCACTAGGGAGTTGACATTTTAGTTTTTTTGTTCTAGAATTGTAATCTTATTATTTAAAACAGCAATCCCTCCTCTCCCATTGCATTGACACCAATGGTGGTTGTGGTAGCTTGTTGGAAGTATGTCTATGTAATGGCATACAGTTTTTCAACAGAGTTCTGACCTTGAGTTTGCCTTGATCTTACATTTAGACTCCGAACCTGAGGAGCAGGCCCTGACATTCCCAGTGCCCTTGGAAAGGCTGCCGCTACGTAGATCAAGTCCTTTCTCTTCCACCCTTAACCTGCAAAACAGCTTTCCGGGGAGATCCTACTTTGAGCTAAGATCCTCGTCCCACCAAATGAGTTTGCACTCCTCTTTACAATCTCTGAATTCGGCCGGTGGGTGAACCGAGCACGCTTAGCATTGCCTCTTGAGCTGCGCTTCTGGGCATTTTTTTTTTTTTTTGGTTTTTGTTTCAGGGTGTGGTTCTTGTTTTGTTGCTATTTTGCTTTTGCTTTCCTTTTTGGATATTTTTTTTGAGGGGGGGGTCCCCTCTTCCTGCCCCCCCCCCATCCTGCCCGTGACATCCATATGAAATGGGACCAAGTGTTCTATGTTGTCGGTGGCCTGTTGCTTTGTGGAGAAGACTAATGATGTAGATGTGTGACATGTTTGTTTCTCTGTGACAAGGTTGTGGTACATTGAAATGCACTAGTGAGCAAGCAAGCAAACCTCACAGAATAGTGAAGTAGCTGCTTATGTCAGGCTGGCTGCAATAGACATGGATCCCTAGTTCACCATTCTGTAGAATAAAGAAGCTCCATTTTGCCCATCCTCTTTAACATATCCATATATACAAACACACACATATATATGCAAATTGGCCAGGTGCAAATAACATTTAGAATATATATTGATTCCAAAATGTACATTAGGCGATTGGATTAGGCAACTTTGAAGGTTACCAGAAATCTTCCAGGTTTCTATTTTGCAACCCCAGAATTAGCCTAATAAATATTTTAACCTACCTATTTCCCCGAAAATAAGACATCCCCTGATAATAAGCCGGATCAGGCTTTTGAGCTCATGTGCTAAGATAAGCCTCCCCCGAAAATAAGCCCTCCCCAAAAATATTTAAACGCAGAACTGGAATTCAGGTAACATGGCAAGGGGAGCCCCCTCTTGCTCCACACGCCCCAAAATAATAAGACCTCCCCGAAAATAAGGCCAAGCACTTATTTCAGGATTCAAAAAAATATAAGACAGGGTCTTATTTTGGGGGAAACATGGTAATTGGGATTTTGGCTTTTTTTCTATGACATAACCCTT
Organism: Masticophis lateralis; assembly: GCA_030761175.1. Taxonomy (NCBI): domain Eukaryota; kingdom Metazoa; phylum Chordata; class Lepidosauria; order Squamata; family Colubridae; genus Masticophis; species Masticophis lateralis. The sequence continues at coordinate 328,916,019 of JAUDYJ010000001.1, forward strand.
TCCTTTTCTTACTGCGTGACTTAGGTATATTAATGGATTTAAAGATAGCATTTGAGATAAGATGATACCAAATTTATCAATATTGATACCATGATTATTTATGATTGAGACATTTATTATGAGGCACATGGTCATAGAAACCAAGTTGTTCCGTTCTCCTCCTTTCTGTAGATATTGATAGACCCTCTCTACGGAACATGTTTGTAGAAGGCTGCCTTAGGGAAAACTTTAGAAGAAGGGCAAGACTTGTTAACTTAGCCTTGCTACTGCAACCACCATAAGAATCTGGAGTAGACAAAAGATGTGGCTTCTATGTCTCCTTGATTTCCCCACAAATACAGAGGTCAATGAGAACCATTTGTTGTTACAGCTGACATGCAGTCTAGTGGTGGGCATTAGATTAGTTTATCTGCACAGACCTGATTCTCACATTATTTTTATGAGTGGAAAGTTTCATTGAGGATAATTTTGGTCGAACTGCATCTGCTGAGTGCCCAGATGACCTATCTTGACACATTCCCCAAGCTACATGTACAAAATATTTTTTTAAAGAATTATTTTGGCTAAATGCTTGAAGTATGCTTTTTCTCTCCTCTGTAAATGGTTGGGGTTGCTAATACAGTACTTTTGGAAGGACTAGAAGATAAGATCCAATGAGATCAAGTGTGATCCATATTTCATTGGTTAAATTCTGCTGGGTTTCATTGTATCCAAAATAGTGCTAGACACTGGGATGCAGACACAAATGTGTTATTACTCATACAATTATTAAGTGTTCAGTTATTCAGAAATTCATTCAAACCTTCTTTGAATCTATAAAAGGATCTTAGAGCCAAACACAATGTAAGCTTGGAGGGAAGAATTCACATTACGTTCTTACCAAACTTCCTTTCTCTATTGCAATGGTTCCCCATAAGTAGTTCCCTGAAGGATACTACTAGCACTTTTTAAAATATGCATGTTAAATGTAAACATGAATTAAATCGAAAGCATAGTTTGGTCATCAATATCCCCATTTTACATGTGAGTAATTAAGAATAATTTGAACAAGATGCCCATCATGTTCAGGAATAAGCCAGACTCTGACTTACTGGCACTGATGGATTATTATTATTACAGAAACATTTATTTACTTTATTTATTTATTTATCACATTTCTACATCACCCATCTCTCCCAAGTGACTCATAGGTGTAGTAATAAACATGTAATAATAACTATGCTAAGCAATAATATAGTACTAGTAATTGGAAAGTGTGGTTTACATTTAATGTGCTGTATGAAATCAGTCCATTGTGATTTTTCCAATTATTTACGGGTTTTGCAATTCATGCCACAGCCACAAAATGTTGAAGGAACAGAGAGTGTTTGCATCAGTGAACTTTCAGTCAGGCTATTTTTGAACATGATTCTAGTGTCCTTCAGGAAGACTATTAGACTTGCATTCTGAAATTTCTGACTGGTCAGAAAGTATGAAGAACATTTGAGGCACCTTCTTCCACTTCATCCAGTTATTCTCTGCCATGTCGTTCTTGTCAATTTCACCCCAATTCTTTTTACATGGGCCCTTTTATATAGACTATAGAATAACAGAGCTGGAAGGGACCTTGGAGGTCTTCAAGTCCAACCCACTGCTTAGCCAGGAAACCCTATACCATTTCAGACAAATGGTCATCCAATCTCTTCTGAACAACCTCCAGGGTTAGAGTATTCACAACTTCTGGAAGCAGATTGTTCCACTGATTAATTGTTCTAACTGTCAGAAAATTTCTCCTTAGTTCTAAGTTACTTCTCTCCTTGATTAGCTTCTATCCATTGCTTCTTGTCCTGCCTTCAGATGCTTTGGAGAATAGCTTGACTTCCCTTTCTTTGTGGCAACCCCTGAGATATTAGAACACTGCTATCATGTCAGACCTAGCCCTTCTTTACATTAAATTATATACCAGATGTCAATTGCAAGATGTTGATAAAGCTGAGGTTGCTGTCACTTACTTATCCCAAATTGGTAAATACTTCAAGGAGATATCAAGACTGGCGGTGAATGGCCATTGTTGGTTGAACTTGGAAAGAGTAAGCCATAGTTGCCATAGAACTAGGCAAAGGACTGTAATAAAAAAAAAGATAAAAGTATAGTGATGCAAAAACTCTTCTCAGCAGAACTAGAAGAAAACTTACAATGCACTCATTGGGCCCAAACCAGCAGAAGCCAGCCCTCTTTCCCAGACGTTCTATGCTATACAGTACTAACACCCTGTTTAAAAAAAAATACAGATCTAGCACTCTTTCAAAATACCCAGTAAACCTGTGTTTAAATACAGATCTATTGCGCTTGGAAAAGAGCACAAACCCATGTATTCTGAAGTGTCAGTAGGACATTTTTTAGAACGGGGATGTGAAACTTGATTTCATTGAGGGCTGCCTCAGGGTTGTGTTTGAGCTTGGGGGACCGGGGTGGGTGTGGCCAGCTCAATGTTGATTGTGTCACGGGCGCCTGTGGTGGCCCAAGCGCTCTGCCAGTGAAAACAGGCTTCCGAGCTCCTTTTTTGGCTGTGACTCCTGCAGCTCTCTCGCAGTGAAAACGGAGCTTGGAAGGGCCATGTGTGGCCCTCGCGGGCTCCATTTTCGGCTGCGATGGCCTCCTGCAACCTTCTGCCAGTGAAAATGAAGCTTGGGAGGGCTGCATGCAGTGCCTCTCCCAAACTCTGTTTTCGCTGGGAGAGGCACTGAAGCCTAGTCCTTCACTGTTTCCAGGGTAGCCCCGTGGGCCAGACCAAAGCTCCCTGTAGGACGGATCTGGCCTTGGGCCTTGAGTTTGACACCCATGTTTAGAAAGACACCTCTGTGGAAGCCAGATGTCCAAGATTCTCTCCAGTCCAAATCAAAGTTGGCCATGAAAGACAATGCCTAGCATCTAGAGAAACCTAAAACGTCCAATGAGAACTGGGCACATCCCACTCTATGTCTGGATCATCAGCCATTTTCTTGAGGAATTGCTGTATATATCATGTCCACAGCAAAAAAAAAAATGTGTCTGGAAAAGGGGAAAACATGATTTTAAACTGGAAGTGAGATGAAGGCAGCCTAATCAGAATATGTTCTTTAAAATACCTTAGTGCTAAATCATGTCATTTTTAGGGGCTGTCCCAGAAGGAAAGCAATTCCAAATACTGGGTCTGTGTTTTTGTCTCAAGTCATAACCTCCTGCTTCTTTCTGAGATATGCAGAGTTATTGGATTTTCCCAGAGGTCTCTAACCTTTTAAGCCAGCAGGCACATTTGGAATGTTCAGAATATATTGTAGGGTCTACAGCAGCTCTGGGGAGGGTGCTTTCAATACTAAATGATTGCCACAATGAGTGGGACCAGTCATAAAACAAGAAAGGCAGGTAGGACTGGAAATCTGGTGGGCCCTAAGGGAAGAGTATGTGGACAAATTGGATCCACAGTCAGACTATTGAGGTTCCCAAGAGCAGGGGTCTCCAACCTTGTCAACTTTAAGACTCGTGGACTTCAACTCCCAGAATTCTGGGAGTTGAAGTCCACGAGTCTTAAAGTTGACAAGGTTGGAAACCCCTGCCCAAGAGTATATGAAGCCATCACTCTTAATGTATGCCCTGAAACTTAAGCAAAGTTGAGATCCCTCTGTAGTTATGATTAGCTCTGCACAATAGCCAGTGTCTTTGCTTTGCTTTTCCTTTCCATTTTGGATTATCCCCACTATTGGCTCCTTCCTGACATTGTCATAAATGAAGGAACATAGTTCTGACACCTCTTTGCTTTCAAAGGAGGAACGATGCAGCATTTCAGTTGCTGGGCTGTGCCAGGGGCCGCCACCTGGTCTTTGTTATCTTTGTTATACTGTTTCCCCATTGTGCTTTTATGGGTTCTGCATCCCATTGCCTTGGCTTTCAGCATTTTCATACTTGAATGTTTTGATCTCTCGTCCGGTGTACTAAGTGTTAATGACGCTTTCTGTTTTCCTGTATGTGGAATTTATATATTTTGCAGGAGTCGAATATTAACATGGGCACAACGTTTGGGGGGGATGGGGGTTGGAGGCTCTCATTCCGAAATTGAAAATGTGTGCTTCTCTTTGTGCTATTTATGGAGAAAATGTACTGTATAATATATGAGTTCACAATTTTCCAAGCTGGTAAAGGTTCATAATCATTTAAAAATTAAAAGGCCTTATGGGATCCTTATAAACAGGGCCGTGTTGCATTTTCCATATTCATGTGCAAAATTCTATCGCCACATTTCTAAGCACACATTTATGCAAACTAAATTATGCATACAATTGCTTACTTCTGTGTACATTATTGTTTTCTAAGTCTAAATGCTCAGAAGGGAAAAAGTACGTAAGAATGATAGAGAAAAAGGTGGAACTCTTTCTAATTCTGCTTTCACTGGAAAAGAAAATTAATGGGGGAGGGAAACAAAAGCAGAAATTTTCAATGCAGGTATATTGAACTCCACACCTGCATTAAGAACCTCTAACTCTGCAGCTCATTCCATCAGTTCAGCATCTCATTCCATCATAGGGACATGCAAGATGCTCTGGAGAAGCCTTACAAGCAAAGCTTCAGCCATTCTCATTCTCTAGAAATTGATACTTTGGGGTACACTGCCATTGAATGTGGAAATTTCATTTTACATGGCTGAGACTTTCCACTGATCCACTCCATCTTCATTGAACTAACGAAGCACAATGTGAAGAACAATTGTCTTGGTTTGCGGTGACTCTGGATGTCCTCGTTCATGTGTGTCATCCAGAGGTCAACTCCTATGGAAAACAGCTCTGTTTTTACATCAGGTTTTCAGGCTTTGGAGTAAACCTGGCAGTTTGCTTGTATGAGACCCAGGGTTAAGAACGCCCCATGTTAGGGAAGATCCATAGTTAAGAATGGAGCCCACTGTAGCAAAATTAGAGTTAAATACCCAGTGATTCAAGTTAAATACACAGTGGTTAAAGTTCATTGCACAATATTATTTACACAGTATTAAAAATAGTGCTGTTCTGGCTTATATACACATTTGACATAAGGACAGGCCTTGGGAATAAAACCTATTCTTAAACTGGGGCTACCTGTCTACCTGATAAACGCAAGCACCCAGCGTTGCTTGCGTCTGGTTGCAATTTCTTGGCATCAGTGTGTGAAATGTAGTATCTCTTTATAGGTTTTGAGGCTCAGTCAGGACCTTTCTCCCAATTAGGCAAGTATATTTGTTCCACTTCAGTGATGTGGCCTTTATTCTGGTCTCTTGTTTCTCCAACTTTCTTGTTTGTGCAAAGATCTGCATTCAGTCTAAGACAATGTCTGTTCTGCTATAGTGTGTGACCATTCTGAGACAAGGGTGATACTGCAGAATATTCTGTGGAGGGGATTTCAAAGTGAGAGAGACTTGGAAGATCACAAGGGTCAGTTTGTTGAAGACAGAATAGGCAACAGGCTCCGATGGATATGCAACTTAATTAATAGTCTCCCTCATTCATTTCAGTGTCAAAACATCATGCATGCTTCCTACATACATTTTACATACATTCCTACACTCTCCTATAATATACTAAGAGGTTCCTGAATCCCCTTAGATCCCAGGAAGACAGGAGTTAGATCCTACAGATTTGAGGCTTTTCTACTGATTAGGTTGTCTAACTGGGACATTCAAAATAGTAGCCCAGAGTGGAAAGCACCAATCCAAGAACACAGGTAAAGGGAAATCTATGACACAAGGGCTGTGGAATTCTACAGTGAAAATGAAAGGAAGCAAAATGGGCTTCCAAAGCAAGCATTGGCAAGGCTATTCCAAGTCTATGAGATGCATTCTGCAAAAAGCATCTATTTCATATTTACTTTGCAGTCTGGAAGTTCACGTAGGGCTGGGGAAATGTGATCAGCTGTAACAAGTCAAGAAAAAAAAATCAAATCTCAAGCCTCAAGAAGTCAGTGGCTTGCCACCGACATTCAATAACTCAAGCTTCCTCTTCAACACCTGATTCCATTTTTAGCCAATGACCATGGCTACAAATGGTAGACTTTTACCCACTATCATTGACTCAGAAGCAGTCCAGAAGGAGTGACTGAGTTATTAAACCAAATTCCATGAACTTTGATTCAGCTATTGCAATAAAGAAATCGAGGCCTGAATATTCTTTTTTATTAAATCATATGGAAACTGAGGAATGTTCAATTTTCATTTGGTTCTGAAAGAGTTTTTGGAAAGGCAGGTGGTCCAAACAAACAAACAAAAAACAACCCATCCCGGTTTAAGTTGATTTGCTCATACCTTTCCCTTCCCATCTGTACAGCTATGTGGTCTTCATTGTTCCTTTTGTATAATTACATAGGGTTTTTGTTATCACCCAACTGATGGAACAGCTCTGGAAGCAGAGCTAAGTAAGAGAGAAATGATGCAGTTAACCTCCATGTGAGAATATTGTAAAGATCATAATTGGAAGTTTTGGTTTGTGTATAATTGCCAATTTTACTTGTTTATTCTCCTTCATGCATTCCATTTGGAATGACAACAGTTGATATTAAAAAAATGGTAGCAGGTATGAGCTCTCCTGGGTGCATGGGGAACATATGTGTATGTGCGTGTGCATATAGGCAAACTGCATTGATTGGCATTGACTGGATATGTGTGTTCATTTTACATACTTGTGGCATGACACCAAGGATTATGTTCCTCTTGTGTTGTGGTGTCTTTTCAACTATGCACGTGGAATGTGCTAGGTAGCTACAAAAAAGTTCTATAGAGTCAGGAAGGCAATTAAAGGAGGAAGGTGGCCAGGTGGGTTAAAACCTCTCTTAAGAGCTACCATTTCTCCTTTGTATTTCACGCTGCAAACTGCCTTTCTCTGCCCTCTCATTTGGCAATATACTATATAGCTCCATTCCAGCTCTGAAACTAAACAAGAGCCATGGTGCCCCAGTGGTTAGAATGCAGTACTGCAGGCTACTTCTGCTGACTGCCGATTGCCAGTAGTTTGGCAGTTTGACTCTCATCAGGCTCCAGGTTGATTCAGCCTTCCATCCTTCCGAGGTTGGTAAAATGAGGACCCAAAATTGTTGTGGGCAAGATGCTGACTCTGTAAACTGCTTAGAGTGGTATATAAAGTGAAGTGGTATATAAGTCTAAGTGCTATTGCTATTTAATGGAGCTGCAGTACCAAGTTCGGATCCACTGGCTGACATTCATGAAGTAAATATATAGTAGCTGCAAATAAGGAAGTTTTATGTGATGATCTACATTGTTTGAGGTGATATAGAAATTGCTTTAGGATATGGCTTTTTCATTTCTGACATTCTCTTGGCTCATCACTGTCCGAAGTCTTGCCAGGTCTAAAATATTTATTGTCTTTCCTGGTGCCACTTTAAAAATGGTGTTTAAAATATCAGAACAGATTAACAGTTAATATTTTTACAAAGTCTCAACCCTGAGTGAAATGGTTTTGTTTTTGTGCTTTTGTTCGTTTTCTCCCAATGTGCATGAAAGGCTGATTTATGAATTTACGACGCTAATTTAACTTGGATATCTGCAATACAGTCTCCCCATGTGTTTGTGACCCCTTCTAAAACCATTAGCTGCATATTAGGTGAATGTGTCCCAGTTTAACAGTGGGTCCCATGTTAGAGAGGATGTATTTGGGATGCATTTTAATCTAGATTCCTGCACTGAGCAAGCGGTTGAACTCAGTGGCCTGAATGGCCCCTTCCAACTCTAAAATCCACAGATAGAATCCCACCAGGTTGATTATTATACGTGTTAGCTCCATGCATGTTAGTTTTCTAATGCTATGTGATATCCTTCACAAGGTGAATGTCATACAGTATGTGGCCACATTCTCAGTCTTTCATTTCATTTCAGCTCTTCCATTCACTAAGCCTTCGGCTTTTTAGCAGAGCTTTCTCTGAACAGACCACTGTTTCTCAACCTCGATAATTTTAAGATGTGCGGACTTCAACTCCCAGAATTTCCCAGCCAGCATAGCGTAGCACAGCACAGCACAGCACAGCACAGCACAGCACAGCATAGCATAGCATAGCACAGCATAACATAGCATAGGAATTCTGGGAGTTGAAGTCTACACATCTTAAAGTTTTGAAGGTTGAAAAACACCAGAATAGACATTTTCCAACCCTCTTGCTTTTTAAGCCAACCCAGTTTGCCTCTCGGTCCCACATTTTGGATTTGCTGCAGAAACATTCAGCAAAATCCTTTTGAGGGTCTTTACTGAATGCAGGCCCAAATTCTCCCCCTGCATGGCAGCATGCAATGCTTTTTGCAGCAACTGTGTGTCTCTGCCTACCACCATAGTCACCCTGATAACTCTTCCACACTTGTGTGCATTGCAGTGGCTTGGTTTTCGTTTGACCCCAGCACTGCTCACTCCGACATCATCTTCTCAAATGACAACCTGACAGTTACCTGCAACAGCTATGACGACCGGGTTGTATTGGGCAAAACTGGCTTCTCCAAGGGGCTCCACTACTGGGAGTTATCCATCGATCGCTATGACAACCACCCCGATCCAGCTTTTGGAGTTGCCCGAATGGATGTTCTCAAGGATGTCATGCTAGGGAAAGATGACAAAGCTTGGGCCATGTACGTGGATAATAACCGAAGCTGGTTCATGCATAACAACTCACATACCAACAGGTACCTGCCTCCAAATTGGTTCTGTTGTTTTTGTTTTGTGCACTTCAAATCTTTTGAATTAAAATATCTGGGGATGATGGACTAAATTGTCTTCATAAAAAGCATGCAACATTGTATTTTTGAAAAGGAGAGTCCATCATATGTTAGATCAAATTGTTCTTCTAACTGGACTGAAGTCAACAACTTTAGTGAATCAGAAGGGATTCTGTTCCTTAATCCACTTGTTCCCTCCTGAATTGGGACATTCAAATTGGCATTTATAACATCTCCATTTGCTACCTATAGTGGAAATGTTTTGGAGCATGCCAGAAGTTTCCCATCCTGAGGTAGAGGACAGAAAGGAAAATAATTTCCAGTTCAAGGATTTTTAAAGGGGAACCACAGTCTGGCAGATCCAGGATCCATTCTATGTGAAAGTACCTTAACCTGTCTTCCACCTTGGCAGTGAAGGTGCTTGGCCTGTTTTTATTTTCTTGAGCCCAAACTCCACTTGTAATAAAAATGCAGCAAAGCGCAGCCATCAGATAACAGGTAATCTTTAAATAAAATGTTAAGCACTTAATTGAGCAAAAGCTTGCTGGAATAAAATTGTCTTTACTCCTCTGGTGAAAGATAGCTAGACTGGGGACAACCTAAATTCTGTGAGATAAACATTCTTCAACAACTAAGAATGTTTGATCTCCCCTCCCCACCCCACTCCCCCAATCCTCTTCCATATTTCTGCCTTGGTGGGTAGATTGTGCCAGGTGATTTTGTAAGTGGGTATATAGACCTTAAATATAATTTCCAGCCAGAATAATCTTCAGCTGATTTAAAGCTTTACGTATAATCATTAACATGATTATACGCTGAATTCAGCCCAAAGCAGTATGTAATAAATCCCAACTAACATTTTACATTCTGGACCAAGAATCTGGACCAAAAGGAACCCAAATACTCTTCAAAAATAGGCCCAGGTGGAGGTTATTGTAGAGATACAATTTTGATGTAACTAAGGTATATATTACCATATTCAATTCTAACTTGCCAGTGCTGAATTCTGTTCCCAATTCTTCAGCCTACCTACTGTGCAGTCAGTAGACTAGAAACACTGGGTTGTTTATTGGGCATCTAAGTAGATAGCATGGCTCTTTGTGGAGAATGCATGTATTCCTCTGTTAATGGAACACGTACATTCTCCACCAAGAGCCATGCCATCTAAAAGACCAACTTGGATGTACTTGAAGGATGGCCCCTCAAATGTCAACATGCAACAGTGGTCAAGAACATTGAACAAAGATGGGGAAAGAAGGTTTAAATCTTAATTGGACCATAAATCTTACTGAAAAACTAGAGGCAATCATTATCTCTAAGTCTGATTTATCTCTCAGAACTGTTGTGAAAACTAAATGTACCCATCTAACCCACCTTTAAGTTGGGTGTATATTAATTAGATGCTAACTGGCATTTTTTTTTCAACAGAACTGAAGGAGGTATCACCAAAGGTGCCACTGTAGGCATCTTGCTTGATTTGACCAGGAGGACCTTGACTTTCTCCATCAATGAAGACCAGCAAGGACCAGTGGCCTTTGAAAATCTGGAGGGTATATTCTTTCCTGCTGTCAGTCTCAACCGGAATGTGCAAGTAAGGATGGGCTGAATTCTGGCTGGTTGAAAAATGCCAGTTGGTGTATGCAGTGACAATGGGGGTCGACAGCAACTATAAGGATGGCAGGAATAAAATGCAGGGCTGAGGTGGCAAAAACTGGAGTGAAACAAAAGACCTGAAATAATCTTCCTCAAAGTGACCACCTTCAACATGCGTAAACTTCAATTCCCAGAATTGAGCAATAGCTACATTGGCTGAAATTTTCAAGAGTAACTCCATATTACCGGAACACATAATTTTGTTGTGACCGAGGCCCACATAATGATTACCAAACACAATTCAGTTCTGAACAAACTTATTTTATTAAAAAAGCTAATAATAATAATAATAATAATAATAATAATAATAATAATAATAATAATAATAATTTGAGGCTGGTTAATAGCTCAGCAGTTCAAGTCCTAACCAAGGACCTAGGAACTGTTAAGATATCGTTGGAGGATGCAATTATTATTATTATTATTATATTATATAATATATATAATATATATATAATATATATATTATATAATAATAATAATAATAATAACAACAACACTATATATAATAATAATTAAAAAAAAAACACCTTACTCGGAACAGCTTACATCCTCCGACGATATCTTAACAGTTCCTAGGTCCTTGGTTAGGACTCGAGCTGCTGAGCTATTAATCAGCCTCAAAGACTATGAATCTCACTACAGATTAACTAATAATAATAATAATAATAATAATAATAATAATAATAATAATAATAATAATAATATAAATTTTTTCTATACCCTTCTCCCGGAGGACTCAGGGCGGTGTACAGCCACAATAAAACAACATATAATACAAAATTAAAAAACAGTTTAAAACCTAGTAAATACTTTGGCCCCAAATTAAAACTCCAGATTAAAACACCCATGCATGCACTAGGAACAGGCTCCTCCTGTTCTCTGCCTCTCCGCTGTATGCCTCTGGAGGCTCCGGAGTCCATGCATCACTCCCAGATGGTCCTGGCTCCATCTTTGCCTCTGATGCAGAGCTCTCGTCCGGGCCTTCCCCTGACTCCAGGTCTGGCCCATGTTCCTCCCCAGCCTCCTCACTATCTGACTCCGCTGCCAGGCTGCTGGCGAACCACAACTAGTTTGGGGAAGGCTGGCCTAGACCATAGGTCCAGCAATGTTGTTTATCATTGTCACTTCCTTTTGGCCGAGAGTGCTGGCTGAGAGTGAGGGCGGTAGAGCTCAACAATCAGTCTTCTATCCCTGCCTATGATATGCCAAGATAGCTCCAGATTTAAAGGAGACAGTATTCCCTGGTTCCCTCTTCCATGGGTGACAAGCAATGGTGAGTTGCCCCCGGTTTGCACTGGTTCTAAAGAACTGGTAGTAAAACTGTGGGAGGCTCCGCCCACCGACCTCGACATCATCAAAATGTGTGCAGAACAGCATGCCCCATTGCAAACCGGTAGTAAACCGGTAGAACCCACCTCTGGTGACAAGGTATGCAAGAATGAATAGTGCTGAGTTTATTATGAACAGGGCTACGAGAGTTGGTTCTGTGACCATGGAAAAGCAAAATCTACCAGATTAAAAGTTGATTCAAAATGCTCTCCAGGTCACACACTGTCCAATCTGGCTTGGTTTCAGGTCACACTCCACACTGGCCTGCCGGTCCCGGACTTCTACAATGCACGGGGATCCTTGCAGTAGAGATGCCCTCATGCCTTTTTCTCAGGACACATCAAGACAGCTGCACTGACCTTCTTCAAGAATTGACCTCACAGGAGCAAGAAGGAGAATATCTGGTCATCTGGCAACTCCAAAGCAGCAAAATCCATTTTTTTAATAATAAAAAAAAGCAGAGGGGCAGAAACTAAAGAAAAACAAGGACAAAGCAGACTTTGCACCTCAACAAGGTGCAGCAATTGATTCCCCACCCCCATCCCCTAGTTTCTCTAACCCCACATGCTGTGCGTGAGTTAGCTTTGCTATTTTTGTTTTTTGGTTGATCACGAAATTCCTGGACAATCCAAGGTGTAACTCTTTGTTTCCAGTTTGGTTTTATTCCTTCCTAAAGGGTTTTTCCTTTTCCTTGAATGCAAATCAGACGTCATGACATAGCAAATGTGGTTGAGCCACTTTGACTCCCAGGGAAGAGATGGTTGTAGTCATATTGCTGTGGATTAAGGTCAAAAATGGCACACCAACATTTCTACAACCTGATGGCTTGCAAGAATTGCTTTCTCTGAGTCCATCTATCTTCATCTCCACCTTCTCCTCCTTTGCAGTCTTTCTCAATGAAGAATATCATCAAAAAGTATCGGACTTGGGTTGCCATGTAGTTGGCATTTGTAGGGACAAATAATAATAATAAAAAATACCACAATGGAAGCTCCACCCTTGCCGTATTTGCAAGGCAGTGTTGCAATGTAGATATCAAAGGGTGGAGTTTATGTTGTGACACCACAGCACATATCCTGTTTTGGCATCATCCTGGCTAGTTATGGAAGCCAATGTGTGTCTCCAAATATCACAAAATCCTTTGGAGACCATCGCATGAGCAGATGCCATCAAATATAGTGGCCACAGGATCCCAGAACTAAATACAAAATTGATTTTTAAAAATGGCCCAAACCTCACCAGATCGCCAAATCTCATAAGACTAATTTGGAGCAGGAATGCCCAATCTTTTACATTTTTATTGGCCTGTGACAAGGATGCCTTCTTATGGACTATCCTGAGATTAAAGATTGAGAATCTATATACAAAGCCATGCAGAATTAATAGTTTTTAAAAGTCAGTGTTTTATTTTTCCAGTGAAAGCAAACAGAAAGATGATCGTATAATTTCCACAGAAATGGTAGGCAAGTCCCGGCAGATCATCACCAATGCAGAAAATGGGAAACTAAGTTTTTCCCCCCTCATAAACATACATACATATATAGACTCTTAACCAGTGTTAATCATACACATTATCTTTGGTTTCCATATTAATTCATTTTTCCCTTAAGTAATTAAAATAAGATATACTCTGGACTGCTTTTCTACCCTTCCATCTCTTCTTTAAACCCCAACAACCTGTCCTTTTCAACTTTCCTCTTCCTCCTCTCCTTCCCCTCCTCTCCTTCCCCTTCCCTTCCCCCACTCTTCTCTTCTTCCTCCCTTCCTAACCTTCTCTCCTACTCTCATTTCTCCTCTTTTTCTTCCTGTCCTCTTCCCTTTCTCCTATCCTTCTCTCTCCTTCCCTCTCTTCTCCCTCTTTCTCCTCTACCCCTCTCTTTCTCTGTTCCCTCTCCGTTGTTGTGTTTTATTTTTTGAACAACAGCAGGAACCTCTAAGGTACATGCAGTGAGGCTGTCATGTTTGTTTTTCATGATAGCAACAACAATAGCAACAACTTTAGAGTTACATCACATTTTTCTCTTGGATCTCAAGCTATCTTATATAGGAATTCTTCCCTCACTTTATTTCCCACAGATCACAGAAGACAGGTTCAGCTGGGTAAGTGGAAGATAAATGCAAAGTTGGCTGCAACCAACTTTGCAACTGAAACCATGATTGGTTTGCTGCCGAGATGGCAACTCCATCAGATACTTTTGATTCTCTTTTGTTCAAATAATCTAGTGCATCTTTTTTTAAAATTTTTCCTTCCAGACTTGAGAGTGTGTTGAAAGCAAGGGGGATCTAAACAATCTAGGATTCTTAATTTGTATTAGTTTTGTCATATAAAGCAGGTCCAAAGCAGGCTTTCCTATATCATCATCATCATCATCACAAAATAATGGAGCCAAATGCAATAAACCCTAGCTATGTTGCAGAATCAACATCCTGCTAGAGAAAACAAATGGATATCATTCATAGATAGCCATTATCTTCTGCCAAACCATCCAAGATGGTTCTACCTCTCTGTGGCAAGCTAACAGGGAAAACAGATGATTCAGATAAGTTCAGCATATGATTGTATCTGAAGAGCCCTATTGAGCCATCAACCTAACCAAGACCAAATGCTGCCAATCTGCTGTGCTCCATGGTAGTTGGGGAACGTGGTCACATGTGGAAAGCACCATTTTGGAGAATCCTGTCCAAGACTCAGACTCCTGCAGAGGCAGCTGGGATTCTGACCCGTGCTTTGGATTCCTTGATGGTTTGCAAAGCAACCCATTTGACTTATGGCTTCCTACAGATGTCACTTACTACTTTGGGAAGATACAAGGCAACCATTTTGCTATTGTTATTGTTTTAAAGGGGATTTCCCTGATCATATAAACACAGAGCATTGTTTCTTGACAATATTTCTAAATAAACTATGGGGATGGGGGAAGTATCTCTTGAGGTGTTTTTTCTGTTTCTGTAAGCAAACTATTATATGGGTATGACTTTCTCTTGATTGTACACTGGCGCTTATCACACGTCTTTTCTCCCAGACATAAATGTGAGCAGTTTGTCAGCCATTTTAGGTAACAGCATTTTTCATAGCTATAGTTAAAAATGTTGCATCTATTTAAAAAAGAGGGCATGCTGTATCAGACTGAGCACGTTTGTGGCTAATGTATGGAAAAGCAAAGATGACTCCTCTGTGCGTTCTTCTTTTCGAGAAATGAACTCTGCCATGGTAACATTTCAAGATTCCTAAGCTGTGAAACCAGGCCAATTCATGTTGGGTCATCAAGAGATGCTCCATGATTTTGTTAATATTCTCCTTTATCTTGATCATTGCTTTATTTCCGTATCCTGGCATTAACATTTTGCAGTTGTAATGCTGCAATCCTATATTTCTGCTGGGTTAGAATGAATGATTTTGCAGTGGCCTATCATTCCAGAAGACCTACATTATGTCTGGCTATAGTGCAAAATGGGAGAAGTAATGGTGCCTAATATAAGCGGAGATTGGTGCACATTTAATTCATTAGCATGAAAAATTAGTTATGGCCTAGGTACTTGTACAGTTGTATGTATTCCGTGGAACTTTGCTACTTTCTCTGGAAGATCTAGAGGCTTGCTTGACAATGCCGTAAGGTAATAGTTTGTTTTAAGTTTACATACAGCAATGAACAAAGATAGCAAAGCAGTAAGTGAATATCAGATAGTAGAAATTGGGAGAACTTGGAAACAGCTTAGATGCTGTTCCAGCAGGAGGCAAAGTACAAATAAGTGTTTTGATGGTGCAGATCTGAGTTCTCCTGAAGTCCCTCAACTTGGAGAGAAGGACCTGAAAAGAGAGGGACTTCTTGAAATTTAGTAATTTCATGGCAGGTAGAAATAGTTAAATTGTATGGCTTGGTCTAGCTTAAAAAGAGATTGTGCTGCCCATGTAGGCTGTGGGTTTTAGAGTTTGACATCACTTTCATGATGGTCCTTCACAGGTTGGGACTTCCACTGCTACTGTGTCAATGCATGTGGCCCATTTGGGGGATTCAGATTGGTGCTATTTTAGAGGAAGTCACCTCTGAAAGTTATGTTTATCACACTGTGCCAATGGATCTTGCTCCCCCCCTTGAAGGTGACTGATTATTTAGGTTAATTATGTACATAATACATTTTCCACATTTGTTCATTATGGTTGCTGTCATTGTATTTTTTTTTCCAACCACAGATAGCATGCTGATCTCCATAGTCTTTGCTTTCAATTTAGTGCTTGCTCTTTCTCTCTCGCTCTCTTTCTCAAACACACCCACACACACCCACACACCAAAGCAAGAAAAAGACCAGTTGTATTTGACAACAGAAATAGTTTTTTTTCTTTACCACTGTATCATATCATTAAATTATTAATGATTTTTTTCATTATTTTAATGAGGAGTGGAGATAAGCCAAGAAGGAGCTGAAGAAAAAAAATCATGTGTAACAACATAGCCACAAAAATAAAACAAAACTCTGAAACAAAACAAGAAAAGACATGTCTGTAAATAGGTTGCTGGTTCCCACCAAGGATTCCTTCTCTGTAGAATTTATCTTTCTCTCTGGTGATGGTATTCTTGACTTATTTGCCTTGTTTATGTTTACCTAATTTATTCAATGGGTGCTATTTTGCATTCATATTGTTAATTTTCTTTGCTGCAAAGGAGTCAGGTTCCAAGATGACACATATCTCCTCACGGTTTTACATTTCTAAAGAGGCTTGGTGGCTGGGCCACTAGAGCTCTGTTTTCCACAGACATCAGTTCTGCTTCCTTACAATGTTCCTGATGCTTAGAATAGATTCCTAGTGATGCATACCATGTCATTGGCAATTGTCTAAACAGCTGCCCTCCAGGCCCACCGGGGTCCTATGTATTGTTCTAATAAAAAGAATAGGTGGAAAACTACTAATTTCTACTGCCTTTTGGATATTTATTTGAGGGTGTGTGTGTGTGTGTGTGTGTGTGTGTGTGTGTGTTCAAAATTGAATAGGAAATCTATTATACCAGCAATATTTACCAGAGCTGCGGTGGCGCAGTGGTTAGAGTGCAGTACTGCAGGCTACTTCTTCTGATCACCGGCTGCCAGCAGTTTGGCAGATCGAATCTCACCAGGCTCAAGGTTGACTCAGCCTTCCATCCTTCCAAGGTGGGTAAAATGAGGACCCAGATTGTTGGGGGCAATAGGCTGACTCTGCAACCGCTTAGAGAGGACTGTGAAGCGGTATATAAGTCTAAGTGCTATTGCTAATATTCACAGCAGTTAAAAAGTCAAGACGGTGGCCACAACTGTGCAACCCCTCCCCTTTTTTGTACACAGCAGAAAAAGGTGGGGAATAGAATGTGCAGTTACAGCCCTCATTTTGCCTTTTTTATTCTCTTCTATGGACACCCATGGTGCTGAAATTAGATTGGAAGCCCAGGTATATCCATGGATGCATCTAAATGGAGCCTATCCTCCCATGCCAGGAATGCAAATAAAAAGGAAAAAAAAAGTTTAAATATGGAGTCCTAAGAATTAAAAAGAGTAAATTAAAAGGACTAAAGAGCCTTGGTGGAGCAGCGGACTAAAGCGCTGTTAAATAGCACTTAGTTGCCAGCTGCCTGCAATTACTGTAAGTTCGAATCTCACCAAGCTCAAGGTTGACTCAGCCTTCCATCCTTCGGAAGTAGGTAAAATGAGGATCCGGTTTGTGGGGGCAATAAGCTGACTTTGTATAAAAAGAACACCACTTAGGGGGGCCCAAAAGCCCTACTCAGCAGGTATTTACAAAAGTATGAAGGCTGTTGCTTAATGCATTGTAAGCCGCCCTGAGTCTCCGGAGAAGGGCGGCATATAAATCGAACCAATAAATAAATAACTAAATAAATAAATCATGGAAAGGTCTTGCAGCCACATCCTACAGCTTTGGGGCATTACCCAGAGCAACAAAGAAATCAAATATATTTTTATGAAAACTGATTATTTTGGTTATAGTTACAATAATCTACCTTGCTGGGCAAATGTTGAATCTTAAGATGTTACTTGAATATTTCTGAGGTTCCTGGCCGGAATCTGAATTTTCAAAGAGCATCTGTTCAATTAATATTCTTTTCAGTTCTTCTTTATACTGTGTTATTCTTTGCTGAATACTCTTTCAAGCTATTTAGCTCTCATCAGCTAGCCATACCCTTCTGGGATTTGAACCTGGGCTTGCCTGCATGTTAGGCAGATGTATTAACCTCTAAGCCACAGGTTTTCCTCGTTTTATCAGCTCGTACCAGGAGAGATTAAATGGCTTTTCTATCGAAGCAACTTGGTCTACTCAAATATGGGAAGGAGCATATTGCTTCCTTTCGTCTTTCACTGGCAATCCAGGGGCCCTCAGGCAGTCGTATTCACGACAAATTACTTTGTGTTAAATTTATATTTACTGACAAAGAAATAAAGGGAGACTAGTATAGATCTATTTCAAGCTATTTAGCTCTCATCAGCTATTTAGCTCTCATCAGCTAGCTATTTGGGTCGACCAGGTTGCTTCAGTAGAAAAGCCATTTAATCTTCCCGGGTACAAGCTGACAAAGCAAGAAGAACCTGTGTCTTAGAGGTTAATACATCTGCCTAACATGCAGGCAAGTCCAGGTTCGAATCCCAAAAGGGTATGGCTAGCTGATGAGAGCTAAATAGCTTGAAATAGATCTATACTAGTCTCCCTGTCAAGCGAATACTAATTTCCAAACAGATTAAAGAAAAATAGGATGCTTATCTGTTTGCCAGAATTAACAGATGGATACAACCTACACCTTTAGGGCTCTATAACCACCCCCAAGCCCGTTCTCTTGGTGGACCCCATCATCTGCTCCAAAGTTGCCACAAAATGGTAATGTTAATGTGTCAGAATAGAGAAATTATTAAACATCCTGACCTGCAATGATGACAAAATATGAGTTTGAGTGTGCATTTGTGAGTGTACATATTTGGCACAAATCTTCACAATCCCAGGTACTTTCCCACCAAACTGAGAAATCCTCTTTATCTTTGGGAAAATAGCAGAAATACCAAGCTGCCGATGGCTTTCCTTCCTCAGAATCTCTCAGCTCATAAATAACATCTCAGAAAATAGTCTAAATTACCTGCAGTAGGGCCTGAAAGAAGAAGTAATCATTTTATAAATCCAATAGCTAATGTAATTAAACATTTTAAACCACCAAAAAAATATCACAAAGAGCAAACTGGATGTCTCTTGCATAACATATCTCTGCTTATACTGTCCTGGGCATGTTTTCTAAGGTCTAAGAAAAGAGGAGGAAACAACTTCTGTAAATTCTAGATGTATACTTTTGTGCGGATGTATGGTGCCCAATTAGTATTATCCTCTGGTGATTGTCTGGACAGTGGACAAGTCTCTGAGTTTTCTTTGTAAGATTTCAGACGTGGTTGTCCACACCTGTTTCCTAGGGCTGACAGAAACTGAGCAGCCCAAGGCCACTCAGCTGGCTTTATGCCTAAGGCGGGACTAGAACTTACGAATTTCCTGTTTCTAGCCTGAAGCCTTAACCACTATGCCAAACTGGTTCTTCGCATGAATATTTTAGCTGGTGTGTATTTAAGTTTTACCTGTGAGAACAGCCAGCGTCAAAATTTCATAACAGCAGAATGTTTTTTTTTAACTGATAAACATCAAAATGAATAGGAAATAATATTGGGAGGCATCAATTGGCAATATTCAGTTCATTTAATGGTCAACATGAACTCAGTGTTCTCCCATACAATGAAAAAATGCAGGCTCAGGAGAAATCTATAGGCCTGTTCATTTCACCCTGGCCCCATGTCTTGTTACTTTCCACACGATGGCAGTGTAACCATGCCTTATTTATTTATTATTTATATGTGCGGTGTTCTGCAAAGAAAATGTAGCTTTCTTCCAAAGCTTTATACCATTTTTACTGCATTCCAAATAGAGCCCAGATTCATGTTATCACTCAAAACCATGGTTTACTTAGCTTTGGTTTATGACATGAATTTAAATATGCTGAGTTTGCATTACTTGCAACAAGAAAGCCCATTAAACCACATTCTATCTCATTCTACCATGAGATGCTGGTTGGCATCTCATGGTACAGCAAAAGTATCAGATGAATAAATAGAACTTTGTCCGGAATTCATTTTGTCAGATGCATTAATAATGTCTTCAGTTGGTAAATATATTTAAATGCTTTCAGTTTCATAACATTTCTAACAGTTCAGGGCATTCCTGCATACGTACATATCAGTGGTGGATTCCAACGGTGTTATCACCGGTTTTGCATGAGATTGCCAAACTTGCCCTCCGTGCAAGCGCATTAGATTTATGCCCAGTTGAGGCGCAGCAATCCACTCTGCCATGCCTATGAGCTGGGCTAAAAAACACCACATAAAGGTAAGTATAACGCGGGGGTGGGCGGGAGGACCCAGCTCACAGTCATAGAGAACTGGTCCGCTGATGTCACATCATCACCACTACCGGCTCACCCGAACCGGTCTGACTGACTAGTACATTTACCTTATATATACTGTACACACACACACACACACACACACACACACACATGCATTCATGTTGTACACCTGATTAGTCAAGGAATTCCAGTTGGTGGGGTCCAGGAGAAAGGCCTTTTCTGCTGTGGCTCCTACCCTCTGGAGCATTGTGCCTTTTTAAAAAAAAATCAGATTTATATGCCGCCCTTCTCCGGAGACTCAGGGCGGCTTACAATGCGTTAAGCAATAGCCTTCATACATTTGTATATTTTTTTATACAAAGTCAGCTTATTTCCCCCACAAACTGGGTCCTCAATTTACCTACCTTAGAAAGGATAGAAGGCTGAGTCAATCTTGAGCCTCGAACTTGCAATAATTGCAGACAGCTGAATGTTAATAACAGGCTATTTTAACCTGTTGAGCTATCTGAGGCTTCTAGGTGAGATCTGCTCCAGCCCCACCATCTTGGTCTTCCATAAGAGTCTCAAAACCTGTCTCTGCCATTTAGTCCCTGGGCCCTGACAAGTGCATTCCATGCTGGGAGTGTTTAATGACTAGGAAGAAATCCCACTCTCACCCCCCATTGTACCCCATTTTAATTTATTTAATTTTTGTTCATTCTTATATTTATGTTTTACTATTTTCTATGTTTGCTTTTATGATGTTGTTAAGCTTCCCAGTCAGATGGGTGGCATATAAATTTAATAAATAACTAACCACTCAAATACACAAACATAGCAGCAATCTTCTCAGAATCTGGTTATCTTTATACCTCTGTGGTAAAGGTAAATGTTCCCCTCGCACATCTGTGCTAGTCATTCCTGACTCTAGAGGGCGGTGCTCATCTCCATTTCAAAGCTGAAAAGCCAGTGCTGTCCGAAGGTGTCTCTGTGGTCATGTGGCCGGCATGACTAAACGCCAAAGACACATAGAACACTGTTACCTTCTCATCAAAGGTGGTCCCTATTTTTCTACTTGCATTTTTTACATGCTTTTGAACAGCTAGATTGGAAGAACCTGGGACAAGTAATGGGAGCTCACCCTGTTATGCAGTGATAGGGATTCAAACTGAACTGCCGACCTTTCGACTGACAAGCTCAGCGGCTTAGCCACTGGGCCACCGCATCCCTCTATGAGCACCACCCAAATTACAGAGCTACCTTATCTGGCTTCTTTTGAAAAGAACTGAATATTTTGTAGCATCATATTTATTCACAAACAATAAGTCATGTTTTAAGAAACTGCAAACTGTGTCCTAAAACGGACTCCATTCGGATTTTACAGGGCACGTTAGTAACAGGACAACTCTAAAGATTCAAGTTCTTCCTTTTTCTCATCTAGTGCTCAGTAGCTATCAAGATGGCTTCTTATAGTTTTTTGTCTCCTACAGTCTTTCAAGCAGAGGGGACTGGCATTTTAAAGTACCAGGCCCAAGTAAAGATGTTCATATTAATCTTCAAAACTCAAGAGGCCTTCTCCTAGAACCACTTAACCCATACACTACAGCTAGCTAATACAGACTCAGTGCCCAATATAATCAATATTCCTCAAAAATAGTCAAATTCCATGATTTTGGAAATATAATGCAGAACAGTATTCTCATTCTCAGAACATTTACTTACGGAGTTAACAATTCCTTGATCATATAGGTAGTCCTCAACTTATGACCACAGTTGGGACCAGTGGTGAAATCCAAATTTTTTTACTACTGGTTCTGTGGGCGTGGCTTGGTGGGCGTGTCAGAAGAAGGATACTGCAAAATCCACATTCCCTCCCCACCCCTGGGAGAAGGATATTACAAAATCTCCATTCTCACCCCCCTCTGGGGCCAGCCGGAGGTGGCATTTGCCAGTTCTCCAAACTACTCAAAATTTCTGCTACCGGTTCTCCAGAACCTGTCAGAACCTGCTGGATTTCACCCGATTGGGAGCAGAACTTCCTTCCTAAGCAATGCAGTTATTAAGTGAGTCATGCCCAATTTTACCTTTTTTGTTGTGGTTGTTAAGAGAATCACACAGTCATTAAGCGAACCCAGCTCCCCACATTGAATTTGATTGTCAGAAGCGTTCTGCGAGGGTGGCAGATGATGAACACGTGACCCCCACCCTCGGATACTGAAATCATTACAAATATATGCCAGTTACCAAGTAGCCACATTTTATCCCTCCATGCTGGCTCAGGAATTCTGGGAGTTGAAGTCCATAGCTTGTAAAGGTGCCATAGCTGCCCAGCCCAGCTCCAAAGTAACTGCTGAAGTGAAAGTTTTTTCAGCTTCCCAGGGTTCTGATCCCCATATTTGCTGATGGCATCCATTCAAGTACGAACCAGATCAGATCCAGTTTATTTCCAATCTTCACAAGGTCAGTCAGATGATGCTACTTGGCAAGGCTACTCACACTCTTCTTAGCAGGTTTTCCTCTGGCAATTAATTAAACATTGTGTTTATCTCATTATGAGGTAACTAATTGTTACTAAATCCTTTTTTTACTTATACAACCAACCACTATTAACATTTCCAAAGGATAAAAAAGAGTATCTTGTAAAACTTTAAAGAACAGCAAAAAATCACGTGAATACAAAAGAGACACGTGAGCCTGAGTGGCGTAGGAGGCTAATGCCTCCTACTAAGGCAGTAGTTAACATCCAGCTGCCTGCAATTACTGCGAGTTCAATCCTAGCCAGGCTCAAGCCTTCCATCCTTTCTAAGGTGGGTAAATTGAGGACCCAGTTTGTGGGGGCAATAAGCTGACTTTGTATAAATATACAAAAGTATGAAGGCTATTGCTTAACGCATTGTAAGCCGCCCTGAGTCTCCGGAGAAGGGCAGCATATAAATCAAGTTTTTTTTAAAAAAAGCTTTTGTCCTTAGTTTAACGACTCTACAGACTTTGTTACATATTGTATCAGCCATTAACTGAAACTAAATTTTCATTATCCCTTATTTCTGCTTCTCCTGGCTCCTATATAGATACACACTATCCCTTCATTAAACCCTACAAATCAGTTCTATGGTCAGCTATGCCTTTATTCCCAGAAGTAATGCATGAAATGAAATGGTCCTAAATCTTTGCTTTCCAGTTTCTTCCCTGACTACATTTTCTGCATTTTGATGTCAGAGAGAACAGACAAAAAAGGATGGGGGCATATCATGAATTTTATGGCGAGCGTGACTGTCATGCCTGACATTTATGATTTTAAAAAAGTTATCAGAGAGATGCTATCCTCCTAGTAAAGCCTACAGGCGGTCTTGTAAATAAATAAAAGTGAGGGTTTTGCAACATTCCAGTTCCCCCCCCTTTTTTTAAAGATTTAGTTTTCTTAAGTTTTAATGGCTTATTTTAAGGTCCTTGGGTCAGGATGCTTGGTAGGCAGGAATCTAGGAGGGTTCTGTGCCCATGGTCACCTTTCTGCCAGTCCCACAGTCTGTCTTTAAAAGTTAGGACACAAAAAGCATAAGCCACAAGCAGTAGTGGGATTCAAATTCTTTTACTGCTGGTTCCGTGGATGTGGCTTGGTGGGCGTGGCTTGGCATAGTGGGCGTGGCTTGGTGGGCATGGCAGGGGAAGGATACTGTAAATCTCCATTCCCACCCCACTCCAGGGGAAGGTTACTACAAAATCCCCATTTCCTCCCGATCAGCTGGGACTCAGGAGGCAGAGAATAGATGGAGGCGGGGCCAGTCAGAGATGGTATTTACTGGTTCTCCAAACTATTCAAAATTTCCGCAACCGGTTCTCCAGAACTGGTCAGAACCTGCTGAATCCCACCTCTGCCCACAAGCCACATATGCTTTGTTGCATAGCTTTTGTGTCCCCCAGACACGATATATATATTTACTTTGGGGGAGGGACAAAGGATCCCAAAACCCTAGCAAATTTTGCAGCATAGGCTTACTGGACATGGCAGGCAGATCTTAACATAGTTCCCTAGTCAACAGATGTTGAAAACCTCTGCCTAAAGGATTCTTATGGAGGTGAACTACTGCACAGTATACAGGTAGTTCTCAAGTGTTTTTTTTTAATTTGATTTATATGCCGCCCTTCTCCGGAGACTCAGGGCGGCTTGCAATGTGTTAAGCAATAGCCTTCATACTTTTGTATATTTTATACAAAGTCAGCTTATTGCCCCCACAAACTGGGTCCTCAATTTACCTACCTTAGAAAGGATGGAAGGCTGAGTCAACCTTGAGCCTGGGGAGATTCGAATTTGCAATAATTGCAGACAGCTGAATGTTAATAACAGGCTTTTTAGTCTGTTGAGCTATCCAGGCTCTTCCAATCGCAATCGAGCCCAAAAATTATGTTGCTAAATGAGAAATGAGGTTGAGTTTTGCCTTTTACGACTTTTCTTGCTACATTTGTGAAATGAATCCCCGCAGTTGTTCAATTAGTAACATGGTTGTTAAGTGAATCTGGTTTCCTCACTGATTTTTCCGCTTCTCATCCAAGGAGCTTCTTCAGCTCTGACTGGATCCAGTCCAGTGGTGGGTTGCCCCCCCTCCCGTTTGGACTGGTTCTATAGAACCGGTAGTACAACCAGCGGGAGGCTCCACCCACGACCATGATGTCATCAGAACGCTTCTGCACATGAGCAGAAGCTTCTGCGGGCATGGCCCCATTGCAAACCAGTAGTAAAGGTAGGTAGAACCCACCCCTGATCCAGTCAGAGCTGAAGAAGCTTCTTGGATGAGAAGGGACACATCTTCAAAGAAAAACCAGAAAGTCCCATTGCCTCTTGAAAAAAAAGCACCTTTGGGACAACCACGACCTGGATGGCTGAGAATCTCCCTAGACGTCTCCCTTGATGGTTCCTCCCTTTTCTCGCAACCTTCCTTTGCCCTTGAAAAACAAAACCGCTCTGTCTGAACTACACTTCGCCAGCAGGGCTCGCTCCCCGTCCTCCTATTACCCAAGGCTACGTTTGCTCCCTCTTCCGCCTTTTCCTTTCCAAACGCTTCTTCGGCTTCAGCTCTTCTGATGTCACGTCTTCTCCCGGCGCTTTTCGTACAGAACATGGCAAGAAGATCCTGCCAGCCTTCCCAATTCGGGCAAACGCAAGGCTTCCACAACGGGCCCTAGAAGCCCAGCTCTGGAGCCAGGAGAAACACAGACGGCTGGGCGCGCATCAGGCAGGCTGTATCACGCCCTTTTCAAGGCACCGAATCCACCTCCCGCTTTCCTTTACAGGCAGCCCAGCTCGCCTCGCCAATCCCTTCCCTTCCTCGCCCCACCCCGCGGGCATGCAAAACTTCCCCATCCAACGATGAGGAGGCGGTGCCAGGCTCCGGACAGGCGTGGAACCCGACGAATGGCAATCTATAAAAAAGAGGGCTTGGGTCTGCCCCTTTCCTGGAAGAAAACCCACTTCGGCTAAGTCGAGCTCGAAGAGAGGAGGAACAAGATCCCCCGTCCTAGGATCGAGAGCAGGTAGAGTGTGGGGTGTCTTGGCTCTTTTAAGCACCGATCGGCCTCTGTGTTTCCCCTGCCGTGGACTTTTTGTCTTGCGTGGACAAGGCGCAGGCAGGGTGGATCTGAGGACACGCCCTGTGGCTCCTGGAACGCGGAAGGGCTTCGGGAGTAGTTACCTAGCATCGGAGCGCCAGAGGAAAGCGCCCCCGATCTCCCTTGCGAAGTGCGGGCGGGGGGAGCCAGGAAGGAAGGGCTTCTCGGGCCCCCCACCCCAGCCCCTTTCTCGCCCCGTCAATGGAAGAGGAAGGGAGGCTCTGCCCCAGGGATGAAATCTAATTTTTTCCCCTTACAGGTTCTGTGGGCTTGGTGGGCGTGGCAGGAGAAGGATACTGCAACATCTCCATTCCCACCCCACTCTGGGGCCAGCCAGAGGTGGTATTTGTTGGTTCTCCGATTTCCGCTACCGGTTCTCCAGAACCTGTCAGAACCTGCTGGATTTCACCCCAGCTCTGCCCGCTTTCTACACTGCCTCCTCCTCCTCCAGGTGGAAGTCAGCGAGTAGGAAAGTCACTGTGCAAAAAGTGACAGGTAAATAACAACCCTGCAACGCCCACAACCTCTGCAGGAAGAAAGTGAAAACGCTCTTTGGCAATAGAAGCTAGTCCCTAAGGTGTTTGCTTTTGTCTTGGATTAAAAGGTGGGAATTGATGGGGTTGTGCTTTTTCCAACCAGGTTTGGTGGTTTAGTTTGAGCATTTCCACCAAGTTCTGCCCTATATAGAAAAACGTGGTGAAATAAATTATGGCTTAGTGGCATTTGAGACCTCTGTTGTACTATTGCTCTAGGATTGGGGAGAACTGAGTTCAAATTCCCATCCATTTATGGGGCAGTTCCTTGGCGCACCAGATGTTATAGGTGTACACGGGTAAATCCAGCAGGTTCTAACAGGTTCTGGAGATGTAGCGGAAA
The DNA here is from genome assembly GCA_030761175.1 of Masticophis lateralis. NCBI lineage: Eukaryota > Metazoa > Chordata > Lepidosauria > Squamata > Colubridae > Masticophis > Masticophis lateralis. Next base: position 328,942,566 of record JAUDYJ010000001.1, read on the forward strand.
TTTTGAGTAGTTCGGAGAACTGGAAAATACCACCTCTGGCTGGTCCCAGAGTGGGGTGGGAATGGAGATTTTGCAATATCCTTTCCCTGCCACACCCACAGAGCCGGTAGGGGAAAAAAATTGAATTTCACCCCTGAGTGTACAGTACAAAATGTGAAGGAAGAAATTACGTGCACCGCTTTTAGCTTCTGGAAGAGAGACATAAATAGTATAAATAGCTTTTGCCTAGGATTCAATCCAAAGTGGTGTTTTCCAGACAAATATCCTTGCTGGGAAATAAATCTCATTGAACCCAGTGGAAGGGACTTTTCTAACCCATTTTCTGGGTGAACGAATGCCCCAAATCATCAGGTAAGATGACCAGCCCACAGAGTTGTGAAGAATCAAAGCAAAGTTAAAACTAAGCAGGCTTGGTACATTGTGTGAATGTTCTAAGGCAGTGTTTCTCAACCCTGCTCACTTTAACATGTGTGAACGTTAACGCTAGGCTGAATTCTGGGAGTTAAAGTGAAGATATCTTAAGGTTACCAAAGTTAAGAAAAACTGTTCTAGGCTTTGAAGTACTCAGCTTAATCTTGTGTAGATAAAACTGGTGATATGGGCTATATGGCTACATTCCCAAGTGAATTGGGCAAAAAAAATGTTCTTTTTGAATATATAGCAATAGCACTTAGACTTATATACTGCTTTACAGTGCTTTTACAGCCCCCTCTAAGCAGTTTACAGAGTCAGAACCCTGTTTCCCCCAAAATAAGATATCCCCTGATAATAAGCCCAATCGGGCTTTTGGGTGCATGGCAATGAAGCCAAGCGCTTATTTCAGGGTTCCAAAAAATATAAGACAGGGTCTTATTTTCGGGAAAACACAGTATTTTGCCCCCAACAATCTGGGTCCTCATTTTGCCCACCTCAGAAGGATGGAAGGCTGAGTCAACCTGGAGCCTGGTGAGATTTGAGCTGCCAAATTGCAGTCAGCCAGTAGTCAGCAGAACTAGCCTGCAGGACTGCACTCTAACCACTGTGCCACCTAGGCTCAGAGAGAACATACAGGTAGTCCTCAATTTACAACAGTTCATTTAGTGACCGTTCAAAGTTACAACAGCACTGTAAAATGTGATTTATGACCATTTTTCATAGTTATGACCTTTGCAGCATCTCAATGATCATGTGATCAAAATTCAGATACTGGGCAATTGGTTCATGTTTAGGACCTTTGCTGTGTCCCAAGGTCACCTTTTAACAACCTTCTGATAAGCAAAGTCAATGGAGAAGCCAGATTCGCTTAACAACTGGTTTACTAACTTATGAACTGTAGTGATTCACTTAACAACTGTAGCAAGGAAGGTTGTAAAATGGGGCAAAACTCACTTAACAAATGTCTTATTTAACAACAGAAATTTTGGGCTCAATTGTGGTCGTAAGCCAAGGACTATCTGTACTGTGTTTCTGCTGGGTTCCTTATGCCAGAGGGGACCCTGATCCATAAACTGGTCAAACTAGTTATAATCTGAATTTTTCAAATCTAAAACTTCTGCTGGTTTTGTTGTATGTCATGTATCTGCAAATCAGCTTTGAAATTGTTGGGTTGTTCTTTTTTCCCCAGTTTTTACATTTTTAGCAACTTTTATCATTACTGCTCATGGTAGTTGGTAGTTGGAGTGTTGTACAGTGGTGGGATTCAAATAATTTAACAACCCTAATGCTGTCCTAATGACTTCTTCCAACAACCAGTTCACCAAACTGCTCAGAAAGTCAACAACCGGTTCTCCCGAAGTGGTGCGAACTGGCTGAATCCCACCACTGGTCCTTCCCATTTCCACTCTCTTGTTTTCTCAGGGGTTTTTTTGGTTTTTGTTTTTAATGAAAGATGATTCTTTGCAAGGAAATGCTTTTGGCTTGTCCAGTCTTTGTGGCTGCACAGTTGTTAGCAGCACTTATCATTTTTATCAGCTAAGCTGTCCATATTAAAGTGATAGACTTTTTTAATACCATGAAGAACATTTCAGAGAGCATGAATAAGTGAATTTTCTAACCTAGGAGCAGATGCTTATAGAAATATTATGTATAAATAAATTATGGAGAAAATGCCCTCACTAACGGTTAGGATTATTTGGAATGGCCTTTCTCAGGGAGAGAACAAGAGAGAGCTTTTTGTGTGTTTGGAACTGTATTCTTCACTGCAGCTGACTGTCTAAGGGAATCAATTTTATATTTAATCAGTCTGGCTTTTAGCCCAAAGTTATATAGCAGAGCTTCAGTGGTTGTACCCTGGAATCTAATTCTACTGGGCGTTGTACTAGTCATCTTCAAAGAACTTGGCAGGTAATAGTCTTCACGGCATTTATCTTCTTCAATACTGAACAAGGCAGTCTTTCTCAATGGCAAGAGCCAGACAATAATTTCTAAGAGGTTTTGATAAAGACTTATGCCCATCAGTTCCCCAAAGTGAATACACACACATTTGTTTCCCATCCTCTGTAATTCTTGGTTTAAAACTATTACAGGTATGAAATGAGGCCAAAAATGATTGTGGAATAATGTTGGAACTAGTAAGTATAGGGCAGACAGTGCTATTTTTCACTGGGGCTGTATATGCTTCAAACATTATTTTGAAGAAGTGTTTCAGATTCACAAGTGCAGCACCTTTGCTATTCATTAAAACAGCCTGATATTTTTCAGGCTTCTGTGTGAGTCGGAGGGAGGAAATACTGCTGTTTTAACCAATTTTGCCACTGTTAAAACCGAGCACTTTTTTCCCAAGTTCACACAGAAGCATGAAAAGAAAAATCAGGCTGTTCTATTGAATACTAGAAAGGATCTTACTTCCAAATAATGTTTAAGTCTGCCAGCGGTTATATTAAAAAGCTACAATAAAACACCAAGCTGCATATTGTACTGAAAGTTCTTAAATTAATCATCTATTTAAATCTTCTCACAACCCACAGCCACTATTAACTCTGACCACCTGTTTTGTGTGCCTGGTCCTCTCTCTGTTGCTAACATCAGATAGAGGGAATTAAATCTCCCTGAGCTAAGGTGCAACAGTAGTTCAGTCAAAACACTTGCCCGTTAATAGTAGATTTACTCAGAGCCTGAGTAGCGTAGGGGAGTAATGCCTCCTACAAAGGCAGCATTTAAGATCCAGCTGCTGCAATTACTTGCGAGTTCAATCCCAGGCAGGCTCAAGGTCGACTCAGCCTTCCATCCTTTATAAGGTGGGTAAATTGAGGACCCAGTTTGTTGGGGGCAATAAGCTGACTTTGTATAAATATAAAAATATACAAAAGTATGAAGGCTATTGCTTAACGCATTGTAAGCCGCCCTGAGTCTCTGGAGAAGGGCGGCATATAAATCAAATTTTAAAAAAAAATAGTAGATTGAGTTTGGTAAAATTGTCGTCGGCAATTTAATTCTGCTGGTTCATATTGCAGATCCCTCAGCACATGAACTCAATTGGATAATGCTTAGATTTGTGCAAGTTGACAGGATAAATTTCTGATTTCCCTTCCATAACCATAACAAAAGTTAGAGTATTTTAAACACTGGAATGCTTTCAGAGTATACTTAGGGTTTTGCAAGACATTTCTCTCTCTCTCTCTCTCTTTTTTCTTTTTTTTCTTTCTTTCTTTTTTCAAAAATTAAGAACTCCATTTCAGTAAGCATGACAAATTTATAAAATGAAAGGTATTATCTGAAGTGCAGTCTTCAGACAACCTTTTCCTTTAGCTGTGCCATCTGCGTCCTCAGCCATACTGTAATGGCTTCTTTTATTGAAAAAAAAATCCATTTGGAGTTCAAACCATGCAGACTGATTCCACTGTCAGACCTGGAGACAACCGATGTATTTCAGTATGAGATTGTCATACTGAATTGAATTGCCTGAGGAATATGATTGATGGTTATGTATTCAAGGTTTTGTAGTTTAGATGGCTATGCTAACTAACCTAAGTTAAACAAAGCTTATGATGGACCTCTTGGAGGCTCTGCTCCAGGGGTGAAATGTAAAATCTGTTCTGTGGGCGTGGCTTGGGGGGTGGTAATGTGACTGAGTGGGCGTGGCCAACTCAGTCTTTTTTTAAAAAACTTTTCAAAGCATTTTTTCTAAAGCTTTGAAAAGCCTCCCTGCCGATCAGGAAACTCAGCTGGGATCGTCAGAGACTTTTCAAAGCATTTTTTTTACCACCTCTTCGGCCAAGAGGTTGCAGAAAAAAATGCTTTGAAAAGTTAAAAAAAAAAGTATCTGATGATCATGCGGCTCAGCTGGGCATGGTGGGGGGGTGAAGGGGTGGGATTTTTGCTACCGGTTCTCCGAACCCCCTTCCGCGATTGCTACCGGATCAGGCGATCCAGTCCAAACCGGGAGCATTTCACCCCTGCTCTGCTCCTCTTGTCTGATTGTCTCCTAGACAGCATCTCTTTCCCTCATTCCCCAAGACCACCCCACATATTCCAATATATTTATATATTCCATGATAACATCACAGGAAACTTAAGATTCTAAGTAGAAGGAGGAAAAATACAAGCCAGCTTTTATTGTTGATTAACTGAGGCTTACAAAATGACAAAAAACATAAAAACATTGGAAATACTAAAGGAGATGTTTGAAGAATGGAGCCAGAAATTAGTAGCTACAATATCAACACTAACATTAATTGTATCTGATTCTTTAGTATAGTCACTAAAGGATCTGAAGCAAAGAAATGGGATGGCCTTATGTGGTCTCTAGCCAGCACCAGATCAATTTCTGAGGCCACTGTTGGGCTGCTGTTGCTGTCTTCCAGGTTCTACTCTGGAAAGCCCCTACTCCATTCTGGCGCTGGCCTCTGACTGGATGCAATTCAGAGCATAAGTTCCATTTTATGGGAAAGACACTTTGACCAGAGGTGGGCTGTTGCTGCTTCGGACTGGTTCGGGCAAACCATAGTTCTGACCATCGGCTGGGCTCACCCACCCACCCCGGCACTATCCCATCCTATCTCGCTTGCCCTGCCCATTCAGCCCAGCTGATTTTCGCACATCACCCGCTCTACTCACTGCAGCTGCCTGAGAAGGTGTGCTGGAGGCCGCACACAGGAAATCACCGTGTGTTTGAAGCCACGTGCAAGCGCAGAAGGCGCACATCCGAGTGAAACGAGCGTGCACATACGCGCTCACATTTTCGGTTGTGCACTAGGCGAACCGGTTGTTAAATTATGTGAAGCCTACTTCTGACCTTGACTATTTATCCCATGACTGCCTAAAGAACAACATTGATCTGTTGTCCACAATGGATGAATATCCTTAATGGACTGCCATTAATTCCATTTTCTTCCTTCTTGTCTCCTCTCTTATCCAAAGATAATTCTTCTCTTTTTCAACCAGCCTTATCAACTCACATCCCCTTCCATCCAGAACATCCCACAGTTTGCAACAACACCTCAATCTTTCTTCTCAGGTCTTGGTCCTTTCCCTTCTTCCTTTCCTATCATTCTTCTACTATTCCATAAAGAATCATAATGGGGAAGAAACTTAGCATTCCTTCAGCTATATTAAATTCTCTTTCTTCCCACCCCCATCTCCAACATTTTTGAGAAGGGTTGTTTTGTGTTTTATTCATTCAAGAGCAAAAAGCATGGCCAAAAAACAAGCCTTTGAACTGTCAAGGAATGTTCTGAATGTAGGGACCCAATTAAGATCAGTACCGCCCGTATTCCCACTGGACAATATGCTCTCACAGAGAGGGCCTCCTCAGGGTGCCGTCGGCCAAGCAATGTTGGCTGGCGGCCCCCAGGTGGAGAACCTTCTCGATGGGGGCACCCGACCTGTGGAATGAGCTACCTCCTGGAATACGACTGATCCCAGACCTCCGTGCTTTCCGCAAGGCCCTGAAGACTTATTTATTCCAACAAGCTGGCCTAGCTTAAATGGTTTTTAATGGGGATTTTAAATTTTAAATTTTATTGATTTTGGGTTTTAAATTGGAAATTTTTCGATTCTGCAGATTTGGGATTTTAAATTGATAATGTCGATGATTTAATTTATTTTAGTGTTTTCTTAACTTTTGTACTATATGTGTTTTAAGTCTGGCTTTCCACATCCCTGAATCCCCCTGGGAAGAAGAGCGGTATATAAGTTGAATTTAAATGAATGAATGAATGAATGAATGAATGAATGAATGAATGAATGAATGAATGAATACATACATACTAATATAAATACACCAGAAGAGATTTACACAAAAGGCACAAAGATGAGTCAAGTTTATAGTTAAATCATGTACAAGAAAGCTGAAGGTTTGGATTAAGGAGCCTGGTATGCTTATTCATCCAAAACAGTAGAAAGGGACATAAAAAGAGTTGAGCAATTCTTTCCTCCTGACAAAAGTCCAACAGTCATCAAATATAAACGCATGGTATTTATACCTGAAAGGTAGACAAGGTTATTTTTCTGCCTAATTACTTGTAAATGGGGCTGGGTGGATGGTTAGAGACGGATCTTCTTAGTTTTGCTGAGAATACAGTTCTGGAGAAAGGTGTTGCTGAAAGGAAGAATGAAGGGGGAGATGTAAATTACTGAAAAAGAAGAAAAAGTTCATAGGTGGAAAGCATCCATGGACAGAAAGTTCTTCATTACAGACACTCAATCTCTACCCATGTCAGGAGTAAGGATTGATAATGAGGAATACCATAGTGACTAAATAGGAATGGAAGTCCTAAGCCTGCTTTTATGGAAGCAAGAGCCACTTACTATCTAATTGTAAAGCATAGGTTGCCTTATTTTACAACCAATAAACTCTTTCACCCAGTGTTGTTGCAAACAGAAGTAAACCAGCAAAATACCCAAAAGATTTCTTCCTCAGATTCCACGCTAATGGAATAAGCTGAGCTAACGGGATCCATTCCCTGCACAGCAGCCAAAGCCTATGTAAACTTACCAGGGACTAAAAGTCAATGGGACTCACTGGAACTTTCAACAAAGCAAGTTCAGAAATCTTGAGGCAGATTCCTACTTTTACACTTGTATATGTGTGGATATGTATGCAACAGTCATTTTTGAGAATGGTTTTTGTATTTGCATATGGGAGATCCACTAATAGTACTAATGGATGCCTTTATTTGTAAATAGTAGCATTTAAATCAATTACAATTATTTTAAATTAATTTAATTATTTTTGTTGTTGTTCTCATTCTTTCCAGTTTTTGCTCGTTTTGTTTGTTTTCAGTGATCACCTCTGAATATATACCAACAGATAAATGAATGAGTTTTATGAGCACATTTGTGGCTGGAAAGGTAAAATCTCCAGAACTAGGTTTTGTGTGTGTGTGTGTCTGTGCATGTGTGTGTGTCTGTGCGTGTGTATGTGTATCTGTATGTATATGTATATTATATACACACATAAATACCCAGAGAGAGAGAGAGAATGTTTAATATAGGGTCATTTTCCTTTCAAATAAGTATTCATAATCAGTTGTTTACTACTATACATTTTTGATAGGAGACAGGGCATCATCTTGAAAGATCTCATGTGCAAGGTTGTTTGTGTCTGAGCAAAGCTTGGAATGAAATGCTATTTCATATTGTATTTGTTTTAATTAAAATGTTAATATGAATGTTTGAAAACAGCTGAACTAATGGGTTCCCTTATATCTTTCAAAGCATAAGGAAGAAATGGCATAAATCAAGAGTTTAAAACTTACCCTCAAAAGTGGATAGATGGATAAGCAAGAACTGATTTTGATATGGATAAATATTACAAAACTCTGGATAAAATAACTGGTAGTTTGCTTTATTAAGCAGACTGAAGCATTTCTGTTAGCATATCAAAGAACTGACTAGATAAACTGTTGAAATTGTGGTCAAATTATGTTCTTTAGTTATTATAATAATAGCCAGAAATCAGACACGAAAAAACTTCGTAGCTCATTGCAGAGTCTAAAAGTGTATCTACTATAGAGTTATAGCTTTTAGCATATTAATTTGCAAACATTGTCATGCTAATGTGGTATTCTTACTTGAGAGTAAATTATGTAGATACATGCATAGTATGGAGTGGTACACCTTCCTAAGAACTTATCTAGACAACTAATCCAAAATGGGTTCTAATTACCGTAAGTTTTATTTGCTGTATAAGATATTCCATTATAAAGGCAATAGAATGATACCTGGCAACATAAAACTCCTACTACTTAGTAATTTTTTTTTCCTTCTGCAAAAGCCTTGCATCCAACATTGGATATTTTTGCATCCATGGCATAGCCACAAGTACATCGTATCATCTCATCTAATATAGAAATTAATATCTTAAAAATTCAAAACAGATCCTGGATTTACTTGGCCTTAGAGCATGAGGATTGGAAAAAACCTAGGCTTAATATTTGGCAGAAAGGATAAGTCACTTCACCTGGTGACTAAGGGATATGGCCAGTGGTGGGATTCACGTAATTTAACAACCAGTTCTCTGCCTTAATGATTTCTTCCAACAACCAGTTTGCCAAACTGCTCAGAAAGTTAACAACCAGTTCTCCCGAAGTGGTGCGAACTGGCTGAGTCCCACCACTGGTGTTGTAGTACATCATATTTGGAGAGCATCACATTGGAAAAGGAAAATCTACATTTAAATAACATACTGTACCTCTCTTGGCTGGGATGCCCTTTCAGTAATTGAATTGTGCCTCTTGTGGTGTTTATGCTGCGATAGTGTTGCCCCACACCAGATAACAAAATGAATGTATGTTACAACCAAAGTTGGGATACTTGTAGCATTTTTTAGACTAACATATATTTTTTTTCAAAAGCATAAACATTGATGTATGAGAGTTCTGCAGTCTCATGCTTGATTTTGCTCTTAAAAGTTTCTTTTTCCCCAAAGAGATATTGAGATCTGTAATGGAATGTCTTCGGGGGAAGAAAATGCCCTGATATTTTATGCATTTAAATATATACTTCTGGGAAAGGAACCTTAGCTTTCATCAGAATCTCAAAAAAGAGATTGGCACAAAAAAGTTAAGAACCCTTGATTTGGGGTGTTAACCTGTTTAATAGGACCTTCCTGGGAATTGATCTAGCTGTGTTGTGTTATCGTTATTGAACTTGCACATATCACTAAGAAAGTGTTAACAAACATTTCCCAATGACTTGGAAAATGTGGTAGTTGTAATCTGTCACCTGTGTTTAACTTGCACTGGCATAACCACTTTGTCTTCCTCTCCCTCACTTCAATGTATATATCTTTCCATCAGTTTAGCCACTCTATGCTTCTGATGAAATGTGATGCAGCTGACAAAACCTTATGCCGTTTAACAAAATATGTTAGACTGAAAAGGCACCTTTTCAGCTTTCAATTTTCCTCCTGATTACTGGCCACCACAGACTAACACGGATCTCTTCCTAGTAAGTTACACCCAGTTTAACATTTTAGTTGAAGTGTTGGCTCTCCCTATGTAAACTGTCTCCTGGTTTAACGCCAGAAAACAAAGAAATCAGATCTTTTCTCTGTTCCCTTTCTGTAAGCGATAAGGAAAAATTTGTCCTGCTATCTCAACTTCTCCCCAATTTTCTGTCTACCAGATATCCTGGTAACTTCCACCAACTGCCAATATGATCTTGCCGGCTTGGCATACCAAGAGTTGCAGTCTGGACAGCATTTACAATCTCTTCCTTGCCTTTCCCTCTGGCATTGCTCTATTTTTTTCTCCAACATGGACAACTTACTTCCGGACTGTACTATCTAAAGCTGCAGCCAAGAACTCCTATAAAACATTGTTCCTCATAATAAAAAAGAGACCTTGATATCCTTGTCCTGAACTGCTTACCTTTTGTATGAATATAGTGTACATTCTGTCCTACAATCTCTCCGTAGTCAGAATTCAGGATTCTCTCTGTTTTGGGGTAAAGACATTTTGGGTGGATGTTTTCTTCTTTTTGCCTCTCTTGCACTCTTTGAATAGGGCCAGCATTCAGATGTGGCAAGTTTCTTTGGAGGCATTTCTTTAAACGTGGTTTTATTTGCATTTCTAATATAATATGAAGAATTAGATAATCTCATTTGGACCCAACTCAATGCATTTGAGTCTGGCTGCGGATCTCTCTGTCTGTCTGTCTCTCTCTCTCTCTCTCACTCACTCTTTCTCTCTCTCTCTCTCTCTCACACACACACACACCTCTTTGGAGAGAGGCTGTGATTCAGCTTTGGAGGCCTGCTTAAAGCTGGACACTGTTGGCATTAAACTCCTCCCTTCAAGCAAAACCTAGTCCCAAAGAGAGGAGGAGAGAAGCTGGCTGCAGGACCCAGAGGTCAGTGCTCTGTTGGTGCTGAAAGCAGATCAAATTAAAATCTGTCTGCTCTGTTCCTCTAGATCACAGCCTTGGCAACCATGTCTCGGCCCCTCACCGACCAGGAGAAGCGTAAACAGATCAGCATTCGTGGCATTGTTGGAGTGGAGAATGTGGCTGAGCTGAAAAAGGGCTTTAACCGACATCTACATTTTACCCTTGTTAAGGACCGCAATGTGGCCACCCCTCGGGACTACTACTTTGCCTTGGCCCACACCGTACGGGATCACCTGGTGGGCAGGTGGATCCGCACCCAGCAATACTACTATGAAAAGGACCCCAAGGTGAGACAAATAAAGTGGGAGAGATTGGGAAGCTAAAAGTTCATTGGTTAGTTTAAATGGTCAAGCATTTTATGTAAGTCTTCATTCAGCATGGAAAATGTTCTATGGGACTCTGAGGCGGCACATGTTCTGTGAATGACAGCATGAGTTCTCGCAGTTGACATTTAGAACGAAAAAGAACTTTGACCCAAACCAATAAAATGAGATTTTTAAATGAGAGTTGGAGAAGGCAAGTAAGTATTATCCTTCCCAAGCTTTGGGGAAGAAAAAAAGAGTTCTTTATACAGGACAGAATCAATATATCAGTCATGTTTCAAATATCCAATGTCCACCAGATTAGAAGATTTTTTTAAAAAAGATATTAGTCTGTGGTTTCCTCAGTGTAGTGGGTTTACAACTGAGAACAGCTTGCAGCTTTGGCCCTATTGGCCAGGAATTCTGGGAGTTGTAGTCTCGTCTCAATTGGAGGTGGGGGTGACTGCAGAGGATGGTAACTAGAAAAAGAAAAAGAGAGACAGTATATGTTTGAATGGCATTTTTTTTTTTGAGAAGAACAAGCCATATCTTGTAAACTTCTTAGAAATACCTATCTGGCTAATGCAAGTGCCTGTTTTATTTATTTGTTTGTTTGTTTGTTTGTTTGTTTGCTTGTTTAATTATATTAGATGAACTCAATCTGGTTAAATGAGATTCCCATGTAGATAAAAATCCTTTATCTGTTCAACTGCGAAATAGAGAACACAGTTACTCTTAAGATTCCCCCCCCCTTTGCCTAAATGATCAAAGGAATTCATCATTCAAAACAAATAACATGTGTTATTACTTCACACAAAAAACACTGGCACACCTGGAAGAAAAAGAAAATAAGGCAGGAATGTATCCTTTGTCATAATTTATTTATAAATATGCCAGAAAAGGAAATAAGTGTTTCTGTTGCAGGCAGGAAAGTTGCTCCTTTTGCATCCGATTTAAGTGTCAATGTCACTCTTTCTATAATTAGTAGAATTCAAGGAGAGCCAATGTACATGCGGTACAATACAGCAGGTATACATGGATAATAGCCCAGTGAATCAGAGGAGCCGTGTATTTAAAATTAGCTTCAGCAAACTTACTCTCAGAATTAAAATGCAGATTTTGAATTGATTCTGTACTCTCCTAGTTCCTAATATAGAGCCGAACAATATACTGATGGAGTCAATCAATAGGTTCTGGGAGAACTGAAGTTAAAAATGGTTAAGGCAATAAAGGAAACGGGGTGAGATTATGTCACATACTGTGTGGAACTACGGTAAGATTTTTGGGGGGAGGAAAATTCACTTTGGTTTTGTGGGGAGGGCAACTTTCTTCTTTTATTTCCAAATCTACATTGGGGAATGCAAGGGAATGCTCATCCTTGTCTTTCATCTGTCATCTTTGAACTGAATGTTCAGGACATCAAAAAAACAACAACAACACACATTTGAGTAAATTAAGTTTAATCAAAACTTGTATTTGTTAAAGGGCCTGGCCTGGCTCCTTTATTTACTTCAGTTAGGCCAGCCAAATCTATAACAGCAAGATTACCATTAATCTGTTGGCTCTGAGATGATTTTTTTTTTTTAAAGTTTGCTTACTAAACTGTGAAAAAGCAAAGCTAGCGGGAGAAAAACTTTTGGAGTGCTCTGTACAGGGCTGACAATGAATGAATTGCATTTGGTTTTGCTAGGCCCGTAATGGTGAACCTATGGCACGGGTGCCATAGGTGGCACACGGAGCCATATCTGTGGGCACGCAAGTGTTGCCCTAGCTCAGCTCCAGCACTCATGCGCACACTGGTCATCTGATTTTTGGACCTCATGGGCCTAGTGAAAGCCAGGAAATGGGCTGTTTCTGGCCTCCAGAGGGTCTCTGCAGGGGTGAGGAAGGCTGTTTTCGCCCTCCCCAGGTTCCTAGAAAACCTCTGGAGCCTGGGGAGGGCGAAAAACAGGCCTACCAGGCCCACAATGCCATCGCATGCCAATAGTGGGGGTCAGCAGGGGGTTGCCCATGAATGGGGGGGCGGGGCACAGCATTGAATTATGGGTGTGGGCACATGTGTGCGCAACCCCCCCACAATCCCCATTCTTTTGGCACACAACGGCAAAAAGGTTAGCCATCACTGTGCTAGGCTAATCCTTGAAAGTGTTGTAGAATCATCTGGGCCAGAGGTGAGTTTGAGCCAATTTCACAATCTGGTCATAGTCCTTCAAGTGAATCTGTGTCCTTTCTAGGTAAGGTCCACCAAGTTCAGCGTTCTTTGTACCCATCCTAGAAACAAAAAAAGCAAGTCCACAAGTAGACCATAAAAATTCTGAAATACACCCAGGAGCATAGAAAGCCACCCTGTACTATCTTGCTACTTCCTAATCTAGCCCGGTGCTAACTACTGTGCTCCAATATAAATAGTTCTGCAGAGCTTCTGGATGAGAAGACTATTCCCCATAATCTGCTACCTGAGCCTTTCCAGGGCTTCTTCCAGACCTTGAAAGCTGCAACCCTCAGAGACTCCAGAGCTTATTAGATAATTATTGCATGTAATAATTAATACAACCAAGGAAGAAAACAAGTCTGTAATCATATTAACTAGATTGCATATTGATTACATTGAATTGCAGTTCAAATACTGTCTCAGCCATATAGACTATTGTTTCTATTGAAGACCCCTAACCAGCATACACTCAGTAGCTGAGTGAAACTTAGAAACTTGGCCTCTGAAAAGGTTTTGCGCCCTGATATTTAGAGCCAGAGATGCTCTGCATTCCTTTGACTTGGGGTTCCATTGATTGAGATCATTCCAAGGCGTTGTTCCATTGGTGGGTTTGTTTGTTTTTTGGCTTGTTGGAGCAGCTTTCTCTTTAGGTTCCTCCAAATGTGGACAGGTTGCAGTCATAAAATCAGGCGTTCTAAACTGAGTGAGATTTTATTATATATTGTTTTTTCTTTTTCTCCCAGAGAATCTACTACCTTTCCTTGGAATTTTACATGGGCCGGACTTTGCAAAATACCATGATCAACCTAGGACTACAGAATGCCTGTGATGAGGCAATTTATCAGGTAAAGAAAGAAAGCTGCCAGTCATGTTCTTCTGAAGTTTTAATTTTTATATCTGATTGTTTTAATATGGCTGTAAACCACCCTGAGTCCCATCCGGGAGAAGGGCGGCATATAAATGCAATAAAACTGAAACTGAAACTGAAACTGAAGGTGCAAGGAAGCTGTCTCTGATAAACTGCCTATTCTGGCGAACCGGTAGCAGCAGCGGCGGGAAGCTCTGCCCGGACGCTTCTGCGCAGAAGTGCTGCGCATGCACACAAGCACGTACACGCACAAACTGGTAGCAATAGGACTTGGAACCAGCTCCTGATTGAATTTCAATAATGTCTTCTCCATAGCTTCCCCACTTAAGATCTAATTTTTCCCACGTTTCCCTTTCCTTAGCATGTGGCTCCTAGATCCTCTTTTTGTGGCCCTCAGATACCACCAGCCATGATTACTGAAAACTGCTAGCAAAATTTCCTGTTATTTTCACTTGGGAAACAAATGAGAAATCCACTGTCAATTCTAGAGTGGGCCTACAAAACAGAGCCAATGCTCTTTTCAGTTCTCTAAAAAATTACTCTTCAAAAAAGATTCCTCCGCCTCCCTAAAATGTTAGCTGTAAACCTGGCTATCAGAATATAATCCACCCCTGCTCTAAAAGATATAATGTTTTCTGTGAGTGAGTGTTTTTTAATAACAGTGTTGTTAGAATGCTTGCTGTGTAGAATCTAACATTCCACGCTGAAGAAATCTACGCAGGCTTGCAGGTTTTTTGTTCACCCCTTCAGGGTAGCCAGAAGAAAGATACGACCCCATGTTCATAGCAAGTCAGTTATGCGAACTTGTCTTGGTTACCAAGTAGCCAAAGAGGATACTGTGGTTTATAGAGTATTTCTGCAATAAGGCCTTCTGGGGAAATGACTACTTTTCTTTAAATTGAGGGTAAATGAGCTTGACTTTTTCTAAGTGGAAACCCTTCCTAGCTCCCATAGGGCAATATATGTTGCAAATTGGCATCAAACGTTGGTTCTTCTTTTATCATAAACCTAATTAATTCTGAGCACTTCTTTTGATTTTGCAGAGGTCCTCATTTTTTTGTAGATTTGTTGAAGGAATAAATCCAGTCCACATTTCCTTTCCTTTTTCTGTTTGAATGCACTCTGGAGGGATTCCGTTATTTGTAATGCACCGCTGTGTGAAGCAATGTTCAGAAGGAAACTATGAAAATATGCAAGAGATACATGCAGTTAAGCTAGATTGCTGTGCAGAAATTTGACTAATCTGCAATAAAACTGCTTTTCTCTTACAAGCATTTTCCCATTTTAATTCTAGCCAACCGTGGTGAATTCCTTCAGAACCACTGTGCAGGTCTCTGAACCTGCTGCTATGAAAAATTGAGCAAGTTTGGACAATCTTAATGGCAAAAGCCTTTTTTATTTTTATTTATTAAATTTTGAAACTGTATTTATAGTGGTACAGTGTATAGTATATACCAGTGATGGTGAACCTTTTAGACACCGAGTGCCTAAACCCGTGGTGGCAAACCTATGGCACGTGTGCCACAGGTGGCACGTAGAGCCATATTGGTGGGCACGCAAGTGTTGCCCTAGCTCAGCTCCAGCATGCATGCGCGTGCTGGCCAGCTGATTTTTGGACCTTCTGGGAGTCAGCAAACGGGCTGTTTCCAGCCTCCGGAGTACCTCTGGGAGGGTGGGGAAGGCTGTTTTTGCCCGCCCCAGGCTCCTAGAAATCCTCTGGAGCCTGGGGAGGGTGAAAAACATGCCTATTGGGTCCACTGTGCCATCACATGCCAAAAGTGGGGGGGAGCATGGGGGAGTCACACACATACAAGGGGGCAGGCAGAGTGCATAGAATTATCAGCGTGCGCGACCACCCCGCACTCCCCCTGCTTTTGGCATGCGATGGCAAAAAGGTTAGCCATCACAGGCCTAAACTGTGCATGCCCAAACTGAAAGGTCCATGTGTACACACAAACATGCGCATGAGCATGCACACATGCGCAACAGAGACCCAAAGATCAGCTGGCCAGCAGGAGGCAGGGCATCCCAACACCGGCAGCATGGCAAGAGGTAAGATCTTTTTCTTTCGTGAGCTTCTGTTTCGTCATTTGCAGGGAAACAGAAGCTAATGAAAGGAACGCCATGGAGATCTGACCTAGGGTGACGGCACGCATGCCAGCAGAGAGACATATGCCAAAGGTTTGCCATCCTGGGTATATACTATATTTATAGTAGCTCTTCCAGCCCTCTCTGACTTTTTAACACCCAAGCACAATTTTGATTGGATTCCATTTGTCTCTGTATGGTTTTTTTTAGCTAGGGCTGGACATAGAAGAGCTGGAAGAGATTGAAGAAGATGCTGGTCTGGGCAATGGAGGTCTTGGCAGGCTGGCAGGTAAGTAGTCATTGCATAAACATACATACATTGCATACACGTCATTGCTAGGATGTAGCAATGGCCTATTGAAAGCCTGTCCCTACTTTTGCTCTTCCTTTAAAGTCAAATTAAGATTGCAGCAGGGATGGACAAGCCAAGCCATCTGTGGGTTTCATGACTCCCTTGGTGCATTTATGATGGCCTTCTTTTCTACTTGTCATCCAAATCTGGAAATAGTATTCCGTTTGAGTGATTGTAATGCTTTTGGAAAGAAGGACTAAAATGTATAATGATCTCTCTTTCCCTCCCTCTCCCTCTCCCTCCCTCCCCCCCTCTCTCTTTCTCCCTCCCTCCCCTCTCTTTCTTTTGCACTCAGATTTGTCTTGGCCCTGCCCATTTTCCTTATTTTAGCCCTACCCATTGTTCAAGTAGCATCTAGCATGCCACTTAGGCAAAATGATGCCCTCCAGGTATGACTTCCCTGGGCCCTGGTTTTAAGTTTTTAATAATGCAATGAAAAGTGTGTATGGTGGAAGATTGTAACTTCTTTCCCTTCAGTAACTTTCTTCCCTAAGTCCTTGGTTGAATGAAAGTGTGGTGAGCTGTGATGGATGCTGCCCAAGGAGCTGAACCCAATTTTTTTCCCCTTCCATAGCTTGCTTCCTTGATTCAATGGCCACCCTTGGGCTTGCAGCCTACGGTTATGGAATACGCTATGAGTATGGCATTTTCAACCAGAAGATCAGAGAAGGATGGCAGGTAACTACAAATAATTGGAGGTGCTTCCCATCCAACATTATCACTTCAAGTGCTGGACAAGAAGACTATTTTATGACACATGGAGATTACAGAAATGCATATTTTCCTGGGTCTTTTTATTTTTATTTACTTTATCCCACCTTTATTATTTTTATAAAGAACTCAAGGCAGCAAATACCTAATACACCTTCCTCCTTCTATTTTTCATATAGCAACAACCCTGTTAGGTGTGTTGGCCTGAGAGAGAGAGGGACCACTGGCCCAAAGTCACCATTTAGCTTTCATGCCTAGTTCAGGACTGGGTCTCCAAGATGATTTTATGTATTTTTTATTAATCAAATTTATATAGATGTCAATCTCATCAAAAGAGACTTGAGGTGGCACACAACAATTAGATAGAAACAAATATAAAACCATATATAAAATATAAAAATCCATATTGAGCATAAAAAGGGTGGATAAAAATGGCCACCTCAACAATGGTAAAATCTTAAGCAAGATTTTGGTTTAAAAACAGCAAAATATGTGCAAGGGCTTTACACATAAGTAAGCGAAATCATTCTGTTTGTTCTGTTGCATGAAGTGTTCTATATGGTATACTCTTAAGGTTCAGGAGTTTCCAAAATCAAAGAATTCAAGAGGCCTACATGAACAGAAACAAGAGGGAATGAATGCAGTTGCAGCCATCTAGACCATTAAAGATCTAATTAAGAACTTCAGGTTAATAAAACGCCTAAGGAATAAATTGTACTAGTAAAGAGAATATCCAGTCTAGTATCTAAGTACCTTCAGGGATGTTAAAAATACCTTCATTTTGTCACTGGAGGTAGTTATAAAATGTCAACATGTTGGAATGAAGTTGAAATTCTTATCTAAGTGGCCTTTGGTAACATAATATTTTTATTATCTGGTGCTGTATTTGGTTGTGTGAGGTTTTTTTTAGAGTCCTTTTATGGTGGAATTTATCTTGGCTTTCTGTTGTAAGATAGATTTGTAAACTGTTGTATATATTTTAATTAAAAATGCCAAATGCCATCATATTGCAGCCGAATTCATTTCCTGCTCTACTTTTGTTCATTTAAGGAATATATTTATTCAAAGAACTATATGGAAAAGAGTGAACATTTACAGTAAAGTCTGAATTCCTAGACTGTGCAAATAAGAGAGGGAAACCTGTAAATGGTTAGATTTGTGCTCTGTCTTTCTTTCAAAGACTCCGAAGGAGGTGGGTTAAGATAATGATTAACAAAAAAATAAATAAGCAATAAGTTGACAAGTAGATCACTGGGATTTAGGTGAAAGGATTACAACATAGCATGCGTTGGCTGATTCTTGATTCAGTGAGAACTTTCTTCAGGTGACAGACAGGAAGTTCTGTTGGATCATTGATGTACAGTAGTGAGATTCTCAGTGCAAAGAGAAAATGAAATTATCTGTTCTTGAGTAAGGAGAGGAGAATTCTGTTTTCTTTGTACATCGATATTCAACTCGTGAGTGCCGATTATTTTTTTTTATTTTATTTTTATTTTTAATTTGATTTATATGCCGCCCTTCTCCGGAGACTCAGGGCGGCTTACAATGCATTAAGCAGTAGCCTTCATACTTTTGTATATTTATACAAAGTCAGCTTATTGCCCCCACAAACTGGGTCCTCAATTTACCCACCTTAGAAAGGATGGAAGGCTGAGTCGACCTTGAGCCTGGCTAGGATTGAACTCAGAGAAATTACAGGCAGCTGGTGTTAATTGCTGCCTTTAGTAGGAGGCATTAGCCCCCTACGCTACACAGGCTCCTTATGATAATGAGCTATGATAATGAGAATTATGAGCTGTTGAAGAGAGTTAAAAAGAATCAGTGATTCTACTTTTTTACACCACGATGTAAAAAAGATGTTGAGACTCTAGAAAGAGTGTAGAAAAGAGCAACAAAGATGATTAGGGGACTGGAAGCTAAAAGATATGAAGAACAGTTGCAGGAACTGGGTATGTCTAGTTTAATGAAAAGAAGGACTAGGGGAGACATGATAGCAGTCTTCCAGTATCTCAAGGGCTGCCACAAAGAAGAGGGAGTCAAACTATTCTTCAAAGCACCTGAGGGTAGAACAAGAAGCAATGGGTGGAAACTAATGAAGGAGAGAAACAATTCAGAACTAAGGAGAAATTTCCTAATGTGGAACAACTTGCCTGCAGAAGTTGTGAATGTTCCAACACTGGAAATTTTTAAGAAGAGATTGGATAACCATTTGTCTGAAATGGGAAATTTGTGCTTTCCATATTCGAGTTCCATCCCTGATCATGTCAATGAAATGATACGGCTGCAAATGATCTAGAAGACAAATAAAGACCAATGGGCTCGTTTCTTCTTGTCCTTCCATAGCTTGAAGTATCTTACTAATGCTTGGCCTTTTCTCATTGCAGGTGGAAGAAGCCGATGATTGGCTAAGACATGGAAACCCCTGGGAGAAGGCTCGTCCAGAGTACATGCTTCCTATTCATTTTTATGGAAGAGTGGAGAATACACAGACGGGTGTGAGATGGGTTGATACTCAGGTAATGGAGAAGGGAAGTACATTTCAGTCATGATAGTTGTGGGGTGGGAGAGTTTCAAATGTTCTCTGCAACCATCAAGCTTAATTGTGCGAATTAAGTAGAAAACAGTAGAATTAAGCAGATAATTCTACTGTGCAGACAGATTGTAGAGGAGAATCATGCCTGGTGGCCCAAATTCTTTGTGTACATAGATTAATATCTAAATGCACCATAAAACCTAAGTAGGGGTATATACACGTTTTCTGAATAGTTTTTATCCCAGAGCTATAATTGCACTCAACAATGAACTGAAGGGCCACCATCAGTCAGCTGTTGGACAGCATTAATTGGTCTGTTGTGTGGATGTTTGGTTGGTTTAGGGATAGAGAATTTGTGATTGGTGGGATGTGTTTGGGAATTGTTATGTGTGTTGGACCTGGTCTTTAGGCGTTAAGTGAATTTCGTTGTATGGGTATTCTGTGTATACATGTACAATGACAATAAAGTTGTTGGTATTGTTGTTGTTGTTGTTGTTGTTTGTTTGTTTTGGTTTAAAATCTATATACCACTTGCATTAAAATGCTTAAGTAGCTTAGAACAGTGGTCCCCATTCTTTTTGCCACTGGGGACTGTTTTTGTGGAAGACAATTTTTCCATGGACAGATGGGTGGGGAGGAAGAGCACGCAGTCTAGATCCCTTGCATGCACAGTTTACACAGTAGGGTTTGCACTCCAATGAGAATCTGATGCCTAATGAGCTGAGGTGGAGCTAAGGCGGTGATGCTAGCTCGTGGGAGCAGCTGCAAATACAGATGAAGCTTTGCTTGCTTGCCCACCGCTCACTTCCAGCTGTGTGGTCAGTTCCTAATAAGGACGTGGGGATCCCTGGCTTAGAATAAACTGTGCCTGTTTTTGGTCTTTTTGTTGTTGTTGTTGTTTTGCTGTAGTGGCAAATATAGATTGAAATGACAATTATATTTTGTAGCATAGGGGCATCCTGTAAGATAGTGATTCTCACATCCACAGAAGTCACAAGGCAACCATAACTGGAAGGAACTGTAGGAAAAGAGCAAGGAAAGTTTGGGAGCAAGTCAAGAGAGGACTCAGCCTAGAATCATTATGTGTCCTCAAACATTCAAAGTCCAGTTCCCCGCCCCCACTTGAATTTTGTTAACTCTTATCTAATACCAATTTAGTGTTGACCATTAGTTGACTAGATTCTTTTTTCCCCCATGTTTTATTTGTTTTATTTTATTTATTTATTTATTTTATTGAATTTATATACCGCCCTTCTCCCGGAAGGGACTCAAGGCGGTGAACAGCCGAAAATTAAAATAACACACAATATAAAAATTAAGATTACTAAAAATAGATTAAATTAATCAGCCTCCCAAAATTTAAAACCCCAAGATATACAATTAAAAACTAACCCATAAAACCTATTCAGGCCAGGCCGGCTTGGTGAAATAAAAACGGGCCTTGTGGAAAGTGCGGAGATCCGGGATCAATCTTATTCTGGGAGGGAGTTCGTTCCAGAGGGCGGGTGCCCCCACAGAGAAGCCTCTTCCCCTGGGGGTCGCCAGCCGACATTGCTTGACTGACGGCACCCTGAGGAGGCCCTCTCTGTGAGAGCGTATTGGGTGGTGGGAGGTTATCGGTAGCAGAAGGCGGTCTCGTAAATACCCTGGCCCTAAGCCATGGAGCGCTTTAAAGGTAAGAACCAACACCTTGAAGCGCACCCGGAAGACCACCGGGAGCCAGTGCAGCTCGCGCAGGAGAGATGTTATATGGGAGCGCCAGGTCGCTCCCGTAATCACCCGTGGGGCCGCATTCTGGACCAGTTGGAGCCTCCGGGTGCTCCTCAAGGGGAGCCCCTTGTAGAATGTTATTTATATAACATTCAGTTTTCATCAAACAGTGTGTGTTCTGGGTACAGTTATGTTTAGATAGTCATATTACATATCTTCGTTGTGATAATTCATCTCCATCATATTAATAATATAATAACATAATAATATAAAAACATTAATATTTAACACTTAACAACAATCTTTTTAACAACTCTCCACTTTACCATTTCCTCTTTTTATATCTCCTCCTTTCTAACTACTGTTTCTGTTATCTAGCCATTATAGAATATGTCCCATATCAAAAAATATAGTTTCTTCTTCATCCTTAATAGTAAGTGTTAAACTGTCCATTTCTGCATATTCTAATATTTTCTTAATTACATTCCCCTCAGAAGGGATCTCATCATTTTTCCCCTGTTGCACAAATGCAATTCTAGTTGCAGTTAGATTCTTGTGTATCGATTTGAGCAATAAATCTTCTGAACTGACATGTGTTCCTATTTTTTGCACCTGACAGAAACCACTGAACCTTATAATGGGTTCTCTAGAATAACATTCCATTTTTAACCCACTATAACTGGAGCAATCTCTGTCTTTAGGTTGTTTTGGCTTTGCCCTATGATACTCCTATTCCTGGTTATATGAACAACACAGTTAACACAATGAGACTCTGGTCTGCTCGAGCGCCCAACGACTTTAATCTCCGTGACTGTAAGTATTGTCAATAGTAGACTTCTTTTTTCTTCATTCTTTGCCTGGAGGAATTGTTAGGAAAAATGTTCTCTTCAGACTTGGGCAGACCTAGTTTTGCAAGTCACCAAGGCCCACTTTGATCACACTGCCACAGTTTGAAGGTAGTTTCCCCACTGGAAAACAATGATGGAAGAATGGAAGAGCTCATGTCTACAGCACTTGCTTTCATTATGGGCCCATCCATGGTGGCCTTCATTACGGATTGAACCTTGGCATTGACAGAACTGAAGATTATAGCCCATAATAATCTATCATAAAGAAATAGGGCTTCCTTTACCTAGTCATTGAAGTGTGTGGCCACAGATACTAGTGTAATCAGCATTTCTCAAACCCGAATACAGATTGGGGAGTGTCAGGGATTTGGGGAAGGATACAACATTTTTCTGACCTGCTGATAGCTGTCAAAAACAGAATTCTGAGTTTCTCTTCTGCAAACTAGTATAATGTCAAACTAATAATGGGGAAAGAGCTTTATTTTCTCCCTCCTAACTCTCTTGTCAGCGTTTTTTCTTTCCTAAGAAGAGTACAAGCTGTTTTCTGCCTTTAGCAATGTGGCCTAGAAAATAATTAGGAAATAACTAGATACATGGATGCATAGGAGAGAAAAAAAACATCCCTGGAACCGGGGATAGGAAACCTGTAGTCACCACGATCTACAGTTCCCAGCAGCCTCTACACAGTGTCAAAGATGCTGGGAATTGGTATTGAATAACAATTGGAGGGCCACAGCTCTTTCCACCTTGCCTTAAATGCAGTAGGAGGAATAGCTGCTCCTTGTAGAGTACCCTGAGAAAACATCTCCAAAGCATTTTCTTGGGGCCTAGGGATTCATAAGAAAGCTGGAGACAAGTAAATAAAGAGAGAAATAAATAGATAAATTGAGGAAGCAGAGATTCTTGGAAAAATTGGTAGTACTTGGAGCAAAGGAAGGTCTAATAAAGTGTTTCCCAATTGTAGCCATTTTAAGATGTGTGGACTTCAACTCCCAGAATACCCTAGCCAGGAATGCTAGATATTCTTATTTATTTATTTGTTTGTTTGTCAAACATGTACAAGATAGCAGGTATAAATATGAACATGGACATGAACAAAGGAAATGAATACAAATAAATGGGGATGGTAGGACAGAGACGGTAGGCACACTGGTGCGCTTATGCACGCCCCCTTTACAGACCTCTTAGGAATGTGGTGACATCCACGGAAGACAATTTTAAGTTGAAGCTGTGGGGGTTTGAGGATGTAACAATGGAGTCAGATAGAGCATTCCAGGCATTGACCACTCTGTTTCTGCAGTCAAGTTTGGAGTGGTTTACCTTGAGTTTGTATCGATTGTTTACCTGTATATTATTGAGGTTAAAGCTGAAGAAGTTGTTGACAGGTAAGATGTTGTAGCAGACAATTTTGTGCACCATGCTTAGGTCAGACTGTAGGTGGTATAGTTCCAGATTGTCCATGCCCAAAATTTCAAGCCTGGTGGCATAAGGGACTCTATTATGAATAGAGGAGCAGAGTACTCTTCTTGTGAAATACCTCTGGACCCGCTCAGTCGTATTCTGGGAGTGGAAATTCATGCATCTTAAAATGGCTGAAGTTGGGAAACACTGGTCTATTAGCTCAGCATCAGAAAGAGAGGGAAGAGACAGTCCCTTCCATTTCCTTCCTCTGATGTATTAACACTTCTGATAAGAGAAGACTGAAAAGGAAGTAGAGCTGGCTTCCCCAGTCTGGACGTCCAAATTTCCAATCTGTATGACTAATGACTGAAAGTTCTGGAAGTCATAGTCCCAACATAACTCAAGAACACCAGGTTGAGGAGAGCTGGGATAAAGAACTCCTTTTGAAGAGCTGAAAGGAAATTTGGTAGTTCGCTTAGCAAATTTACCTTTTAAAAGTTAAAGCAAATGCCTTGTTTTGGGAAGAAGAAGCCCCGGGCATTCCTAAAATAATTCTGTGCTAAGTAAATAGGAAAAAAGTTGTTTTTTCAACTCTCCATTCTGAACAGCCACGCATGTTTTATTTCAACTTCCCTGTGCAGTTAATGTTGGTGATTACATTCAAGCCGTGTTGGACAGAAACTTGGCAGAGAACATCTCCCGCGTCCTCTATCCGAACGATAACGTAAGTTCCAAGCACTGTGAAGTGTGGCCTGCTGGTGGGAAGGGAACGAAAGGAATGGGGGCTGTGACCAGTTTACCTTTTAAGTGGGCACCGTGCTAATCATTCAGAACCAAACATGGTAGCGAGTTGCCTTTTTTGCATCTGTTGCAGAGCTGATTATCTTAAGTCATCAAGCCCATAGCCAACTAAAAGGGGGTCCGTCCTCATTCTAACACAGGGCCTGGGAGATCAACCAGGACTTAAACAGTTTATGAAAGGTCAGAAGGATGGAAGCAGTATGAATATCCAGGAGGATATCATTTCAGAGGACAGGAGCCATCCAGTGGTGGAATTCAATTTTTTTTACTACAGGCTTGGTGGGCATGGCAGGGGAAGGATACGGCAAAATCCCCATTCCCTCCCACTCCTGGGGGAAGGGTATTGCAAAATCTCCATTCCCACCTCACTCTGGGGCCAGCCAGAGGTGGTATTTTCCAGTTCTCCGAACTACTCAAAATTTCCACTACCGGTTCTCCAGAACCTGTCAGAACCTGCTGGATTTCACCCCTGGAGCCATCCCTGTAAAGAAATGCTTCCTAGGTCCCACCAGATGACACTGATTGATAGATGGGACATGAAGTATACATGCTCTACCAACCTTGACCCGAGGAACAGAAACATGGAAACAAGTGCTCCATCAAATAACTAAGCTAAAGTGCACACTTTTGGGAGTTTATAGATGATAATCCGCACCTTGAATTGCCCCAGAAGCCAACTGGGAAATCATGTACTTGGGAAACAATGGTGTCATGTGACACACCCATCAGAGCCCACCCCACTGCATTTTGGATCAGCTGTAGCTTCTGAGTGGTCTTCAAGGACAGCCCTTATGGTAAACCAATCAAGAGGTGGCCAAGGCATGAGTGACTGTCTGAAGACCCTCCCAGTCCAGGAATGGTCACACTTCATATGCTTGATAAAGCCACACAAAGACCCTCCTGGCCACAGCTGCCATCTGGGTTTTGATCCAAGGGAACCCTACAGATTGTGTTTCAGTCTTACATGGGGTAATGCTACTCTAATGATAATGAAATATGGAGGGTCCAGAGGACAAACGAAGGCATCTGGTATTTTTAGGATTAAGCCTGAGTCTGTCCCTCCCCATCCAGACCTGCACCACCTCCAGAGATTGGGTCAGAAATTTGACAGCATCGTTGGTAATCCTAGGATCAAGTTGTATAATTGGGTATTCATCTGCATATAGATGATTTCTGACTCCACAGACTGATGGATCAACAGTTTTCATGTAGAAGTTGAACACTTGTTAGAGGAAGTGTTGCAACACTTCCCCTAACAAACCCACAACAGAACCACGGTTTATCTCACTGTATAAAGAGGAAGTGGAAACCAAGAGGGACTTACGCAAAATTACCAATTACATTCATAAGGTGTCTACAACAATTTATACTAAAAGCATACAATTCCTTGCAAAGTAAAGCCGAAATCTCTGCCATATATTAACCCTGTGAATTTTTCCCCTTATTAGCCTATTTTGCACACAGACACTGCTGCTAACCCCTAGAAAATATGCTAATTTCTGTGATTATTAACCTGGCTTTTCTTTTTTCCAACACTGAGAATTTAAATTAAAATAATCTAATCAGATAAAACCAAAAGTAATATTTCTACCCTTCATCAATCACCTGGCGGTCTCAAGCTTGGATAAATGGGGAGGGTTAGGGAATGCAATGGTGAACTGCCCTGTAAAACAAATCCCACCAGAACACTTTATAGCACTAACTCAACAAGAAGGGGCAAGCAAAGAACATGCTGGCTAGATAACATCAAAAGTGATAGAAAGATGAACATCCAACAACTGAAAGAAGCTGTGCTTGACAAGTAGAACAGAGAGCAATTACCTATAAAATCATCAAGAGTCGCACATGACTGGTTAAAACGACAATGTTTCTAGATGCTGTATCAGGGGTTGCTGCATACTCCCAGTCTATGCAGTATTTCAGGTTGAGAGGGTTAATTAAATGAAGTTACTACAACTGTAATGGCATGGGCTGTCCACGCCAACCTTCCAGTCCCCCCAAGAACTAATCAAAGGTCTCCAGGAAGATGCCAAGAAAGACAGGAAGGCAATAACACACTTATGCAGTTGCTTTCTACCCCTGGCATTTAGAGATTCAAAATATTTCAATTATTCCCATAATAACAAAGAGCCATTGATTGACCCCCTTTCCTCCCATAATTCATCTAACTCTCTTCTTAAATTATTAGAGGTAATCCTCGACTTACAATGACAATTGGGATGAGAATTTCAATTGATAAGCAATGTGGTTGATAAATGAGTCATCATGTGACCAGACCCAATTTTTTACTGCAGTCATTAAATGAATCACATATTAAATGAATCCAAATTCATTTAATTGACTGTCAAAAACTGGCTGGGAAGATTACAAATGACTGTAGGATGCTACAACTAATCATAAATGTGAGCACCTGTGTCACCTAATTATCGGGTTGCACAAACATCCTAAAGGCAAGGACAGGTTATAAATAATTTTTTCTGAGGTTGCTGTAACTTTAAGGATTACCTGGACTTCCTTTTGAAAATTGAAAGTCTTAGAGAAATAAAATGATACTGATGAGATATCAGAGTTGGCATCTTTTGTCTGTTCCATGGGTCAGAACACATTAGAGGGACAATTACCCCAATCAACCTCTCCCAGTTTTTGTCTACAGCTGTATGCTGATCTAGGACTGTTATAGCTGCCCACGGGCTCATCATTGGATGAAGGAGGCAACCTCATCTGGCTCACTGCAAGGGAGAGGGAAATTACTGAAATCAAACAGATAATGCCATCTTTTCTTGTCATTGTAGCTAAAATTAAAATTGAGGGTTTTGACTATACCCAAACTGCTTTTCTTATCTGCTTATATAATGTTATAGATGCTTCGGGGACCAAGAAGGGCAATGGCAATTTAAGAAAATGTAGCATACAGTCAGGTATTTCTTTGCCATGATAAATATGTGATAAATGCCATTAATAGACTTTGATCCTCCTCAGACTCACTTTGCATTTTTGTTACCAACATGACATTCTTTCTTCATCTGGTAGTTTTTTGAAGGCAAGGAGTTACGTCTGAAGCAGGAATACTTCGTGGTAGCTGCCACTTTACAAGACATCATCCGACGGTACAAAGCCTCCAAGTTTGGGACAACTGAAAGTGTCCGGACTGCTTTTGATTCATTCCCAGACCAGGTCATTGCTTTTGGGGTGATATATCTGGGGGGAATTGGGTTGAGGCATATCATGGCCTGGCAGGCAGAACTTGGTAGTGAAGTGAGATACCATCTTGGGTGTAGAAAACCAGTGGGATGAAGTCAGGAAAGTATTAGGCTAGGACCAGGAACACCCGTGATCATATCTAGATTCATTCAGCCTTAGAAGCTCTTTGGGTGATGTTGACCAGATACTGTCACTCCACTCAATTTCACAGGTTTGTTCTGGGAAAGGGAAGATGTGAATGTAACAAATAAAAGAAAAAATAGTTTGACTACTTATGCAGTTTAACCAGGGCTTTTGCCCAAGAACCTTTTTATTAGGTTCCTCTGGGAGATATATGATAGTAAAAATGATGGCATGCAATCATGTATTTATGCATTGCTTTCCCTAGCTTGACTTAATTTTTAGCTCCTTACTTCTTGCAATTATCCAGCGGGTTGATAGATTTGATTCCATTTTCCTGCTTAAACTTTTCCCTCTGGATTTTTTTAAAAATATATTTTGTTTCTTGTTTTTCAATAGGTTGCAATCCAGCTGAATGATACACATCCTTCAATGGCTATTCCTGAGTTGATGCGTGTCTTCTTGGATATAGAGAAGCTGCCCTGGTCCAAGGTTGGGATCACTTTTCTGTTGTCAGCTCTGTCTCTAGGATTTACAAAACCTTCACTATGTTTTCCAGGGGGCTTCATTTAACTTAGCTTCAGCCTAATTCTCTAGTCTCTGTGCCATGGCTTCAAGTCTTCTTTTGCTTCCTATTTCCAATTTTCAGACAAACACAAGCTGGTTTACAAAATATGCTAAACCCTAAATCTAAAAAAATAAGTTGTTGTGCAATGCCCAAATAAATAAAATGCTTAATTTGATGACATGGTTTGTGCAACATATTAAACCTCAGTTTGATCTAGTCTAGCATACTGTGTCATACAGTCATACAGTCTGACTGAATCATACAGTCATTGTCTTAGATCTCAAAATTTGGGGAATAGGGGTACTAATTAGGTGTACTAATACTCTCAGATTTGTCTCAAGGGTATAATCTTATCACATGATAACAGTCCCATGGTGATGAGCATAACCCTTTAGTAATAATAATAACCCTTTAGGCTGCATTCAGTTCCAACATAGCTTCAAAGATTGCTATCAAACTCTCCAGACTTCTTACAATCATAAAAGCAACATGATGAAATAAATATTTGCACTAGAATTGTTTTAAAAATTAACAAAAAAGGGAGAAGATGCATACTGGGAGAACGTGTGGTATTAGTCCATTAACTACTAATTAGTCCATTAATAAGATTTAGTTAAATTTAGATGTAAACTAAATTAAATTTGATCTTTGATTTGGCCCAGCCTCCAGTTTGATGGGAGTGTGGCACCCTGTAAACCACTTAAGGCTACAGTTGGCCTTCAGCCTAGAATAGGGGTGTCAAACCTGCGTTGTCTTGTGACACATCGCAATTTTCCCCCACTTCACTAAATTGGGCGTGGGCAGCATGTGAAGCACCTGGCCCGCGAGCCGTGAATTTGACACTCCTGGCCTAGAAGGTATTTAGTTCTGCTAGAAAGGGTTCCACTGTGGCGTGGAAGTTCACACTAGCACCACCTACTGGGTTTTGTTGGCAAGGCATCAGTTGCTGCCACATACAGTATTACAATACATTGTATTTCCCTACTTTGCACATCTAGATGTTTTAGAACTGCAGTTGCTACCGTACTTAAATGTTTGTCACCCAGTCTCTTATTACTTGGATTCTAGTGAAAAGCCAAAAAACGTTGGACAGTCTCTTTGGCTGAGTTAAAATTTTATAGTGGTATGGTACAATTTCTGAGTTGAACTTTTTTTTTTTGTTTTAATTTGATTTATATGCTGCCCTTCTCCGGAGACTCAGGGAGGCTTACAGTGCTTTAAGCAATAGCCTTCATACTTTTGTATATTTATATTTATACAAAGTCAGCTTATTGCCCCCAACAAACTGGGTTCTCAATTTACCCACCTTATAAAGGATGGAAGGCTGTGTCGACCTTGAGCCTGCCTGGGATTGAACTCACAAGTAATTGCAGGCAGCTGGATCTTAAATATTGCCTTTGTAGGAGGCATTACCCCCCCCCCCCCACGCTACTCAGACTCCTAATGATTTCATGGACAGGGATGCTAATTTTTTTGGAAGTGATTTGCTGCTTATAGAATATATTTATATTTATATAATTATTTTGAATTTGATTCAAAAACTACTTCAGAGGGTGCAAGGGAATGAGCATAATCATCCCTCCAACTCCTTAAAGTGACAGCGTCGCTTCTTAGGATCACATGGTTGCCCTGTGCATTTTTCGGGCAAGATTGTTTAATGTGGCTGGGATTAACACTCTCATATGGAGAAATGTATGACTTCGTGGCCACAGCTGAGCAACCATTTTCTACTACATGTTTTGTACCATGAGGAGCAAGCAGCAAGCCAATTTGTAGTTTGCCAAACTCAATCAATTGATTTGCATTCTCAGAGTATAAGAATTGAAACTCATCCAAAGAAGTCTAGCCATCAAGGGACTGAATATGTCTAAAGTATTGTCATGATGAATTTGATTGATTTTGTCCTCCAAAGCGTATAGCCTATATAACACAGTGTTATGTGTATGCAATATGCATATATCATACTGGCACTTAGAAAGGTGAAGCTAGCTCTAAATTGTTCCCACACACAGGGATAGTTAAAAGAATAGGATTTCCGCCCCACCCACCCCCCACCCACCCCGGTCTCTCGGGTCACATTAGCCAATCAGTCCAGGCCTAGGTTCCCGCCCAGTTTTGACAGGTGTCTGTTGACATGACCTTGGTTCACAAAGCGGCTGGTAGATGTTATGACTAGACATCTGAGGCATCACATTCCTAAGTCCCACCCCCACCCCCCTTGAATGGCAATCAAGAGACGAAGTAGCAGTAAGCATGGCTTCGGTTGAAGTCATTTTGCAGGTTGACGATCTCTTTGTTGGGCTCCAAAAAACAAGAAAGATGCCAAATTAAAGCAGACTATTTGTATCACAAAATTATACTCCGAGAACTCCTCAGGAGAAGCTGCCTTGACTCTTCCTCCCAGATAATCTAAAGTTTTCTATTTCTTGTTCCTCTGGAATGTAGCCCCCTCCCTCTTGTTCTAGCTAACTCCCAGCTTCCAACATTACTCTCACCTGAAATGGGGAATGCCGTGGATGTACTGTTTGGGTGTTTTTATTGTTTTATTGTTTTCAAAAGTTTGGATTGTTTTGTAGTTTTGGAATTATAAGTCACCCAGAGTCACTTGCCTGAGATGGGTGGCTATAGATATCAAGTGAATAAATAAATAAGGCAGTTGATAGAGCTGACCATCGCCACCTTCATGATAAAATGGAATAATGTGGAATGGATTGTTACCAGATGGATTTAGTTGGTCAAACTGTACGGATCTATGTCTACATTTAAGGAGGTGTCTAGTGAGATAGTCCAAGGTTCTGTCCTGGACTTAGTTTATGTTCAACATTATCAATATGATTTAAACAAGAAGAAAGAAAGGATGCTTATCACATTTGCATACAATGAAAAGCTGGAAGGATTAGCTGAAACTCGAGAAAATAATATGCACAATTCTCAACAGTAAGAAATGCAATGTAAGATTTCTTTATTTTGGTAAGAAAACTATATCCTCAGATACAAATTACGTGGCATAGGAGTAGTAGTTGGGAGATGATGCATAAGAATAATCACATAAATTTTTTTTCTAAGTTTGCTTTATTATCTTTCTCTTCAAAAACACAAGGCCTGGGATATCACTACAAGGACCTTTGCTTATACAAACCACACCGTTCTTCCTGAAGCTCTTGAACGCTGGCCAGTCGACCTGGTGGAGAAGCTGCTTCCAAGACACTTGCAGATTATCTATGAAATCAATCAGAGGCATTTGGATGTAAGTAGGATTTCATTAAACCTTCTCTGACAGCTCTTAATTTTCTGGATGAATTTAAGAAAAGTAAAGCAACAGCTTTTTGAAAACTGACTCCTCCCCAAGTCCCTTTTCAAGCTCGAAAAGTTGGATTGAGCTTTTGATTCAATAAATAAATAGCCATGTTGAAATGGAAAAAAGTTATGCCAGTTGCATAGCATTTGCCTTTAAAGTGTAGTTAGTCCAAAGATCCTTTCATGCTAAAATCCAGACTGAATTGGATAGTTGGAAATGCACTTGAACAGAATTAACTGATGTTGCTTTTCACCTTCAGAAAATCAGAGCCCTGTTTCCCACGGATGTGGACCGCCTCAGGCGGATGTCCTTGATAGAAGAGGAAGGGATCAAGCGTATTAACATGGCCCACCTTTGCATTGTTGGCTCTCACGCTGTGAATGGAGTTGCAAAGATTCACTCAGATATCATCAAATCTCAAGTGTGAGTAGTGGTGTGCATTTTGTTTGTGTAAAGCAACCTGGGACAATTTCCTTTTACTTTTGCCAACAGAAAAGTTTTTGATTTGATTTAGACTTCTGAATGTTCTACTTTATGATCAATTTTGAGATTTAGGGCTGAACTCTGGGTGCCATTGAGTTTGTGCTGATATATAATTTTGTCTGTTGTTTTGATAATTTTCTGCCCTCCCAAACTTTGTGTTCTATAATTAAATTCTTGTCTGTTGCCATATGCATTCTGGTGACAGACTGCAGGACAAACTTTCCCAAAGTTACCTCATCTCTAGTATTTTGACACCTTCACTTTCAATTTACTTCGGAGTTTGCAGGGAGTGCCACAGATAAACACCTGTATGAATAATTTTAGGCATTTATGCTAAATATTAAGATTCAGATGTGGTCCACTTTTGTTCTTCTGTAATAAACTGGATATTCAACATACTTTACATAGTTACTGAATTGACCCATTTTCAGACTACCTACAATATACTGAATCATATTCTATTCAAGATTAAAAACTAAGACTCTGTGCAAGTAGTCCCATTAAAACTGCTACTTCTTTAAATGACCTAATTAAGCAGACCATGTAAACGTAAACCTTATGTGAGCAAATAAATTGTCAATACAGTAATGGTTTGTGAAATAATTTTGTACTACGTATAATACAAAAACATGATGCTGTTGCTTCCAGTCTTGCTACGGGCTTTCAATCTACTTATGCAAACATTAAGTTTATTTTTAAAAAGTGTGGGGTAATTATGCAATTAGTATTAATTGAAAATTTAAAAAAAATTGGGTGACCAATGTTTTCTGTTGCATCTGTTTAACTAGTTAATCTTGAGGGTTTTCCATGAACATATTCTTGTTTTTTGTTCAGGTTCAAGGACTTTGCAGAGTTGGAACCAGAAAAGTTTCAGAATAAAACAAATGGGATCACTCCTCGTCGCTGGCTCCTGCTTTGCAATCCAGGACTTGCAGAATTAATTGCGGAGGTAAAAAATGCTCAGCTGCTCTGCTTAGCAAAATAATTATTGTAATAATTTGTATGTGCTTTTTAAATAATTATTTTTTTAAAAAAAATCCTGATGCATAATCAGGCAATTTCCATCTCCTTTCAAAGCTCTGAAAACACTTTGTAAGTAGGATATCTGCTTCTGCTGTCTACTCATCCACTATCATTCTCGTTAAATAGTCTTTCTAGGCATCTATGGAGATTTTCAGTCATACAAGTCATGGTTGTCCCAAAGGTGCTTTTTCAAAAGGCAACTGGACTTTGTCTTGGTGCGTATGCTCTACGTGTACATAAAAGAAAAGATACGTTCATCAAGAATCATAAGATACAACATTTAATAATAGTCATAGGGTACAAATAAGCAATCAAATCATATTAGGAAACAGTTAATATAAATCATAAGGATACAAGCAACAAAGTTACAGTCATTAGTGGAAAGAGATGGGTGATAGGAACGATGAGAATATTAATAGTAGTGCAGACTTAGTAATTAGTTTGACAGTGTTGCGGGAATTATTTGTTTAACACAGTGATAACGTTCGGGAAAAAACTGATCTTGTGTCTAGTTGTTCTGGTGTGCAGTGCTCTATAGTGTCATTTTGAGGGTAGGAGTTGAAACAGTTTATATCCAGGATGTGAGGGGTCTGCAAATATTTTCACAGCTCTCTTTTTGACTCATGCAGTATACAGGTCCTCAGTGGAAGGCAGGTTGGTAGCAATTGTTTTTTCTGCAGTTCTAATTATCCTCTGAAGTCTATGTCTGTTTTGTTGAGCTGCAGAACCAAACCAGACAGCTATAGAAATGCAAATGACAGACTCAATAATTCCTCTGTAAAACTGGATCAGCAGCTCCTTGGGCAAATAAAAAAGTAACCTTGGAGAGAATGAAGGACTTCACAGTTCAACCCTGTGTCACATATATTGAGCCTAAAGTATTTTTTGAGAGATCAATATGCTTAGATGCAGTAGGTGCCGCAATGAGTATCCGTGGGCGATGACAATGGGATGACTCTGGATTCTTCAAGATTTCTGTCTTTTGAGATGATGCATATGTGAAATATCTTTCTCCTTTGTACAGAAAATAGGGGAAGAATATGTGAAAGATTTGAGTCAACTTACAAAGCTGCATCGGTTTGTGAATGATGATGTTTTCATCAGAGAGGTGGCCAAAGTCAAGCAGGTAAGGGGAACGAAACCGGGATGGGAATTTCCCCTTTTCAAAGAATTTTCTATCTCCAAAGCGCTTTACAGATCATCTTTCATTGCATTTTGTTTATATATGGCAAATTCAAGAAGATTCAAGTGACAAACATAGAGCATCATTTTTATCATGCCAGCACCAGGTTAGGCTAAAACAGGCAATTTGTTCAAGGTGACAGAGGGAGCTCTGTGCTTAAGTAGATACTTGAACCCAGAGTCTCTGGGAAATCATTGTATAGAGAGAGAATTAGAAGATGGATGTAAGTTGATCATTGCTTGGGAGGAAATCTGGAGATTATCAGGCTTTGGAAGACTGCAATACAATACGACTTTCAGAAAAGTTTTGGAATGACCTGATAAGAGCCATTTAAGGGGCACTGTTGAGCAAATCTGTCATATTTCTTCCTTTCTGCTTACCAGAGGGAATATAAACCTCAGGGAAGACTCAGATTTGGTCTTTCACAAAGTACAACACACTTTCTACCAAGGGTGAAATGTTCCTGGTTTGGACCGGATCGCCCAATCTGGTAGCGATGATGGCAGGTGGTTTGGAGAACCGGTATCAAAAATCCCTGCCCACCCCCCATGCCAAGCTGAGCCACACGATCATCAGAGGCTTTTTTTTTTTTAACTTTTAAAAGCATTTTTTCTTCAGCCGAAAAAATGCTTTTAAAAGTAAAAACAAAAAGCCTCTGATGATCACACGGCTCAGCTGGGATCGTCAGAGCTTCTAAAAGCATTTTTTTCTACAACTTCTTTGGCTAAATATGTTGTAGAAAAAATGCTTTTAAAAGTAATGAACTTAGCCGAAATGGCAAAAATCTCGGCATATTTGAAAGACCATACGCAGGAAAAATACATTTTGGAGTGGAGGAAATGGATCAATTATATTCGGAACAAGTATAAAATAAGAAGACATCAAATTGCGTATGAATGAAAAAGGATTATAGAAATGTTGTGTTAATTATATTGGAGTTAAGATTCTGGGGGGGGTTGTTAACTGGAAGTTAGATTAATTTAGATGATTTTTGTTTTTTTGTTTTTTTTAATACCCTGTATTTTACTCTGGGAAGTTGGGGAAGGGAGGGGGAGGGAAGAAGAGGGGGGGGTGTTGGGAGGGGGGGAATGTCTTTTATTTTGTATTGTTATAAAACTTTTCAATAAAAAGAAAAAGAAAAAATGCTTTTAAAAGGCTCTGACGATCCCAGCCGAGTTGCCTAATCATCAGAGCCTTTTAAAAGCATTTTTACAACCTCTTCAGCCGAAAAGGTTGTAGAAAAAATACTTTAAAAAAAAAAAAGTTAGCCACGCCCACCCAGTCACATTACCCACCACCACCACCAAGCCACGCCCACAGAACCAGTAATAACACATTTTACATTTCACCACTGCTTTTTACCAAAGTATGCTGGTGTGGGAAGGCTACAACAACGTGCATATACACAAATAAGAAAATAATTGCTGGGTAAATTTCTGCATTCTCCATAGGTGTAGTACAAGTGGCTATGGGGCTCACAGCCCAGTGACTAGATGGGAGGGAGCAGCCTGCACAGTGGACCAATTGAAAGCCAACTGGAGAGCACCAAACTCAAAAAATGTTAATTTGCATGCAACCGAGAATGTCCATATAGGAGGTTTTCCTCCATTTTTCTGGAGAAAATGTTATGCTCAAGCTGTAGTGCCTTGGACTACTTCATTTTCCCTCAATGGTGGGCTGGTTATAAAATGGAAGTAGTGTTTCAAAGACATGTCCTTAACTAAAAGCAAATACCGTATTTTTCGGAGTATAAGACACACCAGAGTATAAGACGCACCTACCTTTTTTGGTGAGGAAAAGAA
Organism: Masticophis lateralis; assembly: GCA_030761175.1. Taxonomy (NCBI): domain Eukaryota; kingdom Metazoa; phylum Chordata; class Lepidosauria; order Squamata; family Colubridae; genus Masticophis; species Masticophis lateralis. The sequence continues at coordinate 328,978,378 of JAUDYJ010000001.1, forward strand.
GAAAAAAGAAATCTCCCTCTGCCTCTGAGCAATTTTGCCTCCTTGCAGCAAACAGCCTGCTTTACTTTCGTTTTCGTTTTCAGCATAGCTTGATTAGCACAAGGGGAAAAAAATCTGCTCCAGCAATTTACCTCTTCGCAGGAAGCAGCAGAGCCCGGCGCAAAACAGCTGAGAGCAAATCAGCTGAGGCTGATCCAGTGAACTTGTGCTAATTAGGTTGTGCTGAAGCTGAAAGGAGCTGTTTTTTCTTGCTGTTTGCTTGCGAGAAAGTAACTGCTGCGAGGCAGAAGCCAAAATGTGGGGGCCAGTGGATGGGTGGGGCTACATTCAGTGATAAGACATACCTAAATTTTCACCCCCTTTTAGGGGGGGAAAAAGTGCATCTTATACTCTGAAAAATACGGTAAATCAATTTTTGTTGCTGATGCAAGAAAGCTGTGTAAATCAGCCCTGTGTTCTTCAGGGACAGTAGAAGAACTTGTTCCATTTGCCAGCCTAGTCGATCTTTGCAAATAAAGTTGAAAAGAACACATCCTAGAGCAAAAAAGATTTTGGCTGGTTCTGTCTTCTTTTCACGTGGTTATAAAACCAGAAGAATGGTCATACGTCCCTTTCTCTTCCCAGGAAAACAAAGTCAAATTTGCTCAGTATCTGGAACAGGAATATAAAGTGAAGATCAACCCAGCTTCCATGTTTGATGTGCAAGTCAAGAGAATTCATGAATACAAGCGGCAGCTCATGAATTGCCTACACGTGATCACCATGTACAACCGTGAGTAAAGTTGTGCCTGGTACAGCAAACAGAGTATTCTGGTTATAGCTTTTCTGCTTGCATAAATGTAACAGCAGTGCTTTAAAATAGAATCAAAGGGTATAAAAAAATACCCAATAATTTTTAAAGAATTATAATCTGAAACAAAAGAGTGGTGCGGTGGCCTAGAGGTGGAGCTCTCGCCTCACAATTAGGAGGCTGTGAGTTCAATCCTAGGTAGAGACAGATATTTCTCTCTCTGGGCACACTGAGAATGTATCTGTCAAACAAAACACCGCATTGGCGACAGGAAGAGCATCCGGCCACTAAACACTCAGTTCCATTCAGTTGCCCAGACTCCACCCCACAAGGGGTTATGGGTTTATTAAAAGAGGATGAGGATAATCTGAAACAAAAACTCTATCAATCAATGGGCACAATAGAACATTTTGGGATGCTTATTTATCATGATGCACAGTCTACTGAAATAAAATAAGAACTATTCAAATTGTGAGGGTCATAAGGAAAGCTACTGCTTCCCTGGCTTAATTCCAGGTCCTGTCTGCCTCTTGGTTTAGATGCCTTTACTTCTTTTTGAACCCTTTTGCAAAGCCAGTAATTCTCATCAGCTGCCTGATGTAAGTAAAAACTTCAGGATTACATTCCATTTTAACTCAGTGCTCCTCACTGTAGAAGCTGTTCATTGCTAGTCATTCTAGACACAGTCTCCCATTTTTAGTAGAGTTGTGTAACAGTTCATAATTATTGCTCATTGAGCACATGATTAATAGAGCATCACAGAAGGTGACAAAATGAACATGGGCCACACAGTAATACACCAAGTTTGTGATTCCTTCTGTTGTACTTCGTTTTGCCTTTCTCCTGGATTCCTTTACAGCAGGGATCTCCAACCTTGGCAACTTTAAGCCTGAAGGACTTCAACTCCCAGAATTCCAGCAAAGCTGGCTGGGGAATTCTGGGAGTTGAAGTCCTCCAGGCTTAAAGTTTCCAAGGTTGGAGACCCCTGCTTTACAGTGTCCATGGTGTTCAGGATCTGACACCTGAAAATACCAGAGATCATTAAGATAGGGTGAAATGCCTCCACCATTCCTCTGTGACTAGGGAGAAGAAGGGCTACTTCCCAAGTTTCCAGTGAGGAACTTGGGGACTTCCCTTGGCAAATGCCAAATTTCATGCCCTAATTTTATTTAATAGATGGTCTTCGATGCAAAAGCATTCGTTTAGTGACTGTTCAAAGTCATTGAACAGTGACTTTGAAAAAAGGCCCTGAAAAAAGTTATCTACAACCAGTCCCCATATCCGACACAGCATCCTCATGGTCATGGGATCAACATTCAGGTGCTTGGCAAGGGTCACATGATTGCCATGGCAATGAAGATTGCAAAATCAGGCGTGACTCATTTAACAATCACCTTGCTTAAAAATGGAATTTTTTTACCTCAATTGTGGTCATAAGTCGAGGACTACCGGGTAGTAACCTTCTTTAATTAAAAATAAATGGGAATGCTGCATTCTGTATGGAAAAGAGTCAGTCTTAGACTGGCTGTTCCCTGATAGATTTCCAAGCCTTCACTGAAAATAAAAACTGGGTGATTTCAATTGTGTCCTTTGGTTGGAAATATTATTCTTCTCAGTTAAAAAAATGACATAGTGGCAGAGGAGCTAGAAGCACATGGGCCCATTCAGGCCAGTTTGCCTTCTGCTAAATGTTTTGTGGTTTGACCAAGTCCACTATTTAACCGTTCTACTCGATCATCTAGTAAAGTAGGACTCCTGATCCTTTGCTTTCATTAAGAATATACCGTATTTTCCGGCGTATAAGACGACTGGGCGTATAAGACAACCCTCCTCAGAGCTATTTAAGGCTCGTCAGAGCCTTATGGGCTGGTCTGCCTGGTTACAGGAGAATGAGACCCGGCGTATAAGACGACCCCTGACTTTTGAGAAGATTTTTGTGTGTTAGAAAGTAGTCTTATACGCAGGAAAATACAGTATTTTTCTAAGCCAAAGTGGTTACAGAAGTAGCGAAGCTGGATCTCGCATTTTTCCACGCAAACTACACAATTAACTTTTACTTTTCCCCTGCTATTCCCCTGTTATCAGTCAATATCCAGTTGGGTTCCTTCATATTGTTTGGGTAATGGACCCTCAATTTGTGGCTTTCCAGCTCTGTGTTCCAATGATTGACTTTGGGTTGACTGGTGTGCCTCACACCTCAGGCTGGTACGACTTGGTTCCCATCCCCCTCCCCCCTCCCCCGATTCCTCTCTACATTCCAATCTTTCCTCCCTCCCCCACCCCTTACTAATGTCAGGCTATCAGTTTGTGATGTGAGGTTAGCAGAATGGCAGCCATGACACTTGAAGAAAATGTTCATAGCATTATCTATGAACCAAAAGCCTGGTGGTGCAGGGGACTAAGTGCTGTTAAAGTAGTACTTAGCTGCCAGTTGCCTGCAATTACTGCAAATTCAAATCTCACCAGACTCAAGGTTGAATCAGCCTTCCATCCTTTCAAGGTAGGTAAAATGAGGACCCGGATTCTGGGGGCAATAAGCTGACTTTGTATAAAAAAAGAACACCGCTTTGGGGGGGGGGGGCAAAAGCCCTACTAAGCAAGTATATACAAAAGTATGAAGGCTATTGCTTAATGCATTGTAAGCTGCCCAGAGAAGGGCGGCATATAAATCGAACTAATAAATAAATAAATAAATCTGAGAATTCCAGAGGTATCCATCAGCAACCTCAAAGTTGGGAACTTCTTGGCAAGAAAGGGCAAAGGAAGCCAAATTGGCTGCAGTTGTTCAAGAAACTGCTGAGCTGACATGATGGGCCTCAAGGAAAGCAACTCCAGGGAAGCAAAGAGAGATGAGGGCTGGAAGAGGCAAATACGACTACTTTATGCCTGGACAGAAGTCAAGCTTAGGATCTCTTGTCTTTCTCCTTTGCAGGCATTAAACGAGATCCAACAAAGCCATTTGTGCCCAGGACCGTGATAATTGGAGGAAAAGTAAGTGATGAATTTGAGGCTCAAGATTCATCTTTTGGGTGTTCTGCAAAGTAAATTGTAACATTGCTAGAAATGCCATTTTCTGCCTCTATCCTGAACTCTCATTACTATTCCATTTTTAATTACGCAAATAGGTAGCATGAAGAGTGTCTTTTTTTGTTTTCTCACTAGGCTAATTTTTTTTTGTATATATATATATATATATATATATATATATATATAGAGAGAGAGAGAGAGAGAGAGAGAGAGAGAGAGAGAGAGAGCGCAGTGAAGATGGCAAGAATGTCTGTTTGTCTTTCTCTCTCTCTCTCTCTCCCTCTCTCCCTGTATCATTTCTCTCTCTCTTTCTCTCTCTCAGTAAAAGTTACTACCCCTTAAATGTATGCACCTTTTAATATCCCATTTTCCCCTGCCGCCCCTCCCATGAAAAATCTCGTGCATTCTGGCTCACTTTTTTCCAAATGGTGCTTTCTAGATGCATTGGAGTTATGCAACTCTCCAAATTCTTTTGAGCCTCTTTGGAAATTCTGGGAGTTGTAGTCCCATTTCATTTGAAAGCGTAGCAAGTTGGGTAATGCTAGGTACTAGTCAGTAGATGCTTGTTTGGTTATGTTGATTTTCTGTTGCTTCTGCAGATTTTATTCAGCTTGGAAGTAGAATTGGTAGCCATGATTATCCTAATCACAACTCCTAACTGCCGCATTGCTTTCTTCCTTCCAGGCTGCTCCTGGGTATCATATGGCTAAAATGATAATAAAGCTGATCACTGCTGTAGGCCATGTAGTAAACAATGATCCTGGGGTTGGAAGCAAGCTGAAGGTCATATTTTTGGAGAATTACAGAGTCTCATTGGCTGAAAAAGGTAATACATCTTGAGGCACCAGGTTGGGATATGTAGGAAAGAGAGCAGTTTGATGACCAATAGTCATGCTATGCCTAAGAAACCAATGAATAGGGCTGACCAGAATTTCAGATTTGATTCCAAAAGAGCATTGAATATAGGACCCATCTGCAACTTTTTCAAGCAGCTTCAACATTTTCTGTAAATGTGTGGCTGCCATGCAATCCTAGGACTAATGCAGATGCTTTAAAGAGTTATAGGGGGATGCTCCTTTTATGCCCCGTCAACTCCAGAATATCTCTTTGGAAATGAGTCTGTAGTGCTTCACAGCACGATACCATCTACACCAGGGGTCAGCAACCTGCGACTCTGGAGCTGCATGTGGCTCTTTCATCCCTCTGTTGTTGCTCAAAATATGTTACAACCGCCAATATGTGATACCTGCCGGCACACGATTTATTGAGCTTTTTGACTCCCGGTAGGCCAACCATGGATAAGTCCAAGAAAAGAAAAGTTTCAGAAGAAAACAGAACATTTAATTCAACTACATATGCTAGTTCTGTGACCACTCAGGAAATAGTCAGGCACGGGAAGGGTTTTGTTGCTCCCGGTGTTTTCTTTTCTGTGGGAAACGGGTCCAAATGGCTCTTTCAGTGTTTAAGGTTGCCAACCCCTGATCTACACAGAAAAGTAATTAGCACACTGGAAAGTATCAAAATTTTTCAGAATTGAGGGGCAGGGAGACAGTATATTGAATGAGCTCAGAGTGCCGACTGGTGAACATAGAGAATAGAATGGAATGTTCAGTTGGGCTCCTTAAAATCCTTGAACAAAGAATTAAGTTGGGTGCTGCTGTAGTACTCATTCAACGATGGATTAGGAAGGATCCTGAATGCATAGATTTTGAATTTAAATGACTCCTGGGATTTTATACATCCTATACATATATTGTACTTAATGTTAACAATAATTGTTATTGTTAAATATTAAATATTGTTAACAACAATAATAATATTAAATATTGTTAACAACAATAACAACAAGAAATATTTCCTAACTCCCTATACTGAACCTCCTCCAGACCATACCATTCATGGGAGCAGGTTTTTGGAAATATAATCCCACCTGGAAGTAATTTAAAGTGTTTCCAGATATGGTTTCCAGAGACAGGAGTCTCCTTTCAAGATCAGATCATTCCCAGAACACCTTAAACCAGGGGTGTCAAACTCACGTCATCTTGTGATATATCATGTCTTTTTTTTCCTTCGCTAAACTGGGCATGGGCGTGGCCAGCATGTGATGCATCCCCTCTATGGGCTGCGAGTTTGACATCCCTGCCTTAAATCATTTGCGATTTAGGGGATTTGCTTCCAGAATTTTCTAGACTGCTTCAGTTAGTTGAAGGAGAGCAAAATACTCTGGCATTTTCTGCAGAGTTGTATCTCAGATTGATAAACTTTGTGCATCTCTTTCACTTGTATTACATAATCATTCATAATAGCAATTTGTCTTCTTTTTTAGTATTTCATAAAAAGGGGATTAAAAGGTCTCATTTTTGTGCACCTCAATTAGGCCCCATAACTGAGATTTTAAGGGTGAAACAAATATACAAGCCTACCTAGATGTTAAAACTGGCATTGAAATGTAACATTTTTCAAGATGCTGAATAATAACTTCCTATAAACAGAAACATCTCTGCTTTCTTAGATCTTTTCCAAACTAATTGGCAGGTTTTATTATTGTCATTCTTACCAGCTATAATGCGAAGGAGCCTGGCACTCGCCGCAAGAGATTTTGTCTTTTTGGTGGGCTTAGTTCAAAAAGTGCACAAATCAGTAACATGGAGTTAGCCTTGCTACATGGCCAAATAGTTGGCTAGACTCATTCTCTAATCATTAGCTGTAGTTTACTCCTGGGTTACATCTGAACCTCAACTTCTCGCGTTTCCTATGTAGAACTTCTCCTCCATCCCCATAAAATTTAAGTCTTCACTCTGCAGCTTAGAAAGTGATTCATCTGTTACACTAGGTTCAGATCATGTATAAATGTTTTAAATAAATGAATAAATAAATGCTGGCTGTTATCTCAAGTATTCTGCAGTTTTGTTGCAAATTCTGTTCTGTCAGCGCATTATTTATTTTGCTGGGGACTATTTAGGAGTGTGTGAGTTTCTTGCTTATCTCCATACTTTAAAAAATAAGATTAAAATGCAAATGAAGGAAAAAGGAATGCCAGGATACTAAGATAATATTTTCTTGGCAGTGATCCCTGCTACAGATTTATCAGAGCAGATTTCAACAGCTGGCACCGAAGCCTCGGGCACTGGCAACATGAAATTCATGCTCAATGGGGCTCTGACCATCGGGACCATGGATGGTGCCAATGTAGAAATGGCAGAAGAAGCTGGAGAAGAGAATCTTTTCATATTTGGCATGAGAGTACCAGATGTGGAACAGTTGGACCAGAAAGGGTAAGACTGGTTAGCAACTCAACTGGGGCATAAGTGGTTGTAGGAAAAATTCTCAATTGTCTGGATTGAAATGGACTTTCAAAACTTGAACGGGGTAGGAAGTCCCAGAGTAGACTAATGGTATTTGTGGTAAATGTGACCTCACATTTTAATGGCATAAGATTTAGCACTATGAGTGCTATGAATTTATATTTTTGGGATGAAACATGTATGGGGTTCTGGTCATGCCTTAATAAGACACCTGGGCCTGGAGATAGAATGTTCTCCTGAACTTCTCACTTCCTACAGTCATTTTTTTTTTTTTTTGGTCTAGGTGTTAATGTCACATTAAAAAGAGGGAATGGGAGGAAACAGTCAAAATGCTGAAATAGTTATTGAATTATATTTTCATGGATTAATTGCTTTGAATGAAAAACATTTGAGCATTTCAGATAATAGACCCTCATGCTATGGATCCAGTGGTAAAATCTAAAATTTGTTAGTACTGGTTCTGTGGGCGTGGCTTGGTGTTGGTGGGGATAATGTGACTGGATGGGTGTGGCCATTTTTTTTTCTTTTAAAATCATTTTTTCTACAACCTCTTCAGCGAAGAGGTTGTAAAAAATGCTTTCAAAAGGCTCTGACGATCCCAACTGAGCCGTGCAACCATCAGAAGCTTTGGGGTTTTTTTACTTTTAAAAGCATTTTTCAGCCGAAGAGGTTGTAGAAAAAATGCTTTTAAAAACTAAAGAAAAAAGCCTCTGATGATTGCGCAGCTCAGCTGGGCATGGGGGTGGGGCAGGGATTTTTGCTACCAGTTCTCCGAACCACCCGCCTCCATCGCTACCGGATCAGGCGATCTGGTCTGAACCAGTAGCATTTCACCCCTTTATGGATCCCATCTGTTAGGGAACGATACTTGGCGGGGTCTCAAGATCTGGGCCTTTTCTGTCCTAGCATCCAACTTTTGGAATCTTCTCTCCCTGGAAGCAAGGTTAGCTCCATCTCTGTTGACATCCCATTAGTCCCTCAAGAAGTAGTTGTCATCTACTTGGGGATGCTGGGAGACCCGTGAGAACTTGTGATGGCTCCTTTACTGCGGTTAACATTATCTTCTCTTATTCTTGTGCTTTTAATATATTTTTAGCAATGAATGTTTTTATATGTGCATTGTTTTTAATTAAATGTTGCATGCCATCCAATGTTGCTTTTTTGTGAGATGGGCAACCGTACAAATTTGATCGATCAATAATGTAACTAAATAAAACATCTTTTGGATTCAGAGCCTCCACCCCACCCAAAACAGGCCCTGATTCTTTCCCACAATGACATTCTGCATCTCGCCTCCACTCTCTGGGTGCACCTTTCCTGGTTTGCTCTCAAGATGAATATTCTATGGCACCTGTTGCTCATCTGGCTCCACCTTCTTCCACCAGGTATCATGCTCAGGAATATTATGACAAGCTTCCTGAATTGAAGCAAGCTATGGATCAGATCAAGAGCGGTTTCTTTTCACCACAGCAACCTGACCTGTTCAAAGATTTGGTGAACATGTTGTTCTACCATGACCGGTGGGTAAAAATGCCTTACAGATTTGTTTTTTAAATGGCCATTTGTGTCCTTATCATTTGTCAGAGAGACATTTGAATCCAAATAAGGTCAGTTTTCTTTGGTCCCTATAATTAAAAAGCACCAAGAAACTTAAATCCAGTATGATGTTCTTCCCTTAAATAATTTTGCTATGCCAATGAAATTCACGGTGGAGTTGCAGGGTAGTGATTTATGCAAAGAAAGAGCCTGGATAGCTCTGCAGACAAAGCACTCTAATTAAACATCCAGATGTCTGCAATTACTCATGTTCGAATCTCGCCAGGCTCATGGTTGACTCAGCCTTCCATCCTTTCTAAGGTAGGTAAATTGAGGACCCAGCTGACTTTGTATAATATACAAAAAGTATGAAGTCTATTGCTTAGCACATTGTAAGCCGCCCTGAGTCTTCGGAGAAGGGCGGCATATAAATCAAATCAAATCAATCACAGTTTTAATGTTTGGGATCACCAATTGTTAAAGAAAATGTTACTCCCCACCCAAGTGGTGACTTGTCAGAGGATTTTTGCAGTATCCTCTATTCTTGAAGAAGGCTTTGGACTACATTAAAATGAAATGTTCTTATGGGCCAGTGGACTAATTCTAAATTTTGGGGACATACTTTTGCTTTGCTCACAAATTAGATAATATGGGGGGTGGTTTGTTATCATAGAGTACCCAATTATCTGAAACAGACTGGTGTGGTTGTTCCCCATCATTCTCTTGTTTCCATGGATGCTTTTTACACTATACGTTAAAATTTATTGTTCTGGACACTTCTGGAATACACTTTTGTTTCTATTTTGAACCATGCTGATCTAATATGGTCTGACAGTTTCCCAAAAGCGAATCCTCAGAACAAAAATTAATTTGTAGTGTTCCAAAGAGATCAAAATTAACAGCGTTCAGTGCGCCTTTGGCGTCTAGTCATGCTGGCCACATGACCACAGAGATGTCTTCGGACAGCACTGGCTCTTTGGCTTTGAAATGGAAATGAGCACCACCCCCTAGAGTCGGGAACGACTAGCACAGTGTTTCTCAACCTTGGCAACTTGAAGATGAATGGACTTCAATTCTCAGAATTCCCCAGCCAGCTTAGCTGGCTGGGGAATTCTGGGAGTTGAAGTCCACTCATCTTCAAGTTGCCAAGGTTGAGAAACACTGGGCTAGCACAAATGTGCGAGGGGAACCTTTACCTTTTACATAAAGAGGTAGTGTTCCAGAATAATGAATTTCAAGACTAACCAGTGACCTAGGTCTAGCAATCCAAAACTCAGACTGCCTTCAAAGCATTTCACGCTTTTTGGTTTCTTTCTTTTGTATAGGTTTAAAGTGTTTGCAGACTATGAAGCTTACGTCAAGTGCCAAGACAGTGTCAGTAAACTCTATATGGTAAGCTGGGTGTAGAGAATGTTTACAATGTTTGTTTGTTAAGTATCCGAACTAATAATCAAAGTGCTAATTCATCAGTGTTCTGTCCTTTGTACACAAATTAACTATCTGATCTACAATGAATTTGCACAACACACATACCCGGTTAAATTAACCATGTTTACTGGGCCAAATATTCTGAGTTTGCATGACATACTGGACTAACTGCTAACAGAATCTAATGGATTAACAAAAACTAGACTAAAAGTGATTCGTGTATCATGCCAAACTATTCAGACTTAATTTTTTTTGAATGCTTTATGCAATGCATCTGCTTAGTATTCGTGACTTGAAAATAATTCACTTTGTTGGCATTAAGTTGGCTTTATTCACTACAGTGACTGAATTAGTGTGCTTTTAAGTCTTTCTATAACTCAGATTCTATTATCTATATGGTAATTAGTGACCTGGATTCTACAAGCAAACAAATAACTAAAATAATTAAGCAGCTTTTACAGCCCACAGAGTACTGTGAAGCGCTATGGGGCAGTGTATAAGCCTAAAATGCTAATGCTATTTTACTTAAAATAAGACAGCATTAAATTATAGCTAGGTCATTAAGGTGATCAGAGGATGTCTAATTTTATGGACAGTAGCATAACATATTTAAGAAAATGAAAGCATTATTGATATGATAAAAGCAACTGTGCATAAAATAAATCAATTGTTTGGGTACTTCACTAGATAGGAATCTGTAGAGATTCTCAGTCATCCATTCTCAGGTCATGGTTGTTCCAAAGGGGTTTTTTTCAGGAGGCAATTGGACTTTCTTGTTTTTTTTTTCTTTTGAAGACGTTTTGCTTCTTATCCAAGAAGCTTCTTCAGCTCTGACAGGATAGTGGGGAATAGAAGGATTTACACCCCTTGCAGACAGCTGGTCATTTGCATTCTTTAGAGGGTCGTTGAAGCACTTGTTTATCTGTGTCCTCAGGGTCACCTGAGTGGTCTTCTGGTTCCTGTAGTCTGCAATTTTTTTCCTCTGGAAATCCATTCCTACGCCCACATGATTCAAAGGCTGTTCATCCCAAATTGTATAGTTAAAAGTCTGTAGAGATTCTCAGTCATCCAGGTCATGGTTGTCCCAAAGGTTTATTCGCTCATGGGAATTGAGTTGCAGAGCTGCTGAACCTCAGTGGAGCACAGGGTCACTGTCTTACCACATGAGCCACTGCGGCCCCCTCTTGAAGGACTGCAAAAATGGGATGGTGTTACCTACATACAGGCTATTATTTGCCTAAACCTGATGTAACATGTATTGCTTGTTAGGAACTTGAGGTGAATTATAGGGTGTCATACAGGATTGTACCATGTTCAATAGTAATCCTGAATTTGACTGTCATGCAAGAGCTGGGTTCACATAAGCTCTTTCTTACAGAACTCCAAAGAATGGACCAAAACGGTCATCAGGAACATTGCAGCCTCTGGGAAGTTTTCCAGTGACAGGACCATCAAAGAATATGCCCGTGATATCTGGAATGTGGAACCTTCTGACCTCAAGATCCCACCACCCAATGTACCTCGCGATGTGGCTGATGAGATGCTGGCCAATGATTCAGCTGAAAAGTTGCGTGTGTGAATCTGAGAAGTCCTGCAAGGTTTAACTCCGCATGGATGACGCACGGTAGCCTACATTGGAAAAAGCATGCGTAGATTTGTTTAGCAAGTGCCGGTAATAAAGTGGCCTCTTCTTTTCTCTTTTACTTACAAGCACCGGGAACAGTTGGGGCATCTACATTTATCTGTTCTCTCCTTTTCCCTTCTTTGGGAACTCTAGGAATTGTTCCCAAAAATTTTGCTCTAATACATTCTATTTCACCTGATGGATCTTAAGTGTGCCAAACCATTTATCTCCGATGCTAGCTGATATTCTCACTGGCCATGCTAGGTACCAGTCCCAGCACAACTAGAGAGTACCAGCTTGAGGTAGGTCACCCAAACAGTTCAAAGGGCACATTTTTTTACTAATTTATAGTGGGTGTTATAAAAAAAATACCATTAGCAAACCAAATAGTCTGTTTACTCAATTGTTGTCTTTTAATGAAAATGAAAGGGCTTGTCCATGATAAAGTGAACTAATAGCATTTAGTTTTTAAGAGAGGAATACATTTTAAGAGAGGAAGACGCAGAATTTGTATAGTTTCATATAGAATCTGGAGTATCTGTTCTTTCTTCAAGGGGTGAGCATGTGCTCCTATTTAATTCAAATAAAGATAACTTTTTGAAGTATTCTGAATAACAAGTTGTTTTCAGCAGGGTATTAATTACAGCACTGAGTCTTTGAGGAAGTTGCCCTATGTAGTGCACTATAAATCAAATTGATTCAGCTGTGAGTAAGAAGACATGCTGAGACAAAAAGAATGTTCCGCTAAAATAAAGCTTATAGTAACCAAGATGAGGTGCATTTATAGAAAAAGAAGAAACCTTTCATAGGCTCAAAAACTCCTGTATTCTTTGCCCAGTAATGTTGTTCTGTAATGTACACCTGCAAATTCACATGATAAAATAAATACACTGAAATACACTTTTTTATCTTCCAACTGTTCGTTGTTTTAATATCCATGGCAAAAACCGATGTCTCCTTGAGGTTGCTGTTAAGTCACTGTCCACTTGATTGCTGATCCTACGTAACGCTCTTGAGGAAGTCTCTGTTATGGAATATAGAGAAATAATTTATGTTCCTTGGATTTGATGCCACATAATTCTCAGAATCAGAAGCCCTAGCTCACCTACTTGATTAAGCTACTCTTAAGCAAGTAAGAAGAAATCTACATTTTGCCAGTAAAAATGAATTTTCTGTACTATGGCCTAGTTCCGTGATGGCGAACCTATGGCACAGGTGGCACGCGGAGCCATATAGATGGGCATGCCTAGCTCAGCCCTAGCTCAGCCCTAGCTCAGCTCCAGTGCGCATCAGCCAACTGATTTTCAGGCCTTCCGGTCCTACCGGAAGTCAGGAAACTGGCTGTTTCCAGCCTCCGGAAGGCCTCCGGGGGGATGGGGAAGGCTGATTTTGCCTTCCCCCGGCTCCTAGAAAGCCTCTGGAGCATGGGGAGAGGGAAAAACGGGCCTGCTGGGCCCACCGTGCCATTACGTGCTAAAAGCAGGGGAAGTGTGTGGGGGGTCACATGTGCATGCGCGGGAGGGCAGGGCGCATTGAACTATGGATGTGGGCACAGGCACCTGTGACCCCCCCCACTCCCCCCGCTTTTGGCACATGACGGCAAACAGGTTAGCCATCACTGGCCTAGTTTATATAACATAAATCTGAAATTTATATAACATATAACATGAAAACATAAATGTGGTTGCTTGGGTTTTCACTTAATATATTCCATGAATTCTGCTCTTTGGGCTTATTCAGTAAACCATGGTAAGCGAATCATGGCTTAATATAAATACCATCAAACTTGTAGTGTATTGGGTTGGATTGTATTCTGTGTCCTTCCCGATCTCAAGCCACTCAAGCATCAAAAGAGGAAACTATTTTCACAGAAGTCTTAACGGAAGCATAAACTTGGCTCTGTGTGCTTACTTGAGGATGGAAGCGAGCTCAGGATGAGAGGATATGTGGTCGTGCCCCAAACCCATGGAAGAGGGGAAGGAAAGAAACTTGACGTTGTCTTTCTTCTCAGAGGCTCCGTATGTGATCTCAAAAAGCTGTGCGTGTAGAAAAAAAAGAGTGAGTGTGACTCTCCAAGTGGACTGTTAAGAACTCCTGCACAACTGATTTTTCTTCCCCTCAGGAATGTAATTCAGGTAATTCTCGATTGAGCCCGAAATTTCTGTTGTTAAGCAAGACACTTGGTGAGTTTTCCTCCATTTTACCATTTTTTCTTGACACTGTTGTTAAGTGAATAACTGCAGTTAATTAGTAACGCTGTCAGGCTCCAAATAACGCATCCATTATAAGCCAAACTCCGAGGCCCAATCACTCCAATCCATTTCAGGCTTGACAAACATAGTTATTAAGTGAATCTTACTTCCTCATTGACTTTGCATGTCAGGTCGAAAAAAGTGATCATGTGACCCTGGGACACTGCAACTGTCCTAAAGGGATGCCAGTTGCCGAGCGTCCAAATTTTGATCACTTGATCGTGGAGATGCAGCAACAATCATAAGTGTGAAAAACAATCATAAATCACTTTTTTTCAGTGCCATTGTAACTTTGAACGGTCAGTAAATGAATAGTTGTAAATCAAAGACTACCTGTATGATGATTGGGCTCCACTGGTTATTAAACTCCTAGCTTTTCTTGCCTTTAGCCAAGTTGCTGGGAGCTAATTATGGTGGTTTAGTAGGCTCTGTGAGCCCCCAGGATAACAAGTCTACCCTCTCACACCATCAATGGCAATTACACTGCATCATTCAGAGAACAAAAGTAAGTCCTGAAATTACAGCTGCTGCCTACAAAGAAAATGGTCGCATTTAAAACTACGTCATCCACTTTTGTTCCATGAAATGGGAGAAGGGTTCACACAAGATCGTTCTTCCTTCAAATTTTATCCTTGCAAAAAGCTTTGTGAGCAAAATTGGCCATGGAACACAAGACCCTTAGTTCTAGCCCGTGGGCTAGAAAAAGTATTTATTTTAAATCATAAATGGCAGGAATCTCACAAAATCTTAGTTCTCCTTAGTGGGGCTCTTCAATGTTGACTTTTTGCGGGGGGGGATGGAGGTCTATTTCTACCAGAAATAGACCAGAAATTGTGACCTAATCCTATTTAACATATTTTTTGGAGTATATGATGCACTTCCCCCCCCCCCCCCGCTAAAAAAGGATGAAAATCTGGGTGCATCTTATATACCAAATGTAGCCCCACTCTCCCACCCCCAGAAAATGGGGCACACGGAGGCAGCAATAGGCTATGGCAATCCCTTGTTTCCCCTTGAAACAGCTGGTCTTCAGGAGGCTGATCCAACCGACAATCAGCTGCTTGTGCTGAATCAGGCTGTGCTGAAGCTGAAACAGTTTGCTGCAAAGAGACAAATTGCTGGGAGGCAGAGACAGATTTTTTTTTTCTTGTGCTAATCAGGTTGTGCTGAAAATGAAAATGAAACTGGAACAGGATTTTTGCTGTTTGCTGCAAGGAGGCAAATTGCTGGGACGCAGAGGCAGATTTTTTTTTTCTTGTTATCCTCCCCAAAAAATGTAGGTGTGTCTTATAGTCCGGAGCGTCTTATACTCCAAAATACGGGTAGTGAGGTAGCTTTGAGAATTTGCCCATATCATTCAGAAATCTAGGCTCTATGTACAAACAGTCTTCAAAGGACAACTGAGACCAGAATTTCCAGTGTTAACAAGACTGTTCGTACGTTCATTGTGGCTGATTTTATTACCATGGGTGTTAAGTGAGTCACTTGCAACTGTTAACATGAATCATGGTCATTAAGTGAATCTGGCTTCCCCCATTAGGTTTGCTTGTTGAAAGCCAGCTGGGACGGTCACAAATAGAGATCACATGACCCCCAGGATCCTGCAACCATTGTAATGGCCAAGGGGACGAATTTGGATCACATGGCCACGAGGATGCTATGATAGTTTTACATGTGAGGACCAGTTGTAAATCACATTTTTCAGTGCCTGGATAGCTCAACAGGCTAATAAGCAGACTAAAGCCTGTTATTAACATCTAGCTGTCTGCAATTCCACCAGTTCGGGTCTCACCAGGCTCAAGGTTGACTCAGCCTTCCATCCTTTCTAAGGTAGGTAAATTGAGGACCCAGTTTGTGGGGCAGTAAGCTGACTTTGTATAAAATATACAAAAGTATGAAGGCTATTGCTTAACACATTGTAAGCCACCCTGAGTCTTCGGAGAAGGGCGGCATATAAATCTAATTTTTTAAAAAAACAATTTTGAACAGTTGCTCAACACATGGCTGAAGGTCAAGGAGTACCTATAGACGTAGTTCAATGGTGTAACTCAAACTGCTATCCAGCTCAGAATCTTCCAAATCTGAACAAATGACTAAGTGAAGGCACTTCTTCTCTAGGAAATTCCCCTGAAGGCTTATGGGGCAACAGTATGTAATAATCAGAGGCCATGGCCTCATTTCTACTGTTGAAATCCTACTGTTTATTCCTGGCCAATCTATAATTGTAATGTTGTATGCCAACCAGAGTAACCTTGTGGTGAGATGGATGGCCAATAAATTTAATAGCTAAATAAATAATGCACATTTGCAGGAGTTCCTCGCATTGGAAGCTGGATTGCCTCTTGAAATAAAAGATAGATTTGCTCTGTTTGTAAGGCAATGGTTTAAAGGGAGATATCAAAAGAAAACTCTGATAAGCCATGGTGGGGCAGTGATTAGAATGCAATATTGCAGGCTGACTCTGCCCATAGCCAGGAGTTTGATCCTGACCGGCTCAAGATTGACTTAGCCTTCCATCCTTCCGAGGTCAGTGAACTGAAGACCCAGATTGTTGGGGGCAATATGCTGGCTCTGTAAATCACCCAGAGAATGCTGGAAAGCACTATGGGGCAGTATATAAATCTAAATGCTATTGCTATAAATTCTCAGAAAAGGAAGGCCTGAATTTTATAATGACTGATGAAGAATCATCATCCTGAGAATTAAATGGAAAGAGAATCTGTTCCTCTTCTCTCTAATACTAGAATAGGGGTCCCCAACCGCCATCCATGGACCAGCACTAGTCCATGGCATGCTTGGAACCAGGCCACACAAACAAGCAAAGCCCCATCCACGGGATGTAGGCAGCACAGAAAACCATGGCCCCTCCGGTCCACGGAAAAACCTTTCTCCATGGAACCGGTCCCTGTACTAGAACATTCCACAAACGACCAAAGGTATATTTTGCTAATGTCATTTGGATTTTTTCCCCCAAGACTGCTATAGAAACATAAAACTATATTGATGATGCATGCTGCAAAAGTACAATTCACAATTAGTAGAAAAATGAAATCTGTTAATATATGCAGTGATTTTCCACTTGTATAGCTTACATCTATAGAAAGGGTGACCTCTGCGTTTTTGTATATTATCCCTTTATATATACATAGAACCCTTTTAAGAGAGTAATTGACTGCAGTTACTGTTTAGTTACCTTTCTTCCATGTTGTATAGGTATCATCTTATCATCTTCTGAATGCAAAATCAAAACAGGACTAGATAACACTCTGAGACTATGGACAAGAAAAACAATGTTTTAGCTCAGTTCAAGTGTTTTTGGGTATCTTCATCCTGCTTTTCAATCAAAAATTGTCTTTCAAATAGATGAGTAACATTTCTAACTATTAATGAAACCTTAAGTTGTCGTGGGCTGGCAAAATATCCCATGAAGTCATAGAACTACATAGCTCTCCCACTCCAAAGATGGAGAGAGATCCACCTTTATAGGATCAATAAAGGACAATATTTGTAGCTCAGGGTTGAAATGAGGGGTCCTTGGTGCTCTCTGAGCTTCATTTTTTTTTTCAGATGGTTCATTACCCAAACTAAGTAAAATCATCAGTGCTACTAGTTACCTAGTTTGGGTAATGAAACATCTACAAGAAACTCCTCACTCATCTACTCCTCACTCATCCTTTTAGGAGATCTTAAGAAAACACTTCAGAAATGTTTATAAAAATTACAGGTCACTCATTTTTCTTTCAACAATAATACAATTTATTTGCAGTCAAGTATCCCATTATCCTGAATTTCCCATCTTTCCTGAATACTTTTCCCTCTCCAGACAGTGGATTTCAAATCACTGGTCAAGCCTATCTCCCATCTGAGTTCATCAAAGTTTGATTCTTCTCTATTCTTCTTCTCCTGAATTATCACAAATGTCGTACATCAAGTTAACAGGGCCAGCAGACAAATGGTGGAATCCATGCCTTCAAATGCTGTCATATTTAATCAAGAGCGTCTGCAGGATCTTGTTGCTTTTGACACATTGATGAAAGCACTGAGGTGGCATCCTATCACAACGTCTCCCTTTTTTGGACAAGTGTGTAATATCTCTGCACGCATAGAGAAGGGGCAGGGTTGGCACACTGCATAGTAACATTTGTCAATCTCTCCCTCTATGCAAATGCCACTGGATCTACTGGATCTGCCAGTACGTTCACACAGAGAGGGCCTCCTCAGGGTGCTGTCGGCCAGACAATGTCGGCTGGCGACCCCCAGGGGGAGAGCCTTCTCTGTGGCGGCACCTGCCCTCTGGCATGACCTGGAATGACCCAGAGATACGCACAATACCGGGCCTCCGGACTTTTCGTCAGGCCCTTAAAACTCACCTATTTCATCTAGCCGGGCTGGCCTGACCCTATCCTTTTTGGTTTTAAATTGAAATTGACTTTAATTGGGTTATTTTAAATTGGGAGCCAAAATTATTTAATATCTTTTAAACTGTTTTAAATTTTGTGTACTATGTTTTATCTTGGCTGTTCACCGCCCTGAATCCTGTTGGAGAAGGGCGGTATAAAAATCGAATAATATATAAATATATATATAATATATATTTTGAAAGAAGCAAACCAAGCCTAAAATTTGATTGCAGCATAAAGTAGTTCTCAGAATAGTAAAGGGCAACTTATTCCAGATATTGCATATTCCACATAAGTTTGTGATTGTGTAACTCTGAACTCACTTTTCATCATTCAGAAAGAACATGTCAGCTCGGGCCATGGTATCCAAAATTAAATATTCAAAGCCAGGAAACTTGCGATAGATCTGGTTAAAGAAAAGAAGAAAAGATATTTTCCATTCCTAGAAACTCCTTTGTCAACTGCTATAAGAAATACCTTGATTTATTTTTTTTGTTTTCAATTATTGCCACTTATGTGCCACGTCAGTCAAACTAACTGAGCAGCATTCAATTCCATCTTCACAGATTCAGATGAAAAGCAAAATTAAACATAATATCATTGAACAACAAAAAAAGGAATGTAAAAATTGGAAGTACCATGCTGAACGGAGCAGCAATTAAACCATCATTACTCATCAGAAGCTTGTTTTAATGGACTTGGATGACTGAGATTCTCTATAGACTTTTTTTAATGGACTTTCTAACTTTCAGGAGGGATGGGGCCTTTTGGATGTTTGCGCACAAGATATTCCAGGGAATGGCATCCATAAATGAAAGACTCACTTGCAAGATCTCTACAATTGGCAAGCTCTGAGAGATGAGATCCAGAGTGAATCTGCCTTACTTGATCTTATTGGGCAGGCAAAGGTTAGTGGGAGAAGACAGTCCCCAGATATCCAATTCTCAGCCATGGAGGACTTTAAAGGTGACAACCAACAGTGCTGCTCACACAGACGTCATATATAACATTATATATACAGTATAACAACTTCCAATACTTAAAGGGCTGTCACAGAGAAGAGGGGACTGACTTATTCTCCAAAGCATTAGAGGGCAAGACAAGGAGTAATGGGTGGAAGCTTGTTAAAGAGAGCTCCAACCTAGAAGTAAAGATAATTTTTTTGACCGTGAGAACAATTAAACAATGGAATAACTTGCCTCCCAGAGTTGTGGGGGGTCCATCACTGGAGGTTTTCAAAAACAGATGGGACAATCTTAGACAGGGGGTTAGACTGGGAGGTCCTTTCCACCCCTAGGATTCTTTGTTCTATCTGGGCATATTAAAATATTCACGTAACTACTTAAATTGCTGCATTCTGGAGTAGCTGTATCTTCCCAATGTTCTTCAATTGCAAGCTCATATGGAGTGCATTCCAACAGGAGGTGATTAAGACGTACGTTTTAATCTCCCATCCCAAGAGACATAGTAACTGGAGCAGAAGATGGAAGGCTTCCTGGCCAATGCTGCCATCTGCTCAAGCAGCAGCTGTGAGTACAGGGGGACCCTCAAATTATTGTCCAGGTCTATGTAGGGAATGCAATCTCATTTACAACTAAGGATGGAATTTCTACAGATTGAAATGGCTTATGTATGCAGAGCCATTCTATTTTGTTAAAATTAAGCCTCTGCCTGTTCCTCCTCAACCAGACCCAAACAACCTCTGGCACATTAACAGCATCACTTGGCTGACCTGAGAAGTAAAGAAATAAGGTTGATATCATGTCAGTAGATGACCTCACCCAGCTCAAGCAACACAGATAGTGTGATTTCCCCATGCCAGTTTAGCAAGAGATCAACTACCAAGTGTGATCAATGTGGTCTCCGTGCAATACCTAGATCTGAAACCTGACTGAAATAGGTCTATATAACCTGTTTCTTCCAGGGCTCTCTGCAGTTGCAACCCCCACTATTTTCTCAACAACTTTTCCCCAAATTGATAATAATTGGATTATTGCTCAATCCAGATTATTGATGATAATCTGGATTGAGCAATGTTTATTGAGGACAAGATACAGCACTCCCTCACTCAAGGATACATTATCACATATATACTGAAAACCTAGTACCTATTTTGTTCTTAATAACAAAAGTAAGAATATTAACGGAGAAACATATTATTCTTCCTATGGGGAATCATTTTACTTTTGCTAATTGTGTTTCATACAATATGAAAGATCCTTGGAAAATAAATATGACCTTTTAATTGCAGATGAACTACAATTCCCAGCATTCTTCATTGCTATACGAGTCTACGGCAAGTCAGAGTTTTTGTTCAGCAATATCTGGAAGGACTCAATTCCTTTTCCTTCTTCTAGTTGTGTTCTGATATCTATTTTCTCTTCTGTATGAACACACAACTGCAGCAGTGGTGGGTTGCTCCCGGTTCAGGCCAGTTCCGCCAAGCCGGTAGCGGTGACTATATGATGTCACTGAATCGGTTCTGGGGCCCCCTGCCCCCCTGTGTTATTCTTATCTATTATTTGGCCCCACCCCCAATCTATTGCTGCCTCCTGAGTCCCAGCTGATGGCTAGAGGGAAAAAAACTGTTTAAACTCTTGCCTTGGGGCTTCAAAGGGCCGCCCTACAGCTGATCAGTGTTAAAAGAAAATAAATGAGTAGACAGGTGCCTGCAAAAATAAATGGGTAGACCAGTGCCTGCAAAAATACATGAGTAGATCAGTGCCTGCAAAAATAAATGGGTAGATCGGTACAGCTCTGCAACCAGTTAAAAGCCTGGTAGACAAGTACCTCTGCTAAATCCTAAATAATTGTCACATGACCATCAAGCCACGCCCACAAAATAAGCCATGCCCACAGAACCGGTAGTAAAAAAATTTAGAACCCACCCCTGAACTGCAGGTGTTCTCAGAGTTCATATGAGCCAGGCACATATATTCCCAACAGCTTGGCAGGCTGCTACATAAGGAGTGCCAAAAGTATACGAGGAACTAAAAATAAGAGTGCCAAGGCTTACTGTTGTTAATGGGATGGTGGCAGCTGCATCCCGTATGGTGGTATAAGCAGCCTCCAGGATAATTGCATCCACTATGATACCTTCTAGAGGAAAAAAAGAGGATTATATTAGAAAAACAAAAATCAATGGAATGGAACAAAAGAGGGGCAGGTTGTTTTCTGAGACATTCTGAAAAACCAGAGAAACAAGATACACTGGTCTAGCAGAGACAAAGTACGTCAAAGACTCAAGACTGAATATATAATCCGTGTCAACATCAGATTAAATTAACAGGATTCCGGTAGGAGGCCCATTTAACCATCCAAAAGAAGCAGGATTAAGGGAGAAGGCCCAATTAGCCATCCAAAATCCCATCAGGAGCGGCGTTTTATTGCAAACTATTCTCTTCTTACCCAGTTTTCTTGAAAAATTAAGACTGCTGCTGCCATTCCTCCAGGAGTGAAATCCAGCAGGTTCTGGAGAACCAGTAGCAGAAATTTTGAGCAGTTCGGAGAACCGGCAAATACCACTTCTGGCTGGTCCCAGAGTGGGGTGGGAACAAAGATTTTGCAATATCCCAGGAGAAGGGAGGGAATGGGAATTTTGCAGTATCCTTCCCCTGAAGAGGGGTGGGAATGGAGATTTTGCAGTATCATTCCCCTGCCATGCCCACCAAGCCACACCCACAGAAAAAGTAAAAAAAAAATGGATTTCACCACTGCAGTCCTCCCACCTCTTTAATTTTAGCTGCTGTCAGCTTTCTAAACTGGAGGACTTGGAAGGATAGGCTCCCAAAATAGGCAGAATAAATAAGCAGATGGAACTAAATCAAAACTAAATATGTTTGTATGGAATTAATTCAATGCAATTACTACAATTACCCTCCGGGAATGTCATGATTTCCCCATTTGAGCATCCTGAAAACTACAATTTGATGGCAGATTTTGCATCAAGCTCTGAAACTACACCCAAAGGACTCCTAAGGCAACAGGTTGCACACTTTTGCTTGAAACATTGGGGTAATTTGGAAACAATTTGGTGATGGAAAACATGCCTGGCCCTTCCCCATTTTTTTTCCATTCAACATTGATAGAGCCAGTGTGAAAAATGCATTGCAACTGTTTTAACATGCTCAAACAGCAGAAGTAAGTGATACATGATAAGTAAGAACTGCTTGTCCCATTCTTCACAGGCAGAGGTGACTGCCGGGAAGAGTCAAAGTCAAGATGGCAGTCATGATCACACAATAAAAACCTTGTCCCCTAAGCACTTGCAAATTGCTCAGGTAAATCATCCAAACTATAATGTAGATAACAAAAAGGTGCATGGGCCGCTAGAGCAACTGCGCACACACACATACACAAAGACACACACAGAACTGGGCAGTCTTTTGGTGTATGTGCAACAGGTATTGGGGAGGGCAGTTTGCACAAATGGGCAACGATGCAAAACGAGTAAAGCTAATCATGCATTCAATTTTCAGATTTTTCTTTTTTCCTGTTTGTGGATATTTGGATTATATTTGTTAACAGTGTTAAACATAAATTGTGGTTTTTGTTTTTATTTTTCTCTCCTGCTTTATATTGGCAAAAAAATATCTTTGGGATAAAGTAAACAGTGTCAGGGTTCCTGGGCTTATAAGGCTACTAAAGAGTCAGTTTGATCTAGTGATTAAGTCAGGAGGTTAGATACTGGGAGACCACGATTTCTAGTTCTGCCTTAACCATTAAAGCCAGCTGGTGACATTGAGTAAGTCACTTTCTCTCACACCTACCTCTTTCACAGGGTTATTGTTATGGGGAAAACAGAGGGGAAAAGGTGTGTTGGATATGTTTGCAGCCTTGAGTTATTGACTTCCCCTGCAATAGACGCATCCTCAAGCCAATTTTGCAGAGAAAATTTTGTTTGTAATTGGCCCCCTTAAGCACTTGGGATCTGCCTTGATGCACCTGGAGAAGAGGTATACGTTATCTACAGTTATGCAGATAACCTATATAATTTTCACCTAGCTG
This sequence comes from Masticophis lateralis, assembly GCA_030761175.1. Taxonomy (NCBI): domain Eukaryota; kingdom Metazoa; phylum Chordata; class Lepidosauria; order Squamata; family Colubridae; genus Masticophis; species Masticophis lateralis. Next base: position 329,001,747 of record JAUDYJ010000001.1, read on the forward strand.
AGACAGATTGGAGAAGAAGCTAGAAGGAACTGGAAAGTGAACATTAAAGTAGGAAGAAACATTATGTTTTACAGATTCTTAACAGATTCCTGGCAACTCAAACATAACAAGAGTTGAAGAAACTTCTTGGTTGAGAAGTGCAACATCTTCAAAAAAAAAACTAGTAAGTCCACTTGCCTCTTGAAAAAACATCCTTGGGAGTTGTCATCTTTGAGATGTGTGGATTTCAGTTCCCAGAATTCTCCAGCCAGCTCCAGTCAGGACCAGTGTTCCAGAAGTTTAATGCTAACTATGTTCCTCCATCCCTCTTCATCTACTTTTATTACCAGCTCTTACCACATTTCCAATATTCTATTTGTGTAAACCAGTGGTCTTCAAACACTTGTGGACATAAACTCCCAGAAATTGAAGGGAGTTGAAGTCCACATATCTGAAAGTTGCCAAGTTCTAGGTCAGGGGTGTCAAACTGTCAGCCCACGGGCTGGATGCGTCACGCACAGGCCATACTCATCCCAGCTCTGTGAAGTGGGGAAACGTCGTGATACGTCATACGATGGCACCCATGTTCTAGGTCAGGGGTCTGCAACCTTAAATACTCAAAGAGCCATTTGGACCCATTTCCCAAGAAAAGAAAACACCGGGAGCCACAAAAACATTCCCGTGCCTGACTATTTCTTGAGCTGCCACAAAACTAGCATATGTAATTGAATTAAACGTTCTGTTTTCTTCTGAAACTTTTCTTTTCTTGGATTTATCCATGATTGACCTACCAGAGGTTGAAAAACTCAATGAATTGCATGCTAGTGGGTGTTGCACATTGGCGGTTGTGATGCATATTTTGAGTGACAGGGAGCCACAGCAAAGGGGTGAAAAAGCCACATGAGGCTCCAGAGCTGCAGGTTGCTGACCCCTGTTCTAGATCATACGGACAATGCAAAAAAGAGAGAATCTTCCACAGAAATTCAGTGAGAAATGTTACTTTGTCCATATAATAATTACCTTGTTCTTTCAGCCTTCTGGCAGTATTGGTAGCAATTCTACAAGGAAAGAAAAAATAGTGAGGATAGTTAAAGTCTTAACTTTTCAAGTAAGTTAAAAATAGATAAGATAAATACTTATCTATTTTGAAGTAAGTCCCATCCATGTGGTTTGCTTTGGCATAAGTTAGGGGAAGAGCTACTGCCTTAAGCTGATCAAAGAATCTAAACCAGTGGTACTCAACCTGCAGTGCACAGATCCTTGGGGGACCACAATGTCATCACAGAGAAATGTTATGATTTAAATATGAAGTCTTGGTGGTTTGTGGCCACAAAAGGTATTTAAAAGGAGTCCATGGTGAAGAAGAGGTTGAGGACCACTGGTCTAAACAATCATGAACTTCTTTCGTGACTGCCACGGAGGCCCCTTCCCAAACCCACTGAAAGCTCCTGAAATCTGTGCTTAGTACATTTTAGCTATTTACAGTAAGTGTTTTAGAGTTCCAAAAGATGGATTTTATTTTAAAATACTACTGAAGTCGAAATTCAGCAGGATTTGCACTGCTGACCCAATAGCTTATATATTCCTTTCAAGTCTTCCTGACTTTGATCATGCTACAGTGGCTTGGTTTGTAAAAAAAAAAAAAGCAAAAAAAAAAAAAAGCAAAAATTAAGAATTTATAAAGAATGTGCACTCACACGCATGAACACATGCACCAATGTCCAAATCATAGTCATCAGCCTTCAAGCAATCAGATGGAAAGAAACATTTTCTCTTTCACTGGAAGTCAAAGTAAATAACCTACCCGGTGCCCAGGGAATGTCCCCAGAAGACAATCGTGCTGTTTCCACTCCTTGCTTTCACCCAGTTGTAAAGGCAGAGAACATCTCTTGTAAAGCCTTTTTCACTAGGGCTACCCGTAGAGTCTGCATAACCTATGAGAAATCACAAGGTAAATTAGAGGGAAATATATTGAACACCTAGAAATCCACTTTGCCTTAAGACTTACCTCTGTAGTCCACAGCCAAGACATGGAAGCCACCACCACTCATTGCCTGTATTAAAAGTTAAGACAAATTTCAAATACAAACAACTTTCTAAACCGGAGAAAGTCATATCCCAAAACAAAGTTCATAAAACGCTGCCACTAAGACATAACATCAACCCTTCTAGGAGATCAGACTAGAAAGTCAGTGTCGTGTACATCAGTACTACTTTTTTTTGATAAAGCTATAAAAGTAATCCTCAATTTATGATCACAATTGAGACTAAAATTTCTGTTGCTAAGCAAGACAGTTGTTAAGTGAGTTTTGCCCAATTTTACTACCTTGCAATCCCGTTGCGAACCGGTAGTAAAGGTAAGTAGAACCCATCCCTGGAACCAGTCCCTGGTGCCCAAAAGATTGGGAGCCACTGCTCTACAGCATTGGATATGCTCAAATGAATATTTGCAATAGAAAGGACAGATTTTTGAAGATACTATAAATTATTATTGTCATGTAGCTTAAAAATAACAATAAAAGTATCTGTATCTGCAGATTTAGCAGTAGGAAGTTCAAGGTACATAATTTGTTATATAACTGCTAAGAATAAGGTCCTCAGTCCCAGAGAATAAAAAGAAATGCACAGAACATGTAGCTAAAATGGAAGGATTAGGATATCAAGAAAACTATTATTTTTGCCCATAAGGCTGGCACATTTACAAATAAACTAGCCAATTCAGAATAAAAAGCAAGCCAAACATAGATATGGATCTGTGAAAACAAAGGCACCGTAGTCCAGGCAAACATTACTAGACACAGATTCTTTCATACATACCTTTATGAAATTAACTCGGTGAGATGTTGCCCTGGAAGAGAGTTCAGAAATTAGCTGCCACAAAATACCTAAGGAATAAGGATGCTGTAGCTGCCTACTTCACTGCTTCCAGAAGCATCTAGTTAACTCTTATAGTCATCAGAATCCTGGTCTAGGTGGGTATTTGGTCTGATTCAGCAATCAAGCTCTTCGGATGTTCTTTGATAGCCTTCCACCAACTGGGTGCCCTCCAGCTGCCTCGGCTTTCAGTATAGCCATGCAGCCTAACAAATACAGGGATGAAGGTGTAATATAACTGGAAGGCATCAGATTGGACAAGGTGTATTGATGTCCTCAGAATATTTGTTGGCTTTATTTTAAAATTCTTATTTCATGAATGGTTATTGAGGGGAAAAAGGAAATAGTTGAAATGAGTTATTTTGTTCCATAATGACTAGTATTCTAATATGAGTTAGAAAACCTTGCACTGATGATTTCCCTAGGCTGATTTAAAAAAAAAAAACTGAAAGAAGAAAATTAAGCTCCAACAGCAAGTCAAGAACTAACAAAATGTAGGCAACAAAGTTATAGTTAGATTTTATTCAGTAATACACATGTCAATATGAAAAGATACAATTAGACTCTGTAGAATAGGCATGTCCTAACTTTTTAGCTTCCCTAGGCTGCATTGAGTGAAGAGGACTTGTCTTGGCCACGTATAAAATATATAATGTAGTTAATGTCACTAAATGTCACTAAACATCACATAACATTAGAAGTTTATGATCTTGTGGGGCCACATTACTAGCTATCCAGGGCCACATGCAGCCCATGGGTTGGACATGCCTGCCACAGAAACTTCCTTCTTTGTGTTGAAAAAAAGAACAAATAACATAACAAGTATCAAGCTTGTGAAAGCTTTTTTTATTTACTTATTTATTAAACCAATTGATATGTGCATTACCTCCCTTTCCAACTAGGTATGTAAACATATGAACAGACAAACCTCATCATCATCATCAAAAACTTTTCTGAGGACCACAACAAACATAGAAATGATCCTGGTATCTGTCTATGCATACATATCACCGACACAGCATTTGTGACTCTCCATTCAGAAAGTAGAATGATGGAATTCTGTGGGATCACTGAACAACTTTGTGTTCCCATGTTCAGTCTTGTACAGTTTGGGGAGCAAACACTAAACTTGTTTTTCAAGATTTCAACTATGAACAAAATCAGGCAGCATGTATGTGTGGGCAGGCCATTATGGAGATATTTGCATGAGGCCTAACCTGCAGCATCATTGATTCCCTGACTACATTCCCTGACTCAAGGCACTGTTTTATTGTATTTATTTTATGAAATATTATATTGCCCAATTAAAAAGAACAATTCTTTAAAACTGACAGTGGAGTCAGCTGGAATTGGTGAAAAGGCAACTAATAGGTGGTACTGATTGACTGGGATCTGTAATGTCATCAACCTATTTCTCATCACATCTATAAAGTGGTTTTTGAATTATTTTTTTACATCAATTTTAATGTTGTTTAGTTATAAGGGAAAGGAAGAATGTGTATATGAACAAGCATCTCCCAGCTGTTTCAAAAGAACAAAACTTGTGGAGGAGAATGAAATAATGGGAACTCAACTCTAAAGTTTGCATTAGAAAGAGAATCTTCTACAATTCTCCTTTAAATTCTCCTTTGTCTTGTCTTGGATGCGAGCTATGAAGTTTCTCTAATTTCTATTTCCAGTTGGAAAATTTGAACTGATATATATATATATATATATATATATATATATATATATATATATATATATATATATATATATATATATATATATATTTATTTATTTATTTATTTATTTATTTATTTATTTTTCAAATTTGTATACCGCCCTACTCCCAGACAGGACTCAGGGCGGTGAACAGCCAAGATAAAATACAGTAGCATATAAAAGTTAAAAATTGTTTAAAATAAATTAAATAATTAGGCTAGGAAACAATTTAAAAATCCAATTGTATAAAACGTTTTAAAACCCAGTATAAAGAGGAGGTTTAAGCCAGACCAGCCTGTTGGAATAAGAATGTTTTTAAGGCACGGCGGAAGGTACGTAGGTCCTGTAACCTCCTTATCTCAGGGGGGAGCTCGTTCCAGATGGCAGGTGCTCCCACAGAGAAGGCTCTCCCCCTGGGGGCCGCCAGTCGACACTGTTTGGCCCACGGCACCCTGAGGAGCCCTCTCTATGGGACCGGACTGGTCGGTGAGAGGCTATTGGTGGCAGAAGGCGGTCCCGAAGATACCCTGGTCCTAAGCCATGGAGCGCTTTGAAGATGGTAACCAAAACCTTGAAACACACCCGGAAGACCACCGGGAGCCAGTGCAGCTCGTGCAGGAGGGGAGTCACATGGGAGCGCCACGTCGTTCCCATCACCACCTACGCGGCCACATTCTGGACCAGTTGAAGCCTCCGGGTGCTCCTCAAGGGAAGCCCCATGTAGATATTCTTGTCACTAAACATGCATTTTAGCTGTAAAGCATATTATAAATAAAACACAGTGATTAAACAACTGAAAGAAGCCATTAAAAAGACTAATAAACAATTGCAGACTTTTACAAAAAAAAAAAAGAACTAAATCTGCGAAAATTCAGACAGACTCACTATTTGCAAATATGAGCAGGTGTCATGGGAACCTCTGCTAAGACAGACAAGGTTTTGTTTGCCAACATAGAGATAATGAAAACCTCTGCAAGATAAAGGATGACAAACCATCTCTCTCCTCTTCCTTTTCTTTTAACATGTCAATCATGACTCCTGTTTATGCAGAAAGAGGCCTCTGGGTATTCACATCTTGCTGGATGAGAAACCGGATGCGTTTCCCAGACTGTAGCTAAGGTTGTGCATGCATTCTTGCAAAAGAAGCTGAAACAATACTTGGGGAGAGAGAGGTTTGCTCAGTCCTCCTCCAGACAATAAAAGCCCTGATGAGCATAATTCCAGCTTTTTCTTAATGACTATGAATGCCAAATCCTGGCTGTCACTATTTCCAGGGTTATAATTTTAAATTTAAATATATTATTAGCCTTGTACAAGACCTCAGATTTCACAAGAGGTTTTGCCTCTGAATTCACTGCTCAACTCCTCCAAAGCTTTTCTTGCTTAGTCCTAGGGAAAATGCAAATTCTGAGAGAAAATAAACAGTACACTGAACATTATTTGGAAGCAGGGAGATTCTGGGGATGGAAGGATGAGAACTTCCTATCTGTTTTGTTTGCCAGAACCAGGCCTTAATCTTATCCTATACCATTCCAGCCATGTGCTTTTGCCAGTTTTCCTGCCTCTGGACTCCTGAATTTCACAGGTGCTAAAATTCTTGCTATTTCATATGTTTCAACAGAGTGGTACTTGAGTTCTTTCTTTTAATTATGATTATGCTGAATGTTTATGGAGATTCTCAGTCATCAGGTCATGATTGTCCCAAAGGTACTTTTTCAAAAAGCAACTGGACTTTCTGTTTTTTCTTTGAAGATGTTTCGCTTCTCATCCAAGAAGCTTCTTGGATGAGAAGCAAAATTTCTTCAAAGAAAAGCCAGAAAGTCCAGATGCATCTTGAAAAAGCACCTTTCGGATATGATTATGCTGAGATGGGAAGCCCCAATGTCTCCAAAGCAATGAACAGATGGGCAATACTGGCGTCATATTACAGACACTCTGCAAAATGGAGGTTATGTGGTGGCTCATAAAATATCCACCATCAGCAGACAAATAGATAAAATAGCTGTCCATTACCTTCTCAACTATCTCTGGCTTTTCACTAAGCACAGAAATCAACTTCTAAACTGAGCACTGGGTTATAGCCTTCTGTTATGTTTACTTTCTAATAACGTCTCTAGAACTCTATATATATCCCCAGAAACTTTCTTGGAAAGAAAAATTATACCTGAAATTGGCTCTATGCTGCACGGGATGCTGGTTTTCCATCAAACTATTTCAGGGACCTCAATCTGTTTTTTGGTATTTTCCAGTGATCACAAACAATTTGGAAACAGGTCAAAATATGTTTTTTTCTCCCAACCTGGTTCCAAACACATGAAGACTAAACCCCAGAATGAATTTGGATCGTTAAGCACAACAGACAGTTGCCGTATCATGAGGTTTTAGAAATCATACAATATAGATTAAAATGGCATATATATTTCTTGAACAACTCTAGCATTCATTCTTAATAAAATTATTCTTTAAATAAAACTCTTTAAATTGTTCTTTAAATAAAACATTAATAAAAATTAATGAAATTATCATCATTAGTCATGGCAAGAGTCATATTGCTGATGTGGGGGGGGGATGGAAAAAGAAGATAGTTCCATTAAAAGTAGAGCCAACAACTGCAACAGAATTAAAGCCAATGAGCAGATGGGCTCTTTGAAATTGTTCTCTGGACAAAAAAAGGACTTGGGATCACCTACAAGTGTTCCAGATAATCGCTCCTCACAAGAAGACTGCAAGATAGCAATCTCTAGGGAATTTAGTACTCTATGAAATAATAAGGGAATGCCATCTCACCTAAACCATGGTTGTTTATGGACACAGGGTTTACCTACTTTCTTTTCTAATCACTTGGAAATTGCTTGTTGGATTGCTTTTCAGATATTAGGAGCCTATAGATTGACAGGTAATTTTCCTTCGTTCCCATTCAATCATTCCCTTTCAAAATAACAAATGATGTTTGATAAGATGGGACTTTGAATGTTGGATACTATAGGGAATCAGAAGGAACTACTGTAAAGATTAAAATTAAAATGGATAACTTAAATTTGACTTACTAATACAGAATGGAGCAAAATACTTTTAACATTGGAGGATATTTTTAACAGAATCCAAAACTTAATTTTAAGAGTATCTGTCATTATGGATGGACTCTGTTTAAAAGATGATATAGAAGAGGAATAATTTTTACTGGATAAGACTGAGCGTGATTTGAATATAATTTTAAAAATTATACATTACAAGAATTATATGGAAAAAGAATCTTTGTAAGATATATAAGTGAAACTGGCTAATACCTTAATAATTAAAAGGAATATACATATAACAAACCCAAGGACTTGGATAACATTCCTAAGTTAACTCTATAAAGGAAACTTATTAAAGCTTAGAATTTTTTTGTGACAAGGGAGAAAGAAAAAATGAAAAGAAATTATGTTCTAGGATATTATTTGAAGGTATTAGAAAACAAGATTGTCAACGTAAAAAAAAGGAATATAAAGTTGGTTTATTTGAACAAAATTAAAACAGATAGGTTATCTCTTGTAGCCCTTCATGGTCTTTTGTTAATCAGAACTGAATAACTTTAAGAATCCTTTTAGATAAGAAAAAAAAGATAATTCACTGCATTTTAAGAGAAAGTGATAAGTAACTAAAATTGTTTATACTTGTCATCAGAGAGGAAGTATTTCTGCATACGTTTCCTTTTTTATTATATTCTTGTGGTTTTTTTCTCCTTTTTCTGTTTTTTCTATATATTTTTTCTTTTCTGCACTTTTACAGTTTTATTGAATTAGTTTTTATCTTCTTAACTGAATTGTTTAATAATATTGCTACAAAAATGAAAAGTCATACTGCTTAATTCATCATTTTAAGGGATCACCGTATTGCAAGTTAAAAATGCTGGCAACTAATGGTAAAAAATTTAGCCCATGATAAAGGAGGTGTGAAGTCCTTGCTTCTCAGCCCAGCAGAGACTTAAAGCCACTATCCCCTCCCTGGATTGCCATCCCAACATAGATCACATAGGATAATCTCAGCACTAATGTTTCTGCTGAGAGTATGAAATTCACCTGGTACCCCCGTTGCCATGGAGATAGATGATGATGGGGTTATCATCTGCGAGGGCCTCTTCATACCAGCTGAAGTCTTTTCCTTCGGATTCCTTCCATCTGTTGTCTGCTAGAGCATACCTAAGACAGGAAGCCAAGAGATCAGACAGGGTTCTTTTTAGATAGGCCAGACAAGCCAACCTCAGAAGTACTAACTTTATGTTTACTGTAAGGTTACATTAACAGAATCTTGCAAGTCTGAAAATATTTCTCCCCTTCTTTCCTTTTACTCTCCAGAAAACTAGAGAAGATCCCTTCTGAAATGTTTCCCATGCCTTCCCTCTTTCAGCAGTTGAGATTATCTTTTACATGCTGATCGTCCAAAGGAGGTAAACTACCTTTATCCAAATTAGTTAATGAGCCAGGTCACTGAATTAACTGAAGTAGCCTAGATGTTTATTTTAAAAAAGAATTTGTGTCATACGTGCATCAACAGAAACAAAGCCAAAATGGGAGAACACTGATCTAGCTTCCCTACTAAGGATATCACAGGAGAGGTCAAAAAGATCAATGTGGCAACTTCAATCGTGCAATCAAAGATGCTTTGTGCATGCATAAAGGACAGGGATCAATTGTGCAGTTGTGGACACCATCTTATCTTTGTATGGGGCAACTCGCTACAGCCAACTTACCCGGCCATTGTACGGTGTGACAATTCAATGTGGGATAACTCAAGAGAGGGTTAAGTGAACTGCAGTAGGCCTTGTCTCACTTTAGGTTTGAACTTTCTCATATTAGAAGTTCTCGAGGTGAGCTGCAATTCACTTGTCCCTCTCTTGAATTATCCTGCATTGAATTATCCTGCGCTAGTTAGCCGGGGCGCGCTATCCTAGATCTACTTTGAAGTAATGTCTCTTGGTCACAGATCTGATCTCAAGTGAGCACGACCAAGTTGGACTTAATATATTTATTTATTTTAGGAAATTTAAATTGCTGCCTATTTGCACATGGCGACTCATCTAACCTATCCCAAAGAGGCTGATGGAGCCAACTACTTACTCACCAAATGCCAAAAGTGACTCCTGGTTCAGAGGTAAGATAGAAGTTTTTGGTGCTCTTTAGAAATACCTCAGGGTTCTCATAATCTACTCCAAAAGGGTAAGCCACTGCAAAAGAAAACAATGACGAAGTTTGCTTTCAGTGAAACCAGTTGACTGCCCCACCCATTTCCAGCCCCCTATGCCATGACAAAGATTCTGAAAACTTCAAAACTTTAAAATTGCTTTAACTGTTTTATTTTTCCTGCACCCACAGAATGCTAGGATTTACTGGTAATAATATTATGATGGACAGAACCACAAATCCTTCAGAGAGAATGATTCTATCCAACCTCAATTCTGATGATATCTTGGATCAAGGACCAGCAACATTTTCACGAGCCAAGCACTCTTGTGTGATTTTGTTCAATAGTATGGGCACCTAATTTTTTGAAAATGAATTTAAAGGGATCAAGATCTCACACAAGATCAACAAATCTTATGTCAGATGTATGGAAGACCTGGAAGAAAGGCACAATCTCAAAGGAACTTGGTTTATTTGCAATAAGAGGAGAACTGGGCCATTTCTTCTTTTAAATTTATATTTATTTAAATAGATATAATCTGAAGCAGTCCCCACCTTTGGAAAATCAGTTGGAAACAAGTGAGAAACATCTTAAAATCCCTGCCCCATGCAGTTATCATTAAGTAAGATACATTTAGTAAGATATATTTTTTTTTGAAAATACTCTTTAAAACAGAAAAGAGCATTAAAAATATCAAGGAGAGAATTTCCTTTATCTATGACCGTAGTCTACTTCTTCGTTTATTTTTTCTCATGCTTAGCCTGACTGGTGGAGTATGTTTAGAAACTAGTGCTATGCAATTGTTAGCTATTTATCAATCTTTATTTAAACAAGCTTCTTTTAACTATCAGCATAGCTTTGGAGAGCTTGTTTGGCATCATGGTTAAAAGCACTGGTCTTAAAACTGGAAGTTCTAGTCCTGATTTAGGAATGGTTTCAGCTGAATGCCTTCGCCCACCTGCCTCTCAGTTACCCAGAAACCTGCATGCACTTGTCTACGTATCTGCCAGAATCAAGACTGATTCAAATGAAGAAAACAGCATTTTTTTTTAAAAAAAATTGTCTTTATTTAATTACAATAGGAAAAAGAGATAACGTACAGTGAAATATAATACTGTGATCATCCTTCATTAAAATGCTTATGTAAAAAAGTATATCACTTTAGCAACCTAGTAATTTAGAAACCTTAGGGACACTGTGAATTCGATCTTTTGCAACAATATTTTGAATAGATTTCTTGAGCAAGATGTAGATCCACCCTGTGTTTGGGTTACAATTGCATTAGCTGACATTTTCAATAAACAGTAGCTTAGTCAAGTTGGTAAAAACAAAGATATTTTCAGTGGTTTCCAACAAGTCCTTAATCAGTAACTGATCTGTGAATTACTACAGGCATAAAGGAAGAAATTTATAGATACTTATATTTTCAATTGAGATAAGTGGATAAAACAACAGGAATACTTACAAAAATTGAGGTAGACAAATTTTCTTAATACTGGAGGGAATATTCGAACAGTCAATGGTACAGAGACATATATAATAAATACATACAGTAACACCGCCATGACTATAGAGATATAATTCAGAAGTTCCCTAGAGGAAAAAAAATGGAATAAGATTTAATGTACTGTTGCTTACAATAACTGTATTGCTTACAGTGGTAATCCAAGGACAAAAGGCTAATAGTTGTGATGGTTACAGATAGACCTATGACCACAATTAAGCCCAAAATTTCCATTGCTAATTGGAAGGCAGTTGTTAAGTGAGTTCCACTCCATTTTACAACCTTTTTAACCACAGTTCAGTGAATCCGTGTAGTTGTTAAGTGAATCACGTGGTCATTAAGGAAATCCAGGTTCACCCACTGATTTTGCTTGTCAGAAGCTGGCTGGGAAGGTTATAAATGGTCATTTTGGGACCCCGGGATGCTGCAACTGTCATAAATGCCAGTGACCAAGTACCTGAATTTTTCTCATGCCACCATTGGGAATGCTGCAACGTTTGTTAAGCATGAAAAATGGTCATAAGTCACTTTTTGGCAGGGTCGCTATAATTTCAAACAGTCACTTAACAAATGGTTGTAAGTCCAGGACTACTTGCCTATATTACCTCTAGTACTGGAAGCTAGGGAACCTAAAGAAGAGAGACAAGAGAGATGGTTGGCCACTCCAAGAGCAGGAGGGTTTAGGAACTTAGGAACCAGTCACTTACAAACTGTTGGAAGTTATGACAGCCTCGTCATACCCCCAAATAGTTACTTATGACCCAGTTTTGAAGTTCTGGTGGCTGGGCTCTTCTGTTGTGTCCTAGGCCCAAGTAGTTATTACCAGACACAATCAGTCCTAAACAAACATATTTTATTAGATCAGCTGAGAACTATTTCATTCTTAGCTTAGTCCAAATTAATTCCTAAACAAATTCTTCATAAAACAGTCCTTCGGCCTTATCACCAACCTTTGTCTTCTTTGGCAGTCTGCCAAAGGCTTTTCTTGGCAAAAATTCAGAAGCAAGAGACTTTGACAAGAAACAAATGTAGCAACGTTGCTTTCCTACAAGATCCCAAGAGCCTTTGCTGCTATTTTAAACCTTCTGGGAGGGGCCAATCATCTCCTGGCCTTACTCCCGAGTCATCCTTTTTGCTTTAGCTGCTCTTGCCTTCTAGCAGCTCTTCACATGTGTGTACTAGGAACAGGCTGCTCCTGTTCCTCTGCCTCTCTGCTATCTGCCTCTGGAGGCTCCGGAGTATTGCTTTCAAATGGCCCTGACCCCATCTCTGCCTCCAACGCAGAGCCCTCGTCCGGGCCTTCCCCTGACTCCAGGACTGGCCCATTGTCCTCCCCAGCCTCCTCATTGTCCAACTCCGCTGCCAGCTCCACAGACTGCTGACGGACCACAACATCTTCCTGCAGCCATGTAATTGCATTTCGGATGCTAAGCAACCTGCCCCAATTAATGGTTGCCTGCAGATTCCCACTGTCACATGATCACGAATTATGTTTGTGTTAGAAACTGGCAAAAAGCAGCCCTTGTGAGCAGTGGGTTAGCTTAACAACCGTATTATTTGCTTAACAACCACAATGGTCACTTTACAACTGCAGCATTTTGCATTTGCTGCAATAAAAGGTCATAAAATCGAGCATGGTCATGTGTTGACCTACTTAGTGGTAGCACAATTTACAAAGGTAGTTCCAGGCTCAATTAGGGCTGTATGTCATGGATTGGGACAATGTAAAATGTGGGAAACTAAGGTTCCTCAAATGTTGGGTCATTGGTCTCATTATCATTGATTGTGAGCCTTGAAGTCTAGGCCAACAGCTATTGGACTTGGTTATTTTCAGCCACATTATTTTTTGCGGTTCGAAACTACAATTTCTACCATACAAAATTTCTGCCCAAGGCAAGAGGAAGCAAACTGAAACCTACAAGACAACACTGGAACTGTAGAAAGTTCTTCAGCTTCCAGTTGAAGGCTTCATCATGAAACTAATTATCAGTATTTTTATACAATGATTAGTATTAGTGACAATGGTGCTTATGCAAAGTCCAGCTAATACAGCATTTTTAAAAGGATACTCAGGACCATATTAAAAGGATACTCAAAAAAAAAGAAAATACCTCAAATGTCTAGGCCAGGGATGTCAAACTCACAGCATCACGTTTTCGTCACATGATATATCACGTTTTTCCCCCTTTGCTAAAAGAGGGGTGGGCGTGGCCAGCATGTGACGCATTCGCCCCATAGGCCGCAAATTTGACACCCCTGGTCTAGGCAATATGTGTACAATATAGGCAACATTGTCAGTGTCATCAGCTTCATCCTACATCAGCTAAAATCTATTATTTTCCATTTGATGGAACTTCCAAACTCTATTCCCATAAATCATACATAGTGATCACAACTATAGCCTGGTTTACGTAATTGTCTAAGCAATAATATGACATACTTCACTCAAAGTTAGCATGTTCTTTCAACCCAATCATATGTGGTTTATGTAACAAGCATAGTTAAACAAACTTTGGTCTACTATAAACCAAATCTAAACAGGGCAGCCCTATCAAGCTCAGAAAATCAGGAGTCTAGGAAGTTCAAATGAGTATATACTGTAGGTCAGTGATGGCTAACCTTTTTGCCGTTGTGTGCCAAAAGCGGGGGTAGTGGGGGGGATTGTGCGTGCCCCATCCCCCCATACATGAGCATGTGACACCCCCCACTTTCCCCCAGCTTTTGGCACGCGATGGCACAGTGGGCCCAGTAGGCCCATTTTTTTTCCTTCCCCAGGCTCCAGAGCCTTTCTGGGAGCCTGGGGAGGGCAAAAACAGCCTTCCCCACTCCCCCAGAGGCCCTCCGGAAGCCTGGAAACAGCCCGTTTCCCGACTTCTGGTGGGCCCAGTAGGCCCGAAAATCAGCTGGCCAGTGCACATATGCATGCTGGACTGAGGTAGGGCAACGCTTGCTTGCCCACAGATATGGCTCCGTGTGCTACCTGTGGCACCCGTGCTATAGGTTCACCATCATGGCTGTAGGTTATATGGCTTACATGTGAGATGAAGTGGGAAGTCACACAAACACACACACACGTTTTTCTTACTTTTTTGCATTTCTTTCTTTCTCCACTTTCCATTTACTTTTTATTCTTTTAATTTGTTTTGTATTAGTTTTTATCTTTTTAATTGTAATATTTAATATCATTACTAAATGAAGAAATGCAACACCAGTTTTAGGACATAGCAATTTTCCAAGCATATATTTTTTTTTCCCAGTTACATTTATTCCACAGTAATATTTCTACTTAATTTTGTTTATATTGGTTCTCCCTCTGCCAGGAGCAAATGTCGTTATTACATGCATCCCGCAGCACAGAAGACTTTCATGAAACTATGACAAGGTTACTGTGATTAAGGAATCTTAATCCTAATTTCCACATATAGCTAATAAATCACTAGTTGCAATCCACTACTGTTACATCTATTTGTTTTTTAAGAAAACAGAACTGTTCAGCTGATGAGCTAGATTACAATTCTGTGGAGCTCTTGGTGCTTTCTGAGTTTAGCTGTTTGCTTATGTATCTTCCATTACCCAAGTAGGTAACATCATCAATGTGAATATGGGATTTGCTTTCTGTTTATTTACAGTAGCTTGCCCTGCCCATATTGGTGGGGATGTGGTCTTCTCCTTGGTAGTTCCTTGATTAGGGAATTACTCTCTGCTTAACTGTTTGTCTGGTGTTAATCCCTCCTTACCTGGATGTTGGCTGCTGAAGAGAATATGTTCGGTCTTTTTGTTTCCTTCCTAGCTTCAATGGTGTGTAAATATGGTTTATTTCTATTTCCTCTGGCTGATTTGTCTGAATGCCAAGCTTCCAGGACTACAATTCCTATCACCCCCCACCCCTAACCAGCAGAGGTTTCAATTGGTCTGGTTGGAGATGATGACAGTTGTTCTCACATATCTGTTCTCACATATTGTGCAAGATCTATTCCATCTTACTGCATAACATCTTTGTTACAAGATATAGTAGGTTCCAAATATTTATGCTTCATACCATATCCTACTCAAAAGAATAAGTCAAGATTAGCAACCCTATTTTTCCAATCTTCTGGGATCTGATAACCAGATTTAGCTAGAAAATAGAAACGCGGAGAATGCAGGGGAGGAAAGGAATCCTATAAAAGAATGTGTATGTATTCTACAGTCTCAAGGGCCCTAAATTACTAATGGGATGTAAGAAGCATCCACAATTGGGATGGGAGGAATGTGTCAACCATGTGAAAACAGCTGACACAACTTGGCAGTCAAACCCCCAACCACTGCATGGGTGTAAAAGGGGATTTATTGATTCAACTGACACACATCCCTGTGGACACTCCTGGGCCTAAAACTAACTTCACACGCTAATCTAGCGGTTCTTAAACTGGGGTTAATTTGGGTTTATCATGAAAGTAATAGCAATAGCTATTACTGTGAATTTACCACTTCACAGTGCTTTACAGCCCTCTCTAAGTGCTTTACAGAGTCAGCGTATTGCTCCCAACAATCTGAGTAATGGAGCAATTTGCAATTATGAGTCCTATTTGGGACATGGTGTAAAGTCCAGTAGACTCTGGGATTTGGGGGTGGGCGAGAGAGATAATGACACTGGGACCAAGAAAAGGGGTAATTGGGTCAAGCCAGGTGTGCTATTCAGCAGGTTCTGACAAGTTCTGGAGAACCGATAGCAGAAATTTTAATTTGGAGAATTGGCAAATACCACCTCTGGCTGGCCCCAGAGTGGGGAGGGAATGGAGATTTTGCAGTATCCTTACCCTGGAATGGAGTGGGAATGGAAATTTTGCAGTATTCTTCCCCTGCCACGCCCACCAAGCCACACCACGCCCACCAAGCCACGCCCACAGAACTGGCAGTAAAAAAAATTGAATTCTACCACTGGATTAAGCAGTTTAAGAACCACCAATCTAATCCTTACACATGTGTGATGAAAAGAGTCAAACTGAATGCAATGATAAAGAGAAGGGGAATTTCTCAATAAAATGGCAACTCTAGGAATTTTAGGCTCTCTCACTGTGGTATGATATAAGAGAGTCAGGTTTTTGCCTGGAGGAAAGGTGAAGACAGCACTTCCAAGGAGATGAAGAGGTTTATTTGATGAGGTTAAACACCCCTAAAGAACTGAGATCACACAGACAGGCTCAGAAGGGACCAATTTGTGAGCCATGCCAATGGAGGAAGAACAGATGGCACTCCAGCAGGGAAAGGGGGCAGGTCCTTTGTTTGGTTGTCAGGCTGGGTTGCTTCAGTTGAAAATTTTACATATTGATAAAATTCTCACTGTTTTCATTCAACCACTCTAACCCTAATAATCATTGTTTTGCCAAAATACTCTGAACGATTATTATTTTCTTAATTGTTCAAAGCAGCTTTAAACACTTGTGTCACATTGGATGAGTGTCTTAATATGAACAGTGCCTGCATTATCAGAACTCTCATCTCGGCACATCTCGGCACACCTGCCCAGTCTATCTATAGTCTATCATTGGACATGCTTTGCGTATTTTCAAAACTGCCCTGCTTGCATTCTGCAAATTTTCTGTTCCAAATAAACATATGAAGTCCCAAATCTTGGTAAATAAGGTGGTTGTGGATTAAAACAGGACAGTTCCTAAATCTACAGTATCCTCCAATTATATTAAACTAAAACTTCAACTGAGTGCTGGTAGGATATTATGGGAATTTAGTGCAGTACATTAAGGAAGGCTAAATTTTGGACAGTTTTATTACAGTCCCACAAGCATATCCACGATATATTAGAAATTAGTATATCACATATCATGTTAAACCATAGTTTGTTTTAACATGCACTGTTGAACAAGCCATAGTTGAGTAAAATTCTTAAATAAACTAAAATGGAAGGGGAAATAAATCATACATTAATCTACACATTACATTTATATTATACTGGTGAATAAAATGAATTAAGACTAAAAAAAAAAGTTCTGTTTTTTAAAATTTCTGTTCCCAAAAACACAGGTAGATTGTGCATTTTACTGGATCAGTTTTTCTCAATCTTAATTACTTTTAAGATAGGTGGACTTCAACTCCC
The DNA here is from genome assembly GCA_030761175.1 of Masticophis lateralis. Lineage (NCBI taxonomy): Eukaryota > Metazoa > Chordata > Lepidosauria > Squamata > Colubridae > Masticophis > Masticophis lateralis. Next base: position 329,019,065 of record JAUDYJ010000001.1, read on the forward strand.
AAAATTGCCCATGCTGACTGGTGAATTCTGGGAGTTGAAATCCATATATCTTAGAGTTGTGGGAACTCTATGCCGGTGGACCAGCAATTTCTAAATTTGAGACTATAACCTGTTCTATTTTCTATCAGCAGTTCTTGGAGGATGTGTTTGAGCACAGTAATAAAATAGTTGGATTTTAGTGAGATCCATTGCCTTGGTTTAAACGACACACATAACCAGGCTACTGAAATATCCCAATTATGCAATATACTGAATCATAAGCTAATTGAATAAGCTGGGTTTTGGCCCACGAACTAACCAGTTTTATTCATCGCGCTTCTTAAAGCGCGCTGCGCTCGCCGGCTCTTTTCCCATAAACAATGTATTTAATTCTAAAAACAGCTCACACTGTTCGCCTCGGCTCCTTCACCTCCACTCCACCCGCCCTTTCTCCCCGGATGAAAATCGGCAGCAAAAAAGGAGCAGAGGACCAGCGACGCGGCGGCGAGATCCGCTCACTGGGCCTCCCAGCAGCAGCGCCTTACCCATCAGACAAGTCGGAGGAGGTGGCGTGGTCCATGGCAGCCGAGCCGAGGCGAGGCGATCTCCCTTTTCTTGACGGCCGAGAGGTTAGCGCGGATACCGGCACCTACCGGCACTTACGCGGCTTCATAGTCTACTGGTAAGGAAGTAAGCAAGCAGCAATTCTCCGCCTTCAAGCAAAGGGGCGGATCGGAGCCCGAGTCAGCGGACCTCACCCAATCGGCAGATGGGCGGCAAAGCCTCGAAGAACGAACTCGCCACGGCAGCCTCCGCAGAGCCGGCACCGCCGGTCCACGCCCACGACGCGGCTTGAATGGTGGGAGGCTCAAAGCCACGCCCAGGACGCCCGTAGATTCGAGCCGAGTTCCTTCCCTTTCATAATAATCTTTGCATCTGTTATACCGGGTGGGCAGGGGTGAAATCCAGCAGCTTCTGGGGAACCGGTAGCGGAAATTTTGAATAGCTTGGAGAACCGGCAAATACCACCTCTGGCTGGCCCCAGAGTGGGGTGGGAATGGAGATTTTGCAGTATCCTTCCCCCAGGAGCGGGGAGGGAATGGGGATTTTGCAGTATCCTTCTCCCAGGAGTGGGGTGGAAATGGGGATTTTGCAGTATCCTTCCCCCAGGAATGGGGAGAGAATGGAGATTTTGCAGTATCCTTCTCCTGCCACACTCACCAAGCCATGCCCACCAAGCCACACCACAGAACCGGTAGTAAAAAATTTGGATTTCACCACTGCGACTGGTGTGCGTGTGTGTCAATATGACAATGGTGCTGCGGTGTTTTAAAAAAAGGTGTATAAGCGCACACACAAACATCATTTATCCATGGGCTCATGCAACATTCTAAATCACAAACAGGCAGCCACGAAGGAGAAGGCTGCTACTAATTTTTAAGTGACATCTGGGTTAGAGGTCACTTCAACTTGAGTTCCAAATGTGTGTAAGAGTTATTTGCATCATAGAACTGTTTCGAGGAGATGCTGTCATCCACAAATGTAATATGAGAGAATAAAAGGATCAGGAGAAGGTCACATTGTTGCCCAAAATCCATCTGGTTCAGTTCCAAGCTGGGAGAAAGACACTGGAAACATGGTGGCTGATTGGAAAGATGGTTTAATGATGAAGCAGAATCACCAGCGTTTATGGTTCTGGTGCAGCTGACCAATTGGTTTTGATGAGTATATGGATTATTGTAAGTTTCAGAGATGCTGCTAGGGAGGTTGTGCAATGTTTGAAACGCCCTCAGGAGATTGTGCAATGTAGTGAGTTCTGTGTCTTCTGCTAAATGATAGTGGGTTAATCGATCATGTCCTGTTCTTCTTAATCCCATCAAAGCTGAAGGTATTTGGTTTAGTACAGGGATGGGCAACTACGGCCCTTTTATGACTTGTGGACTCCAACTCCCAGCCATGTTAGCTCAGAAATTCTGGGAATTAAAGTCCACAAGTCATAAAAGGACTATAGTTGCCCACCTCTGGTTTAGTAGATAGGCTGGCCCAGTCTTTCTTAATGGGCACAAAGTATCTGCTGAGGGCTATTAAGAAAGACTGCCTCTAAAAAAATGTTTCTCCATTTCTCATTTAGGGAAATATAATATTCTGCCTTTTTCAATATTCCTCAAAATATTTCATTCTTTAGGAGAGTGGGGTTTTCCATACCCAAGACTGACAGCACCACCGTCCCATACATTTAATGCTTAAAATATTCCCCCTTCCTCTTTAATCTACTTTTATTACTGGCTCTGACTGCATTTCCATCATGCTGTTGCAATTTTTATCTTTGTGTAAATCAATGTTGTTTTTTTTAATCTTGGGAACATTTAAGGTGTATGGACTTCAACCCCAGAATTCCTGGGGAATCTTCTTGCCTTATTGCTGGCCAGGGAATTCTGGGAGCTAATGTCCACCCATCTTAAAATAGCCCAGGTTGAAAAGCACTGGTTTAAACCCCTTTGTAGATTTTGAACTGAAATGGAATACAGATGTGATATATTCTTACTCAGCACACTGGTCATATCTGCCATTGCAACAAAGCATGCTAAGAATCTTCCTCCCACGTTATACTTTATACTTTTCTCGGTGCTGGTACATCATTAAGGAGATTACATGAGTTACTGAGAGACTGGAAGATAAGGATAAATTTGCTTCTTGTGAACTGCAAGTAGATTTCTGCCATTTGCAGCAAGAGGCAATGTAGCAATACTGAGCATATTACAGGTGACCCTATAAGCACTTAGGCCTGTTCCAGCATGCAATTATCATGTTAGGGCTTGTCAGTCTCATGAAGCCTTTTTCTCAAAGTCATTTCTAAGCTCTTCTCTCTTTTTTTTGTGTATTTACAAAAATATATATTTATATAAAAAAATATATTTATATATTTATAAGCATTTTTGAGTACAGTGTAAGAATGCAGGGTATGTCAGTTACACAAACAAAGACCAGAATAAAAAAAAAGATATTAACACATGAACTCAAAACCGTAACTAGTAACAGTAACAGTAACTATAATATGATATGTATTAGATATAATTGTTATAGTATAATCAAATAGTTTAAACTAGGTTTTTTTTATATCTATTTACATTTTGTAGATTATCATACAGTACTTATAGTTGAAAACCATCTCTATTTTAATACAGACATTCATAGTCTTTTTTCCTCTAATTCCTACCCATTTTCTCTAGCCATTCATAAAAACTGTTCCACATCCAGTAGTATTCTGAGTCTTCTTTTTCTTTAATTTTAAAAGTTAACCTATCCATTTCAGCACATTCTAAAATTTTCCGAATCACTTCTCTGTCTGGCAGAATGTTGTCATTTTTTCAGTATTTAGCAAATATAATCTTTGCTGCTGTCAGTATATGTAAAACTAAATATATGGTCCTTTTATCGTAACCCTCTGGTATTATTCCCAACAGATATAATTCCAGTTTCAAATCTATATTCTGTTTAGTTATTTCTTCCAGGAAATTATGTAATTTCTCCCAATACTTTCTTGCTTTGTTGCATGTCCACCACATGTGGTAATAGGTGAAAGTCAGCTCTAAACTCTGATCTGGAAAATGTAATCTGAAAGAATATGCCACCATTAGCTAATACTGAATCTTTGAGTACAGTATTTAATTTTAGCTATCTTTTAAATCCTGCCCCTCAAGTCCTACTATGCAGCCTCATCATGGCAGGAAGGTGGGACTGGAAGGGACAAACAAAGAACATTGGGAGGGCATAGTAAGAGCATACATGCCCACCAGGGTTACCCAAGCTGTGAAGGCCATTCCACCTGCCCAGCTAAAACAAGCAGGCACCTAGATTGGGTGGCAGCAACATGGATCATTCAGTACTGGGATTCAAATCCCGGCACTGCAGGTTCACTATCAGTAGCACATGGGTGCGTGGCACTTCTGCACATGTGCGGAGTGTTTTTGATGACATCTGGGTGGGTGGGCGGAGCCTCCCACCACCACCACTACCGGTTTGCCTGAACCGGGGTGAACCAGGAGCAATCCATCACTGGGACCATTGGAAGATGCCAAAGGCAGTTGATCACTTCAGTGACAATCTCAAAGGCATCAATTCATACTGCTTAGGAGGTGGCAATGGCAAACCCATCCCATATTTTTAACCGAAAACCAGGGGTGAAAAGCTCCCGGTTCGGACAGGATTGCCTGATCTGGTAGCGATGGCGGCGAGTGGTTCAGAGAACCAGTAACAAACATCCCTGCCCCACCCCCATGCCCAGCTGAGCCACGCAATCATCAGAGGCTTTTTAAAAAAAATTTAAAAGCATTTTTTTTACAACCTCTTCGGCTGAAAAAATTATTTTAAAAGTAAAAAAAAAAAGCCTCTGATGATTGCATGGCTCAGCTGGGATCGTCAGAGCCTTTTAAAAGCATTTTTTCTACAACCTCTTCAGCCAAAGAGGTTGTAGAAAAAATCTTTTTAAAAGAAGAAAAAGCCTCTGCCGATTAGGCAACACAGCTGAGATCGTCAGAGGCTTTTAAAAGCATTCTTTCTACAACTTCTTCTGCAGAAGAGGTTGTAGAAAAAATGCTTTTAAAAGTTTAAAAAAAAAGTTGGCCACGCCCATCCAGTTACATTAACCCCACACACACCAAGCCACACCCAAAGAACCGGTAGTAACAAATTTTACATTTCACCAATGCAAAAACCCCACATGAATAGAAATTCTTAAATGATGATGATGTACCACAGGATGATGGGCCCCTTTAGGTCAGATGACACTCAACATGGTATCAAGGAAGAGCTTAGGATCTTTTGGAATAGTAATGGTGTTTATGATGTGGCTCGATTAAAGCCTTTGGGATGTCTAGTTTTTTGATGTTATCATATCAAAGAAAAGATAATCTGTAGTTGCAAAAAGAGAATTACAGTGGGAATATGGAAGATAAGAAGCATAAAAATGAGAAGGCTGAACAAAGTGAAAGATGAAATGAAACAATTGCAACCTGGCATGTTTGGCATCAGCAAATTGAGATGGACCAAGATAGGGCACTTTCAGTCACAATATCATATTATTACTCATGACATAAAAAACAAAGACTTAACAGAATTTGCAAATGATCATATCCTATCCTTAATTTCACATGCTAACAAAATAATGTTTAGAATCATCCAACAAGCCGGAAATGGAAAGAGAGATGCCAGATGTGCAAACTGGCTTTAGAAAAAAAAAAAAAGAACGGGAATATAAGAGACTATTGTTGAAGAATGCTACTGTAGATAAATGAGAAAGTTAAAAAAAAACTTAGCATGTGCTTCACTGAATACAGAAAGGCCTTTGATTGTGTTCATTACATCAAGTTGTGTAAATTATTAAATTATTATTATACTATGTTTAAATAATGTATAAAGTCTAAAGAATATATTATATTATCATTAGTATATTATGTATTAGTTTAAAGTGTTGGAAGATGCTTGGAACCAGTGATATCTATGTCCAATGTTTTTGATTTTGAACTACTAATAAAAAACTTTTTTTAAAAAAAAAGTTGTGTAATGCACTTAGAAAATTGGGAATCCCAGAACATCTCCTTATCCTCACCAGAAATCAAAGTTGGAGTATGAAGAAGGCTATTCATTGTTTTACATTTTAGTGTTGGAGAAGACTCCAAAGCGGGGGTGGGCAATTTTCCCAAAGGGCCACATGAGAAACTGGAACTGTTGTGGAGGGCCACTGCTGTTGCCCCAGCCTGCCTCAGCCTGCCCCCTGCCACCACCATGCTGTCCCCTGCCATCAATACCCTGCCCCCTGCTGATGTCAACGCCATGGGCCAGACAGGGAAGCTGAGGGCCAGATGTCACCAACAGCCCATAAAACATCTGCTCCGGAGAATACTTGAGTTCTCACTCAAGGTACAAATAACTAGATTCAAATTATCCTACTTAGGGCATATTATGAGAAGATCTAGTTCTCTGCAGAAGAATCAGGTTCGAGCTGGAAGGGACCTTGGAGATTTTCTAATCTAACCCCCTGCTCAAGACTCTAATGATGGAAAAGGTGGGAGGAAAGAGAAGAGGACAACCAGGAACAAGGTGGATGAACTCAATTATAGCAGTGATGGGTGTTGAAACACTGAAGGCAGTGAATTGTCAGAGATAAAATCTTTCTTTGTAGTTGCTGAGAATTGATAATAACTTCATGGTTAATTACCCAATCAATCAATCAATTACCCAACCATTAAATTAACTAACTTGGAACATGAATTTATGCATGTATGCATAAGCATAGGCCTGAATTTAGAAATCTAGCATTTCAGCTGTTACCAAACTGTTACCAAAGTCCCAGAATGCCTCACCCTTGAATATGCCAAGTACAGCTACTGAGTGAATAAGGGCCACACATTCTCCATCCCTGACTTAGTTTCATATGCCAGCCAGAATTTAGTTTGCACAGTTAATGATCAGCAAACTGCTCCCATATTATCACTAGATTGTATCTTCATGGATCTTCAGAATATTTGTCAAAAACTATGAAGTAAAATAATACAAATCACAAAAATGAAAAATACCTTCCAAACTCATAAAACTGCCCAATCTTGCAATAAATGTTCTCTCATATGTTTTCACATGAGTTTTCAAATGATGCCCGTGTAAGATCTGGTGATATTTTTCTGTTGATTTTTTTAAAAAAACATTTTAAATTTTTGCTTTACTTTTTATTCATAGGTGACTAAGCCAACATACAAAATTACATGCTAGCATAGTAAAGGTGGAGATCCCAGCCTTCTGCTGAAGAGAAAATATCTTGCTGCTTCACCACGAGGCAAGCAAGTGCTGAAAACCTCATTTGCTTTGGCGCTTGACATGCCATGTTAGCCTGAAGATGCACATCATGACACATGGCGTATAATTTTGTTTTTAAAAAGACATAAAAACAGTATATACTGAGGCTACTTCCTGTGCCTGACCTGAGCTAAATACTTATTGTAATTGCTCATCCAGCTGTCACCCCCTAGCAACCATTAATTTCTAAAGTATTCTGTTAGCTTCCCTTCTCATGTGTCACTATATCCGAGTCGTTAGAGTTTGACTTAATCATAATTTGACGATCTTTGAGTGCGCACAAATATCTTTTTAGACCAAAGGTGGCCTCGAAAGTCCCATTCTTGTTAGAAAAGTAGAAGCCAAGGGTCGTGGTGGAAAGCAACACCTTTTAGAGGTAGCCTTTTTTTTCAATTCTTTTATGTGCTTATTTAATCTACCTAACTACCTACCTACCTATCATCTATCTATCATCTATCATCTAACTATCTTATCATATTTATCATCTATCATATCTATCATCTATAATCTATCATCTATCTATAATCTATCATCTATCATATGTCGTATCTATCTATCCATTTATCATCTATCACATATCATATATCATCTCTCATCTATCTATCTATCTATCATCTATCATCTATCCTCTATTCTCTATCATCTATCTATCCATATATCCATCTATCCATCTATCTCCCTATCTATCCATCTATCATCTATCCATCCATCCATCCATCCATCCATCCATCCATCCATCCATCTATCTATCTATCTACCTATCTATCTATCTATCTATCTATCTATCTATCCAGTGGTGGGTTGCCCCCGGTTAGCACCAGTTCTATAGAACTGGTAATAAAACCGGTGGGAGGCTCCTTCCACCAACCCCAACATCATCAAAATGCTCCTGAGCATGTGCAGAAGAGCCCCGCTGAGAAGTGGTAGTAAAGGTTAGTAGGACCCACCCCTGTATCTTTATTTATTATTTAAATTTTTATACCATCCTTCTCCCGAGGGACTCAGTGCAGTGTACAGCCATAGTAAAAACAACATATAATACAAAATTTAAAAACAATTTGAAATGTATTAAATAATTTGGCCCCAAATTTAAAACTCCAGATTAAAACACCCCTAAAATTCCTTATCTAGCCAGCCCAGCCTGTTGGAATAGTAAGGTTTTAAGGGCACGACGAAAGGTACGTAGGTCGGGAATCATACGTATCCCTGGGGGCAGTTCATTCCAGAGGGCAGGTGCCCCCACAGAGAAGGCTCTCCCCCTGGGGGTCGCCAGTCGGAATTGTTTGACCAACAGCACCCTGAGGAGTCCCTCTCTGTGGGAGCGTGTTGGTCGGTGGGAGGCCATTGGTGGCAAAAGGTGATCTCGTAAATATCCAGATCCTAAGCTTTGAAGATGGTAACCAACACCTTGAATCGCACTCAGAAGACCACCGAGAGCAAGTGCAGCTCGCGCAGGAGAGGTGTTACATGGGTGCGTTGTGTATCTGTCTGTCTGTCTGTCTGTCTGTCTGTCTGTCTATCTATCTATAATCTATCTATCATATCTATCATTTATCTATCTATCTATCATCTATCTATATCAATCTATCTATTATCTATCTATCTATAATCTATCTGTCTATTTGTATCCTGTGTTTATTATTTTTATAAGTATGTTTCTCATTTGAACACACCCAGAAAAGGGAAAGAGAAAACACCAATTGGTACTATGAGGTAGTTCAAACAATTGAGTGCAAGAGGGGCATTTGTGGAGGAAGGTCAGAAAAGTCAAGATGGCAGCTTCAACCACAAGGTCAGACATCTCCCTTTTTTAGATGGACTACACATTAAAAATGGAATAGGGATTCAGTTGCACAGCATATGGCTGCTACTGTTTTTGGGTTTTTTTACATTCTCCTCACCCCCAACACACATGTAGAGGCACATTTGAATAATAAAAAGCTTTTGAAAATAAGCCAAGCATCCTTTGTGGTCTTGGGAAGAAGGTTGCTCACCTCTGATGTGACAAAAGGAAATTCCACACCAATATATTCAGTCCTCGGGCCTGGAGCAGAGATGATGCAATCAACACCCAGATTAACAGAGATTAATACTAGGCCATCAATCAAGGAGTAAACAACACCTCAGATAAACAAGCGATCAGTAAACTATTTATTTGTATCTCACCTTTCTTATTTTTACAAATAACTGAAGGAGGAAAACATATTCAACACACCATCTTCCTCCTATTTTCTCCGCAACAACTGTTGGAAGAAATGTCCATCTGGGTTCAATTCCAAGTGGGGAGAAAGACACTGGAAACATGGAGACTGCTTGAAAAGATGATTTAATGATGGACCAGACCACGTGGTTTTGAGGTCCTGGGCAAAAGAGCACATGGGTGTGTATGAGAGAGAGATTTATACCCTCTCTTGGGCTTTGAATTTGAGCTTGTATTCTGATTGGTTGTCAGAGTCCCATGGAGCCATGCAGGGCTAACTTTGTAGGTTGTCTTTTGAGTCCCAGGCTTGGTTGAATCTTGCTGAGTGTTGTTGTAATAAAGAGTGTTTGGGGCAATTCCTATTATGGCTGAGCGATAATCCTACCTTTGTTGGATCTTGGGTGAGGGCATTTGCTTATGAATAGACCTAACTATCTCTTTATCTCTTAAGTGCTGACATCTGCTGTGGGCCATTGAGAGTGTGGGGGCTATTAAGAGTGAGTCTGCTTCCTGCTTAAAAATCATGTTTCTCCATTTCTCATCCAGGGAGGTATAATATTCTGCCTTTTTAATATTTCCTAGAATATTTCATTTTTCTAGAAGAGGGGTAGGTGCTAACTTCCTACACAAGTTTCAAGATGGATTGGGCTGAGAAACAGTGACTGGCCCTAAATCACTCAGCTGGCTTTCATGGCTAAGGTAGAGCTTGAGCTTATGTCTTCTGCTTTGTAGCCTGCTATCTTAACCACTAGACCAGGGGTGTCAAACTCACGGCGTCACAACAGCATCACGTGATATATAGGAACTTTGTTCCCCTTTGCTAAACCAGGCATGGGTGTGACGCACCTGGCCCACAGGCTGGGAGTTTGTCAGCCCTGCACTAGACCAAACTGACTGTAATATATAAAAAGAGAGCTAGCCCCACTCCCTTCTAACACTGATGGTGTTAGCTAGTTTGGTAATGAAATGTCTGTAAGAAAACGAAGCTCAGAGAGCATCAAAGACCCCATAGTTCAAGCTACAAATGTTTTCTTCCATCGAAAGCCAGTTTGAGGTAGTGACTAAGGCATCAAGCTAGAAACTGGAGACTATGAATTCTAGTCCCACTTTAGATAAAAAACTAGCTGGGTGACCTTGGACTAATCATTGCCTTTCAGCCCAGGGAAATAGGCAATGGCAAACCACTTCTGAAAATCCTTACCAAGAAAACATCATACTTTCATTCAGGCAGTCACCAGAGGTCAACACTGACTCAAAGGCAGTCATCTAGGGCATGAGTGTCAAACTCAAGGTTTAGATCTGGCACGTGGGGCCAGCCAGGAAACAGCAAAGAACCTGTCCATGGTACCTCTGCTGTCCATGGTACTTCTGCTAGTGAAAATGGGCATGGGGGCTGCGCACAGGGTCCATTTTAACTGGTAGAGGGCTGCAGGAGGCCATTATGGCCTAAAATGGGACATGGAGGCTTCCATTTTCACTGGCAGCAAAACAAACTAAAAACAAAACAACAGGAGAAATGTTTCCCCTTTTGCATTTGAGCATGCAAGAACGGACATGAAAGGAGAAAGGCAAAGAGGAAAGACAAAGAAAAAGATGGGAAAATGGGAAGAGAGCAAGGAAGGAAAAATAAGAAAAGTGGGGAAGGAAGAAGAAAGGAGAAAGAAGAGGGAGGGAAGGAAGGAAGGAAGGAAGGAAGGAAGGAAGGAAGGAAGGAAGGAAGGAAGGAAGGAAGGAAGATTATAATGAGAGGGAGGGAGGGTCTCAGGAAAGTCCTGCCTTAGCAATTGGTCACCACCGGCACCTCCAACACGAGTGACATTGAGCTGGCCACGCCTACCATGGCCAAGCTCCCTCCCCCCAGCCCTCTGCTATCAAACACAACCCTGATGTGGCCCTCAATGAAACTGAGTTTGACATCCCTGATCTAGGGGAAAAGTGCCCCAATTATCAGGAAGTAAAGGGAGCTGAAGTAAAGGGAGGTGTTGTTTTTCAGTGGCAGTGCCAAACGTCTGAAAGAGTTCCCCAGCAGTGATCTGTCTGGCTCCAGAAATGAATACAGGTAGTCCTTGACCTACAACAGTTCATTTAGTGACCATTCAAAGTTACAACGGCACTGAACAATGTGTCTTATGACCATTTTTCAAACTTATGACTGTGGCAGCTTCCCCACATCAAAATTCCCCACATCAAAATTCAGATGCTTGGCAACTAAGTACCTGAGGTTAGGACAAGAAGCAATGGGTGGAAACTAATCAAGGAGAGAAGCAACCTAGAACTAAGGAGAAATTTCCTGACAGTTAGAACAATTAGTCAGTGGAATGACTTGCCTCCAGAACTTGTGAATGCTCCAAAACTGGAAGTTTTTAAGAAGAGCTTGGATAACCATAGGTTTGAAATGCTATAGAGTTTCCTACTTGAGCAGGGAGTTGGACTAGAAGACCTCCAAGGTCCTTTCCAACTCTGTTATTCTGTTATTCTGTTAACAGAACATATTTATGACAGTTGCAGCGTCTCAGGCAGGGGTGAAATGCTACCGGTTCGGGCCACGGGGCCCGAACTGGTAGTAAAAACCGCTACTGGTTCACCAAACTGGTAGTAAAAAATGTAAAAAAAAAAAAAAGTTCCGACATTGCTCAGCTGATTGCTGGAACATTTTTTTTTACTTTTTTAAAGCTTTTTTTTTAACTAACTATTCGCCAAAACCAGTAGTTAAAAAAATGCTTTTAAAAGGTAAAAAAAAAGTTCCGATGATCGCACAGCACAGCTTTGATCGTCGGAGCCTTTTTCTTACCTTTTAAAAGCATTTTTTTACTATTGGCTCCGACGAATAGGTAGTAAAAAAATGCTTTAAAAAAGTTTTTTAAAAGGCTCCGATGATTACAGCTGTGCCACACAACCGTCGGAATCTTTTTTTTTTTTTACTTTTTAAAAGCATTTTTTACTACCTATTTGCCCGAGCTGATAGTAAAAAATGCTTTTAAAAAGTTTTTTAAAAGTTTCCCAAGCGCGCCACAGCTGATCACCCCCCTGCCCCCTGTGCACGCTGTCCTACTTACCTTCCCAAGCCTTCCTTTGGTGTGCACTGCACACATGCATGCACAGCTCACATTTGGTGTGCAATGTGCATGCGCTCATGCAGCACGCATTTGGCGCATGCGTGGCTAGCGAACCAGTAGTAAACCGGTTCAGATATCACCCCTAGTCCTGGGGTCATCTGATTCCCATTTGCAACTTTCTGATAAGCAAAATCAATGAGCCTGGTTTAGCTCTGCAGACTAAAGCACCATAATTAACATCCAGTTGTCTGCAATTATTGCAAATTCGAATCTCCCCAGGCTCAAGGTTGACTCAGCCTTCCATCCTTTCTAAGGTAGGTAAACTGAGGATCCAGTTTGTGGGGGCATTAAGATGACTTTATAAATATACAAAAGTATGAAGGCTATTGCTTAACGCATTGTAAGCCGCCCTGAGTCTCCGGAGAAGGGCGGCATATAAATCAATTTTTTTTAAAAAAAATGGGGAAGTCAGATTCACTGAACAATCGTGTTACTAACTTAACAACTGCAGTAATTCACTTAACAACTGTGGCACAAAAGGTCGTAATACGAGGCAAAATTCACTTAACAAATGTTTCACTTAGCAACAGAAATGTTGGCCTCAATTGTGGTCGTGAAGTCAAGGCCTGCCTGTACATTGGAAATGATACTGAAATCAGAGCTATTAAGCTGTTCAGAGCCTTCTCTTTTGTTTTCCATATTTTTGTTTTGTTCTTCCAGTTGTTAATTTTTGTTTTATGTTTTTAAACATGTAGCAGATGCTTTGAATTCACTTTCCCTGCCTATTATATCAGCTGCCAAGAGCTGAATTGTGATGAGGTCGCAAAATGTAAGAGGTAAATAAATAAGCGAAGCTCAGTAAAGAAGGTAGAGATCATAGCAGTAAGGATGCTACTGCTAATGAAGATGAGGACCAATTATTCATGGATTAGGGCCATTGGCTTTGCAAGCTCCTTTGTTTACTAGTTAATTCTGCAGTTAATTACTCCTTCAGCTGTGCATGTTTTTACTCACTAGAGGGATTAAATCACTTTAATACAAGCTGCACAGAACAGGAAAAAAACCTCTCTTTCAAAGACTTTATTTTAAAATAAGGAGAAATTGTACCGCCAATTTGTAATAAATAAAATGCCCTCCAAAATGATGGCAGCTGATGTCTAAGTAAACAAAGAAGAAACGGTTATTGCCACTGATGCAGAGAGGAACAATATGCCATATATATATATATATATATATATATATATATGGCACATTGCTCCTCTCTGCATCAGTGACACTGGGAGAAATTGAAATGTTAATTGGAGTCATTCCCCAGCAGTACTCCAGTCACTAGCCCAGGAACTAGCAAAGCTACTAGGTCTGGGAGAGTCCCTATGGTTCCCACACGCTGACATGTAGCACCTCCATCTAGGGGTGTCAAACTCAATGCTCGCAGGCCAGATCTGGCCTGTAGGATACTTAGATCTGGCCTGCGGAGCTGCCTGGAAATAGCGAAGGACTGGCCCACAGTGCTTCTGCCAGTGAAAATGCATCTCAGGAGGCCTGCTTCGTTTTCACTGGCAGAAGATTGCAGGAAGCCATTGCAGCCGAAAACGAAGCTCAGGAGCACCCAGGCCACCACAGGCACCCCCGACACAGGAGCAGGGCTTTTTAGGCATTACAAAAAGAGTTAAATTTATTTATCAGTTACAACTTACCATTATATCCTGGCTTTTCTTCTGCTTCCATTCTATCTATTTAAGACAATGTTTCTCAGTCTCAGAAACTTTTAAGATATATGGACTTCAACTCCCAGAATTCCCTAACGAGCATGGGAGTTATGGGAATTGAAGCCCATAGATCACGGGTGTCAAACTCGCGGTGTCATGATGCCATCACAAGACATTTTGCAATGTTTTTCCTATTCACAGAGCTGGGGTGGGCCTGGTCTGAGCATGATGCAGCTGGCCCACGGGCTGCCAGTTTGACATCCCTGCTATAGATCTTAAAGTTGCTGAGACTGATTTAGGATATTCTTCCCTGGAATATGTGTGTAATTATTATTCCAAACAAACATTTCCCATATAGGTGCCTTTGAGTCATACAGGCAGTCCTCAATTTATGACCACAATTAGGACTGGAATGTGGTTATTAAAGTCATCACATGACTTTATTACACAGACCTGATATTATGACCATTTTTACCATGGTTGTTAAGTAAATCTGGCTTTATCCATTGACTTTGCTCGCGAGAACCTAGCGGGGAAGACTGCAAATCACAACCACATGACCAGAGAACGCTGCAACCATCATAAATGTGAGCTGTTGCCAAGCGCCCAAATTGCAATCCATGGAGCAACTTTGAGCGCAGGTCGTAAATTATGGTTTTTCAGCACCTTCATAGTTCTGAACTATTAAATGAATGGCTTTAAGTTGACCTGTCTCCACTTGTATTGAAATCTCTAGAGGTTTTTGAGAAGACTGGACAGCCATTAGTCTGGAATGGTAGAGTCTCTTACTTGAGCAAGGGGTTGCAGTAGAAAACCTCTAAGATCCCTTCCAACTCAGTTATTCTGAAATACAAACCCATTCCCCTAGAGCAGGGGTGGCAAACTTGATTTCATTGGGGGCCGCATTGGGGTTGTGTTGTACCAAATTATAAATATGCAAGTAGATAAATAGGTACCACTGCAATGGGAAATAGTGCTTCATGATGTCATGCTGGTCACATGACCACAGAAACATCTTCTGATAACCCTTGCTCAATGGCCTTGAAACAGATGAGCACTGCCCCCTAAAGTTAGCAACAACTAGCAGAATAAAATCCCCAGGATCTCCTTTACCTCTTTTTCTTTCCTTCCTCTTCCAGTACAGCTGCCTTTCCTCTTCTTTCATTTCCATCTTGCATTCCTCTTCTTTTGTTTGTAGGAAGTTAACACCTACCCCTCTCCTAGAAAAATGAAACATTCTAGGAAATGTTAAAAAGGCAGAATATTTCCCCTAAAAGAGAAATAGAAATCTTCAGATTTCAGCCCCAGCTCCCTATCCCCAGCAGATAGTTTGGTTATTTACGAGACAAAAGGTTGGGCCAGTTTATCTACAACACAAAAGACCTTCACCCTCAGAACATAATAGGATTAGCCCTCTACCCATATCACCATATGGCACCTGGGAAGATTGCATCACCCAGCAAGATTCAACCAAGCATGGGAGTCTGACAACCAATCAGGATACATTTCTTGCCACAGGAACTGGAAGCAAGCTCAAAGCCCAACAGAGAATATAAATCTCTCTCTCACACACCCATTGTGCATTTTTTGGCCAAGACCTAAAAACCACGTGGACCTGTCCACCATTAAACCATTTTTCTAAGCAGTCTCCATGTTTCCGGTGTCTTTCTTCCCACTTGAAACTGAGCCCAGATGGACATTTCTTCCAACATGTTGTTTTGGTGTTTTTGTTGAAAAGCAGGCAGGAAACATGTGTGTATGTACTTGCGTGTTTCTCTGTGTGAGACTGATTGGTACATGCAAATAGAGAAAGTCACTTAATTTTATAAATTTTAATCTTAGATATTTGCTCAAGTATTATTGCTATTAGACAGCAGGGATATGTACACACATGTTTACAAAGGAGAGGAAAATCTTCAGAAGTGGTGTCATCTGAAATGGGCAGCCTGGAGGAAAGGAACCTGTGCATTACAAAGGACAATTAGCTGTGTGATATACATTCAGTAACAAACAGCTGAATTTGAATTTCATTGCTGTTTTTGTCTGTGATTAGCTACCTTAAACTACCTCTGCCAGTGAAAAGAGGATAGATCAGGGGTGAAATGCTCCTGGTTCGGACCGGATCGCCTGATCCGGTAGCGATGGCAGCGGGTGGTTCGGAGAACGGGTAGCAAAAATCCCCAAACGCCCCCATGCCCAGCTCTGCCGAAAAAATGCTTTTAAAAGCAAAAAAAAAAAGTTGGCCATGCCCACCCAGTCACATTACACACCCACCCACCAAGCCACACCCACAGAACTGGTAGTAACAAATTTTACATTTCACCACTGGGATAGATATATAAATCCTTGAAAGAATGGCATGGATACAGGAAAATAAAAGACAAGTGATATACCGGAAATTTGCTCAATGGTTAGAGAATGTTCCCAGCCTGAGTTTCTTTATATGCCAGGGGAACTTGGATAATGATGCCAAAAATAAGAAACATGATTAAAACAGATGGCGTTCACATTAAAATAAGTTATACTTTAGGTAGCTATGGATTCTCTACTTAGCTAGAATAGGCTGGATGCATAGATCAGTTTTAGGCATATAAGCAGACTTGGGCAAGTTGTATTCTGTTCAGTCACTTGCCCTAACAACCGTCATTAGTAAAGATCTCTCAAAACTAGAAGTTCTGCTAAAAAGAATGGAAGTGTAGCTAGGATAGACAGTTCTTTATTAGTTAATGTAGTCATGGACAGAGTTATTTATTTAACAGAATAACATAGCTGAAAAGGACCTTGGAGGTCTTCAAGCAGGAGACCTGTGATGGCGAACCTATGGCACGCATGCCAAAAGGGGCACGCAGCACCCTCTCTGATGGCACGCAAGCTGTCACCCCAGTTCAGCTCTGCTGTGCATGTGTGCGCGCCTCCCACCGGCCAGCTGGTCTTTGGGTCTGTAGGAGGGGTGGTCCACATGCGCAGGGGCCATGCACGCATTGCATTTGGGGCAGTGGAGGGTTTCAAATTTTTTTACTACCGGTTCTGTGGGTGTGGCTTGGTGGGCGGGGCAGGGGAAGGATACTGGAAAATCTCGATTCCTTCCTCAGTCCAGGGGAAGGTTACTGCAAAATCCCCATTTCCTCCTGATCAGCCGGGACTCAGGAGGCAGAGAATAGATGGGGGCGGGGCCAGTCAGAATTTTTACTACCGGTTCTCTGATCTACTCAAAATATCCGCTACTGGTTCTCCAGAATTGGTCAGAAACCTGCTGAAACCCACATCTGATTTGGGAGGTTTGGGCACACAACGCCTTGAGCACTCGGTCCGGAAAAGGTTAGTCACTGTCCATTTTCTTTTTAGATGCCTCCAGTGATTTTATTTATTTATTTATTTTATTTATTTACTCACTCATTTGTTTTTGTGACTTCAAGTCAGTGTTGCCACTGGGCAAACCCTTGGATTAGTCCTTGCACTTTTTTTGTTTTTTGGAACCGGCTTGCCCTTGGCTTCTTTTTCCTAAGGCTGAAAGAGAGTGACAAGCCCGACATAGTCCTGAGGCTACCTTCCTAAACTCTTATGAACAGCTGAATTCTCTCAGCCTTAGGAAGAAAGTAATGGCGAACCACTTCTGAAACCTTACCAAGAAAACTGCAGGGACTTATCCACATAGTTGCCAGGAGTCAACAATGACACATGCACAGCCGCTCAAAGACTGACTTCATCCTGTACTGCCATCTGTTGAAGGTAACTGCTAGTATTATGACCTTAAATCAGCTTCCCTCTTCACTGTTCAAACAGTGGGGCCAGCAGGAGGGTTTAAGTATCCCTTTAATTGGGATTCTGCATTCACCCGGTTTACCCATTTTACCAGCTGTGCTGAGAATGGACCGTATTCAACAAGATAGTGTTGGACTATCACTTTAAGCATTCCTAGACTTGTTGATGATAGTCAATGTCTCACATTCCACACTGTTCTCTAAATAGACTCTTCTCTACAGGAGACATTCCTGGTTAGTTGGGCTCTTCCCAATTCAGCAGAAGGTAGCAGCTCCTGATGCCAAGGAATAGGGGCAGAGAGTGGTGGGGAGCAAATGGAATGAATGTATTCACCTCCTCATTCAGCCCCTTTCCCAGGTCTTCACTGATGCTTCACTTCATCCTGGATCTTTCTGACATATGGTTCCCGCAGGTTGCTCTGCTGTCTTTATTTTCCATTACCAACACCACAGCCACTGAAATGTGCCTCTGTGCATGTTCTCTTCTCATCTGCCCATGTGTAATAAGCGTAATGAGCATCCCCTAGAGCTGAAAAACCAGAGTATCAGGTGCCTCTTGGGATCATAGTGTGTTCAGCAAAACACACAGCTGCTGGCTCTAAAAACACAGAACATAATGTGAGGTATGATATAACAATGGGCTTAAGACTTTTAAAAAAGTCATCTAGGCTATTAGCAATTGTGGCTTGCCACTAGGACAGAACCCTTTCCGTATTGTGAGCCACCCCACCTCGCCCCAGCAATGAGAATGGTCCAAAATTCAATAAAAAAATGAAGATCTTTGGAAGATTCATGCAAAGCCTCCCCCCATGCCGAAGATGAGTAGCAAAACAATGCAACTCTTTACTTCTGAGAAAAATCACAATCTTTATTTTGATGAAAAGAATCGTAGCACCGCTACAAGTGCTAAGCTCTTCAACAAGTTGAAGCCAAGGTGCCTTACCCAGGTGCAAAACATAATATTTACTCAATAGACACGTGTAAGGAATGCAGTTTGCAACTATGGGAGAAGGAAGAGGTATCAAACATAACTTGGCTTCTGGACAACCTACTGAAGTGCAAGTGCAGATTCTGTATATTGCTAGGCAGGGGTGTCTGTGGGGCATGGACAAAAGAGTCAAGGTGATGGCCATGATGGTACAATCAGTTTCCCCTCCTTTTGATATGTTGTTAGGTATTTTGGAGATAGGTTATGTCCAGTGGTGGGATTCAAATAATTTAACAACCAGTTCTCTGCCCTCCATTGACCGGCTGGGTGGGCAATGAGGACAATCTGGGTCCTCATTTTACTGACCTCAGAAGGATGGAAGGCTCAGTCAACCTGGTGGGCGTGACCAGGGTTTGTTACAGGCCGCACTCGGCCTCCTGTACCCCTCTGGGAGCAAAAATGGGCTGCGGGGGGGACACACTGCTCCCCACACCTGTTTTGGGCCTAGGAGGCCTCCCTGAAGCCTCCTGGGAGCAAAAATGGGCTGTGGGAGGTGCACTGCATCCCCCATGCTCCATTTTGGGCCTAGGAGGCCTCCCTGCACTTACCTGGAAGCCAAAATGGGGCACAGGGGGACTCTTCAAAGGGGCGAGGTGGTAAGGGGTGGAGCCAGCCAGCAATTTAACTACTGGCTTAGCCAAACCGGCCCAAACCGGTTGAATCCCACCACTGGTTATGTCAGACCCAAGCCCATAGACGGGTCAATGAAATCAACTCAAGTCCAATGCTTAATTTGCTTACACCTAATGGACAGAATCTTCCCAAGCAAAAGCTGTAATCATCCAACGTACTAGGTATATCCTGAGAGGTTCTAGTCGGGGATACATTGAACTCTTTCCTCCTTCCCCATCCAGCTCAGAACTACAAAGCCACTTAACCCAGACCTCTCTCTGGGAAAGCTCTGGGTTTGCCAGAAGACCCTTCCTCCACTCCTCTAGGTGCACATTCCATCACAGGTCAGGCTGTCTTATCAATCTGCTAATATTGGCAGCTGCAAAACATTTCCCTTTGTTTTGGGGCATTTATTAAACCCCTTCTTGCCCACAGTCCCTTGGGTGAAAGAGAATTTAATAGCAATAGCATTTAGATTTATATATCGCTTCACAGTGCTTTACAGCCTTCGTTAAGCGGTTTACAGAGTCAGCATATATTGCCCCAAACAATCTGGGTTCTCATTTTACTGACCTCGGAAGGATGGAAGGCTCAGTCAACCTTGAGCCAGTCAGGATTGAACTCCTGGCTGTGGGTAGAGTTAGCCTGCAATACTGCACTCTAGCCAATGCATCACCACGGCTCTTAATGCCTAATTATTTGTGCCCCCTCCCCCCAGTTCCTGCATTCCCAACTCTCTTTTCAATTTCCAGGGTGATCTTATGGGAAGATACTACTTTAATTCTTTCTAGTCAGTTCTACAAAGCCCATAAGAAGCTCCTCATAGGTGGGCTCCAGTTCGCCTAGTGCAGAACCGAAAATGTAAGCGTGCGGCTTCAAACACACAGCGATTTCCTGCATGTGGCTTCCAGCACACCTTCTCGGTGAGTAGAGCGGGCGACGTGCGACAATCAGCTGGGTTGTGTGGGCAGGGTGAGCATGCCAGAGAGTGAGATATATAGCGCCAGGGTAGGTGGGCGGGCCCAGCCAGTGGTCGGAATTACCGCTTTGCACAAACCGGTCTGAACCAGTAGCAGCCCACCTCTGAAGCTCCTGCTCCCTGCTATGATAAGTAAGGCACTCTTTCCTCCGACAGTGCTCCACCGAACCAAGTCTGCAGTATGGAAATTATCTCACTTCCACCCCACTCAAGAAAAAAACAAACAAACCCCACTAAATCTAAAAGTGTGCTAAAAGGGGAAGCTGGCAAAAGAGCTGGCTATGACAACCGTCTCCCTCTTTCTGTTTGGGCTACAAAAACCCAAACCACTAGGTGGCAAAGGAAAAATCCTTTACTGCCATCTAGTGGTCATTTGTATCTTTGCAGCCCAGATATAGCAGCTTGGGGGCAGCTGCAAAGAGGTTAGTTACATTAGCATTTCACTTATAGGTCCTTAAGTACAGAAACTAGGAAAAAAGGCAAGAGTTCCCACCAATGAAGAAATGAAAAAGCTGCATTTTAAGAAATATTCTATCTTTGCAGCAATATGCTGCCTGCACCTTAGTCAGAAATAATCAGCTCTCTCTCCAATGTGGGAACATAGCAATCTGGGGTTGTTTTCAAACTGATAGAGAAGCCTCCAATGGTAGGATAGAGATATTCATGAGCTATGTTAGAGTTTGGCTTATATAAAGTAACACTCTGATAACCACACAATGTGTGAGTCCAAACATCTCCACACTCCTCTGAGATCATCAGTGAGAAAGAGTTGCTTTATGAAAGAATGCGAACTGCCACCTGTCAGGAAGCCCATAAAAGTTTCTATCACAGCTTGGAATCTCATGGGAGGCTGAAAGCTTTTCATTAAAACGTCTTAAAATTTGGGGGTGGGTGGGAAGGGACTTCTGTTTCTTTAAATGGGGATTACAGAATTCCCTCTTCATATAGGCACTTTGAAAAGCACTGCTGTCATACAAACCTACCTCCAATCAGAATCTTCCCTTTACTTTCAAAAAACAACACCACTAATCAGCAGCGGTCATTGTAAGCACGCATCCTGCTCTTGAAGTTGGCACCATATCAAAAATGTCAAGACACTGCAGCTGTGTGGAGATGAAATTGCCTTGTGCACAGAACAATCACATTAGAGCATTGCAGACTCTGAACTAGGTTTGACCATGTTAGGGACAGCTTTTTAAAAAAAGCAGAAATGTAAAGAAATGTTAATTATCTAAGATTACTATATCCAGTTTACAGAATTTCAGGAAATCACTAGATGGCAGCAAACATTTTTAAAAAACGATTTGTTGCCATCTAATGCAGGCATTACCAACCACTAAATTCATAATTTTAAATCTCACAGACCACTAATGTGTGCTACCTAATGACTGGCTGGGTGGGCGTGGCTAGGTGGTCATGTGACTGGGTGGGCATGGCCAACTCAATGTTACTCGCATTGAGAGGCGCCTCGCTGGCCTCTACTCACCCCTTCCCTCCCAGCCACTCCTCGCCTGTCCGTCTGGGCTCCTTAGGGCCCCAACAGGAAGCAGTTGTTGGAGCTAAGCAGATACCACAAGAAAGAGTTGGCAAAACAGCTGCCTCAGTTCAAATTGGATCTGGCCGAGAAGGAGGCTCAGCAGAAGCACGTCACTGAGGACTACGAGCATAGGCTTTCCAAGCAGAGGGAAGAGCTTCAGGAATGCAAGGCCAGGTACCAGCACCTAGAGGCTCAGCAGGCTGAGATGGTCAGCCAGTTCCAGGCCATGAGGCAATCCTACTGGAACAAAACCCTCCAGCTCTTCGCCACCAGCTGCGCTTCCCTCCAGCCTTCGCCCAAAGCCCCACACCAGGAGGCTGAAGCAGACCCTGAGTCAGAATTTCTGGCCCACTCCAACCCACACAAAAAGACCCCGAAGGGGGAGACTCTCTGCAGCAACGCAAACGTTCATTGCACATATCAGGTTCAGGGGCCATAGTTTGAGGATCTCTGATTTAGTGCAATATAAAAAATGCAAATAATTTTTCTGTGGACCACCAAAATTTTCTTGCAGACCACCAGTGGTCCACAGACCACCAGTTGGTGATCGCTGAGCTAATGGACACCATACTTTTGCGATCTGATAGCCTTATAGTCTCCATGAGTTCTTGTTGATTCAGTTATTAACTTTGCACAAGCTCTCCTGAGAATAATTGAAGTACTGCTCCAGGGAACAAATCCCCATTTTGTTGCATCTTTTCCCCCATTTCCCCATAGTTTAGATTTCAAATTTTCAGAACAGTCCTGCAAACATCCAAATTGGAGAAAGGATTTCAATGCAGCCTTAACAACAATCTTGGACAATCTAGCAAAAACCACAAGGGTTGGATATAGTTAGTACTCGGCTTGTAGACCAACAGGAAATCTGAGATCTGCAGATCATATTGGCAAAAACTACATGGTTGTTTTTGAACCTACCAGGAATTCAGCTTAGCTCAAGTAAATCTTAACTTACTATTTAACAATAGTGGGGAAAATGTATTTTCTTTTATTATTTATTATTCCTTTTGAAGAATTCTTAATACATTTCCACCAATATCAACATTCTTCCAGAACATAAACTGGAGTGGTTCAGAGAATATATTTAAATGGCTCCTGGAAAGAGATCAGGAGAGACTTCTGCCTTCCCCTTCCTGTTGCTGCTCTTTGCTAAATGACAAGTAGTTGAGGAAGCAGAGAGCCCAGAAGGTTGAAACTGGGGCCTCCAGATTTTTGTTTTCCAGATGTTAGATCTATCCATTACTTCTTGTCCTGCCTTCAAGTCTTTGGAGAATAGTTTAAGCCCTCTTCTTTGTGGCAGCCCCTTAGATAACAGAACACTGCTATCATATCACCCCTAGTCCTTTTTTTCATTAAACTAGACATCCCCAATTCCTGAAACATTCTTTGTATGTTTTAGCCTCTAGTCCCCTAATCATCTTTGTTGCTGTCTGTACTCTTTCTAGAGTCTCAACATTTTTTATATCATGACAACCAAAACTAAACTTAGCTTCATGTGAGCCCAGGGTGTACTTTTTTTTTTTACTCCCTTGTGAAAACTAGGTGTCTGACACAGAGCAGATAGTACAGAAGGCACAATTTGTGGTTGGGAGCTCCAGCCGAACTTCTTGGTTGCAGAACATCCAACAATGCTGTGACATCTTTGAAGGGATGAGCCTGGAAAAAAAACACCTCTTTTTTTTGCCTATGGGACAGTTTTAAAGGTAGGGAAGGAAACAGGAAGCCACGAAGGCAAATCAAAGTCACATTGAAAAATGTGTCAATGTTGCATAGATAAAATCTGGCAATTTTGCCATTTAAGATATCTTATAATACACTATGCTACGGTAATCTGAAATTGCAGAAAAGGGGGAAGGGAAGGGTTTGTAATGCTCTTACAACAGGCTCAGAATTATTCCTGTTGCATACATAATCCATCTGCCAAATTATGTCCTCCATGCAGAATTGAAGACTCCCCTAGTGTCCTATTTCCTGTCTTTTTTCACTATCCTTAGTACATAGAAGTGTAAACGTTTGAACAAGAAAATGCCATGCCCTTTGGGACTATTCTTGCTCATTAACCAGGCTCAAAAAGCCATTCTTACGAGTGGCTTTAGAGTTCTGTACCATTTAATATAGGCATTTACGTTATAATCATGTAAATTGGTCATCTGTTATTCTTCCTGCCTTTGTTTTTTTAATGTTTGCGAATGTTTAAGGAATCAGTATCAAATGCCATCACTCTGCTAAATAAATAATTCCCTCAACACTAAGTTATTAAGTCTGCATTACTATTAATCTTCTCATTGTTCCTCCAAGGTATGACTGTAACCTTGTTGCTGGTATCCTTACAATTTATATAGACTGTTTCCTAATATGATTTGATTGCTTATTTGTTCCCTATGACTATCATTAAGTATTGTACCTTATGATTCTTGACGAATGTATCTTTTCTTTTATGTACATTGAGAGTATATGCACCAAAAACAAATTCCTTGTGTGTCCAATCACACTTGGCCAATAAAGAATGCTATCTATCTATCTATCTATCTATCTATCTAATCAAGCTATATTTTTGGCCAGGTGTATCGAGTGGTGTATGCGCTTGCTCAGATGTGTTGAATGGGAATGCACACTAAATTGGAAATTATTCACAATTCTCGCCTTAGCTTTGATCTAGGGGCTTTGAAGAATGAAGAGAATCTTTCATCCAGTGTTGTAAAATTGGTTTTCAAGAATATCCATATTTGTTTATTTGTTTCCATTTGGGAAGGTGGTGAACCTGAGCATCCATAACTGGCAAATCTCAAACAAATCACACCAACCTTTTCTAAACATTGACAAATGAAGAATAATATTCAGCAAAGGCTGGACATTTGCCGTGAATGTCAATCTACTGAACCAGCAGGTGCTTTTCTTCCTTATGTTCTTTTAATGTCAGATACAGCTTACCTGCTTTGACCTCATATCTTGTGTTTGCTTTACTATCTCACCTCTCCTCTTGCTGAGCTGCTAAAACAAGAATGGAGAAATGAATGTAAAATGTCATGAATTTAAGACAGGGAAATGAAGTCTTTCATGTCATGGAATGAAGGAGATATGCAAATGAAAGCACATGGCAGCAGCTGTATTAATTCCACATATGGAGCCCTCCTTTGTATCAGAAGCATTAATTAAATAAATAAGAATTTATTAAATAAATTAACTGGATTCACAATGTCCCCAACAAAAATTGATGCCTTTAATCATACAGTTCAACATGGCAAGTAGAGGCATGGGGGATACAAAAACACAATCATGCAAAGTCACATCTGCAGCTAAAAAAAGGAGCAGTTGCAACCATCATCTTAATTTTTTTATACCCTCAACCCCATATAGGAATCTGCTTATAGTGTTGCCAAAATGATGCTTTAGCTGACAATTGGTGTTAACCTTGGTGATTTTTTTGTGGTTCAGTAGGTTTTGTGAACTGCCTACACTGCAAACTCAGACTACACAATGAACCTAGAAAATGAGTTAGTGTCCAAGTGAAGCATTGTTGCATGAGTTTTCCTGCTGTTTTACAAATCACAGCACACTATACCTTCATGTATTCAATCATCCTTGTCACAGTTGTCCCTTACATTCCCATTTAATCAACAAAGGAGAATATTTGTAGTTTAGGGTTGAAGGGATGAGTCCTTGGTGCTCTCTGAGCTTGCTTGTTTTCTTGCAGATGTTTCATTATTCAAACTAGGTTACCTCATCAGTGCTAGTTTGGGTAATGAAACATTTGCAAGAAATCATAAAGCTCAGAGAGCACCAAGGACCCCCTCATTCCCATTTCATGCCGAACATTTGCCAGTCTGAACTCTGGGCCGCTCAGCCTTCATCATGACTGAGATTTGTTTGTGGGCTGCCTAGCAAGAATCTGGCTAGTAAATTTAACAGTCTGGCATATAAATTGGATGGATGGATAGATGGATATAGGTATAGGTAAATAGAGAGACAGAGGTAGGTAGGTACAAAATTGAATTTTGATCAGATGACCACAGGGAGGCTGCCACTAGGTAAGTATGAAAAGCAGTTCCAAGTCATTTTGTTCGGTGCCGTTGTAACTTTGAATGGTCACTAAACGAATTGTTCTAAGTCGAGGACTGCACCTGCTCTTTTTTAAAAACTGAAAACCGTCCTCGGACTGACAAGCCTCCGCACTGATGTACGAAGCATTGATAGCGGAGCGATGGGGGCATTTCCCCCATGCCCCCATTCCTCATCTTGCTTGCTCGTGCGAAGCTGCGCCTACGAAGGGAGGTCTCCGGCCCCGGCTCTCCTCCTCCCGGGCGTTCCCAGCGCGCAAGCCCGCCCTCCCCCTCGTCCATTCTCGGCCTGCTTCTGCTTTCTCCCTTCCCCGTCGCCCAGTTCCGCCTCGATCGTCCAGAAAGCCCCCACCCCGTAAGCCGGGGAGCTCCAGGGGGGCAGCGCACGGGCAAGCGATGCCGCCGTGACGCCGGAGGGAGCGCGGAGCCCTGAGGCTGGTAAGGCCGGTTCCGTTTCGCGCCGCAGTGGTTTGCGTAATTGCGCGCGGTTGCCTCTCGCCGCCTGGGAAACGTTAGCCGAGGGCGAGGTGCGAAGCGACCCCTACAGGTGGGTCGGGGGTACTGTGGTAGGGAAAAAGCGAAGAGGGAGCCCCGAGGGAAGAAGGCGGCGAGAAGAGACATCCGGGAGGAAAGTGGGCAACTGGCCCGTGCCCGCTCCGCAGAGTTCAGGGTATGTGAGTCGTTTGAAGGCAGAGAGGCTGCCCTTTGCTGTGGGGATCGGCGAGGGACGGGGGGAGGAAGAGATGGTGTGAATGCAAAGTGGCTGCGGGAGAGGGGAAAGAAGCCAGAGAGATTCCACGCAACGTGTAACATTGGACTGGGTGTTTTGTTGATATGATTTATTGGGTCAAGGATTTTCAGTCTTCACTGTGAGTCGTATTGTGTTGGGGGGGGGGTTCACTGAGGGAGCTCAACCAATCTCACCGTACTTATGTTGTGCACTGACAATAAAAAATTGAAATTTGAGATGCAACCCCCAAGGAGGGGGGCTAGAGCCATCAGCCTTTTCCAGCACTGTGGCGTGCTGGCTGGGGAGTATGGGGGTGGGGGTGGGTAGTCCAATATATCTCGAGAGTAGCTGGAAGGGAAAAGAGCAACTAGTTGGGCGAAGGGTTGGATGCGTCCGAAACGTGGGATGCGTTTCCGAAGGCGAGGAATTAACTAAAGGTGGAGGAAAGCGACCGCGCCAAGCGGGAGAGCAAGAACGGGTGGTGAGAGCCGGGCAAACGGTTTACTAGTGAGTAGTAGATGACTTTGGGGAGTGAGGTGGGGTGGGGTGACGCAGGCTGAGGAAGTGGGCCGTTCTCTGGAGCAGCCAGAGCGGCTGAAAGAGAGAGAGAGAGAGAGATTCGAGGGGGGCGGGGGGGGAAGCTTCTCCCGGCTAACGGAGCGTGGCTGGTGGGACTCGAGCGAAGGAGCCGCGATTGTGCGCCCGGCGCGGATTTGTCAGGTGGATGTAAAGGCGGCGTTCACGTGTGGATGGGGGGGGGAGGAGGAAGGGGGGAGCTGACTACCCGAGGGAGGGATCCAGACGGAGGAGAGGAAAATCAGAGGCGGCTCACCTCTGCCCCCTCTGGGGCCGCCCCTTAGAGATGCTAATATCGTTCCAGTCTTCTCCCCTCCACCCCTTCCCCACTCCGCTCAAGACCCCGGCCCCGCCACGGAGGGCTACAACAAAAGCCTCGTCTTTGGGGCCCTGGCAGGATTGCTGAAAGCGGCGGCGGCGATAGCAGTAGCAGCAGAAGCGGGAAGGGTGACGTGTAGTTCCCCGAGGCAGGTGAGATTTCGGGGTTGGGGCAAGAAAGTAGAGGTGTCCGGGACGCAGCTTTGGAGGATCCTGCGCCTCGTTCTCACGGCACTTAGAATAAAACTCCCGCTGAAAGGGAGCCCCGTCTCCCTAACCTGGTCTCCGGAAGCTTTCGGTAGATCCCTGGTCTTCTTTCCCACTTTTAAGGTGCTGCGTTTGTCTTTCTCCAGCACTCAGCCTCACTTCCTCTTGTAAGCCCACCTGTCTCTTGGAAAAGAAACGCGAAGGTGAAGGCTCTCCCCCCCCCCTTCGTTTTCGTTTTGACTTGGACAATGGAGACAAGAGGGGAGGAGGACTAGTCACTTTCATTGTCAATTGCGCGCGGCTCTAATCTTCTCTGGTAGCTATAAAGTAGTAACGTTAGGGTGGGAGGGGAGACAGTAGGAAGGGGATTGTTTCAGCAAAAGCTTTGGGGTTTGTTTTCCCTTCAAATGGGCTCTTCCTTAGAAAAAGTTGAATGCCTCTTTGTGTTTGTGCCTCTGTGGGAAAGATAGGCAACTTAAAATGCAGGGGTGCTTAACTAATGCAGGACTTTAGAACTGCA
This sequence comes from Masticophis lateralis, assembly GCA_030761175.1. NCBI lineage: Eukaryota > Metazoa > Chordata > Lepidosauria > Squamata > Colubridae > Masticophis > Masticophis lateralis. The sequence goes on from JAUDYJ010000001.1 coordinate 329,047,144, forward strand.
ACTGATCAATCCCGTTCGAAGCTTGCTCAAACTTGCTCTTTGAGTAGCTTCAGAGGAAGCATTTGTGGTGGGGCAGATGGAGAAAGCAGATCTTCCAAGCTTTAGAAGGTAGCAAAGTTTCTGTCTTCAAGGAAAAAGAGGAGGTTCAAATCAACTATGAAAGAATAGAATTCTTTCTATGAAAGAATAGAATTGCTATTCTCATGGTTTAGGAGTATCTCTCCCCCCCCCCTTCATCCCCAATACTCTGCTTTCTTTCTTTCCCCCCCCCCCCACTTGGAGTAAAAAAAGGCATGAGTAGCATCTTTCTCAGAACAGCAAAGGAGGAGAAAAAAGTTTATAAGGTAATATGTTCCTACAAGTCATTTACTAGTGAACTAATCATAGGTTACTCAGCTAATGTAATGGGGGGGTTGCCATATGTTAAGAAACTAACCGTCTGAGTTCACACAATATATTGGGCTAAAAATATGCCTGGCTAATTTGTGTTTCAATAATTGAGTTCTTCTAATATAGTAAATTGGATAAAAATGAAAATGGATCATTCAGGATCCAGCTGTTGTTTTAGTACTTTGTGTAAATGAAGACCTCAGATTAGGTCAAGGTTTGTGGGTGATTAGCACGGAACAAAAAATTCATACACTTTTAATACGGTGTATGCAAGACCTGAGTGCATCCTTTGTTTGTGTGAATGCTTTATTGACTACATGAGCTTGTTCCTTGGCATCTTTAAACATTTATGTCAGCTTTGCCAAATCCTGTTAAGGAAAATATTGCAACTATAATGTTTCCAAGTTCTCAGAAGCTCAGTGTTTGAAGCAAACTCTCCGATACGCTGAAGAACAAAAGAATTACAGTATGGAAACTCTGCTAATCATGTAATTGTTATTCCTGGACACAAATGGGAGAGGGTCCTACATTGCACCTTTCTCTCTCCCTCTTCAGATCACCTTTTGAAAGTAGAGGAGTGGGGGTTTTGTTTGTTTTTGAGGTTTTTCTCAGGAGGGTTGGGTGAGTTAATTGCTCCACAGTACCCTTCTCTAATTTCCATTCACATTTCACAGAATAAAAACTGCTGGGTATGTGGGTTCCCCCTTCCCCTTATTAGTGGAAAGGTTTGTTATGGAAAGACCCCATTACAAATGAAAATATTTAAATATTCACAGTGTTCAAGTCTGCTTCAGGGCTATTATCATAAATTTCTTGGGCTTTCCAGGCAACTTTATCTTTGGCTGAGCTTTCCTGGAACTCAGCCAGGTTAATCAACCCTCTTTCTTTGCAAATGCAAAAGAGGGTTTTAAAATTATTGGAAGTATTGCCTGACCTGAATTGGTGTTAGTGGGACCATGGGGAGATGGCAGCGATAAATGTTCAACTGCCTGGCACTGGATGGTGTGAATGATTGCTCTGCTCAGAAAATGAGGACAGTTATCAGCTGTAAAACTGACTTTCTTGGTGACCCTTGAAGTGGCTTGTGACATGATTGACTGCCACCATGGGTGCTGCATGCTCCTTTGTGTTCTGAGCTTCCCCTTAGAGATTTTCTTCCTGTGTTGCTCTGTTGAAGCTTCTTCGGGCAATTTGTGTTCAATTTATGAGACCAGAGACATTGTAAAACAGCTGATGAATTGAAAATGGTTAGGAAACAAAATTACATTTTGTCTGAATTATTCTCCTGTGCTCATTTTTTTTATTATCTATTTGATGGACATTTAGAAGCAACTTTTCTTTATGATACAGATTGAATTGTTTCATGCATCATGCTAAAGTATGATTGGTATCATCATGATTTACTGAATAAACAACAGTGTGTCCTTAGTGAGATACATAAACCCAGCCATTGCTTCTGTAAGATACTGTAATTTGTGGCCTAAAAGATTCATATTTGCTCAACTTACACATCATTAGATCAGGATTGAAATGCTAGTAGTAAGATTTAAAGCGTTAGCCTTGGGTGCACATATTGTGTGCAGCCAGATCTGTACAGGTGAGAATTATTTAGTTCAAAACAGAACAAGTTCTACCATTCCTTTTTTCCCCAGATATTGCAAGATCATTTCATTTCCCTTTTGCTGACTTTTCTCCTATGAATGGGTCACCTTCTTGTATCTGAGAAGTTGCAAAAAGTCTACCACAGTTACTCTTTACTTCCATTGAATAGAAAAGGTTTCCAGATGACCAAACCACATAATAATATAGAACTGAGTCAAAGAAGCTTGGATTGCAGCAATTGTAGATTTCTGTAACAGATAGAAATTAATAGGATCGAGCTACATTTAGAAACTGAAAATCTGAAGTGATAAAACAGGGGGGAAAACGCTATGTTGGTAAGGAAAGGAGATAAGAGTTATCTGTATTTTTCTGGTTTACTTGAGATCATCTTGCTTTTGGTTTTATACTAAAAGGTATGGATTGATTCATTCATAAGCCAGATTGCTTAGCCATAGTTTATTGAAGAAACTGGTGGCTGGATAATCTAAATACACGAAGCCAAAGCCCATATGCCATTTATAATTTATCATACATGAAGAGTACAACTGAAAATTAACAATATGCCATCATTTTCAGGAACACCCTGAAATAGACATAAAACAAAATAACTGTATCCCTCCTAAAAGTGGAACCCCTTTCCGAATTTCTGCTACATGCATAATTATATCTATACCTTCTGTGGTCCATAAATCCTCAATGATGGTTCTTGGTCACCAAAATATGTTCTCTTGTGCTTAGCATTTTATGTAAACCCAGTTAAGTAACCTAAATATAGTATGCTGCGTGAACTCATCCTACAGTTGGGTTCACATAATACCATATGCCATAATTTCAAATGCAAATGGCACATCTTATGCAATATGCTGAGAGCATATGCACCAAGAGCCTTGGTGGCACAGTGGACTAAAGTCCTGTTAAAGTAGCACTTAGCTGCCAGCTGCCTGCAATTACCGCTAGTTCAAATCTCACCAGGCTCAAGGTTGACTCAGCCTTCCATCCTTCCAAGGTAGGTAAAATGAGGATTGTGGGGGCAATAAGCTGACTTTGTATAAAAAAGAACACCGCCGGGAGGGGGGGAGGGGGGCAGAAGCCCTACTAAACAGGTATATACAAAAGTATGAAGGCTATTGCTTAACACATTGTAAGCCGCCCTGGATCTCCGGAGAAAGGCAGCATATAAATCGAACCAATAAATAAATAAATAAATAAATAAATAAATAAATAAATAAATAAATAAATAAATAAATAAATAAATAAATAAATAAATAAATAAATAAATAAATAAATAAATAAATAAATAAATAAATAAATAAATAAATAAATAAATAAATAAACAAATTCCTTGTGTGTCCAATCACACTTGGCCAATAAACATTCCATTCTATTCTATTCCGAACCAGCCATGTGTTGGCCCACTTCAATGTATGAACTCAGAATCTGACTTTCTAATCGAGATAAAAGCCTAGTTTCCTATGATGAATATAAATGTCTTCCTGGCAACCACCCTGAAGTGGTCTTTGTTCTCTCTTTAATCCAGCCTGTTAGGATTGTGCAACTCTTCAGATTCAAAGACCCAAAAGTGCTTTGAAAGGTAAAGAATGCTAATGTAAATCCATCTGGCGTTTGTTAAACTAAGTGCTTCTTTTTCTGAGATTAAGGGGACATGTTTCCTTTAAGGAGTTGAGGACAGGTTACAGCAATTGTACAGCTTGGTATCCTGAAACATTTTTTTTGCTTTTGAACTTGAAGTGCTACTGGGCCGTCCGGCCTGTTGCAAATTACTAATATGCAAACATATGACAAGAAAGGTTGATAGAAGCATACATGACTCACCATAGACCATATGTTCCTTACTGAGTGCCTTCCACATATATGGCTAGAGCAGCAGGAGGTGATGGAACTTCAAATCTAAGTTATTGGGGTAGAGCAGGGGCCTCCAAATTTGGCAGCTTTGACTTATGGACATCAACTCCCAGAATTCCTCAGTCAACTTGGCAACTTTACAACTTGTGTAGTTTGGAGACCCCTGGGGTAGAGAGACCAACACATGACGGGAGGCTGCCTGCACCAGAAGGATCCTTGTGACTCTGCCCTCTTTCACAAACCAGTATCTGAACTGCTGGAAACAACTCGTACAAAGTTCTGCTGGTGAAAATCAAATATCTGATGGTTGAGAATTGCCTGACTTCCTGACAATCACACCTGCAACCAGCAACATAAAAACTGAGATCAGTGGGAAATCACAGAAGGATTTTCCTGCCTTGGAACAGCCAACTAGGTTTGTTTTGGAGAGCAGCATTCTCATCAGCACTCCATAGAAATTGGTTTGCTTAAAAAGGGTTGAGTTTTGGCAGAGCAAGCCCAGTTTCATGGATGGAGAGTGCAGGAGAGCTAGCTCAACAGTACCACAGTGACTCTATGGGTGAGATAGCTGGGGTAATCTTTTTTTCAGGTTTTAATGGGGGATGGGAACCAGGAGAGCCTGAGTAGCGTAGGGGGCTAATGCCTCCTACTAGAGGCAGTAATTAACATCCAGCTGCCTGCAATTTCTGTGAGTTCAATCCTAGCCAGGCTCAAGGTCGACTCAGCCTTCCATCCTTTCTAAGGTGGGTAAATTGAGGACCCAGTTTGTGGGGGCAATAAGCTGACTTTGTATAAATATACAGAAGTATAAAGGCTATTGCTTAACGCATTGTAAGCCGCCCTGAGTCTCCGGAGAAGGGCAGCATATAAATCAAATTTAAAAAAAAAAAAAGGAGGCCAAACCTTCCCAGCTTTAAAGGGCCAGGACTTCCTCTTTTATGATACTTTGGGGAGGGCCTCAAGGACTGAAATGGGAGGAACTGACTTCCAAAATCTTCTGAATCTGATCCTCTCTCCAAGATGACAAAGCAGCTAAAATGGAAAAAATTAATTAGCCTTAGCATGGGAGATGGGATGTTAAAAAGGGAGTATGAAATGTCATGCTGCTGAAACGTCTTTATTGTAACACTGAATTTCAATTCAGGGGGGTCTGGAGCCCCCCCCAAAAGAGTGCTGTTGGGTGGATTTCATGTAAGCTATTGTCCCTTGCTTTATCCAAATCTGAAGTGAAGGCTTAAGCCTGGGGAAATCAGCTTAATGCCCTTCCAGTTAATTTGCTGGCTTTTCACAGACAAGATTTTGATGTCTTTGAGGGAGAAGCATTTTCAAACCATGATTTTGTTTGCACATGCACACTCCTGATTGAGTGAATATGTACAAAGTTCCCAGTTTATTGTCCCCCAAATAGTGACATGGGCGGCATATAAATTTAATAAATAGAATGATCCAGGAGGCAATTTGGGCTTCAAATGTCATAAAAAATCTAGCTTATTGAAAAATTTTATGGAATGGGTTTATCTGTGTAAAAGAGATCCGTATATCCTGTTTTCCCCAAAATAAGACATCCTCTGATAATAAGCCCAATCGTGCTTTTGAGCACATGACAATAAGGCCAAGCGCTTATTTCAGGGTTCAGAAAAATATAAGACAGGGTCTTATTTTGGGGGAAACACAGTATGTGCTGGCTAATTGTGTTAGGTGGCTATAATAAATTTAAATGCACAGAATAATTGAGGTGGAGAGTTGAGTATATTCTGTAAACAAAATTAATATTTCACACACCTGGAAGGTCTCCAAATAGGGGGAAAAATATTTTGAAGGATAAAAGTAGCAGCAAAGCTTGGCACAACGTACCAGAAGCTGGTGCAAAATCTGTTGGGAGAATTGGTGCCGTTCCACATCTGTCGGGACAACATGCAGCCTTGGATGTCAGGAGCTTGTCAGGTGAAGTTTCTAGAGCTGGAATGATATTGCAAAGTGTTAGGATGATGGATGGGGCTTCATCTTTGAGGGAGGGATTTTAAGAGAACCCTTAAGATTCTTAGTTTTAATCCTAAAATAGGCTTAATTAGCATTTACACTGTTGTTTCCTACCTCAAAATGGCAGGAATCTGCTGCTGATTGTCACTAATCATAAATACAGGAAGATATAGAAAAAGGGTCTTGGTTACTGGGAGACTGTTTAGTGTGTGATTTATTTTCAAATAATCATGCCCAGATTGGGTGAAGATGTTTTTTTTAAATCCCCTTTATTTTCATTCATATATATGTAGTTCTCCATCACTTCTGCTCAGTTCTGTTGCTGGTCCAGCTGTCTGCCCCTGAGGTGTGTTCAGTGGTGAAATCCAAAATTTTTTACTACCCGTTCTGTGGGCATGGTTTGGTGGGCGTGGTGTGGCTTGGTGGGCGTGGCTTGGTGAGTGTGACAGGGGAAGGATACTGCAAAATCTCCATTCCCTCCCCACTCCTGGGGGAAGGATATTGCAAAATCTCCATTCCCACTCCACTCTGGAGCCAGCCAGAGGTGGTATTTCCCAGTTCTCCAAATTATAAAAAATTCTACAACCGGTTCTCCAAACTGCTCAAAATTTCCTCTACCAGTTCTCCAGAACCTGCTGGATTTCACCCATGGGTGTGTTCCAAGTATTTAGAAGGCTTTCATGTTCCTTTAAATGGAAGCAGAATTCTCTGCATCTCTTCCTCCCTTTTGCAGACTTATAAGTAAATGTTGATTTAAAATAAGCCAATTCTATTGTTAGTAGTTTCTGGAATTATCTTATCAACTGAATCACCTACCACTTTGTGAGCTTTCGCTGGAACCTTTAAGTTTGTAGTGGATTTGATCTTTACACTTTAATAAGCATTTCCCACAGTCGTGATGGCTGATAATTTCTTTTGTCTTCTCTTTCCTTGCTGAATTAAGACTGAAAAGAAATCTTCCACACCTAGAACCTCCTTTCATAGTCCTTCAGATGAGTTGGTGAGTGTTTCCGTCATTACCCAGCCTTTTGGCTAATGTAGACCAACCATCTGAAGGACTCAGAGTTAGTGAAGACTATTCTGAGTGTATAATTTTTGGCTTCACTCTTAACTCAGGAATGAGAAAGAGAAAAGAAAAAGTATTTTAGAATAATAGAGGAGTGATTTGATGGCTAAACATGACTCCAGTTTTATATATGTTTGGCTGAATGGGTAAGCTTGGCTAACGAATGAATGCCCAGATGTGTATATACTCACGCTAAACTAGTGTGTATACAAAATATTTTCACCTAGGTTCTTTACAGTATCTTGAGTCCAGTGCTTTAAACTGGGACTAGCAGTAGCTGTGGCAGTGAATTTTCCCCTCCATTTCTCTGCTATCTAGAATCATTTTAAAGTTAGAACTTCACAAATGCCAGAAATTGTTTCGCTATATCTAAGCTTGATGTACTGCATGCTATTTCTCTGTTTTCCTAGAAAATCTCTTCAAGATTTCCCAGTAATTTTGGGTGCACATGATTTCTCTCAGCCAAGGTGCCAGGGGGCTGTACTCCAGACAGATATTCAGTCAAGGCAAAACACGCATACATGTGTGAATGTGTGTCTGTGTGTGTAAATATGTACCAATATGTAATTGAATGCCTTGTGTCTACTTTTTTTCACCTTCTTTCATATTAGAAAGATTACAGCTTCATTATACTTCCCAAGGGTTTTGAAAGCGACATCTAAGTCTTCCAAAGACCCGTGTGTAATCCCAATGCCCGATTTAAGGGTAAGAGGAGTTTTCAGGACAGCTGATACAAGGAACTTGTTTGGCAAGCTTATCTAGCTAAGCACTTTGTTCCAAGTTCTCCTATGTTCTGAGATGCTTGTAAGCTTTTGTTTTGCTCTGTTTGAATTTTGAGCTTGGGCATCCAAGTTATGCAAGGATGGATGACTGAATGGAGTACGTGAGGCTTACTTTGGTGGCAATGATGGGGAAGGAGGCTCTGTTGACATAAACCAGGGGTCTTCAAACTTGGAACTTTAAGACTTGTGAACTTCAATGAAGTCCACAAGTCTTAAAGTTGCTATGTTTGGAGACCCCTGACATAAACTATTGGGAAAGTCTCTTGAGCAAATTTTGTGCCCAGGAGAAAACCTGGGCAAAGGTGTTTACCATTGCTCTGTCCCTGCAGTTGTCCCCTGGACCATCTTTGCCTGACACCTCTTTATTTGTGCATTTCTGGATAAGTTGTTATTGAGAGTTGACCTTGTCCAAATTCTCCAGCCATGTTCTCAGCCACTGGGTCATCTGGAAGAAAGATACAAGTCTGCCTATAAATACTGATGAAGACTCCTGGGAGATGGAATGAAGCAACCTTCCCTTTGGTTATTTACTCATATCATAGAATTAATTTTGTATCTTATACTTGAAATACCTGGGAGATTATTTTGGTAGCCTCTCTAATGTTAGGGTTCCTTCTTTGCATATCCCACCCGCCCCCAAACTTGGGTTCTTAATGTTGAGTTGCAAAAGATTGTTGAGTAATGAACATCCTGAGCCATAGAGAAGAGAGAGCAATATCTATAACAGTGTTTCTCAAACTTGGCCACTTTAAGATGTATGTCTGGTTCTGGGAAATCCCCATATCTTAAAATTGCCAAATTTGAAAAATAGTGATCTGTAATCTGATCTGTTTTTCTTCTTTTTAGGAGCATTGTTTTCCAAATGGACTCTTAAACTTTGTGGACTTAGAATAAATGTACTGTGAATTCTGAGTACCTATTGTGAGTCTCCTCATAGGGGCCATGACTGGTCACAAACTAACATCCATTATCACAAGGAATATTGGTGATATTGTATCCACCTACGTATCTCTACATCCAAGTTTCCTTTTTTTTTTTTTTTGCCTTGGGCACATGGACACACTTCCAAGAAGGTTGTAGCCAGTTTGCCCTCTGTCCGCCTTGGAATATCTTTGAGTTTCTTGTAGGGCGCAGGAGGTTTCTTAGAGATAAGATGAAAGAGGAAGGTGCCACTTTGTATCACACTGTACAAGCTTCCCATTTATTACTTGTATGTAAAAAACACCTGTCAAAAAGTTGTGTGCGCCAAACACGTGCTTCACATGGAAAAAGGACACTTATCAAGGTAAGTAGAAAAACGAGTGGGGGGACAGCTATGCCGCACTATTTAGATTAAATCGCACAGCACAGCTGATCATTGGAAATACCGGTTCGGACTAACCGTTAGTTTTATTTACTTCGTCGAACTGGTAGATTTTATCACTACTGGTTTGCCTGAACCGGTGTGAACCGGTAGGATTTTACCACTGGGTTGTGTTCAAATTTTGACACTGGTTTGGTATGGCTGTAGGCATAAATAACTTGGCACATAAAATAGAAGTACGAGTCCACTTCATATAAACTGTGGATCTCTTTGCTAAAAGTCAAGTTTCATAAGGGAAGTGCAGGTGTGTTATTATCAAAAAATGAATGCCTGCTTTATTGTGTGTGGGAGGGAGTTGTGCTATGATCTGCAACTAGAACATTGAATAAATTGGCAATTCCCTGGACAACCTCTCCAAGGAAGAATAAGCAGTTGCTAGGAGACAGACCAATCTTTGCATGTCACCAGGACACTCTCATGGCTTTATGCTGTTGTTCAGTGTACACTGTAAACTTGAGGCAGGCCTTTCCAACTATCAGAATTTAGACTGCTTTCTTAATCTGGGAGTTTGGTTTTGCCTCAGTTCCCCTTAAAACACTTCACCCCTGGCTGCTTATTTATTGGGTGTAAAAGGCTGTTCTTCAATGATCTTAGGTGGCCTTGCATAAGATGATTATTCCTCTTGACTTTATTTACTAGAAAAAGAAAATCTCTAGCACGGTTTTGTGGTTATTGCCCATATCTGTTCTGTTGGGTTCTAAAATCTCTGATTTTTGGTGTAACAAAGCCTTACATCGTTTGGGGACAGGTTATTTGAAGGACTGCCTCTCCCATGTTACACCACCCAGCCCACCAAGATGGGAAGGCAGGGCATGTTATAGATTCTATTGATTAGGGATGGTCATCTGGTGGGACCTCAAAAAAGGGGCCTCCTTTGTGGTGGCCCCTTCTTTATGGAACATCATTCCTCCTGAAGTATGGTGGTTTCCACCCAGTTGCTTTTCTGAAACATGGTTTTGTCAGCAGCTCCAGAGGACCACGAACGGAGACAGATCAAGTGGCTGATTTGATTGTATTGTTGCTGCCATGGAGAAGTGCGGGAGGCGGGGGAATGGGTTTTACTATACGGCAGGTTTTTAAATTTTATAGACTGCCTGGTGTCATCTACATGTGAGTTGGCAGTTATATAATTTTGTTTAATAAACAAAAATAATAAATGATTAAGTTCCTTGCTTATAGGAGTGGCCTAAAAAGATTTTATATGAGTAAACTTTCTGAATGTAATTTCCCCATGACTAAAATGCTCATGAAACTATGTTGGCTTTGCACATTGCACTTATTTATTAACAGAATAACAAAATAACGGAGTTGGAAGGGACGTTGGAGGTCTTCCAGTCCAACCCTCTGCTCAGGCAGAAAACCCTCAACCATGTCAGGCAAACAGTTCTTCAATCACTTCTTAAAAACTTCCAGTGTTGGAGCATCTACAACTTCTGGAGGCCTCTCTGGGAGTCTCTGGAAGCTGGGAATAGCAAAAAACGTCACCTCCTGTCTAACTGGGAGTTGTGAAATGGACCATTTCAGGCCTCTGGAGGACCTTCGAGTGGGTTGGGAAGGCTGGTTTCACCCTTCCCAGATGCGTAGAGAGGAACTGGAGCCAGGTGGGAAAGAAAAACGGGCCATCCCCCCCCCCAACCTGTTTCCCTACTTCTGGTGGGCCCAGAAGGCCCAAAAATCAGCTGGTCGGTGCACACATGTGCACCAGAGCTGAGCTGGCGTGCCCACTGATATGGCTACGCATGCCACCTTTGGCACGTGTGTCATAGGTTCGCCATCATAGGTTCGCAATGCCTTGGTAAAACAAGTACGGTATTACCAAGGCATTATAGGGTGGTATTAACACCTCATGTGATCTTGATTTTATCCCTCTGTTAATGCAGCTTAGAACTGTTTTGGCTTTTTTGGTAACTGTAGCACACTGCTGGCTCATATTTAAGTGATTAACTACTAGGACTCCAAGATCCCACTCACAATTACTACTGTTGAGCCAGGTACCACCTATGTTATACTTGTGCATTTGGTTTTTCTTGTTTAAATGTATAACATTACTTATTAAGTGTTAAATTTATGTTTTACTAACAAAGAAATAAGGGGAGACTAGTATAGATCTGTTTCAAGCTATTTAGCTCTCATCAGATAGCCATACCCTTCTGGGATTCAAACCCGGGCTACTTGCATATTAGGTAGGTGTATTAACCTCTAAGCCACAGGCTCTCCTCGCTTTGTCAGCTATACCAAGGGAAAGATTGTTTTTTATCAGGACAACCCAGGCTACCCAATTATGGGACAGAGCATATTGCTTCCGCTTTCTCCTTTCAGCCCCAATAGAATTAAATACGAAGGGGCTGAAAGACGAATGCAATATGCTCCGTTCTATAATTGGGTAGACCAGGTTGCCCTGATAAAAAAACAATCTTTCCCCTGATATAGCCGACAAAGTGAGGAGAGCCCATGGCTTAGAGGTTAATACATCTACTTAGTATGCAAGTAGCCGAGGTTCAAATACCAAAAGGGTATGGCTCACTGATGGGAGCTAAATCGATCTGTACTAGTCTCCTTTTATTTCTTTGTCGGTAAAACATAAATTTATCACAAAAATACCGTATTTTTCAGAGTATCAGATGCACCTTTTCCCCCCAAAAATGAGGGTGAAAATCTGGGCGCGTCTTATATTCTGAATGTAGCCCCAACCAGCCTCTCAAAGGGGAGGTTTCAGAGGCTGAAAAAAGCCTCAGAAACGAATCTTCAGAAAAAAAGTCTCCAAACAGAGCTTCAGAAAAAAAAGCCTCCAAAACAGAGCTTCAGATGCTTTTTTTTCCGAAGCTCTATTGTGGAGGCTTTCAGAGGCAGAAAAAAGCAAAAAAAAAAAAAAAAAAAAAAACAAGGCACAGAGCTCACAACCAACAAATCTGTTGCTAAAATTCACCCCTGGGAACAGCTGACTGGGGGTATTCCTGGAGGCCAATCCACCCATTAATCAGCTTTTTTCTTATTTTTGTCCCCAAAAACTACAGTGCATCTTATACTCCGGTGTCTCTTATACTCTGAAAAATATGGTAGCTTGTCATGAAAGGGACTGCCTGTGAAAGCCTCTGGATTGAGGCTGAAAGGCGAAAGTGGAAGCAGTATGCTCCGTCTCATAATTTGGTAGACCAGACTGCCCTGATAAAAAACATTTAATTACTTATTAAGCCACAGCCATAAAGACCTGGTACAAAGATCTGTGAATTTTCTGGTATACAGTTGCCAGGAGAGAACTATCTCCCAAAGCATTTACTTTGAACTGGGTCTTTCTCTTCCTGTAAATTTGTTTTTCTTTTTCCTGCTTTGACAAAGCATTACTTCAAACACCTAGGGAATCCATGAGATGCAAGGGGACGGTTTCTCCCTGCTTACCTCAGCTAATGCTCTTTAGAGGAACTAAAGAGATCACTTGCTGGATGAATGGCTGGAGCTCCTGTTTAGGGAAGGAGATTGTTTACACAGAGACGTTCCCAAGTGCACCGTGTGTGTGCTTGAAGAAACTAATAGGAGCATTCTACACTACTCTAGTAATGGGAATTCAAAGAGCATGTTATTACCATATGGCCTTGAATACAGGTGGAATATTCATGTGTAGCAATGAAGCTTGCATGCGGCCTCCTCCTATGCATTGATCCCGGGATGCACCTTGATTTACTGTGACACTCTGGGAGATGAAGTGCCAAAAGAGATGCCTCGGGTACTATTGGATGAAGAAGTGTTTTTTGGTGAGACCAGTCTACCGTGGCAACCTGGTCTACCCAAATATGGTACAGAGCATACTGCTTTCCGCTTTCACCTTTCAGCCCCAATCCAGGAGCCTTCACAGGCAGTTGCTTACACGACAAACTATTTTTGTGTTAAATTTAAATTTACCGAGAAAGAAATAAAGGGAGACTAGTATAGCTGTTTCAAGCTGTTTAGCTCTCATCAGCTAGCCATATCCTTCTGGGATTTGAACCTGGGCTGCTTGCATATTAGGCAGATGTATTGGATGAAGAGTTGGAGTGACTCTAACTGGACATGGGTAAAAGCCCATATTAGGGATTACCTTGTGGCAACAAGGGTTGCAAAATGTCAATAGTTCGCCACCCTTACTGCATCCACTGATAGCCATCCAGCAGCTCTGTTTTGGATAACACGCTTCCTGTAGAGCAGGGGTGTCAAGCTCGGTTTCATTGAGGGCCGCATCAGGGTTCAGTTTGACCCTGGGGAGCTGGGTAGGCATAGCCAGGGTGGGCGTGGCCAGCTCAGTGTCACCCCTGTCAAGGGCCTTTGTGGTGGCCTGAGCACTTGTGGCCCTCCCAAGCTTTGTTTTTGCTGGCAGAGTGTTGCAGGAGGCCATCACAACCGAAAATGGACCTTGGGAGGGCTGTGCGTGGCCTTCCCAAGCTCCATTTTCACTGGGAGAGGCACCACAGTTCTTTGCTGTTTCCAGGGCAGCCTCACGGATGAGATCTAAGCACCCTGTGGGCCGGATCCTGCCCCTGGGCCTTGAGTTTGACACCCCCGCTGTAAAGGGCCCCTTGGAAGATCTGTTGGGCTTCTGTGAAGATTATTCAGGCTATCTGATGGATAATGTTGCTCAGATTCACTCTGACGTGGACTCTGGCTGAGCAAAACAGGCTGAGGTGCCTAGGATATGGTCTGGAGGTACGATCTGGGATAAGTCTGATGAATCCCAAGAAAGTGCAAATCCTGATATTTTGTACTTTTTTTTCCTAATTGTTTTTCCTCAATTGTAGCATTACCTGGAATAGCAGCATCAATGTACTAGACTTTCTTCTTTTCAGTTAATGTTATCTTAGGCGTGTTATGAACAAAAGGCTTGTGTATTTGGATCTTAAAAGTTGCCCAAATTCTTAATTTGCTCATTTTCTAAAACATTCTCAACTTAATAGTGTCAGAAGTTTTTTTAACCAATTCAGATTCAAAATTCTGGCAAAATTTCCTTTTTTTTTTATTTTAATAATTTTTATTTATACAAATCGACAATACAATAAAAAACATTTTCGGTTCCGATATTGGATGGGGGAGGGAACCTTAAAACTAGGGAAGAATTGAAGGAGCAAGGCATTGTTATAGACTGGTGGCCATATACCCAAATTACATCACGATATAAAAAGGACAAGGAGGAATTCGGCATAGAGACAGGTATTAATGGATTCGATAAGATTTGGATGGGTTCAGATGAGAAATTATTAGCCAAATTATACAATTATTTATTGGAATATGACACTGTAGAGGAGGTGGTTAAGGAGCCGATGTTGGCCTGGGCCAAAAATATTGGTCAGAATATAAATCTGGATGAATGGGAGACAATCTGGAATAAAAACCTCAAAATGACCAGGGCGGTTCTGGCAAAATTTCCATTGAATAATTCTGGTAATTTGTTCGTGACACTGCTTGTGGTCAGTGTGTGAAATTTTGTTAATCAAATGGTATTTGATTCTTTTTACTACAAAACCAATGAATCTGCTATTGTTACGTTTTAATTGTTGCCTTCATGCAATTAATTGGCAACACTTGTTTTCAAGCCACTAAAATAGCCTATTTTAATCAACACCATGTGGGTTTTTTATCAGCTTTTCTTTCTACATCTTTCAGGTATTGACCACATATTAGCTTGTTCTTCCAAATAACAAATCAGTTTTAAATTGTTTCTCTTCTATATTCAACCTTCCATCTTTGTTATTTTCAAGATTGACAGATATCAGCAAGGGTTCTTGGCTTTTCTTAAAGGCCATGCTTTTCTTCCTCCAGTTTGTTTCAGCTGTAGACTCCTATATTATGCAATTTTGGATCTTTATGTTTAGAGCTAAAGTAAGGTAGATAAGTAAAGTATAAATCACATGTAAACCTTACATGTGAGCTTCATGGTTTAGGGCAGCCAGTTGTCTCTCTGCCTCACCTACCTCACAGGGTGTTTTGTGGATTGGGAACTGGAGGAGGGAGAATTCTACATGCTTCCTTGAGCTCCTGAAGACAGGCAAGATACAGATTTCATAAATGATAGAAGTGATATGCCACCTAAACATATTATGGGCAACAGATGGATTGCCCACTCTTACCCAGGTGGTGTTCTCCTGTGAACCTAATCTTGCTCACTTGGTGTTCTCCAAAGGTTCTGGATTTCAGTTTCCAGAATCCCAAGATAGTTTGGTCGGGTAAGGGATTCTGGGAATGGTAGTCTAAAACATCCAGATGGCGGCAGATATCCTAGCTCTGTTTCTGGATAAGAAGACTTTGCTCCCAGGCAAAAGGAAAAAAAAATAGCTCTGATGAAGACTCGAAATGGAAACTTTGTACTTTTCTGTCCATGCGTTACCTATGAATATTTAATGAAATCACTTGTAAATAAAACGGGTGGAGAAAGATGAGAAGCCTAGGAGAAGAAAGTAAGAGGAACTCCATACTCTTGAAACTGCCTTCCGGGAGGGAAGTAGATTCTAGTTATAGATATTTCTGATAGGATGCCTGAATGGGGCACTTGTCTAGCTTTTGATAAACAAACAAACAAACAAACAATCTAGCACACAATTCAGGTGAGGCAAATAGTGTTCAAGACATTATAGAGATATACCCAGGGACAAAGATCCCCATGAATATTGTATTGCCTACTCTGCCTTTAATTAGTGGCGTCTGTACATTTTGGGTGAATTTCTCTATGTGGAATCAATGCTAATATTTTTACCAGGAGTGGTCAGCATGAAATATTGTTTTCCAAGAATTTCATTACTAACCAGTTTTTTTTTCTTCATCTGGCTTGTTTACAGCAGCCTCATTGGTAGGAGACAAACATTCTCGTATATCTAGAGACTTCACATTGTTGGTTATCCTTTGTGAAAGTCCAGTCATTTTAATTTGTTGTAGTAAACACTGAGAATAATTAACAACTTTCCTTGTACTATCTATCTCTTAAGTCGAGATGCAGATAATGCACTGATTTGTTGTATCAAGTGTCTATTTCCTTTCTATTGTGTCATACTTCCAATACATAGACTTGGCCTTTATTTATTCTTCATTTTACAATATTGTGGTCTCTAAGACATGATGTATAGCTTAGTTACTGAACTGTGTCAAATCCACTTGTGGAGTAGCAAATCAGAAGGCGATCACAAACTATTTCTGTTCTGTTGCTAAGATAACATCCCGGTTGTGTCCTTGAAACCATCAGCTGCTGAGCTCAATTCAGAGGTGATTTGCCTGGAACTAAATAATAGCAAACAAGATACTTTTAGGAAGTCTATTAGCAGATTGTCAAGGCAGCCTATGGGCCACTTCTTTATTCCTGTCATTAAATGACATCTGTCTTGAATATACAGTATGGAGATCCACCACTTTCTACCCCTGCCCAGTCTTACTATGTATTCACTTCATTGGTGTACTCTGCACAAGGCCGCCTCCTATAAGCAGAGTTCTGTATGTAGCTAATAGTCCGATTTCTTAGCTGTTACACCTAATAGGCAGGTAAACCTCTTCTATTCCATGGATTTTACGAGAGCCAGCTTTCTCACAGATTATGTTTTCTGTATAAATTGAGTTTTAACTTCCATTATTCCTAACACATATGGCCAATGGGGACAAAGGAGGGCACCGAGATGGGTATGGTCAATCTGATCACTTTCCAAGCTAGCTGCACATTATTGCATCAAGTGTCATTATGAAGACCAAACTTTGGCCGGATTTTTTATTATTATTATTTACATTAATTGGCCGCCCAACTCCAGTGGCCTCTGTAGTGTTCATAGGACAACCTGAGCCACAAACCAGCCGAGTCACAAAGTGTTGTTCAAATTTAGGAAATTGAGTTAATTCAGTTAATCCTAAATAAGCATATTGTACATACATTAGACATCAGTTCTGCATCTGTGCAAATATTGCTCCTTGCATCTGTTTGGAATGGGGTGCCAGCCCATTTGATTGCATGCCTAAAGATCTGTAATTATGAAAAAGAGGAAAGCGCCCCATCCCCCCTTTCCATGCCTATCATAATTTTTATAAAGCTGTCTAATACCCTCTTTGTCTTTCCCCAGAATCTTTTTGTTTGCTTTTCCCAAAGCAGAGGTAGAAAATCTGGAGTCATAGTGTCATTGGCTCTTCCTTAGAGTTCCCTGCCTGTAACGTAGCCAAGCATGCATCTGTGTATTGGCACTTGTTCATATACAGCCCTATCTAACCAGCTCTTTCTTATTCTAAGGCCATCGGAGCCGATTTCCAATAGATTAGAGCAGAGGTGTCAAACTCATTTTCATTGAGGTCCACATCAGAGTTGTGTTTGATCCTGGGGAGGGGGGCAGAGGGCGTGGCCAGGAGGTCTGGCCAGTATGACATCATGTTGGGGGTGCATCTGGTGGCCCGAGTGCTCTGACAGCGAAAATGGGCTCTTGAGCTCCATTTTCGGTGGCGACAATATCCTGTAACCCTCTGTCAGTGAAAGCAGCTCGGGAGGTCCGCCCACGACCCTTGCAAGTTCCATTTTTGCTGCCAGAGGCACCATGGGCTAGTCCTTTGCTGTTTTCAAGGTGGCTCTGCAGGCCAGATCTAAGCACCCCACAGGCCAGATTTGGCCCCCGGGCCTTGACATGCCTGGATTAGACTATCCCACCCCCATTGTCCTTTCTGACCAGTACTGGCCCTCCAATCTTGTCTCCATGCCTCTGTTTCTTAGTATTTTTTTTTATTAGTATCTCAAAATGTAAAATACAAAGAGAAATAAATGTAAAGGGGAAAGTAAGGGAGGAAAAAAGGGGAAAGTGTAGGGTAAAGGGAAAAAAGAAAGAAAAGCATTAAATTCTGGCTCTTTATAACACAATAGAATAAATTAATAACCATTTCTGTAACAATAAACCTGCAGAATCAACAAGTCAAAGTTTTATGTGTTTTTGTCCTTTTTTAATTCACATTTTTAATATTTTTGTCTAGTAATAACGTTTCTATTCTAGCAAGCTATTGACAGGTTAAAAGAGTGATCGGACTGTTCATATTTGACAGGAGTTCAGTTGTGGTATTAGGTCAGAATACCACAACTGAATACCAATCCTTTATTACATGGTGTAGAATCCATATCCAAAATTCAGCAACAAACCTCAAATATATTTTCCTTCTTTTAATTTTTTTTAAAAAGTGTCACATTTTTGTCTGAGTGGCTCAATGTCCGTATTTTATTTTTTTTTAATTAAAAAAGTGGTCTAACCTCTCTAAATTTCACTGATTTATGTGCAGTGCAAAGGCAGACATGAGGAAAAGGATTGTCTTTCTTCAATTCTCATTCTTCTCCTAGAACACAGAACATAGAATAATAGAGTAGGAAAGGACCTTGGAGATCTTCTAGTACAGCCCCCTGCTCGAACAGGAGACCCTATACCTTTTCAAACTAAACCTCCAATGATGGAGCATCCACAACTTCTGAAAGCAAACTATTCCATTGGTTGATTGCTCTCACTGTCAGAAAATTTCTCCCTAGTTCTAGGCTGTTTCTTTCCTTGGTTAGTTTCCAACCATTTTTTCTTGTCTTGCTTTTTGGTGCTTTGGAAAATAGTTTGACTCCCTCATCTTTGTAGGACCTCTCAAATATTGGAACAGTGCTATGTCCTCTCTAGTCCTTCTTTTCATTAGACTAGACATACCCAATTCCTGTAACGGTGCTTTGTATGTTTTAGCCTCCAGTCCCCTAATCATTTTTGGGGTGTTCTTCTCTGCACTCTTTCCAGAGTCTCAACATCTTTTTTGTACTGTGGTGACTAGAACTGGATGCAGTATTCCTAGTGTAGTCCTCCCAGACCAGTAATATGAGAATGACCATTCACTCCTTTCAGAGAACTCTACATTCTGGCAGAGACTGCTATAAAGAATGCAATTTGTTTTAAAAAGGAGAACTGGAAGAGATAAGAGATTTTTTATCATTTTTAAGCATGCTTTTTTGCTCCAAAGTATATGTGGGAGGTGTTGAGGGGTGGGTGGGGGAATTATGGAGGCATTTCACATTTTGCTGTTGGCAGTTAAGATAAAGTTTGCAGGAGATGAACTGAATTATAAAATTGACCTCTGAAGAGGTTGGTTTCTCTGCAATTTAGATAAGACTGGCAGTGGAGAAAGGCAGAGCCAGCTGAAAGGCAATTAACTGCCGAGTGTTGTCCAACAGTAATGATCTTGATTGGGTGTTTGCTTTTGCTGTCTGGCTGGAAATGTCTAAAATAATACTTGGCATGGAACAGATGGGAAAAGGGATAATTCAAATATTGCCAAGAAATGTGAGAAAGAGACCATGAAACAAGTGAATGATTATTAAGAAATCGACCTGGCTCACAATTGCTAAACTGTATTTCATTCTCAAAACTACCCGTGTTGGATACAGCCCAAATATACTTGTGCTGATGAGTGAAGAATATATACAATGTGATTTAGCTTCGTGTTTTAGTGATCATACTAGCCTTTACAAAACCTTTGGTCAAAGATACCATTCTGAAGTCAATATAGTTTATTATGTTTATCATGTCTCTGTACTACTGGTGACTTTATTAAATCTGGTAATAGCACTGATGCTGTGTGCTGTATAATATCATGAGTTACAGCTATAGATTTTTGTTACTTTGAATATAGAGCAATTAATTTAACTTCTCATGCAACTTTTAGTTTAAAGCTCTGTATTTTATGGTTTTATAATTGTTAATATAATTATATAATTACATCAGTTGTTTTATTCTGTGTTTGTGCTATTTTTATTTATAAGTGCTCCTACTACTGCTATCAGGGGTGATATAGCAAAAGAGCTTAACTTTTATTACTATCTTTGAGATATGCTCAGCAGAGGTGGGTTTCAGCAGGTACTGACCAGTTCTGGAGAACTGGTAGTGGAAATTTTGAGTAGTTCGGAGAATCGGTAGTAAAAATTCTGACTGGCCCCGCCCCCCATCTATTCTCTGCCTCCCCAGCTGATTGGGAGGAAATGGGGATTTTGCAGTATCCTTCCCCTGGAGTGGGGTGGTTATGGAGATTTTACAGTATTCTTCCCCTGCCACACCCACCAAGCCATGCCATGCCCACCAAGCCACCCACAGAACCAGTAGTAAAAAAATTTGAAACCCACCACTGATGCTCAGTGAATTCAAACCACTTGAAAGTGGATTTACAAATGACAGGCTACAAGATAAAGATGCTACATGGATAAAGATACCACACTGGACATACAAAAGAAATCAGCTGATATTTTAATAATTAAAAACAATATGCAAATAGTAAACCAAGAGAGTAACCTGGATAATTTTCCTATGTTATATTAATAAAAGTGGCTTGTGAGATTCTTCAAAACTTTAACAAACTATTTTAAAAATTTTATTATAAGGGTATTTTAAGCATTTTATATGTATGGGGGAGGCGGCATCTTATATGTTTAGTGGTGAATACAGCTCACAGGTGTGGAGGAAAGCATATAAACATGTGTTCGCTGTGGGGCAGTGAATTTAGTTAATCTGAAAGTCTGGATTACTTAGGTAGATGTTAGATCATTTGCAGGCTGATCATCCAATAAAGGGGTTTTGTCCAGGATGAATATAGGTCACGGAATGATTTTAGCTGTGACCCATTGGCTATAATAGCATTTCATAACAGTTTATCACTGGGTACTAATTTGGTCTTACTTTGTGTTTTATATCTGTGAGCAGGTATTGTTAAAAATATTTGATTCGTATCCGTTACGAATATATCTTTTAATTTAGGAGTCTTTTGGTTTACATATCACACTAAGACACGGTGTGCTTATTCATGGAATACTGCATAAATTAAACTTGGCTGGGTTTATCAAGCAGGATAAGTCATGGTTGAAGTGCTACAATGGCTAAATTCACAAAACATGCTAAATCGAAACCCATCTAGCTAAGCCCGCTGCATCCTAGGACTTCATTGCAGGCAGTAAATTTTATATATTCTAAATGATGGCTGAAAATGTGCACATTTGTTTAAAACTTTAAATCCAAGAAAGTGCCTGTATTGTAGATATATTGCTTCCATACACTCCTCAATGTAAAGTTTAATTCATGGACTCCAACATCTGGAGAAAGAGAACAAGGAAAAGAAAACAAATTTCTACTACAAATAAAGAGTTCAGACATCTGGGTCATAAGAAGTTATACTACTGTTGTGATGAGTCTATTAAGACCTTAAATTGCTGTAAAAAAAACATGGGATAGCCCAAAGTTGCAGTTTTCTACAACAATTTATAATTTGTTAAAATATCTGATTTAACACATAGTTTGGAAAGGAAAGCTCTAGTTAAGCCAGGGTCAGGAGAGGCAGTCAAACCATAATCTATTATCATCACTTAAAGCTAGTTTTGCAAGCTATAGCTTGGTCAGCTTGTGACTTAATATATCTAAAGTCACATTTGCCCATGGAAGAGTCCATTGCTTAGGAGAATATGCCGGGTTTCTCAAACAAAATAAAGATGAGAACTGCATAAAATACAATTTACTTATAGTTGCGAGTGTAAGTCCTGATAATAATAATAATAATAATAATAATAATAATAATAATAATAATAATAACAACAACAACAACAATAACAACAACAACAACAACAACAACAACAACTTTATTGTCATTGTACATGTATACACAGTATACCCATACAACGAAATTCACTTAACACCCAAAGACCAGGTCCAACATACATAACAGACCCCCACCCACCACAAATTCCCCATCCCTAAACCAACCAAACATCCACACGACAGACCAAGTAATGCTGTCCAACAGCTGACTGATGGTGGCTCTTTAGTTCATTGTTGAGTGCAATTATAGCTCTAGGATAAAAACTATTCAGAAAACATGTGGTTCAAGTTTTAATTGTTCTGTATCTTCTGCCAGAAGACAACAGTCCAAAAAGATTGTAAGCAGGATTGGAAGAGTCTCTGAAAATGTTATGCAACTTCCTCAAACAGCAAGATTCGAAGATGTTGTCTGGGGCTGGTAGCTGGAGCCCAATGATATTCTGGGCGGTTTTAATGATTCTCTGTAGAGCATTTTTGTCTGTTGCAGAGCTGCTCCCATACCATGCAAGAATGCCATATGTCAGGACATTCTCAATGGTGCTGCGATAGTAGAATACTATCTATTCTACTATCTAGTAGATACTATTCTACTATCTAGTAGAATACTAGATAGTAGAATAGATGCTGAGATTGATTTATCTTCCTGAGCATTCTCAGGAAGTACAGCCTCTTCTGTGCCTTCTTCACAAGCATGTTAACATTCATAGTCCATGAATAATATTATGTCTGAAATGTATTCTGTGGGGTTGGCTTTGGTTATAGTCGAGAACTGCAACTGTTCATTATCTAGGATTCACACAGGAGTGTTGCTATTTCTCTTTGTGACTTTCTTCTCTTTTCTTCCCTCCTCCTCTTCCCCCCCCCCCAAACAGTGAAGCTTCGTGGGCTATGGGATGGATGAAGCTGAGCAGGACCAGTACGAAGCCCATCTCAAAGAGCTCTTTGACAGCTTCGATGTCACTGGCACTGGCTGTCTGGGGCAGGAAGAACTGACTGAACTTTGCCACGTCTTGCATCTTGAAGAAGTAGCTCCAGGAGCATTGCAGGAGACCCTTCTGCAGGATGGTCTCCCTAGGCAGGTAAGATCATACACTCTGTAGATAGGCACAGCTGTCATTCCCAGCCTTGGAAATTCTGATGGATCAGTGCAGGGTGTTCTTGGATCCAGAGGGAAAGTGGAGATTGGAATGGAAGGAAAGAACCAAATAGAAATAATAGAAGGAAAAGTTCAGAGATGAAAAGATAGCATGCCACGTCAAACCATAACGTCACCATACATGTACCAGTGTGACTGAATTAATATATGATAGTAATAAATAATGGCTTACAAACACACTGGACTATACTTTAATAGATTCACATAGCACACAAAATTAAAACCCAATAAATATTATTACAGATAGTCTTTACTTACAAGCACAATTAATTCCATTTTAAATTGTTTTTATCAGATTTCAGTAAAAATTTGTGTCTGGAACTCTGCACTTTGATATGGCCCGAGGGCTAATCAATAAAGTAAACTAACTACAACCACAATTGGGACTGGGATTTCCATCATAAGTTGTTGTAGTTGTAAGTCAAGTCAAACCCAATTTCACAACAATTTTTGCAGTGGTCATTAAGCAATTCCAGCTTCCCCAATGGACATTTCTTGCTAGAAAGCCCCAAAAAAGGTTACAAATTGCAGGATGCCACAACAGGTTGTAAATGTGAACTGGTTGCCAAGTGCCCCGATTGTGATTATATGACCACTGAGGTGGTGCAACCATGATGTCATAAATCACTTTTTCCAAGGCCGTTGTGACTTTGAGTCATTGTTAAATGGTATTTAAGTTCAGGACTACCTGTATGGTCTAGTCAGATTACTGCACATAAAACAAGGTGGATATTTCATCATTATGATTGCCATCTTGACTTTTTTTATCTTATCCTGTGATCTTATCCTTAACTCTGACTCTAGTGTAATGTGCAAATGATGCTAATGTGCTTTGCTGATATCTATTGAGGATGGTATGTTAATCCAGCAGCCCTCAACCTTTTGGGCACCAGGGACTGATTCCGTGGAGAGAGGTTTTTCCACAAACCAGAAGGGGTGTGATTTCATGTGCTGCCTGCATCCCGTGGATGGGGCCCGTGGATGGGGCTTCACTTGTTTGCATGGCCCAGTTTCCGGCATGCTGCGGACTGGTGTCGGTCCATGGACCAGAGGTGGGGACCACTATGTTAGTCCATTACATTGGAGGTCTTCTAATCCAGCAGTTCCCAATCTTTGCAACTTGGTGGCCCAGCTGGTGGAGAGGGGAGAGGAGAACTGGGCTGTGGGAGCGACAGGCCAGTGTACAGGCACCTGCACACAACCCTTGCATGAGTGGTAGGTTGGTGCAAATGTGTGCTGCTCGATTTGCCTGAGTGGCAGGCCAGTGAGCACACACACGAGTGCCTGTCTCCCTGCCGCTTGTATAAGTTGAGTGGTGCATGTGCATGCTCCAGCCAGTCACTCATGCAGCCCAATTCCAAATAGGCCATGGCCCCGTGTTGATCCCTGTTCTAGTCCAATCCCGTGCTCAAGCAGGAGACCCAATATTTCAGACAAGTGGCTGTCCAATCTCTTTTTTTAAAAAAGAAATGTAATACAATAATTCCACCTTCAATTAAACAGTGTGTTGACCTGATACAAATATCTTTATAAAATGATAATCAAAATTTTAGAATATTCATTATTGTCAGCCCTGGAGGCCATCTTTTCTTTTGGATCTTCAGGGCTGCCACACTTAGTCTCTGGGAAACTGGGAGGGGGGGTTTGCATGGAGTTGGTAGATAACAACATTCTTTTCTCTGGGAGTCAAGGACATTCAGCCTGCACTTGGAGAGGCATGACTGGGAGGCATCTCCAGTTGGGACGGATCATATGATGGACATGTGGATGCAGGGGAAGGGAGTTTGACTTTCCTTTGGATGGGGAAAACCCGGGAGCTTTCAGATTTGGGTTTTCCCCAGATGTGCAATATGACATCTCTAATACTGGTAAAATGGAACTTTGAGGAACTGCTGGCCTTGGAGTCTTCATTGGTTGGGGGTGTTACTTGGAACTCTGACAATTACATTAGCATTAATTCTATAATATTAAAATGATAATATGAAACATAAAAATCCAATCTCTTCTTAAAGACCTCCAGTGATGAAGCACCCACAATTTCTGAAGGCAAGCTGTTCTAATAGTTAATTCTTCTCACTGTTAGGAAGTTTCTTTGTTAGGAAGCTTCATGCTGCCCATGAAATGGCTTTGGCCATTATTGCTTTTTCAACTCTCTTGAAACCTCCTGATGTTATTTGTGAATGCAACCACATTGAAGCACAACCCACAAAATAGATCTTCCTCTCCCAACCCAGCATCCTTCGTGGACTACAGTTCCCTTGCACCTAACAAGTATAATCATACTGATGGGGAATTCCGGGAGTTGTTCTATAACTCATGGGGATTATGCCAAGTTGGGGGAAGGCTGAAATAACAGATTTCTTAGCTCCCTGCGTGTATTCTTTCTCTCTCTCTTGTGTTTCTACATCTACATTTTCTCATTTTCTATCCCCATCTCTCATAATAGGCGTTTAGAAGAAAGGCAGCTTCTTCCACTTAATGTATAATTTTATGGCCATTGCATTATGGGTCCCTAATTTATTACATGGTTGGTCCTTTGTGCAAATGTTCCTGCACCTTTGTATTCTTAAACCAATCTCCCTTAGGAAAACAAAGCCCACCCTCGCTCCACTCAAAAGAGCCCTTTTCTGTCTCTTCCTTTGGAATTAATTTCACTCTCGCTTTGGTCTGTGATGTTAAGAAGTGAATCTCTGAGAATGACAAGGAAGAAGCAAGAAAAGAGATTTCTGGCTCAAACTGGGCAAATCCTTTCTTTCTGAAGGGAGGGGGGAGACTTGGAGGGCTCCAGTCTCCCTGAGGGAAGAGTCTGGGTATCTCGAAGGGCACCTCGGAATTTGCACTGTGCAGAAAAGGCGGGGGTTGGATAATGAGCAGCTCGCAGTGTCTTTATTGTGTTAATAAGGGCACTGGCTCTGAGTTACCCTCCTTCTCAAATGGAATCTCCAATATTATTTCCTTTTGCTGCCTGGCGCTCAGAAAACTCATCACTCAGATGAGAACCAGAACACAAAATACAAGCTGAGTGGACACGACCTTGTAGATGACCCTCACTCTGTCAAGGACCTTGGAGTACTCACATCTAATGATCTAAGTGCCAAAGCTCACTGTAAAAACATTGCCAAAAAGGCATTAGGAGTTGTAAAGCTAATCTTGCGCAGCTTCTTCTCCGGTAATATCACACTACTAACCAGAGCATACAAAACATTTGCTAGACCAATTCTCAAATACAAAGCTCATCTGTCTGGAACCCGCACTGTATATCGGACATTAATACAATTGAGAGAGTCCAGAGATATTTTACGAGAAGAGTCCTCCACTCCTCTGCTCACAACAAAACACCTTACGCCACCACACCTGAAATTCTGGGTTTAGAAAATTTAGAACTACGCTGCCTTCGGTATGACTTAAGCGTAGCTCATAAAATTATCTGCTACAATGTCCTACCTGTCAATGACTACTACAGCTTCAACCACAACAATACACGAGCACACAATAGATACAAACTTAAAGTGAACCGCTCCAAACTCGATTGCAGAAAATATGACTTCAGCAACAGAGTAGTCAATGCCTGGAATGCACTACGTGACTCTGTGGTTTCTTCTCCAAACCCACAAAACTTTAACCTTAGACTGTCTACTGTTGACCTCACCTCATTCCTAAGAGGTCTGTAAGGGGCATGCATAAGAGCATCAGCATGCCTATTGTCCCTGTCCTAATGTTTCCTCTATTTGTATCTATTTTATATATCCAGTCCATGTTTATACTTATTACCTAATACGTTCTTGACAAATAAATAAAATAAAATTCAATGAAGCCCTAACTAGCATTGGGGAAACAAGCTGAACTCTTGGTATACAGGACACCCTGCTAATACTATCATCTTTACAATTTTCTTTGGCTTTACCATCCTAAATGCTCTTTAATGGAAAAGATAAATTTCCATTAAGTAAGCTAGGTACCTAATAAAATCCATCTCTTTTGACTTTTGATGTGGGTGAGGTTTCCAGGGCTGCATTTTTTTTTTTTTGCACTTGCGCTTTAAATGAGACTTGTGATATCATCTGATAACTCTTTCCAAAGACATTACCTTCTCCTATGCCAATGGGATAAGTTATTTTAAGTGATTGCATTGATTTAGCTTTAGGGAAAAGTTTTTTGGGGATCTAGTCTTCCAATCTTGAATTGATTTTTGGTCACTTTGGATTTCCTCCACACTGCCATTCAATTCAAGGTTTCACATGATTGCTGCTCCCTCTGAATGGTAGGTTTTAACTCCTGTCAGTTATGTGATTTAGCCTCTCCTAATTATTCTTCCTTTGACCAATCACTTTTCCCAAGTAAAGTAAAACCCACATGCCCTAGAGAAGCAGAACTGAGGACATAATGCATTCATTGCATCTAGTAGAGCCTATATGCTCTAGAATGAAGTTTCTAGACTGGGTGCAGGGGGTCCTTAGAACCTGGATGGGTTCCACAAGGGGCCTGGTAGAGAGGACCCTCAAATGTAGTAATCTTGAATGCACAGACAGTCAATCCCTCTATTTTTACCTCAATCCTACTTTTGCCATTACACTGCACCAGTGTTTATATCCAGGCCCCATGTAGGGATTCGCTGCCTTTCCTTTCCACCACTGAAATTTTCCCACAAAATGTTGTCTCCAAACTCCAACAAATATTTTCCTCAGTGGCCCAGGTTTTCTAACGGGTGGCAGAGGAAGGTGAAAGAAGAGGTGGGAGCATCTAACTTAGCAGCACAAAAACAATTTTGATGAGTTCCTCACTCCCATGTTAATGTTGAATTTGCACTAAACAGTTTACTTTGTTATTTTATTATCAGTTTTTTATCATTAGAATGTTGCCTCTTGATCGGGATTTCAGAGGCGGTGGGTTTTTGTAACAAACAGGTTCGGTGACCTGAAAAAAATGGAAAATCCCTGTTCTAAAACAGTGTTTCTCAATCTTGGTGACTTTAAGATGCATGGACTTTAACTGCCAAAATTCCTCTGGCAGCATGGGAATTCTGGGAGCTGAAGTGCACACATCTTAAAATCACCAAGGTTGAGAAACATCATTCTAGAACTATTGGACTGTGTTAAAGGAGGACATTCAGTATTGCCTTGTCTGTCTGAATGCAGCAATTCAGACAGCTCTACTCAAATATTGTAGCTATTGGGTTCAACAACAGTGTAAATGCTGCAGTAGCTTTCTGTAATTTAGTTAAAGAAGTTACTTTAGTTACTTTCTGTAATTTAGTTCCTCCAAATATGATGGGACTAGTATTCTGGAATTTTGTCATGCCCAGTGGGAATCCTAGACATTTTACTCCCAACGTATCTGAGGAATGGAGAGATTTTATTTATTTATTTACTTACTTACTTACTTACTTACTTACTTACCGTATTTGATTTCGATGATGCCAGCTCCAGGATAGGTTTACAGCTCGAAGTTAGGTCTCATGAAAACACTACCTCTCCTGCGCGAGCTGCACTGGCTGCCGGTTGCTCTCCAGGTCCGTTTCAAGGTGCTGGTGCTAACCTATAAAGCCCTACATGGCTTAGGCCCGGGGTACTTGCAGGACCATCTTCTGCCTTCCTCCCATCGTCCCGGGGGCTCCCACAGAGCAGGCCTCCTCAGGGTGCTGTCAACCAAACAACATCGACTGGTGGCCCCCAGGGGGAGAGCATTCTCTGTCAGAGCGCCCACCCTCCGGAATGATTTGCTCACCAAACTCAGGATAGCCCTGGACCTCCTCTCTTTTCGCCGCAAACTGAAAACGTGGCTCTTCCATCAAATAACTTGATCTGTTAGGGGTTGCACAAACTGTAATAATTTTAAATAAGGTTTTTAAGGGGTTTTTAAACTTATTTTTAACTTATTTTGTTATTTTGTGATTTGTATTATTGATTGTCGTTGTAAGCTGCCCTGAGTCCTTCGGGAGAATGGCAGCATATAAATCTCAAAAATAAATAAATAAATAAAATAAATACTTGTACCTCTTTTTTTTTAACCTTTCCCTACTTTATAAGCTCAACACCACCTTGTGTAAATTTTGATTCATACATTTTTAAAAACGAGCCTCTCAAAGTAGAAGCTGCACTTTTTTTTTTATTCCAGAAAACCCAAGAGGGACTGACATCACAAACACTTTGAAAGGAACATTAAAAATTTAGTATTTTAAGTTTCTTTGCACTGTCTTTGCTTTCCACCCTACAGTGCTTGAAATTTTAACTTGCTGTGGTCTGGAACTGGCAATGTTTTTGCACTGAACAGGCAAGTGTACTCAGTGATCATATCTGATGTGGTGTCTTTTGACGAACTTGGACTAGCAAAACTTTAGCCTTAAGAGAACTGGAAGGCACCAAATTAGCAGAAACCTGATGCATACCCTGTTTCCCCCAAAATAAGACATCCCCTGATAATAAGCCCAATCAGGCTTTTGAGCGCATGGCAATAAGGCCAAGCACTTATTTCAGGGTTCTAAAAAATATAAGACAGGGTCTTATTTTCGGGAAAACATGGTAGTTATTTGTGTCACTTGAACTCTATATTGGGGTAAATTGTGACCACTTTAAAGCTTTTGTTTAGAACCTCTGTTCACCAATACAGGTAGTCCTTGACTTACAACAGTTCATTTAGTGACCAAAGTTACAACGGCACTGAAAAATGAGACCTATGACCATTTTTCATAGTTATGACCTTCGCAACATCCCCAGGATCATGTGATCAAAATTCAGACACTTGGCAGTTGATTCATATTTATGACCATTGCTGTGTCCCAGGGTCATGTGATCACCTTTTGCGACCTCCTCACAATCAAAGTCAATGGGAAAGTCAGGTTCACTTAACAACCGGGTTACTAACTGATCAACTGCAGTGATTCACTTAACAACTTTGGCAAGAAAAGTCATAAAACGGGACAAAACCAGTGCTGAAATCCAAATATTTTTACTATCAGTTCTGTGGGCATGGCTTGGTGAGCGTGGTGTGGCTTGGTGGGCATGGCTTGATGGGCGTGGCAGGGGAAGGATACTGCAAAATCCCCATTCCCACCCCACTCTGGGGCCAGCCAGAGGTGGTATTTGCCAGTTCTCCAAACTGCTCAAAATTTCTGCTACCAGTTCTCCGAACTACTCAAAATTTCCACTATTGGTTCTCCAGAACCTGTCAGAAGCTGCTGGATTTCACCCCTGGACAAAACTCACTTAACAAATGTCTCCCTTAAGAACAGAAGTTTTGGGCTCAGTTGTGGTCATAAGTTGAGGACTAGCTGTAATCCCTCTCTGATCTTGTTTTCTTCTGTATCCAAATCCCATGACTAGATTCACACATGGGATAGTAACTGGTGCATTTTCTCATGCCAACCAGATAGTATTTATACTATAATACACTTTGTTTTTCTGTGGCCCCTCTGAAATATCCTGTGGCCTGGGTTGAAAAGCACTCCTTTAGAGCATAAAGGTCCTTTCTAGTCTAATACTAAACCTCATTGATAATCCTAGTTCTTTTTTCCCCTAAAGTGAGCTGTACAATATTTCCCCAAACTGACCCAAAGGTCCTTTTTCAAAAGGCAACTGAACTTCCTGGTTTTTCTTTGAAGATGTTTCGCTTCTTACTCAAGAAGCTTCTTTAGTTCTGATTTCCCCAAACTGATTTTTAAGTCGTGGTGAAATGCCTCAAGGCACAAAGGTGTTAAGACAGTTTCAGCTGAATATGCAGACCGAGATGTATTATTCTGAAAAACAATGATGCAAGTGTACATTTGATATATTCTACAACAGGCCCAGAGCATAGTATTTAATATAGCATCTCGCTATTCCTGTGTCTAATTGTTTGCAAAAATGGTCTGGCTTTTTTTTAACATGTCTTGTGATCCATCCATGTGGGCCAGGCTGCATTCCAGGAACAGAAGGTTATTTCAGAAAAGAATTGATACAAAAATCCAGTGTTAAAAATAACAATGAATCCAATTGCTAGAGTCTTGATTAGAAGCAACGAAGAAAGCCTATGCGGGGCAACTTTGATCCATTTTCCACTCAGCTCGCCCTGTCAAATTGTGATATTGTTTCCCTCTCCACACCCCCACCCCTTCTGAACTTGGTTTAAATTCACTCTTCTTAATCTTCCCTTTGAGCTTCAGTCACGGTAAAATTGCTTCATGTGATCCAAACCCTGGCCATCTGTTCTGCTTGCAGCTGCAATTTCAAGGAAGGAATTTCAACCCCAACAGAGAAACGTTCACTTCTTCTACTCCATCAAACGAAATAGCCTTCCGCCGTCTCAATCCTTTCCTTTTTCTCTTTTTAACATTACCTTAAAATTTAGTCCAATTGCATAATAAATAATGGAGTCCTTGATGCTCTCTAGGTTTGGTTGTTTGCTTATAGACCAGGGATGGCTAACTTTTTTGCTGTCGCGTGCCAAAAGTGGGGATCATGCGGGGAGGTTGCGCATGTGTGTGCCCATACCCATAATTCAATGCGCCCCATCCCCCTGCACATGCGCACATGACCCCCCCCGCACTACCCCCACTTTTGGCACGCAGTGGCCCAGTAGGCCTGTTTTCCACCGTCCCCAGGTTCCAGAGGCTTTCTTGGACCCTGGGCAGGATGAAAATGGCCTTCTGTCCCCCACCTGGGAAGCCTTCTGGAAGTCAGACACAGCCCATTTCCCGACTTCAGGTGGGTCAGGAAGGCCCGAAAATTAGCTGGCCGGTGCACAAATGTCCGCTGGAGCTGAGTAAGGCAATGCTCGCGTGCCCACAGATATGACTCCACGTGCCACTTGTGGCACCCGTGCCATAGGTTCGCCATCATGTTTATAGAAATTTCATTACCCAACTAGTTACATCATCAGTGTGAGGAAAGTGGGGTTTGCTTCTTGTTTATATACAGAAATATGTCCTGCCAATGTGATAGGAGTATTGTTTTTTCCTTGGTAGTTCCTCGATTAGAGTATTGCTTTAGACAATGAATCATCTGCAAGAAAACAAGCAAGCTCAGAGAGCACCAAGGACCCCTCATTTCAACCCTGAGCTACAAATATTTTTTAGTGGTAATATTGCTTTCTTCTTGATTGTTTGTCTAGCATCACTCCTTATCTAGGTGTGAGTTGCTGAATGTGCCTGGTCTTTTTTTCCTTCTTACCAGTAGCTTTTTTATTGTCTCATTTTAATGATGAGTAAATGTGGTTTATTTCAGTGTGTCTATTGATGGCTGATTTGTCTGAATGTCAAGCCTCCAGATAGTGGTGGAATTCTTTTTTTTTTACTATTGGTTCTTTAGGTGTGGCTTGGAGGGTGTAGTGTGGCTTGGTGGGCATGGCAGGGGAAGGATACTGCAAAATCCCCAATCACATCAATATTATTTATGGCAATTTTACACAATATCTGAGCTAAAGAGTGCCCTCGGCATCAAAGTGAGAGCTGTCCACAGGAAGAATTTTTTAAAAAAGAATCCACTAACTTCACTAGCATATAAAGTTGGGTACATGTATCATGCTAAGCCAAAATGTAGCTTGGTTTTGGTTTAGTATGAACCCAATATTGTGGTTTATAAACCATAGTTTATAGCTTACTATTTTAGGTGAACAGATCTGTAACGTATTGGACTGCAGTTAAAACAAATTAAGGCCTGGCAGTGAAGCTATTGTTTCATCACAATTTATTGAATAAATCACATTTGTCTAAGTTCACCAATATGCTAAAACATATTGTGACTTGTTTTATTTAGGTGTATGTGTAGATTCATCCAGTAATCTTTAATCCATGACTTCATTCTGTACTTAATCTGACTAAAAGCAGCTAAGGTCATTCTCATCTCATTTTAATTTTCAAAAAACAAAATGGCAGAAAATAAGTGATGGGATGCCATGATGAAAAGCAAGAATTCTGTTACTGAACATTTTCATTTGCTGAAATATCTAATCAATAAAGAGCAATTATGTCATTAATTGCAGAAGCCAGGAGTCAATGAAAACTGCATATGATGTCTCCATAAACAAACAGGAGATTTAACATTGATGGTAAAGTTCAGTCCAGTCAATCACAGAGAAAGAACAAATTGAAGTATATTATTTCCTTTATCAACAAAACATTCATGCCTTAAAAGGAGAAAGTTGAAATACAACCAGCTAAAACCTTAGAAATAACTCAGCATCTCTCCTATCTCTTTTCTAAAACACTATTATTTCAATATAAGGGAATATGTGTAGTTTACAGTTGCCTGACCAATTAACCCACTATAACACAACCACCACAAGCTATGAAAAGGACAGCTCTGTCATATATCAAAAGCATCTCAAAAACAACCAACAGACTATAACAACTATACAGAATCACCGTAGATACCAACTAAAGTCATCCAAAACACCTTAAATTAACCAAAGACCCAGTACAATAGCCCAGAAGCAAAAAGAGGAATTATCTAACATGCACTGTAATATGTAGGACAGACAAGCAGAAGGCTAATGCAGCGTATCCATGAACACCAACTTGTAGTCAGAAGACATGATGAAAACTTCTTAACCTTATAACATGTGGGCAGACTCAACCATACTTTCAACTGGGAAACTCTGAGCATCCTAGGCAAAGCTTAATTCAGGAATTCCTGGAGCAGGCGTGCTATTCAGCAGGTTCTGGAGAACCGGTAGCAGAAATTTTGAGTTGTTCGGAGAACCGGCAAATACCACCTCTGGCTGCCCCAGGGAATGGAGTTTTTGCAATATCCTTCCCCCAGGAGTGAGGTGAGAATGGAGATTTTGCAGTATCCTTCCCCTGGAGTGGGGTGGGAATGGAAATTTTGCAATATCCTTTCCCCAGGTGTGGGGAGGGAAAATAATATTCACCTACTTGACCAAGTAATTAGTGAAATTAACATGTTCAGAATTTTGTGAACACTGAAAGCATCTGGGCTCAAATTTATGCACTGCCCTTTGAAATATTTAACATTTCCCTAACTGTGACCCTTGGTTTAATTGTTAATTGGAATTCTGAAAAGTTGCCAGAGCTTTGAATATTTGGATTTTTGCAGTTTGGTAGCACCTAAGTTTGAGAGTAAGTAAATAGCATCTTAAACCCAATGGGCCTGATTACTTCTGTTTTAAATGTTGGCAAGTGTTGTATTACACTTCTTAGTTAGTGCAAGTGTGCTGTGGATGAGTATAGATGACTAGGTCTTACAAATTCCCCACCCCCAATGATTAATTGTAATGCACAGTGTGCTGTGCACAGAGCCCTGCATAATCTAACGCTCCCTCCTCTTATAGTCAAGCTCATTTATTTTAAATGTCAAGGTATTTTTTTTTAATCAGGAAAAGCTTCCTCTCTGCAAACTGCTTTCTTTTAAGTACACCAGCATTTTGAAATATTGGTAGGATGAATGGCAGCTCTTAATGTATAAATGAGGCCACTGCTATGAAGTTTAATTGAGCTGATTCCCAAGATGCTTTTAATTACTTCTTTGTGATATGCACCAAGATCTCTACAACTAGATTGTATGTTCAGTTCTGAAGTATTTATTGAGGTGGCACTGTTTGGGTGCATGTAAGTACATGCACAAATGGCATTCATAGAATGTCTCCATCATACAGCTTTAGCTTATGCTAAGCTAAAAGGGGGCTTGGTATTGTGTCAGCCATTGCCTTAGTAAGTTGTGTGAAACAAGTTGTTGCTTTAAGTCACAATATGATTGTAGGGGATGCGGGGAAAGAGGAAGCAGAGAATGCTGCATGTGTTTTGTTAATTCAGGTTTGGTGATAAAATGTTGTATGAACTCAACTTTAAGGCTGATATAGTGGTTGAAATATTATCTCCAGAAGCAGAGAAGGGATCATTCAGTTTTAGAGAGAGAGAGTCAATTGAATTGGCAAGCAATGTTTGCACAAAACCCTTAATTAGGTTACTACCAGTATGTAGGGTGAAGCCCTACACTTTGCCAGCTTAAGCCCAGGGAAGGACACTTCAAATCAGAATAAACCACAGGGCCCTTCCATAGTCAGCTGTTGTGTGAATATCCCAGGACAGTAAAAAGTGAAGACCGCCTTGACTGCACAATACTGTACCCTCCCCCCAAAAAACTGGAGCTGTAGAGTTGCTGGAAAAGCCAGTGGGAGAGTGGATTGCAAGTGGTGGGGGGGGGGGGTCCCTGGGAAGTTCCCAATGTTTGTGAGACTTGGAGAAGACACTTCCAGAACTGTTTGCATGATGGAATAAGCCAAATTTGGCACCAAGTAGGGGTAAGGCACATTGTACTACAATATACCAGATGTACTAATAATTCCTTCTTCTTTTTTTAAAGGTCCACTTCGATCAGTTTAAAGATGCACTAATCCTCATCTTGTCTAGCACATTAACAAATGAAGAGTCCTTTCAGCAACCAGGTAAGACCTGTTTTGGAAATGTTGAGATTCTGGCAACCACCAGGAAAGGAGAAGTACATAGTGCAACTATAATCGATTTAGAAAAGTTTCCGTGTTTATAATGAAGTGTGAAGCAACATTTGGGCCAAGTGGCTTTGATTTCCTACACTAAGTTCTCCTCCAAACAGGAACTGGTGGCTTCATTATATAAATATTCAGTTTAGTTTATATGCAATTTAAAAGAAGTAGCTGCAAGCAGAAGGAGGGATATGTTACCTCATCAAAAGGTTAACAGGTTTTGATTGGTTAGCAAATGGAAATTAGAAATATTGGTATGAAACAAATTCAGATATTCACAGCATACTTTGATTTAGTTTTTAAAACTATTTTGGAGGAAGTTGCATGCAACATGCAACTTCCTAATCCAGCGTTTCTCAAATTTGACCATTTGGAGGTGTATGAACTTCAAGTTGAAGATATGCTGGTCTCCAAAAAAGTAATATCATGCATATACTGCTTCATAGTGCTTTACAGCCCTCTCTAACTAGTTTACATTATCTGCCTATTTCCCCCAACAATCTGGGTCTTCATTTTACCGATCTTAGAAGGATGGAAGGATAAGTTAACCTTGATCTGTTCAGGATCAAACTGCTGGCAGTGAGTGGAGTTAGTCTGCAATAGTGCATTCTAACCACTGCGCCACCATGGAGCAGTGGTCCACATATCTTCAATAATAGATTTTCCAAAGACCTGTAAAGTATTTGTTTCCCCAGATTCTGTCTCTCAGATCTAGATCACAAAATGTATTAAACTTTTGCATGACTTTGATGTAGTCTGTTAGGTAAAAATACTATAAACATTTGAGAGTTAGTCAACAAACTATAAGTATAGTAAACAAACCATGGCTTAGTGGAATGTATGAAAGCAGTTTTTATGTGATCACAGTTGTTTTCTTTCAGGGTGTAACATGACTCTTTTCCTTTGCATTCTGGTATTCACCTTTATGATCTCAGAGACAGGCTATGTGAGACTTCTTGGCTGATATTCCAGGCTTGCCAGAATAAAACTATTTTTGACCATCCGTCAGAGTTTTTAAAATGTATTTATTCAATTTGTATGATTGCCCATCTCAGACATGACTCAGGGTGGGAAGCAACCATAAAATCAATTAAAAATTGAAATCATAATACTAAAATATTGTGAACTTCAATCACAATACTAAAAATTAAATAC
Source organism: Masticophis lateralis (assembly GCA_030761175.1). Lineage (NCBI taxonomy): Eukaryota > Metazoa > Chordata > Lepidosauria > Squamata > Colubridae > Masticophis > Masticophis lateralis. The sequence continues at coordinate 329,083,502 of JAUDYJ010000001.1, forward strand.
ATACACAGCTGCCAAGAAAAACATTATAGTCTATATAGTAGTTAAGGAAGTGCTTCTTTTTCACAAAATGGCTGAAGTAAAAATGCTTAGCATTAATGAGTCTGTAAATCAAAAGACAGTTTAGAGAAGTGCTTCTCAATCCCAGCAAATTTAAAATAAATGGACTTCAATTCCCAGAATTCCTGAGCCCCAACCTAGGGGACTGAAGAATTATGGGAATTTAAGTCCACTAATCCTAAAGTTGCTGAAATTGAGAAAGACTGTCTTAGAATAAGGAAGAAGAGAGAGACAATTGATAGTAAATTAAATGGAGGTTAGCCGCTTGGGCATGAAGTGCCCTGCTGGGCCTTGGTGGCGCAGCAGACTAAAGCACTGTTAAGTAACACCAGCTGCCTGCAATTACTACAAGTTCGAATCTCACCAGGCTCAAGGTTGACTCAGCCTTCCATCCATTCAAGGTAGGTAAAATGAGGACCCGGATCGTGGGGGCAATAAGCTGACTTTGTATAAAAAAGAATACCGCTTGCGGGGGCCGAAAGCCCTACTAAGCAGGTATATACAAAAGTTTGAAGGGCTATTGTTTAACGCATTGTAAGCCGCCCTAAGTCTCCGGAGAAGGGCGGCATATAAATTGAACTAATAAATAATAAATAAATAAATGAACTAGAGAATTAAAGGTACTGTCTTCTTTCCTGGGAAAAGGGCTTCTCTGAGTAAGTGTGAAAAATGAGAGCTAGCTTAATGTAATGCAGTTAAACTTTTTACACTTTAAAATATGCTCTAAAATTAAAACATTATTGCAAACCTAAGGAAATATTTTGGATGTCTTTAGTAACTGAAGGGACAGCCAAGCTGACTTTGTTTTAAAGAAATAAGTTTTAAAATATAGTATAACAATAAGAGTTGCAGCATAGTTAGTAATTGCTTACAAAAATAGCTATTTAGGTTGATTAAACATGACAGTAGTTAGCAAAGGAAAGAATGTGTGTTGGGACATTTCTTCTCCCCAGTCCTCGGGGCTAAAACTGTATGTTTGTGCTTGCACAGAAAATATTTTTAAATTGGCTGGATTCATCTTGCTGAGTAGATACTTTACCAGAGGGCAAATAAAGAAGATTCATCTGGGGCTTCAAAAACCCTAAGATTTCTTTCCTTTATATTTTCTGACTGCCACTTGGAGAGTCTCGGTTTGAGTTTTTTAAGCTGAAGTTTCTGAAATGCTAATATGTGTGGTATAATCAAAGAAGTAAGAGTTCTTAATTCTAACTCATTTAGTCAATCAATTGGTTACTCATGTTCATATCCTTGCATTTAGAAAGCCAGTCTAAAAAGAGTGAGAGGGGGAAAAGGAGAAAATAATTGTCCCATGGCTGTAGACTATGGACCCATGATGGCGAACCTTTGGTACACCTGCCCAAAGTGGCACACAAAGCCATGTCACCTGGCACGCGCACCCTTGCCTGTTTCTCTTCCGGGTTTCTAGCTTGCATGCACACACGATGATCAGCTGTCAATGCGCGGCAGTGCCGAAAACCGGTGTGCGCATGCACGCCAGCCAGCTGATTATCAGGTGCACATGCACACCAGAACCCAGAAGTTCGGCTTTTCCAGAGTGCGATCCCTTCGTGCACGTGGCAGTGCCAAAAACCAACCTGCGCATGTGCACTGGACAGCTGATCATCAGATGTGCATGCATGCTAGAACCGGAAGTTTGGCTTTTCCGGAGCATGGCCCCGATGAGCATGCGTGCACATGTGCAACGTTTCTGCACGAGTGCCGAAAAGATTCGCCACCACTGCTATAGACTATACTCTCTCTCACACACACACACTCAAGCTAAATCTTTTATAAAAATCATTTTCTCAAAGGAACCACCATCTTTGGTAGCATAATGTTTAAACTTTGCTCATGGAAGTTTTGATTTTTCATTATTTCTAACATTGCTTGTCCATGACTTGACCAGCAAATCTACAAGAAGCCAATGTGGAATGACTTCCAGCTCACATGGAAACATTGTGGTGCATATTCAGATGTTAAATATTGTAGGCAACCATTCTGTAAACAGGAAGACAGTCTTGTCTCTGGAGAGTCTTAATCATCCAGCTCACGGTTGTCCCAGAGGTGCTATTTCAAAAGGCAACTCGACTTTCTTGTTTTTTTTCCTTGAAAACATTTTGCTTCTCATCCAAGAAGCAGCATCGGTTCTAATGAAGTGAAACGTTTTCAAGGAACATGTCTATGGAGATTCTCAATCATCCAGGTCACGGTTGTCCCAAAGGTGCTTTTTCAAAAGGCATCTGGGCTTTGTTTTTCCTTGAAGACATTTCACTTCTCATCCAAGAAGCATTCCCAGTTCTGATTCCATTCCCCAGCATTCAGTCAGAACTGTGAGGATGCTTCTTGGATGAGAAGTGAAACTTCTTCAAGAAAAAACAAAGTCCAACTGTACCTTTGGGTTTTCAAGGAAAAAGAGCAAGAAAGTCCAGCTGCCTTTTGGGAAAGCACCTTTGTGATGAAAATGGTCTTCTTCAATATAAGAGAATATACATGGTTAAAGTTGAACTATGGATTCCTTGGTGCTCTCTGAAATTGTTTGTTTACAGACTTTTTGTTATAACATGAAACCAACTAGCCTCTCAAGTGGCTACTGACCTTGATGGTCATCTTGTTTTATGCATATGGTCTGTCTCAGCCTTGCTCTTGTTTTTATTGTCCTTTGTATGCTATGTTTTTTTTCCTGACCTTTGAAAACTTTCCATGTATCCAGCAGTCCTAACAATAAATTGGCTACATACAAAGCTGTACTTTTTGTAAGGGCTACATGTGTATTGCTTCAGAGGAGTGGGTGTTTTGTTCTTCTTTCCAACCCAACAAAATCTTGGAACGAAATTATGAAAAGGGTCTTGGGTCTCAGTCCATCAGCCAGGGATAACTCTTTGAAACAAAACAGAATTGGGACAAATTTGGTATAGGGCGAGAAGGTGGCCAACCAGAAAAAAGACTGAGTTTTTCAAAAGTGTTCAATCTGGCCAGAAGCTGAAGGGAGAGAAAATGCAAGAAAAAAAAAATCCCAGTGCACCTCTAGGGAAGAGGGAGATGCCCTCCTTCCTCTTCCCTATTCACATGTCCCAGGGTGCAGCATATGCAGTCTTTCCAGTGGTGGGTTTCAAAATTTTTTACTAGCAGTTCTGTGGGTGTGGCTTGGCTTGGTGGGCATGGCAAGGGAAGGATACTGTAAAATCTCCATTCCCACCCCTCTCCAGGAGATTGTTACTGCTAAATCCCCATTTCCTCCTGATCAGCTGGGACTTGGGAGGCAGAGAATAGATAGAGGTGGGGCCAGTCTGAATTTTTACTACTGGTTCTCCGAACTACTCAAAATTTTCACTACCGGTTCTCCAGAACTGGTCAGAATTTGCTGAAACCCACCTCTGAGTCTTTCCTGTATACACTGTACATGCATACAGATATAAATCAAACAATGTGAGGGAAGAGCAAAAACATATCCATGTGCAAAATGGCCACATTGTTTTGTTACATAGGAAAAAATATAAATGCCTCCTATGGCTACTGCTAGTAAAAGAGCTGGAAAGAATTCCCAAGGCTTGCTGCATGTGCTTTCCTTCCTTTGTTTTGATATGGCAGAAGAGGGAGTGTAGCAAGAACTAAACCAACATTATCTGAGCTGTGGCATTCTCCAGACTAGGCTTTCTCTAGCTCAGCAACTCTAAAATGTGTGGACTTCAACCCCCAGAAATCCCCCCAAGCATGCTGGCTCTTCCCTATCCCAATACTTCAGTAATGGCAGTCATGGCTTCTAGGCTGTGCTGTACTTTCAAGCCACAATGCTATTAGTTGCACCTGTGGAATTCTTCTAAAGAAAAGTAATGTTGTTTTATGTAAGGAAAAAATAATAATTAAGCCATGGGTTCCTGTGAGCATTGTGAAAGCAACTAAAGGTTTATGAAAGTTATTCTTTTAAGAGATCCAGTTTGGACATTTATTAGAAAAGGAGAAGAGCATTAAGAAGAGAATGTCAATACAGGTCATCTATAATAAATAACTACTTACTCAAACGATTGGTGAGAAGAAAACTGAATATAAGTAAACTTATACACTTATGTGCAGGTGCATACACAAAGGAATGATACCTTTGCAAAAAGGCAAAAAAAAACATTGCACTAGAGGTCTGCAATCAGAAACCTTCCAACATCCTACTTTTTTCTGCATGCAAGGTGTGAAAACCACGATTATATTATTGTAGAAGAAGGGCAGGCAGAGCTGGAAGGTGGAGTTAAATGCATCATCAGTTTAGAGTCCTTGCATTGCCATAAGAGATCCAAGTCAAGCCCCCTCCCCTTAAATTCTGTTGGCCCTTATCTAGCATCAATTCAGTGATGATCATTAGTTGATCAGATTCTTGTCAACTTTCTTCTCAGCAATATTTCAGAGTGTGCCCTGTCAGTGTTGGGCAAACCACTAGTTCAAATCCCATTCCCTGCTAGCACTGATGATGCTACCTAGCTTGGTAATGAAACATCTGTAAGAAACAATCAAGCTCAGAGAGCACCAAGGACCCCATAGTTCAACCATGAGCTACAAATATTCTTTTCTAATGGGGTCAATATGTATGTCTATTCGCAAATTCTCTTTTAGGAAACCATCACTAAAATTTGCTTATCTAGAGGGCTCTCCAATGTATATTCTGCTTGAGAAGAGGAACTAGATTGGTTTTTTATCTGATTCAGTAGGTTGCCTTGGTGTTTCCTTCATGTGCTCCTGTGAATGGGCATAGCCCAGCAAGTTCTGGAGATCTCTAGCATTAGGTATTTTAATGGCTTTATCACTGGATGGGTATGGTAATATGACATACAATTGCTCTTCTGAAATATAATATCTGCTTGTTCTGAGCTATGTATCTATTTAGTAAGATAAAATCGTCTTTGAATCAAGGTCAGCTCCAGGGGATTTCATGGACAAATCTATGTAATATTGTTAGCAACCATAGAAAATTGTTGTTTCACTGTTATCTTCAGCAATGTTTTTTTTAACTTCCCAATTTATCCTACAGCCATGGTTTTTCATCCAGATGCTGAGCACATTCAACCCTCCTCAGGTTATCAATATTACCCAAATATGTCTATGCCCTGTTTAACGCCTGTTAACCACCGTTGCCAAATGGTGATCATGTGATCAAACTTCAGATGCTTGGCAACTGGCATACATGTATGACGGTTGCAGTGTCCCGGGGTCATACAATCACCTTTTGTGAACTTCTGATAAGCAAAGTCAATGGGGAAACCAGATTTGTTTTACAACCATGTTGCTAACTTAACAACAGCAGTGATTCACTTAACAATTGTGGCAAGGTCATAAAATGGGGCCAACCTTAATGACTGTCTTGCTTAGCAATTGGGTTCAATTGTGGTTGTAAGTCAACCTTACTTCCATTTGTTCTGTTATTGCTATGAAAAGTTATGTTTCAGCAGCTTCCAGGAGAATCTCTATTGGTTTTAGGCAGCCTTACCCATCCTGCTTCTCTTCCAGGTGTGTTGACGATACAGCTGCTAGGATTCTCAGCCAGTGTGGAGAAAAGCCATGCTGGTCCTCCTGGGGCCCACAATGCGGCTGAGTGCCAGGTTTGGAAAAGCTGCATTATCCCCGAAAAGCCATTCTGGGAAAAATCTGGCAAGCAAACCAATCAAAGCTATGAATAAATAAAATACCTTTTAAACGTATGACTGTTTTATAATCTCTGGCACTGCAGTCTGAGGGATTTTTTAAAAGATAAAAAGAAAAATAAAAGCGATGTGAAGCTCATCATCGCTCCGCGGGATGGGCATAAATATTTCATGGCCAGATCCTTGCTAGCTCAGAAATCAAGAGCTTTTTTTCCCCCCACAGCTGCTCGGCCTCCATCCATCCCCACCCCCACCCCCAAGCTGAGTGTGTGGAGGAAGTTAATATCGGAGGGTGGGGGTTGTCCTGATGGAAAAGCCTTGGCATCGAATGCTGATACATAACAAAGCATAGCCTCCAGCAATGGCTGATTGAGGGTATAGTCCATCAGCTGGGTGAAAGCCCACAAAAATTCCCCAACTGAGATCTGATTTCATGCACTTGAGCCCACAAGCCCCCCACCTCACCCCACACCACAATAGCCTCTGATCTCAGCTAGATTCCAGCTGCAATGCTGGCAGGAGCCCAAGGCCTCTGACATCAAGAAGGGTTTTTTCCCTGTCCATTGAATGATCTTTGGGATCCCTCATTTCAGTTTAAGACAGAAAATCTATATTTAACAAAAGCCTCAAGGAAGGGAGGGTGGTTGGTTTTCCTGTCTGTGCCAGCCTCCTTCTCAGTCTTGGTCAGGAGGAAAGAGGGGCCTAGAAAAATAATCCTTTCCTTCCTTTCACTCTTTCAAAATTCTCTTACCTTTTCAAAACATCTAGTACTCTTCTGTGATACCCAAATAATTAATTTTATTATAATTGTAATACTAGCTATATGTAAGGTTAAAAATAAACACTTTATTTTACACGAAGGCCTAGAAAAGAGAAGGTTGAAAAAAGCAAGCACAGTATTAGAAATATTCCTATTTTACTAGTCTATTAATATTAGACTAGTGGAAAGAAGGACCAGAGGAGACATGATAGCAGTATTCCAGTATTTGAGTGGCTATCACAAAGAAGAGGAAGTCAATCAATTCTCCAAACATCTGAAGGCAAGACAAGAAACAATAGATGGAAACTAATCAAGAAGAGATGCAACCTAGAACTAAGAAATTTCCTGACAGTGAGAACAATTAATCAGTGGAACAGCTTGCCTTCAGAAGTTATGTGGCTGATTTCAAACTTTGCATGAAGCCATAATATTGGCTTGATTATGGCTTGGTGGCATGGCTTTAATTCCAAACGAGATCTTAATGACTTTTTCAACAACTCATAGCTTAAAAAAAATTGACTTAATTTGATGCATAAATCTAGACGATGTGTCCAAGTGTGATCATCATTAAGGGCATGTTAGCATCATTTACTGTAAGTTTTTGCATACTGTACATTCACTGAATAAAACCTAGAATGCTTTGAAGCAGATCTAATTCCGTAGTGCCCTTACATATCTATTGAATCCCTTCTACCATCCTAATAAGTTTCTCTCTAAAGCAAGGTGGGGAAAAAAAGGAATGGGACACAGAGAAAACCTGCCATTGCTAACATGCCAGAGATGATAGTGGTAGGGAAGCAGTTGCCAGCAGCCCAGCTTTAATGGTAATGATAAGGTTTGCTTTTGTTCTTTTGGGTCTTATTTAATCAGCTCGACTCGTTTCTGATTTTTCCTATCTGTGTGTTTCATCCTATGGCTTTTATGCCCAGGCTCCCAGCTGCAGGAAACCTTGTTAAAATTGCCTTCTTCAAACACAAGCGCCCGCTTGCATTCCCTAGGGTTTGTAATATGTATGGATGGGGTAGAAATCCAGGGGAAATGAGAAGGGGGTTATCAAAGGATTTCTGTTCCTGTGTATTTTATAATTCATTGCATAGCTAAGCTAAAGAATACATTTTCACTAACAAGGTCTTGAGCAGAATCTATATAGAAAGGGTATTCAAGATGACATGAAGAGGTTGGATCTGAGCCCCTCGTATGTTCCTCAGCGTGTTTGAACATGCTTCTTGCTACTTAGCTTTAAATCCCGACAGCCTTCATCAGGATTCTCTTAAAATCAAATGTCATCTAATTTTGAATCACATCTTAATCATCAGCACAACCACAGCACATGGCATAAAATCACTGGTATATGTGTAAATATGGATGTGTATTCAGTGTACTTCAAAATACATTCTTTTTGGTGAAGTAGCTCATACATTTTGATATTTTATTCAGCCCCTGGAATTGGGAATGCAGCAATTTTAACACCATAGTCAGTTTTCCCTTTGCGTTGTCATGTTTAATAAAACTTGACTATCTCCCCTTTTTTTATGGGTCGGAGCTGTCAGTGCCATTTAGAATTTATGCAAATCTCAATTAAAAGCTAAAAATAAGACTAAAACGTTTACAGCAGATGGGAGATTAAAGGATTGAGTAAATAAAAATGTATTTGCTTAATGCCAAAAAGGCAGAAGCTTTCCGGGGTTCCTGGATAAGATCTTAATGTCTGATGTTGGATGAAACTGTTGGTTAGAACGAATCCTACCATTTGTTAAAGAGGGGAACTTCCCTCAGGCAGCAGATTCGGGGAAGTAGTAATGATGTATCATAGGGTGCTACTTACAAGAAGCAAGAGTTGCTTTTGTCTAGTGATTAAGGCACCAGACTAGAAACCTTGAGGTAGTGAGTTCTAGTCATACCTTAGGCAGAAAAGCCAGCTGGGTGACTTTAGGCCAATCAATCTCCCTCAGCCCAGCTCACCTTGCGGTGTTGTTGTTTGGGAGAGGAAGAGGAAGGAGTATTAGATGTCTTTTGCCTTGAGTTATCAATAAAGGGAAAGTTGCATACACATACACACGCTGTCCCATCAGCAGCACTGATGAAAGATGTGGCTGCCACATGGACAAAGAGAGTATAATACTGCCTTTTATCTCACTCAGATTTATATGCAGATCTAGTCTTATTATTATAATAATATATAATGTACTGTAGTGTAATGTAATGTAACATCATATACCTCTGTCTTTTGTCTTGAGATATGTAATCCTTCCTTCAGAATCAGCAATGATATGCAAAATACAGAAAAGGGGTAAAGAATAGTAAGTCAAAGAAATTAAATGTATGAAATAAGAAAAAAGCAAAGGAAATAGAACTATACCTATTTTACAGCAATGGTATTCATTATAATTTATCATACTATTCCTAAGTATTCTTGCCAATCCTGCTTGCTTTCCCCCTGTCCATACATCACTTGGTTCTTTCAACTTCTCATTTTTCTTTTTCAGAATCTCATCAACAATTTTCAGTCTTGAATTTTTCAATTGTCCTTCCTCAATCAATCACTTTTCTTTCATATACCTGTTTGATGATTTGATCTTCATTCATTCAGCCATTGTGTACAACCAAGCCACTTCAGTGTATTTCTTTCATACCAGTCACTCATATATTCAATCAGCATTCACATAGTACTAATTCATTTTGTAGTTCAATTCCACACAACTCTATGACACCCTGTAACCTGATTATGTTCATTCTTTTCCAAGCAGTTTCCACCTCTTTTTTTTTTTTTTTTGTATCCACTTTCCATTCATTTTGTTGGGAGATTTATCTTCTGACTTCTTTCAAACCAGGAAAAAAATATCTTCCTGAAATTGCTCTACATTCACTTTTGTTTATTTCACTTCTTTCTCTTTCTTCCCTGTCTTTTTTTCCCCAAAATCCTTTTTTCCCCCTTCAGTTTTGAATTTCAGAGCAGCTATTCTGTAATATCGGCAGGTCCTTTTGCAACACAGAATGAGCTATAAGCATTAAAATAGTATCTTTACAGAATATATATTTCACAATGTAAACCGGTGTAGTATGAAATGATTTCCTGTTATCTCTCATTATGAGAGACTTAAATGCCCAGAATCAATGAGTTTCCCCTACACTCACTATCTGACCCTTTTGTAGAGAGGGGAGGTGATACATTTTTAGTGGCAGATGACAGAAAGAGACAGCCAATAAAATAAAGCTGTAAGGAAGGGAGATTCCCTCAGAAAGTACCCTGCAATGCAGTTGTGAAGAAGTGTCAGTTCATGAATTAGTTGCAAGAATGCATTAAAAAAAAAGAAGCGCCAAAAGAAAATAAATCTTCTCATTAGCATTTTTCCTGCTTATTTGATAATGTAGGTGATGAAAAACTCATTAGATGTGTCTGGGATTGTGATTTTTCCAGAAGTTAACTTTTGTGCGAGATTTATTACAGCAGCAAAAGTATTTTTTTTTCAGTCCTGTTCTGTATAGCAATAGCACTTAGACTTATATACTGCTTCATAGCACTTTTATAGCCCCCAGAGTCAGCATATTGCCCCAACAGTCTAGGTCCTCATTTTACCCACCTTAGAAGGATGGAAGGCTGAGTCAATCTTGAGCTGGTGAGATTCGATCTCCTGAACTGCACCTAGCAGTCCGCTGAAGTAGCTTGCAGTACTGCACTCTAACCACTGTGCCACCTTGGCTCTTGTATGATATGTTCCCTCAAATTTTAAAAAAATATTGGCCCAGTAGAGGGAGAAACCATCCTTCTTCGTTTGAAGAGATTCGACTTACTTTTACCATGCCAAGACTCTGCCCCAGTTTGTAATGCTATAGGAGTGAATTTCACTACAAAGCAATGATATCCACAGAGGAGTGCCAAAAAAATCAATAAAGAACCACAACCATGCAGCAGAAAGCTAAACTCTTGTGAACACCTTGTGAAAATGGGACCAAAATTGCTACTTTGGAATAACTTTATCTAGTGTGGTATTTTCCAAATGACTATACTGACTATGGATGAGAGGTGTTTCAGTTCAGCCCAATTGCAAGCTGCCAGGTGAACAAAAAGCATGCATTGATCTATTTATATTCAATAAATAAATTGTATAGGGCCATCTAGTTGATTGGCAATTCAAAGCAGTTTCTGGCAATCTAACCCAATGTTTCTCAACCTTGACCTCTTGAAGATGTGTGGACTTCAACTCTCAGAATTCTGGGAGTTGAAGTCCACACATCTTCAAGGGGCCAAGGATGAGAAATACTGATCTAACCTATTTGCTGTTAGGCGACAGTCTGTTTTGTTCTTAACATCATGGATTCCATCTCATCTCTAGATTCGTCACCTGAAGCCCAGCCCAAATACATCAAGGATGGAAAGCGCTATGGGAGGCGATCCTTGCCAGAGTTTCAGCAATCCGTGGAAGAATTTGCAGAGGTGACAGTGATTGAACCTTTGAACAAGGATGCTCTCTCCTCCCGCCTCTCCAACAATGACTGTGATGAGGTAAGGATTTAAAAGCAAGCCAAGTGGATAAGGAGAAGGGAGTCTGGATCTGAGATTGAAAATCCTTCTGTGTGTGTGTGGAAAGCATTTTAATGTTTCTTTCAAGAATTATGGCATTTTAAAATATGTGGACTTCAGCTTCCAGAATTCACTAGCCAGCATGCATAAATTTAAAGTTGCTGAAGTTGAGAAACACTGCTGTGGACAATGGGACAAAAGTTTTTCTTCCTAAAGTCCATCTCTTCATATTGCAACTTATTATAGTTTCTGGCTTTATAAGCACTATGGAGAAGCACATTGGGGGGAAAAAACTTTTTAAAAAGGAATTAAAAATGAAGCAGAAAATGCAAAATGTAGAGAAACTTAAGTTGAACTAAAACAACATAATTATGTTGTCTCTTAAAATTAACAGGTTACAGTGGCGTTGGTCTGCATGGATCCTGGTCCACTTCGTAAGAGAGGCACAGTTAAACTCTTGAGAAAAGAATATTATATTAGGACTGTGCAAATCTGGGAGGGTTGCTTTGATTCATAGTCATAGACTTGCATGTGACCTAAGAGATCCTCAAGTACAACTTCTTGCATACTGCAGGACTTGCTATATTATTGCTGATAAATGGCTATTTACCCTGTTTAAAACCCCTAGTGAAGGAAAAACACCATTTCCTACAATAACCTATTCTACTGATTGACTGTACTTAGTGTCAAGATGTTCATCCTTGAATCTAATCTGCATCTACATCCTAGAAATTTTATCCCATTATGGAGCCCTCTGGAGCAAATAAGAATATTCAAAATAATATAATATCCCCTTGGATATTTGAAGACTGGGGACATATTCCTTTCAATGTTCTCATCTCAAAATAAACATACCTAGATCTTTTAACATACCTACATTCCTCCTAGAACTTAGTTTCCAGTCCTTTCATCATTGTGGTAGCTTTCTATGGACTTGCTCAAGTTTATCTGCTTTTTTTTTTAAATAGTGTGTGCAGAATTTAATGCACTGCTCCAAGTAAGGCTTGTTTAAGCAGAATTGGGTGGGATAATTACTTCCTATGACAGGATACTATGCTTCTCTTGATGTTCTTCAACATGTCATTGACCTTCTTTGCAATTGCATTATATTATTGGGACATGTTGAGTTTATAACCTGTTAGTACATCCACATCCTTCTCATGTGTGCTACTCTTGAGCCACATTTTCCCCATCCTGTATAAGTTTCTTTCATTTTTCTAAGCTTGCCTAAATGCATAAATTTTCATATCTCCTTGCTAAATTTCATTTGATTTGTTTCTACTATTTGTTCTAGCTTAAGACTTGAATTTTTTCCCTCTCCTCCCTAAACTCCTTCTGTGGAGTTTTGAGCAAAGAACCCTAGAAACACACATGTTCACATACTTTTCAATGAACCAAATTTAAAGTTAAGCAAACTGTCACTAGATCTTAACCTGGTTAAACAATTAAGTTGAGAACTAACTTCTGCTTCACTTATCACATTTCTAGCTCCCCAAACTTCTGTTGCCCCCCAATGCATGACTCTCTTAATGAAGAGACTCCTGCAGGAAGAATCCAGAAGCATTTGCTTCATCTCTGGTCTTCAAGAAGCCTATTTCATTTCTCCTCAATGTTGTTACAAAATTGTTTGTTTACCAGTAGGCTCTTTGAAAATTAACAAACCAACTATTCTCTGAGATTTTTTTTCTTCCCAATCCACAGTATGCTCATCGTATTGCTTCCATCCTACATTTGATGAGTCAACTCTATCCCATCACTCTGTGTTCTGGATCTCTGCATTTGGTTAACATCTGTTGGCAGAATTTGTTCAGCTTTTTTGTGGTTCTGTATTTCAAGTGTTGCTTTTTTTGAGAGATGCTCTGAAGCAAGAGACAAGAGCAGTGGCCACGTCATTTTACTCTTCACAAATATCTATGTGACCTGCAGAATTAACATTTTCTAGTGGGGTTCTCTCCTCTTGCAGCTGCTTCTTTGGGTAGAAATAGACCAAATGCCTGAAATGCAAATGTATTCAGTGTGAAAAGTTTAAAATTAGAATTGCTCATGTAGAAAATGCATTACAAATGCAGTCTAATTGCTACCCAACTTTCTTTCTAGTTTTAAAATGCCAGGGTATCATCCAATTTAGCAAAGATCTTACTGAAAGATTGTCAAGATTCCAAAGCAAATAGTTTAAAGGTTGGAGCAGATGAGGAAAGTCTTAGCTCTTCTCTGGCCTGGTTTTTTTATGCCCCAGGTCAGGTATTTATAAACTTTTCCTGATGACCCAGCATTTGTCAGGGACACTGGAAGAATGGCTGGAGGGAAAAACCAAGCCTTCAGTGCAAATGCAGATTGCCCAAGGATAACATCCCGAGAATTGATCCCTTGGGCTGTACTTCCATTCCTGCTTGAGGGTCATGTACAATGGGAATGTGATGCCCATTAATGAAAAGAGATCAAGGAAGTATCTTGTTGAATTGGAAGTTACATGATTCTAGCAGTAATCTCTCTAAGTAGAGAGACATTCTCACATATATTTTAACCTATGTGTGTATACAAGCATATATACACAATCCTTCTGATAAAGATGATGCAGTCAAACTACCTGAGACTTCATAATAGCACCCAAGATTCATTTTGGAGTATATTCAGTCATAGAATACCTCTGAATATTCCCTGTGATGGCTTTCTCTTCTACTATCTCTTTGCAATAATAGACAGAAGAATCATAAGTGAATTATGACCCCCTTGCTTGTGGAAATTGTATAGAATTGATAAGGAAAATGCATTCATTCACTAAGTCGTGTCTGACTCTTCACAACCCTTTGAACCATAGCATGCCAGCCCCCCCCCCCACTGTCTCCCAGAGTTTGCTCAAATTCATGTTCATTGTATCTCATCCTCTGCTGTCTCCTTTTGTTGATGAGAAAAAGGTAATCTGGTAAATGCTTCAGCAGGCAATCAACGGTTAGAAAAAAAATACTATGAGTTATCCTGGTTGCCACCATAAGTCTTGTTCTACTCCTAGGTACCTCCAAAATTCAAGAAGGATGAGCACTCACAAAATGGTGGCAAATATGAATGGAGCTGTGGCCCAGGACAATTACTAGTGGCTTTTAAACTTACGGTGAATGTCTTCTTGCTTTATTTGTGCTTATCCCTTGCCTCAAAATGGAATGCAGTTCCAGTCTTATTTTGCAAAGAACATCCAGAGGGGACAGAAGCAAACTAAGAGGATTCTTAGTGCATTCAGAGAGTACTTTATTAGCTGCCAAGAGTGAACTGCTTTCAGAACTGCTGCACATGGACCAGGAGCTACAGTTAGTGATCTCTTTGATAGCTATCGGAAAGATTATCTTTGGACAAAGGTCAGAGTTGTAACCATTGAGCGTAGTCCTCATGCAAATTTAGGAAAGATAAAGTTGAGCCAAAAGAATATTCCATAAATACTTTTCAGCACTAAGTTGCTGCAGTTGAATCATAAGTAAGTCCGATGTCCCAGTGAAGATAATGAACTAGGTTTGAGGAAATCCATGGTCTCTTCATAGTAATGGAAGGTTACAATATGATTTAGGACTAGACACTCTTTCTCAGCCAGCCTACCTGAAAGGATTGTTCTGCAAAAAAACCCTGGAGGACAGAATGCACTATACGTTTTGAGTTGCTGGAAGAAAATAGGCTACACATCAAGCAAATAATAAATCTAACAAATAGAAGAGTAAGAGAAGGAAATAAATGATGGAATGTTCTTTTTAGAACCCCATCCATCTATCCATCCAGCCATCGTGGAGTTGGAAAAGGCCATTAGGGCATTAAGAAATCCTTGCTCAATGCAGGAATCTAAATTAAAGCACTCTTAAGAGATGTGTGCCTGGTTTCCACTTGACCACACTCATCATCTTCCTAGATAATTGGGTCCATTGTCAGACTGTTCTTATCATTAGGATTTTTTCCCCTAAATGTTTGCAAATCTCTCTCTCTCTCCTTCTCTTTCTCTCTCTCTCTCTCTTCTCTCCCTCTTTCTTTCTCTCCATCTCAACTGTCAACTGGTGAAACATAATCAAGGTCTTTTAGAATTAGCACAAGGTCTAGCTGTCCTATCACTGCAGTGGTCAGATAGAAGTCACCAGGAAAGCTCACAAGATGATACAGTGCACAAAACCATGTGCTCCGCTTGTTTGCTCTGGGATCCAGCAATCTAAAATATACAATCTCTAATTATAAGATTTGGCATAGCAATTAGACTATTTGAATGAATTTGCACAACATGTTTAATTGGTTGTTGGTCTGATCTATTGTATGAGTTGGCACAATACTTTCCACAGGCTCATATGCTAACCAAATGGGCTGAGTATGCACAACAAGCAAAACCATGCCAAAAACTAATCTTGTTTACAGATAATTTGATGCAGTATGTTGGGCAAATGCAGCTGTTATTTATTTATTTATTTAGTTTGTCAAGCATGTATGAGAAAATAAGTATAAGTAAGAACATAACATGTAAACATATAAGTATAAACAGGTATAAGTATATACATAATAAATGAGTAAGAATAAATGGGAACAGTAGGACAGGACGGTAGGCACACTGGTGCACTTATGCACGCCCCCTTACAGACCTCTTAGGAATGGGGTGAGGTCCACGGTAGACAGTTTAAGGTTAAAGTTTTGGGGGTTTGAGGATGTAACAACAGAGTCAGGTAGTGAGTTCCAGGCATTGACCACTCTGTTGCTGAAGTTGTATTTTCTGCAATCGAGTTTGGAGCGGTTTACTTTGAGTTTGTATCTATTGTTTGCCTGTATATTATTGTGGTTGAAGCTGAAGTAGTCATTGACAGGTAGGACATTGTAGCAGACAATTTTGTGTACTATGCTTAGGTCAGACCATAAGCGGCGTAGTTTTAGGTTGTCCAGGTCCAAAATGTCAAGCCTGGTGGCCTAAGGTATTCTATTGTGAGTAGAAAAGTGGAGTACTCTTTTCGTGAAATACCTCTGGACTCAAATTGTATTAATGTCCATTATACAGTGTGGATTTCAGGCAGATGAGCTGTATTCAAGAATTGGTCTGGCGAAGATTTTGTATGCCCTGGTTTGCAGTACCCTGTTACCAGAAAAGAAGCTTTGCAAAATTAAGTTTTGTTAAAGTGTTAGTCTTGCTGAATGTGGGGGTAGTAAATATTTTACTTGATTTAAGACATTGGGTGGGAGATTAATGTCCTACGGTAATAAAATAGGAGTACAAGACAGCTGGATATCTTTGTCTATATTCAGAAATTAAGCAAGATCAGCCTGGTTAATACTTGGATGAAAGATCAATAGAGAAGCCCAGGGCTATTTTTTTTTAATGCAATAGGAGCTGAGCTGCATTTAAAGGCACTTTGCCTTTTTATCATTGTAAAAAGCTGCGCACATTTCACATTATTGTGATTGCTTCGGGCATCTGAATATAACTCCATAACAGGTTCATTACAAAATAAATAATCCAAGTTAAGTGTAGGCTTTTTGACCCTGTAGCTAAGCATAGACCTTTTGACTACAAGGACTTAAAGAATTCCTATTTTTGTGGAGGATCTGAGATGGGGAGTGGGATAACTTTGCTTTTTTTTTCCCTTTGGAGACAGCCATAAACAATGGTTTCATTTAGCTAGGGATTAACAACCTCTCTGAAAAGAAGATGTGACTCAAGGTCAGCGTGCATCAAGAATGGCTCACTCGATGCATCAAAATGCAAAATATATCCATATGTCTGAGGAATTTTCGGAATCACCAAGAGTTCTATTTTACTAAAGGGCAGTGCAACCAAGAGACGTTGATGCATTTTACATCAAGTGGGCATGATTTTAGATTTGTGTCACAAGAGTCTGAGTGCCTGGACATCACGAAATAGGAGCATGGTATCTGTGCAGTTGATCGTTTTAATTAATGATATATTCTGGGGGGGGAGAAGAAAAGGCTGTCATGCGGCAGCAGATGGTCGGGTGGAAGAGGGAACTCTGAAAGAAGGGAGGAAAGATTGCATTAAGGAATTCTCAACCACAGATGCTTCTGTAGGTTTTGAGTTTGGTCATTGTGAAACTTTCAGCCATCTGTTCTTTGGGCTAGCAAAGGCTTGGGTCTATCAAAGTAATATATTCCTGGAATCTCGCATGGACAAGGACTCCCCCCCCCCCTCCCTAATGTGTGTGACCCTCATCCAGCTGCAGAACAATAGCTGTCTGTATGAGAGTACCTGGCATGGCTGGCGGGGGGGGGGGGAGGGAGGAAGTTTATGGTCCACAGAATCCATAGAGAGTGTCCCCCTTTTGTCTTAGCTGCAATCTGTTGGCTTGCCTTTGGGGGCAGCCATTTTGGGTTTAGTGACCTCTGACCTCATTTGCCTTCCCTTCACAATGAAGCTTTTGTTGAGCATCGGGTATGGTAATGAGGAAGCGTGTGGTGCAAAGGAGATCTGCCAGCTGAGACTGGTGTGGCAGCATCCAGATACAATGGGGGGGGGCTTAATACTATGGGGGGGGGCAAGTGGAGATGCTTGTAAAAAAGCAGACTTGCCAGAGTTTTCCCCTTTGTGTAGATTGGTCATCAGAATTAAGTTGAGGTTGACAGGTGTGTGGATTGTCCTACTGTTGATATGGATTTTCAGAATATCATAGAAAGGGTGGGTGTTCTTTGATGAAATCCATTTCATAGGAAGGCGGCCAGAGCATCATTGTCCAAAAGGCCCCCCAGTTCATTTCTCCTGCTTTTTCCTTCCCTCTTCTTTTTCAATTATCCCCAACACTTTTCTGGAATTTCACACATTTTTTTCTTCTTCTTGCAATGTTCTGCTCTGCAAGTTTCAAATATCTAAACACCTTTGGGCCTAATTTGAAGCTTTGCATCTCCCGTTACAAACCTCTTCGGTTGTTAAGATCTGCAAAATAATTTATCTCAAAAGATCTCCTCATCGCAGCCCTACTCCATAGGGGGCTTTGACAGCTGATGTTGCCCAGGGTGAATTAATGCCATCACGTTGTTTTACTTTCCTGTGATGTGATGTGATAGGATGTGATGATTTTAAGAGCTAATTTGTTGTAGTAGTTAAGGAACCAGGGTAGAAAACTAGAGACTGTGAGAGCTCTAATCCCTCCTTAGGCAAGAAGCCAGCTGGGTGACCTTGGGCCAGTGACACCTTCTCGGCCTTAGGAAGGATGGCAAACCACTTCCAAAATCTTGCCAAGAGAACTGCAGGGATTTGTCCAGGCAGTTGCCAGGAGTCAACACTGACACAGGCACCAATTTTTAAAATGATTTTACTATATTAATTTATGGTTTTAAATTACGTTTACAGTTAAGAATGTTCAAAAACTATGGTGAGTCAATTGATTTTAGTCGTATATAAAACTAACAAATATTTTTGGACATGCGGGGGAGAACCTGCTCTTGCATTGCTCCAGGCGATGAGTGCACTCCTTTGGGAACTGTACAGGTAGTCCCCGGCTTACAACCACAATTGAGCCCAACATTTCTGTTGCTAAGTGAAACATTTGTTCAGTGAGTTTGCCCCATTTTACGACTTTTCTTGCTACAGTAGTTAAGTGATTCACTGTTATTGTTAATATAGGCAAACTGTTGTTAATTGAATCTGGCTTCCCCATTGACTTTGCTGGTCAGGAGGTGGCAACATGACCTTGGGGCACTGCAACTGTCATAAATATGAACCAGTTACCAAGCATGTAACCATGGGGATGCTTCAATGGTCATAAGTTACTTTTTTCAGTGCTAATGTAACTTTGAAGGGTCACTAAATGAACTGTTGTAAATCGAGGACGACCTGTATTTGTTCTCCATATTCTTTCAATAGAGTATTTCTAAAAGATATAATCAGGCTAGTTTGCTAGTTGTCCACATGGATTATTTTCCATGCATATTTCTTAAAGTTCTCTTTAGCAAGATTTATTGAGTTGAAAGAGGTGGGGTAAAAGAATTTCAGCAAGTGAAGTATTTTTAATTTAAAAATAACATATCTCCATGTACTTGCAATTAAATTAACAGAGTTGGAAGGGACCTTGTGGGTCATTTAGTCCAACCCACTGCCTAATCAGGGGACACTATACCAATCCAATCTCCCATTGAAAGCCTCCAGTGATGAAGCTCCCGCAAGTTTCAAAGCTGTTCCATTGGTTGATCTCACTGTCAGAAAATTTCTCCTTATTTCTAGGTTGAATCTTTCCTTGATCAGTTTCCTTCCATTATTCCTTGTCTGGCCTTCAGGTGGTTTGGAAAATAGGTTGACCCCTTCCTCTCTGTGACAGCCCCTCAAATATTGGAACACTGTTATCATGTCTCCCCTTGTCCTTCTCTTCACTAGACTAGCCATGCCCAGTTCCTGTAACCATTCTTTATAATTTTTAGTCTCCAGTCCTCTAATCATCCTGGTTGCTTTTCTCTGTACTTTTTCTAGAGTCTCAACATCTTTTTTATAGTGTGGTGACCAAAACTGGATGCAGTATTCTATGTGTAGTCTTACTAAGGCTTTATAGAATGGTATCAGAACCTCCCTTGATCTTGATTGTATCCCTCTGTTAATTCAGTTTAGGATTGCATTGGCTTTTGGGGCTGCCGCTGCACACTGTTGGCTCATATTTAATTGGTTGTCCACTAAGACTCCAAGATCCCTCTCACAGTCACAGCTATTAAGCCTGGTTTTACCCAGTTTATATGTGTGCTTTTGGTTTTTCTTACCTAAGTGTAAGACTTTACTTTTTTCTACATTGAATTTCATTTTGTTAGATAGGGCCCAGTGTTCAACTCTGTCAAGATCCATCTGGATCTTGAGCCTATCTTCCAGAGTGTTCGCTATTCCTGCCAGTTTAGTATCATCTGCAAATTTGGAAAGTTTATTTATTTATTTATTTATTGGTTCAATTTATATGCCGCCCTTCTCCGGAGACTCAGGGTGGCTTACAATGCATTAAGCAATAGCCTTCATACTTTTGTATATACCTGCTTAGTAGGGCTTTTGGCTCCCCCTAAGCAGTGTTCTTTTTCATACAAAATCAGCTTATTGCCCCCACAAACCGGGTCCTCATTTTACCTACCTTGGAAGGATGGAAGACTGAATCAGCCTTGAGCCTGGTGAGATTTGAACTTGCAGTAATTGCAGGCAGCTGGTGCTACTTAACAGCACTTTAGTCTGCTGTGCCACCAAGGCTCTTCTATTCCCTCATCTAAGTCATTTATGAAGATATTGAAGAGTATTGGGCCTAAGACGGAACCTTAAGGATGGAGACTTTTTATTCTCTTTCTTAGAGACTTCCTATGAACCAGGGAAGAGTGGTTTGCAGCTGGTGGCTTGTATTAATAGTCTCAAAATTATCTGTCTGGGAACAACTCTTTCATTGTACCTCTTTCACTAAGTTTTAAACCATTCAGTGATTTCAGAATCTATTTAGTATTAATTTGAATATAAGTTTTTAGTATTTTGCATTCCATTTTTGGTTTTGAAAAATAAAGTGCTTGCCAAAGTAGAATGACAGGGAATTAATAAAACAAATAATTTCTATTTGCATTGAAGAAAGAGAAAAAGATTGATGAATAAAAGGAGGAACTACAGTACATACAGCCAAAGATTATACCTTCTTACAATTTAATTTAACACAATTTAAGCGTGTACAAAGGCCTTATTGTGACTATTTCCAAAACATTAGTACTGAGAAGTCTAGTCTATTAATATCCAGAATAGTCAGAGGTAATGACATAATATAAGGCAGTGTTTCTCATGCCATCTTAAGGGCATGATGGGTGGGGAATTCTGGCAGTTTTAAAATGTATGAACTTCCAGAATTCCCCACCCATCATGCCCTTATGATGGCTAGAGTTGAGAAACAATGAACTAAGATGTTTTTTTTTTAATCTCATGCCACCCAGATGAGTTGGAGTTCGGTCCCTTTATTTCTCCATCCATTGTAGACTTAAGATCTTCTTGCAACAATTCTCTCGCCCATATAAACCTGTGAACTGGGAGGGTTGCAATATTGGAATCTCAACGTCTTCTCAGTCTTTCAGATGATGAATAACAGAAACTATAATACAGAGCTTGTTAAACGCAGAGGACTTGATCCAGTGCCCATTATGCTTCTCGTAGTGTAGTAAGAATAAACATGATTTCAGTTTTGCCTTAGGCAACAGTCCCCAACCTTTTGAGTACCAGGGACAGGTTCCACGGTAAACATTGTTTCCACAGACCGGGGAGGGGGATGGCGAGGTTTTCGTGCACTACCTAGACCCCACATATGTGCAGATGAAGCTTCACTCACTTGCGTGGACCAGTTCCTAATGGACCGCAGACAAATACTGGTTCATGGACTGGGAGTTGGGGACCCCTGCCTTAGGGCATTAATAAGTTTCCTGGTACTTTGCCACTCTTCCCTCAGATCTGTTGTTCATATAGATTCAGTTTCTTGTTTCTTTTGCTTTGTATCAACCAATGGAGCATCTTGCCTTCGGAAGTTGTGGGAGCTTCATCACTGGAGGCTTTCAAGAAGAGATTGGATTGCCATTTGTCAGAAATGATGTAGGGTCTCCTGCTTGGGCGGGGGGTTGGACTAGATGACTTACAAGGTCCCTTCCAACTCTGTTAATCTAATTTTAATTATATATCTATAAAATGCCTCAGTGGCTAAGACACTGAGTTTGTTGATCAAAAGGTCAGCAGTTCAGCCATTCAAATCCCTAGTGCCAGTTTGTGGGGGCAATAAGCTGACTTTGTATAAATATAAATATACAAAAGTATGAAGGCTATTGCTTAACGCATTGTAAGCCGCCCTGAGTCTCCGGAGAAGGGCGGCATATAAATCAAATTAAAAATAAAAAAAAAAAAATAAAATAAAATAACGGAGTGAGCTCCTGTTACTTGTCCCAGCTTCTGCCAACCTAGCAGTTCAAAAGTAAAAAATGCAAGTAGAAAAATAAGGGACCACTTTTGTGGGAAGGTAACAGCGTTCCGTGCGCCTTTAGCATTTAGTCATGCCAGCTATATGACCATGGAGACGTCTTCTGACAGTGCTGGCTCTTCGGCTTTGAAACGGAGATGAGTGCCACCCCCTAGAACCACTAGCATATATGTGTGAGGGGAACCTTTACCTTTTATACCTGAGATGCTGCTTTAAAACTCTGCAACTAAATATCCTGTTGAATGTATGCACCATTTTTTTCATTTATTTATTTATTTATTTGCAGCTGTGGATATAAACAGTGAATTGCTTCATAAACAGCCGCAGAGGCAGATCTCCTAGAGTCACACTGGGAGATATTATATCATTTCGGTTACAACTGTGTTTTGATGCCTGTTTTAAAAATAAACCAATCATTACTTGTCACATCAGCTGAGTCTTTGCTACTGTCGGATTCTTACAGCCCAGAGCTCTCCATATGGAATGACAGATGTTGAGCCCGTAGAAGAAAAACAAGCTCCCAAATCCTTGAAGCAATCATTTGTTCTAGTTCTAGATTTGCAGGGATTAGTTTACGGAGTCCTCTCTTCCTGATGCAGTTTGGAAGTTGCATGCGTATTTGAAAACTAGAAATGCATTTGTTGGCTCCTCGGCTCTGTCCCTTTGCAAAATAAGATGGGGGTCTAAATCTTGCAGGAAAATCTGAGTGAAAAGGATCTGCTGCTGAGGGTGATGCCCAACTGCTTGGGTTCATTTTTCAAAGGGTCACAGAGTGGTAGAGTGCACTGGTCTCATCCCTTTCCCCACTATGCCTTTTAAATGCAAAAATAGACCTCTTTTCTGCTGTATATATGAATGGGGATAGACATGTTTTTTTAAAAACCCATATCACATTTGCCCCTTAATGCTTTTTTGACAGATCTCATGAAGGAGAAGGACTCAGAGTTCTGATAATGCAGAGATCTTGCCTTGGTATTCAGCCCTGTCCTTAGATGGCTTGTTTGCTAGGTGGTGACAGAAACATCTGGTTGTCTAATGTCTATGGATGTTCTCTATTATTCAAGTCATGGTTGTCTGATCTTTCTTGTATGTGCAGGAAGCTGAGTATATATTTCTATACTGTAGATCAGCACACATGTACGGAATCTTTCTTTCCGCTCCTCCCTTTATTTTTGTTGCACTGTGACTTTCTTCTCTTACCTGCTTTTGTCAAGGGAAGAGATGCGATGTTTACCTATCCACAGGAAGATGTGCTTTTTCCCACAGGACCATGAAACATTTTAATAGGCTAATTGGAGAGAGAGGCTGTCTATTATTCATGTACTTACATTACATATGAAATACTTCCATATTACATCGTTCGTTCATACTTGGCACGATGCCATTGTTATGTAATCTACAGGCATGACATAAAGTGGCACAAAATTACACAATTTGTGTCACATGCATGAAGACACATTAAGCAAAGGATGCAAATTCTTGCCAGATTTGGGCCTGTTGCATGTAGAGTCTATTCCGCTAAGATCTGCTAAATTGAATTTACCCTGCATTTTAAATCCATCCATGCCATGTGAAGTTGTATAATCCAGGACTCTGTAATAATCCTGTTTGTTTGTTGTATATCCTTTGGGGGGAATATCCTTTTACTGCTCATTCTCAGGTTCTGAATAGATTGTATAATCCTGACCAGGCTACGTTGGTTCTGCTCTTTGTATATTTGAATTCCTAGGGCTTTGATTGGGGAGGGGCAAGGAAGAAGGGCATTTACAGTGGCATTTATGTAGTAACTGTTCTTGAAAATTTAAGAATGCTGTTCCCTGGGCATGTGCTTCCTTGGTTTTCCCCTCTGTCAAATGGGAAGGTTGAAACATTCTTCTATGTCCTAAATGCTGTGCAGTGGTTGGAATGCAGTATTGCAGACTAACTCTGCCCACTGCCAGGAGTTTGATCCTAACCGGCTTATGGTTAATTCCGCCTTCCATCCTTCTGAGGGCAGTAAAGTGAGGACACAGATTGCTGGAGGCAATATGCTATTCCGTAAACCGTTCAGAGAGTGCTGTAAAGCACTATGAAGCAGTATATAAGTCTAAGTGCTATTGCCAGTGCTATTGTTGTCAGTAAAAAATGGCATATGGTAGGGAATATACCCAGCATGATCTTTCTTTGGTCTCCTGCCATTTTTTTCTTTTATATCAAGGTTGCCCATCCCTTCTCTCTCAAATTTGAGGCACATAATTCTTTGAAAACAAATAACCTAGTCCCCCTATATTGCAAGCATCCACTTGTATTAATTGTGTCCACCTATCTGACAGATAATTTTCAAACAGGCCTCTTTTCAGTTCTTTGTATTTCAAGTACTTTTATTGCTTAAAAAACAGCAGCTTGGGAATGGTGAGAGGGAAAGTAACTTGACGTCTACTTTGCAAATCATGTTAAAAGGAGATGTAATCTTTTGCATGAGAATCAGGAAGGCCCTGTCAAGAACCTTCATGAAAAATTCAGGGATAAAAGATAGGGTAGCAGAGGGATACAAGTACCATAACTGGGACCAGAATTTCCATTGCTAAACAAGGTGGTTGTTAAATGATTTGCACCTCAATTTACATCATTTTTTTTTGCCAAAATTATAAAGTAAATCATGCAGTCCTTGTGAATCCAGGTTTCCCCATTGACAGAAGCTGATTGGGAAGGTTGCAAATGGCAATCACATGATTTCACGATGCTGCAACCATTGGAAGTACCATTACCAAGCCCCTGAATTTTGATCATGTGACTGTGGGGGTGCTGTGTGAAAACCATTCATAAATCACTTTTTTCAGTGCCATTGGAAGTCGAGGACTCCCTGTATTTCTATTATTGGTGGTGTATAATTGATTGCGGAATTGCCTTTTCAAAATACCATGAAACAGACATTTTAATGGGAAAGAATCTAATTTACTTAGCTAAATGAATTGAAGTGCTGTCATTATTAAATTTATCTACATCTGGAGTAGAAAAATATTGTTTGGTCTTCATCCCAGTTATCTGTTACATTTTTAAGGTGTCACCAGATTGGCACTAATGACCCAACGGATTAATGGGATTGCTTTATTCCTGTTTTGGGTGTGCATTAAAATAAAATCTTATTTTTTTTCTTAGAATTGGCAGTCACAGGACAGTGAAGAATATGAAGCTGAAGGTAAGAGAAGATGATTCCAGTTTCTTTTGAAATAAATGGAATAGAAAATGGACTGGGAGAGGGATTGTTTGATTTGGGAACATGTTTTAACTTTTCAGAGCTTCAAAATTGCTGTTACAACCCCATTTATTTAACACGTTACAATTCTGCCTTTCACTGTATTTATAATTTTAGAGAGTGTACAATTAATTGTAACAGAGTACAGATGCAACAATAAAAGTAATTTTCTTGGTTCAGGCATTGTCAAGTGCTTTTGAACAACATATTATAAAGATTCTGTCAGGCCCAAAACCAAATATAATACATGAAGATTCTTCCAAGCTGAGTTCTTTATTGTTTCACACAAAATCTTGTAGACAGGGCATTCTGATGTCACATTTGCATCTACAATATACTGTGAAATATTGGGAAGGGGCTGCCTTCACCCTCTCTCTCCCACACAGAACATCCAGACTGAGTTGCCTTTTACTCCTCTGGAATGCACCCCCTCCCTCCTGGAGATCCACCTCCTACCTGTATTCCATCACAGATACAGTCTGTCTTCAAAATATCCATACTGAGCAAAAGCCAGACTAGAAGAGTACTGTACTTTTTGGAGTATAAGGCACACTTTTTCCCCCCTAAAAGAGGGTGGAAATGTTGGTGCGTCTTATACACCATATACAGCCATTTCTAGCCTCCCAAAAACCTACCCCGCACGTCCCGTTTTGCCAAAAACAGGCCCATTTTTCACAAAAACGGGATGCACAGAGGGTTTGGGAGGTCTGCAGAGTGCTCCTGTGGGCCGGGGAGGGCAAATTTTTTTTTCTTGTTTACCTCTTCGAAATCTTGGTGCGTCTTTTACTCTGGTGCGTCTTATAGTCTGAAAAAAACAGTATATAGTTCTGATCTGCATGTTGTTTGGAAGTTTTGGAACTGTCCAAGGTGGCCCATAGGACCTGAACAGATCCCAGCACATAATCAACCAAATTTTTAAAGAACATTCTAGATTAGGTTTGCAACCAGCAGTATTGGAAGAAGAGGAATAGAAGAAGAGGAAAATTGGAACAATGGAAAGCAATTTTAAACTCTCTCAGCCGGAACTAGAAATAAGATTAAGGCAACGTCATAATGAAAAAACTTTGTATGACACAATTGAATGATGCTGTTCATGCCACAGTTAGAAGGACATGACAGTTAAGTTAGAAGTTAATGTAAGGACAGTTAGAAGGACCTATGGTTAACCTACACCAAAAATATTTTCTTTAAACTATATCTTAATTTATTTTAATTGTTCAAGGAGTTTATTAAATATTATAGTGTTGACTCTCTATGATAAACAATGTAGGATGTGTAAATTATTTAAAATAAGCAGTAAGGAAAAGCAATCGTATTTATATTAGTGTAACTAGAAAAAATCAGGGAGAACATTGATAAGAGTTTACACTTTTTGAAAGATACACTACTTTTATTTGTGGCTCTTTCTCTGTGTGCTTTTTCAAATGTAGGGGTTTTTTTTTCCCCTCTCCCAAATCAAGCTTTGTTGCTTTCTTTTTAGGCCAGTTGAGGTTCTGGAATCCTGATGACTTGAATACATCTTCAAATATCTTCCCCTCTCAGGATTGGATAGAAGAGAAGTTACATGAGGTTTGCAAGGATCTTGGAATTTCCCGAGATGGCCACTTCAACAGAAAGAAGCTTGTCTCCATTTGTGAGCAGTTTGGTTTGCAGAATATTGACAGTCAGGTACCTAATGAGGATTCTGCCCTGCCCTGCCCTGCCCTATCCTACCCTATGTCAATATAATTGCTGGGAACTATCATTCTTATTTCCTTAATTTTGCAAATTTAAATATATTTTCATGGTTTGAGGAAAATACTCTGAGATTTATAGCTGCAGGCAACCCCCTAACAAATTTTATAGTTCATCAGCACTTTGCTGAAATTTAGTAGCAAAATCACAAAGAAAACAAAGTTACAGAGCCATTCTTTAAATGACACAAGATCCAGGTCCAGCTGTGCAACAAGAGTTCTATTCTCAGCTTAAATGTTCAGCATTTAGAACATGTTTAAGACTGAGTTCAGTAAGCCTAAAAACAGGAAAAGTTTTTTTGGCTTCAACTTGACTCCCAATGAAATCATGGATGCATGTGTGTTGTTTCCTTGGCAACAGTATGGGTTTGTCATTGTCTTCTGGGATGCTTTGGGTCTCCCCAGTTGGCCCTACAGCTCAGGGATTCTCAGAGAGTTCACCGTCTATAGTAAGTATTAACCAAGATCGACCTTACCTAAACCCAGATGAAGTTAGCCAGATGCTGCCACCTGCTGTTCCCTAGTCTCATTTTTCTGGGTTTCAGACTGCATCAGTGAATTTCAGTTACACTGAATTTTCTTAATTATGCTAGGACCGTGATGGCGAATCTATAGCACGGGTGCCACAGCTGGCACGCAGAGCCATATCGGTGGGCACGCGAGCTCAGCTCTGGCATGCTTGCGTGTGGCAGCCAGCTGATTTTCGGGCCTTCTGGGCTCACCAGAAGTCAGGAATCACACTGTTTCCAGCCTCCGGAGGGCCTCTGAGTGTGTGTGAGGAAGGCATTTTTTGCCCTCCCCAGGCTCCTAGAAAGGCTCTGGAGCCTGGGAAAAGCAAAAAACAGGCCTACCGGGCCCACCGGGCCATCACGTGCCAAAAGCAGGGGGAGCACGGGTGGGGGCAGGGTGGATAGAATTATGGATGTGGGAACGCATGTGACCCCACCATGCTCCCTCTGCTTTTGGCACACAATGGCAAAAAGGTTAGCCATCACTGTGCTAGGATATTCCCCCCCCCCCCCATAAGGCACTACACATCTAATTTGAAATTTGCTTCCTCTTAGATGCTGGAGGAAGTATTTCGCAACCTTGACCACAACAATGGTACAATGAGCATTGAAGACTTTTTCTACGGGCTCTTTAAAATTGGGAAGCCTCTCCCACCTTCTGCTTCCACTCCATACAGGCAGTTGAAACGGCATCTTTCTATGCAGGTAAGTGCTTTCAGTGTGCTTCCTCCATGCACATCACTAAAATGTTCTGCTTTGCTCTCCAACCGCGTTTAATTCAATCTAGATCAGGGATGTCAAACTGGTAACCCACAGACCAGATGCATCGTGTGCAGGCCACACCCACCCCGGCTCCACAAAGTCAAAAAAGTTGCAATACATCATGTGACGTCACGTGATGCGATTGAGTTTGACACCCGTGATCTAGGTCACATTTTCCTGTGTTTTGTTTTGAAAATAGCACTTATAGCTAAACTATTTAAAGACAAAGAGGAAAATATCCTTGTCAAATATTTATATTATCTCATTGCTTTTAGGCATCATGTTTTTTCTCTCAACTGAGTTTTCCTATTCCCAATTTTTCTTTCTTTTATTTGTCCCAGGAGTTTATTGGATATTTATGGATGCTGCTGTTTAATTGACTGCGGTTGGCCTGATCTATATATTCCAACTTCATCAGCAAAATTGTAACGCTCATCTGAAAAATGAAAATTGAAACTCCTGTTTGGCCTTTATAAAACAAAAGAAAGTAGCAGTGGCTCAATCTTAAATATTATCCTGAGGCCTTGTTGCACACAAATATAGAATTATAGGGAAAGACTAGCACATATGTGTGAGGGAAACTTTTACCTTTACCTTTTAAAAGAGCCACAAGGCTCATCTAGTTCACTGTTTTTCAGATTTGGCAACTTTAAAATGTGGAGACTTCAACTGCTGGCTGTGGATTTCTGGGAGTTGAAGTCCACATGTCTTATGGTTGCCAAGTTTGAAAAACACTGATCTAGTCCAACTCTCTGTAATGCACAGGAAGACCAGTTAAACTGTCCATGAGGGATAGAAAGCCTCAAGAGGTGGAAAATCTAGATATGTTTGGATTTATTGTGAGAGAGCAAAACCATATCTATAGCTTAAATGTTACTGAGATGTGAGACCTTTGGGTTATACCATTACAAATATGGAGAGTGAGGATGCTCAAATGAAAACACTTGCCTTCTTCTGGAAATCAAGCCCATCAAGAAAAAAGATTCCAAATTAAAGTCCTGACATGGTAGTTTTTCCCCCAGAGGGCACAATTTACAGGCTAGAGAAAAGCATTTTTTTTTCTCTCTCTCTTTCTCTCTTCTCCTCCCCCACCCCACTGCCAGGCCTTTGATGAAAGTGGGAGACGTACCACCCCTCCCTCAGCAATGACAAGTACAATCAGCTTCCGTGTCTTTTCCAGCCTGGATGATGGGATGGGCTATGCTGCAGTGGAACAAATTCTTGATACTTGGCAAGAACAAGGCATAGAGAATAGCCAGGAGATTCTGAAGGTAATATATTCCATGGTTACCCAGTTACTAATGCAGTTTCAGAAATATATCTGAACCGCAGATTCAAAGTACTATTCAGAATCCACAAAGGATTTTAATGGGATGCCACACATTTCAATCTGGGGAGGATGCTCAGAGCGCTTTGTCAGGAAGCTTTCATCTTCCCCAACACAATTACACACCCCAGGGCTTCTGGGTGAACTGATGTGCAGTTAAAATGTGGATTATTCAAGCCTTTGTGAGCAAAGGGAATTCCCCATTGCAGTCTAAGCTGCTCATCTCCTATGCAACTCCCAGCTGTTTCTGAACCTCTTTTAAACATTTCAGCCCAGCATGCAGTTGGATTGAGGTTCAATCAGGGCTGCAAGCACTGCAGGATTTGATTGGCTATTCCCCTGTTTCTTGTTCCTCCCACCTGTGCAGGGACAGTAACCCTCATTGGCTAGAGCCTGTGCCTGCCTTTTCTTTTTAGAGCAGTGTTCCTCAACCTCAGTCACTTTAAGATGCATGGACTTCCAAGTCCAGAATTCTTCAGCCAGCCTACTGTCTAGGGGATTCTGGGACTTGAAGTCCGCACATCTTAAAGTGGTTGAGGTTGAGAAGCACTGTTTAGAAATTATTCCTCCCCCATTAGTCTCCATGACTTTGCTTTGGTAGGAGACAGCTTTCACAGATGTTTTCACATGGATGGCTTTCCCTTCCCTTGACACAAACAAAGGTTCTTCTGTTTTCGTCCCCCACCCCCACCCACATCATATTATACCATCAGTGCTCTGAGGATTCATTAATCAAAGCAAAAGAGAATGGATTGCCTTTTCATTCCTATACACAACTCATAAGTCCAAATAAGCTTTATGGCAAGGAAGAACTGCTGATTCAGTGTCATACAAGCAAAAATAGCATGTTTGAAACATGATAGCTTTATTCCAAGGGTGAAATGCTCTCAGTTCGGACCAGATCACCTGATCTGGTAGCGATGGAGGCCGGTGGTTCAGTGAATCAGTAGCAAAAATCCCTGCCCCACCCCATACCCAGCTGAGCCGCACAGTCATCAGAGGCTTTTTTTTTTACTTTTAAAAGAGGTTCTACAACCTCTTTAAAAAAGCCTCTGCTGATCAGGCAACTCAGCTTGGATTGTCAAAGGCATTTAAAAGGAAAAAAGCCTCTGCCGATCAGGCAACTCAGCTGGGATCGTAAGAGCCTTTTGAAAGCATTTTTTTACAACCTCTTCACCCAAGAGGTTGTAGAAAAAATGGTTTTAAAAGTTAAAAAAAATTGACCACGCCCACCCAGTCACATTAACCCACACACACACCAAGCCACGCCCACAGAACCAGTAGTAACAAATTTTAGATTTCACCACTGCTTTATTCCAACGTGCATTCAGATTTAAGAAAAAAGAGAAATACTCTGAATAGGGGCAAAGCTGGCTGAGGAACTCTGGGAGTTGAAGTCCACAAGTCTTAACCTTACCACAGTGGGGACCCCTGTTCTAGAGCAATGTTTTTCAAACTTGGCAATTTTAAAATGTGTGGACCTCAACACCCAGAAGTCTGGGAGTGGAGGTCCACACATCTTAAAAGTTTGAAAAAAAACATTTGGTTAGAGGGTGGAAAGCAACAGGACAACTTAATGTCCCATCACTGTATCAAGTGCAAAATAAATTTTAAAAGGCAACTCCTGATCAGCAGAGAGGATTGGAGCCAGGATGAAAGGGCAGCAATCAGCTGCTGGAGTGGAGGGGGTGTGCCAAGTACTGTAGACAATCAGAGTTATTGCTATATCGTTATGAAGCACTAAAGACCATCTGCTTGGAAGGGCTTAAGAGGACTTACATAATGCTTTTAAAGTAGAGATCCAAAATCCATGTGATGGGGAGGGGTGCCTTTGTCCAAGAGTAAAGCAGGGAGTGGTATGTTCTAGTAATGGAGCAAGTAGAAAGTATGGATCTTCCTCATTTGTCCATCTCCAGTCAGAGGTTAGTCTACCATTTTCAAGAGCAGCTGTTATATGCCTATACTACTGTGAAGCAGGGGTGAAATCCAGCAGGTTCTGACAAGTTCTGGAGAACCGGTAGCGGAAATTTTGAGTAGCTTGGAGAACCGGCAAATACCACCTCTGGCTGGCCCCAGAGTGGGGTGAGAATGGAGATTTTGCAATGTCCTTCCCCCTGGAGTGGGGAGGGAATGGAAATTTTGACGTATCCTTCCCTTGCCACGCCCACCAAGCCACACCACACCCACCAAGCCATGCCCACAGAACCGGTAGTAAAAAAATTTGGAAATTCACCATTGCTGTGAAGGCACAGCAAGATGAAGCTGTGCCCAGAATCCCCTGAGTATATATTTGGCTGCTGAGCTCTGCTTGATTGTGCAAAGGGAACATCCGGTCTGCAGAACAGATGATGTCCATGAAAAAAAATTAACCATAGCTTTTTTCATAACATTTATCCATTTGGCATCCACCCCAAAAGTTTGTCAAACTTTTCCCTTGTTATGCAAAGAATTGTTCTGCTGAGATATATAAGCTGCACTGAGATCCTGAGCAAAACCCATCTATTATTTGTACTCTATAGTTCCACTCATGTCTTCCTAAATATATTCCACATCAGAAATCAACAAGTCTTGTAATGGCATCTTATCCTTTGCTACCATCTTGACTTCTTCTAAAACAGAAGAGACAAAAGGGAAGGGAAGTCATTTTTAAAGGCACAATAGGCTGAAACATTTTTTTCTCTGGCATATGAGGGTTTTGTTTTGCTTTGGGGTTTTTTTGGGGGGAGGGTTACATGCAAAGGAGAACTAGAAAGAAAGGGAAGAACTTTCCCTTTCATCTGATTCTTCTCCAGATTGGGGGAGAAAGTTGAGCCACATCTCCTACTCGGATTGAATGAAATGAGAAAAATCAAAACTGACATGTGGGGTATTTGGTGTTCTCTGAGCTTGGTGATTTTCTTGCAGATATTTCCATGCCAAACTAGGTAACAGAATCAGATTCAGAGGTGATATTCAACAGGTTCTGACCAGTTCTGGAGAACTGCTAGCGGAAATTTTGAGTAGTTTGGACAATAGGAAAATACCACCTCTGACTGGCCCCGCCCCCATCTATTCTCTGCCTCCCGAGTCCCAGCTGATCGGGAGGAAATGGGGATTTTGCAGTAACCTTCCCCTGGATTAGGGAGGGAATGGAGATTTCTCATTATTTTTCCCATGGAGTGGGGTGGGAATGGAGATTTACAGTATCCTTCCCCTGCCATGCCAACTAAGCCATGCCCACCAAGCCATACCCACAGAACCAGTAGTAAAAATTTTTGAATCCACCACTGATCAGACTGTATGGTAATGAAATGTCTGCAAGATGACCACCAAGCTTGGAGAGCACCAAATATCCCACAATTCAACTCTGAGCTACAGATATTCTCTTCTATCAAAGCTGACACATTTATCCATCCTAACTTTCTTTCAGGCCTTAGATTTCAGTTTGGATGGAAAAATTAACCTGGCTGAACTGACTTTTGCCCTGGAAAATGAGCTTCTCATAGCAAAGAATGGGATATACCAAGCAGCACTGGCTGCTTTCAAAATGGAGATTCGGCATTTGATGTGAGTATCTTAACATAAATATGTATACAATGAGATGGAGATAGTAAATCAGTTTTAAATCAATCCTGAAATGTAAGGTGGTGGGGATTCCCCAAGGAGGACTTCACTTTGACGAAGCTTCAGTCAAAACACTTCTTCAAGTGCTAGATCAGAGTTGCCTTGCGGCTTTGGTCTGAATGCTAAGCGCAGAGGCCCATTTCCAGCTGGATGAAGTCTTTAGCTAGAGAGAATCTTTCTGCTTTGATTCAAGGCATAGCAATAGCATTTAGGCTTATATACGGCCCCTAGTGCTTTACAGCACTCTCTATATGCAAATAATATATCTTCACAATGAAGATGTATTATTTTAGAAGATGTATTATAAGATTGTCCCCAACAATCTTGGTCCTCATTTTATTGACCTCGGAGAGATGGAAGGCTGAGTCAACCTTGAACCCCATCAGGATCAAACTCCAGGCTGTGGGCAGAGTTTGCCTGCAATACGGCACTGAACCACTATGCTACCTTGACTTGTTTGGCACTGCAACAAAGCAACTGATGAAAAGCCAAGAAAACTCTGTATAAGCCAAGGCTGATCAAGGCAGGATGATAATAAGGAAAGATCCCTTTACTTTCCAAATTGGATTTGATTCCTAAAGATCAGTGAACTCCATAACTCTGTTTCATTGCCTTAAATGATTGTGGCAGGAGAGAATTAGCAGACTATAGTTCCGGAGCTTCATGTTTTCCACTTTCTTGACACTCATAGACATATATCGGTTAGGGTGGCAGTTTCTTATCCTTACAAAAACTCTGAACTGGGCTAGCCTGCTGGCTGCAGCATTTTGTTCAGGATCATAGGAATTTTTAGCAGGGGAAGGGAACTCTTTTAAATAGTAAACCCATTTATAGCAGAAGCAAGACCTTTTTTTTAATTTATTTATTTATATGCCGCCCTTCTCCGAAGACTCAGGGTAGCTTACAATGTGTTAAGCAATAGCCTTCATACTTTTGTATATTTATACAAAGTCAGCTTATTGCCCCCACAAACTGGGTCCTCAATTTACCTACCTTAGAAAGGATGGAAGGTTGAGTCAACCTCAAGCCTGGGGAGATTCGAACATGGAGTAATTGCAGACAGCTGGATGTTAATTAGGGTGCTTAGTCTGCAGACCTATCCAGACCTTCTTAACTTGCTGCTCTGTTTCTTGGCCATTCTGTTACCCCAGCAAATAAGCATATGTAGACTCATGCATATTCATTTCTCCCATCACTGTCAGTGCCAACCTACTTTGACGCCTGTGATTCTCTAGAGCTGTGATGGTGAACCTATAGCACGCATGCCCAAAGTGACACACGAAACCATGTCACCCAGCATGCGCAGTCTTGCCTGTTTGTCTTCTGGGTTTCAGGTGCACATGTGCGTGTGATGATCAGCTGTTCTTTGCATGCATGGCAATGCCGAAAACAAGCTGATTGTCGGTTGCGCTAGAACCTGGAAGTTTGGCTTTTTCAGAGCATGATCCCTTCGTGCTGAAAACCTGCCTGTGCATGCGTGCTGGCCAGCTGATCGTTAGGCGTGCATGTGCACTAGAACCCGGAAGTTCGGCTTTTCCAGAGTGCAGCCCTGACGAGCACGTGTGCGACATTTCAGCACAACCTTTTCAGCACTCCTGAAAGATTTCACTATTTGCCTACCTAATAATGATTTATAAACTTCAACAAGTTATTTGTGCATCTGGGTAGACATACTCACAGGAATATGCTTGGAAAATGTCGAACTATTATCTTCTCTGCCTTGCTGGCAAGTCCAGCCAGCATTATCTGACAACTGAGGTTTATTTTTTAGAGAACGGGCTGATCTGGTTCTAAGGGAAAAGGACAAACTACGTCTGGATTTGGAGAAAGTAGAGAAAAGAGCATCACTAATGGCCACTGAAGTGGATGACCATCATGCTGCCATTGAACGCCAAAATGAGTACAACCTAAGGTATGTTGCCTTTATTTCAGGACTCACAATCTCTGTTCATGGAATCAATGTAACTTGAGCGGCAGCTGGATGTCCTCAAATAACAATTGACAAGGCTGGCTATGGGTTCAACTGAGCCGTGAATGTTAGAAACAGGCTGAGAAGTAGGTCTGTGGAGATACATCTTTAGCTTTTTGACATATTTGACATAATATGTAGGGAGGCTAGACTAAGAACTACAGGATGAGACATCTTGAGGAGATTCTTAACACTCTTGAAGGAAGGTAGGAAGACCACGTGCTGCGTACAACCTCTAAATCCATTTTTTTACCACTTCTTATACCCCCCAGGATCAAAATTAAATAATCTTTGATTATTAGTGATGTAATTTTTCATATAAAAAAGTCTTAAAATATATGCATGAAATCTTCAAGTGACTTGCTTTCATTCCAGAATAGAATAGAATAGAATAGAATAGAATAGAATAGAATAGAATAGAATAGAATAGAATAGAATAGAATAGAATAATAGAACAGAACAGAACAGAATTCTTTAAGGCCAAGTGTGATTGGACACACAAGGAATTTGTCTTATTTGTCTTATTCAGCAGCAAAGATGAAAAACAAATGATTATAATAAATGACAATACACAGCCACTTTACACACCGAAGAACAATAAAGACATTCAATGAAAACATATTAAGAAAGATCAACCTCACAATTTACCAGCCTTGTGAAAGCATCAGGTTTTAATAGCTTCCAAAATTGCAACTGGACTGGGACTAAGCAAATCTCAAGAAAAGCACGGTTGTACAGAAGCAGTCAGAAATGGAAAAGTAGGACAATTTACACCTATGAAAGAATATGAGTAGCCCTCAATTTACAACACTTCATTTAGTGACTATTCAAAGTTACGATGGCACTGTAAAAAGTGACTTACGACATTTTCACACTTAACGGCTGTTGAGGCATCCTCATGGTCACGTAATCAAAAATTCAGACGCTTGGCAATTGACTCATATTTATGATGGTTGCAGCATCCCAGGGTCGTGTGATTCTCTTTTGCGACCTTCTGACAAGCAAAGACAATGGGGAACTCAGATTCACTTAACAACCATGTTCCTCACTTAACAACTGCAGTGATGCACTTAAGTATGGTATGAAAGGTCGTAATATCGGGCAAAATTCACTTAAAAGATGTCTCACTTAGCAACAGAAATTTTGGCCTCGGCTGTGGTCTTATTTCAAGGGCTACCTGAATACAATTCTCAATTCATCCAAATTTCCACATGCTGTCTTGGGGGCATCCAGGATTCTATAGCAGTTTCAAACATTTAAAAATTCAGATGTATCATTTGTCTTGGGAATGAGAACTTTGTTTTTAAATCCTCTCTGGTAAGGATGCCCTGGGATGATTTTATGAGGCCATTTACATTATCAAGAAGATCCCAATGTGAATGATCATTTTACTGATAAACACCACTGAATCTATGAGATTTTTGTTAGGTTGCTGCCAACCACTGATTTCCAATATTCAATCCCTGTTTTTTCTTAATCTGTGTGCATAGCAAGCTGGATGAGGAGTACAAAGATCGTGTTGCAGCTCTCAAAACAGAGTTTCAGAAAGATTGCGAGCGGATACAGCAGCAGGCCAGCAAGCAACAAGCAGAATTGGAGCAGGAGATAGAGAAGATGAAAACCGAAGAGAATTATCTTCAGGACCGCCTTGCTCTGACACTGAAGGTAACAGCTGGCGTAAAACAGGAGGGCCCAACTTATTTCATACCACAGACCATGCTTGGCCTTTGAATGTTTGTAGGGAGTTTTACAGTATTCCTATGTAAACATGGCCTGGCTAAAGAAAGAAGCAAGAGCATGACAACAATTAAAATGCAATTCTTATTGCTTCATGTATATTACCGTATTTTTCGGAGTATAAGACGCACTGGACTATAAGACGCACCTACTTTTTTTGGTGAGGAAAACAAGAAAAAGAAATCTGCCTCTGCCTCTGAGCAATTTTGCCTCATTGCAGCAAACAGCAAACAGCCTGCTTTACTTTTATTTTTGTTTTCAACATAGCTTGATTAGCACAAGGAATAAAAAAAAAAATCTGCTCCAGCAATTTGCCTCCTTGCAGCAAGCAGCAGAGACCAGCATAAAACAGCTGAGAGTCGGGAGGCCAATCCAATGAACCTTTGCTAATTAGGCTGTGCTGAAGCTGAAAGGAGCTGTTTCTTCTTGCAGCTTGCTACAAGGAGGTAACTGCTGGGAGGCAGAGGCCAAAGGGTGGAGGGCAGTGGGTGGGCAGGACTACATTCGGTGTATAAGACGCACCTAAATTTTCACCCCTTTTTAGGGGGGGAAGGTGAAAAATATGGTAAATAACTTTGCCACACTCATATTTATTTGATAAATGCAACAGGCTCCCGAGCTCCGTTTTCGGCTGCCATGGCCTCCTGCAACCCTCTACCAGTGAAAACGGAGCTCAGGGGGGCGGCTCTCCTGAGCTCCATTTTCACTGGCAGAGTGTTGCAGGAAGCCGTGGCAGCTGAAAACGGAGCTCAGGAGCCTGTTTCTGCTGGCAGAGTGCTTGGGCCACCACAGGTGCCCCCGACAGGAGTGATGTCAAGATGGCCACACCTACCCTGGCCACACCTACCCCAGACCCCCAAGGTCAAACACAACCCTGAATGTGGCCCTCAATGAAATTGAATTTGACACCCCTGATTTAGAGGCTGTACATGGATCTCAGAGCTTAAAAGAAGTAAACCAGTTCCTTAAAAAGGATACCAGTGTAATATGAATGTCTGTTTCTGCATCTGGACGTCTTTTATTACATGCTCCTAATTTTTAATGTGCAAATCAATGGGCTGACATTTTTCTACTGACGTACTTGATGTAAGCTTTTTAAATTATGCAAAAAAATTAATTCATCCTGGGATTGAAGGAAAGGAGGAGGGATGGAAAAGATGAAGATCATCTTCTAACAAGATATTCCATGCGGCATCTGCAGATTCATTTGAATGCATAAACTGAAAGTTAATTTTAAGGCAGTTAATTAGATTTTAGAACAAGGCAAGGAGTTTCTCCTTTAAATATTATAATGATCCTCCAGAGACCAAGCAAGAAATGAAGACATACAGTACATTCCCTTAGATTTTCAAACTCCTCTGGACCAGAATGGCAGCCTTTTAAATATTGCCTACTCTGATCTAATGTCACTCAATCAAGTGCCCTTTTTATTTAGTAGAACTACAATTACCTGCATTTTCAATAAGGCTGCATGAAAAATCCAGATGTCATTAATATCAGGGTGAAGAAAACTGAAACTAGGAAAACCACAATCACTTTATGTATTGTTTGCGAACCAAACTGGATACTTTTGAAGACGCTCTGGATTTCTTTTTAGGAAAACAGTCGCTTAGAGCATGAGCTCCTGGAAACTGGGGAGAAGTTGGTGAAGTATGAAAGCATGATGAGCAAATTGCAGAATAATTGGGAAAACGTCTTAGCAGACAAGGTAAGAAGCGGTTGGGGATTAATTCAGCATACAAGGTGGTTGGCAAGAAGAAAGCAAAATCCCAGAATATATTACAAATGTCCTTTGACTTTATGAAGAGTTAATAAAGGATTTTAGGCAGTGGTGGAATTCAGCCAGTTTGCACCACTTCGGGAGAACCGGTTGTTAATTTTCTGAGCAGTTTGGTGAACTGGTTGTTGGAAGAAATCATTAGGGCAGAGAACCGGTTGTTAAATTATCTGAATCCCACCATTGATTTTAGGTCTGGATAAATCTTGTGCAAACAAAGCCAGAGGCAGATATTTTGAAAGTTAAATAGTAAGACTGATACAATAAAAGTCCACTCAGCCGT
Organism: Masticophis lateralis; assembly: GCA_030761175.1. Lineage (NCBI taxonomy): Eukaryota > Metazoa > Chordata > Lepidosauria > Squamata > Colubridae > Masticophis > Masticophis lateralis. The sequence continues at coordinate 329,122,313 of JAUDYJ010000001.1, forward strand.
CTGAAACTCTGCAAAAATGTTTGGAACTATATTTTCAGACTTGCAGTTCAATCACTTCAAAGAAACAGTTCAACCCCTTTAGCAAGTGACTGCAAGAATAAGGACCGTTTTATTGCTGTCACCCTAATTATGGAGTGGTCATCCTAGAGAGGCACTTTTTTCTGGTGTCCTTCAAGTCTTGATTTTCAGGAGCTTCATGGTGTATTTTTTTGTAATCAGGTGGAGGGTAGTGTTTTGAATCCACAAATCACCATGTAAACTTTTTATTATACTGCAGCCTATAAATACACCATACTGTGGGGCACAGTGGGTGAGTTGTAGGTTTTTCAGATTTGTTTGTCATTTTATTGCTGAATATGATTTAAATCAGGGGTCTTCAACCTTGGCAACTTTAATCCTGGTGGACTTCAACTCCCAGAATTCCCCAGCCAGCAAAGCTTAAAGTTGTCAAGGTTGGAGACCCCTGATTTAAAGGATAATGTAAGAGGTAGCCCTAGCTTAATGACTGCTCATCTGGTGACTGCTTAAGCTTACTGTTGCTGAAGGAGTGGTACTATCTTCCTCATTCCTATGATGGATGCAGTATCCCTATGGTCACATGACTGCAATCCAGGTGCTTGGCAACCAGCTCACAGTTACGACGTTGCAGCATCCCAGAGTCATGTGATCATCATTTGCAACCTTCAGTGCTGGCTTCTGACAAGCAGAGTCAGTGGGGAAGCCAGCAGGAGATTGCAAAAGGTGACCATCCCACCTGGCAATGTTGTGGGATTCATCGAATGACAGCAAATGGAAGTACCGCAACTGCTGATACTAAGTGGTGTAGTCACATGCCATTGTGCTTTATGACTGTGTTCCTTAGCAATGGAAATTCTAGTCCCAATGACTTAATTACTTAACATTGTTAAGTAAGTCAGGACTATATATACTAGTCCCAATGACTTAATTACTTAACATTGTTAAGTAAGTCAGGACTATATATATATATATATATATATATATATATATATATATATATATATATATATATATATATATATATATATATAGCCTCCCTTTATTTATAGTATTATCAGCAAAAATATTATATATATATATATATAAAATACATTATGTGTATTATTTAATATGCCACCCAGAATTACAGAGTTTGAGATGGACGGCATAACCAATTAAGTACTACATATGTCTATATGCTACCGGTACAGATATCCTGGTAGCAGGACTTGCCTTGCCCACCTCCAGATTTGATCTCTGACATATTTTCTAAAGCAGTATCCCTTAACTGGGTGCCCTCCCTCTATTCAGGGCACCAGATTTCCTTTCAAATCCAATAATAAAGCTTCATTCCCTGGACCATCACCTAAGTGCTGTACCAGTGAGGAAAACAGGCTGTCTAAAAGCATGGAAAAAATGACCATGTGTTCTTTGGTTCTAGTTTGGAGATCTAGATCCTGGCAGTGCCGAGTTCTTCTTTCAGGAGGAGCGTCTGAGTCAGATGAAGAAGAAATACGAAGAACAGTGCAGGGTAAGAACAAAATTCCAGCTGGAAGACAATAAGGTTTTGCCAAGGCCTATTCCTAGAGACTCCAATGAATCACTTTTCTTGATGTCATGTGCCTACATAAATAGAGTTGTGAAATAATTTGATCAAAGTGAGTAGATTTACAAAATTAACAAGATTAGGTCCCATCACGTGTTCCAGATGTGAACTGGCCAGCTGACTATGCAAGCCTCAGAGCTTCATTTCTTCCTCCCACCCCACCATCTACAGAGAAGAGGACTGACCTACTTACCAAATGGCAACACATAGCCAACCTTGCTTGAGCCCCCCAAAAACTAAAGAGTCAGACCTAGGTAGGATTTTAATGGCAGACTCCCATGAATGCCAAGGTTTTTTGGATAGAGGAATTAAAGAAACAGCCTAAAAGAAGGCAATGAAGAACTGTTTCCATCCTGTTACCAAGAAAACTGTATGGACATGGACCAAGCATCCAGAGAGTCACTTTGGTTCAATCTCTAGACTCTTCAAATAATGTCATAAAACTTGTCAATGGAGATTCTCAGTCATCCCAAGTCATGGTTGTCCCAAAGGTGCTTTTTCAAGAGGCAACTGGACTTTCTTGTTTTTCTTTGAAGACGTATCACTTCTTATCCATGTATCTTCTTCAGCTCTGACTGGCTGGTGGGGAATGGGAGGATTTATATTTCTTGCAGATGATCAGCTGCCTGCAAGGAATATAAATCCTTCCATTCCCCACTTTCCAGCCTCTAAAATATCCTCTTTCCAGTTGCATTTATTCTACCCTCTCATTATTTAAGCAATATATAAAAGACCTCTCTTTTACTTGGTGTTTTAACAATTGCATTTTAATATTTATTGTTATTTTAATATATACTTAGAATTTACCTTTTGTAAAAAGGTGAGATATAAAAAAATACATAAATACCTCTGAAGTTATTAGCCATCCAAGAACAGAACGTTCTTCTTCCTGACCTGAAACTTACCCATGAGTTTTTCCAAAGCTGCTCATTTTATGTTGATCTCAAGACATGTCACTACCCAGACAGCTATACACTGTAGCTGAAGCGATAGCTCTAATGCTTAGTCCCCAGATTGCTTTATTTCAGAGCAACTAAGATGATCAAAGGCCTGGAGACTAAACTATATGAAGAACGGCTGCAGGTTTTGGGTCTGGCTAGTCTAAAGAAAAGAAGAGTTAGGGGTGACATGATAGCAGTATTTCAGTATTTGAGAGGGCAGGACAAGAAATAACGGTTGGAAACTAATCAAAGAAAAAAGCAACCTGGAATTAAGGAGAAACTTCCTAACAGTGAGGACAGTTAATCAGTGGAACAGTTTGCCTTCAGAAATTATGGTTGCTCCATCACTTGAGGGTTTTAAGAAGAGACTGGACAGCCAGTCTGAGATGTTTCGCATGCTTGTGCAGGGGGGTGAACTAGAAGACCTATTCTATTCTATTCTATTCTATTCTATTCTATTCTATTCTATTCTATTCTATTCTATTCTATTCTATTCTATTCTATTCTACTCTACTCTACTCTACTCTACTCTACTCTACTCTACTCTACTCTACTCTACTCTACTCTATGGTCTGGTCTGATCAAGCCAGGGTTCAGTTCCAGCCTCTCATGCAAATACATGCGGAGTTGCTGCTGTTCAGTTCTCTCAAGGCATAAGAATATTGTTGTTCCAGTTGATTGTTTGGCTGGGTTGCTCCTGATGAGATTGCATCTGGAACTTTCAGGAACTTCAAGATCACATAGATGAGCTTCAGTCTCAGCTGGAAGAGTATCAGATACAAGGCAGAATTATCCGACCTTCACTGCAAAGCTCTCTCTATGAGGAACTAAACGACGTCGGAATGCAAGGTAGTCAAGGTATGATATGTCCTCCCTGCTCTATATTACAGGGGCGTTAGCATTGTTTTTGGAGGCAATCGAGTCATCTTTCCAAGTTTTATGTAGCCAATATTGCAAGAATGTACCAACACTTTAGGGAAAAGCTAAAGCAAGTGAGCAAATCTCTAAGAGTGTGAGTCTGGGGAGGTCATGGCAGTATATGCAAAAGAAGTTGGATCTAACGATTAAGCAGATTAAGCTAACAAGGCTGCCAAGTGCCTCGACTGGTGCTGCTGAGGGCAGCCTTCTAATACTTTGTAATGTTTTAATATTTATGTCCATGTGATCCATCATTGACTAGTTGTCCAAAAGACTTTCGTTCACTGCTACCCTGTATTTTAGAGCCTGCTTCTGAAGACTGCAGCCGTCTAAACATGAGCATAGAAGCTGAAATAATTATTGAACAGCTAAAGGATCAGCTACAGCAGGATATCTACAGCTTGCAGCAGCAGCTTGAAAACACAGTAAGTTTCCCCACTTTAGCATGAAGCTGAAGTGCTTGCATTAGAGATTGTTATTACATTTGCCCAGGATATGTTTTTATTTAATAAAAATCTGCTGTTTTTGTAATCTTTGGTTTTCTCTTGAACAATTAATTATTTTGGCTTTTTGGAGCTTCTGGATGATTAGTGGTGAGCTAAGGAGTATTGAAATGAGTGAAAATAACTGCAGCTAAAACTGGAGCAGTGAACAGACATACCTTCTCCAAATAAGGAGAAGATGGGAGATAGCAATAGCACTTAGACATATAGACCACTTCACAGTGCTTTATAGCCCTCTCTAAGTGGTTTACAGAGTCAGCATATTTCCCCCAACAATCTGAGTCCTCATGTTACCCACCTCGGAAGGATGGAAGGCTGAGTCAACCTTGAGCTGATGAGACTCAAACTGCCAAACTGCTGGCAGCCGGCAGTCAGCAGAAATAACCTGCTGTACTGCATTCAAACCACTGCACCACCACGGCTCACTTGTGCTCTGGATAGATGCCACTCATAAAGAAACTACAGGACAGTGGTTTGAGCACCAAGAGATAAAGGGAAATATTATGCTCTCAATTCTGACACTGAGTTTGCTAATTCATTTTCTAATCATTTTCTGAAATTGCCTATTCAACTACCTTAAGGACACTAGAGATTTTCAAAACAGCAAGTTTCAGAAGAAACCTTTATTCATTTTTGAATAAAAGAAAAAAACAGCTTAAGAACTTAAAAAATTAGAAGTATACACAAACAGCTAAATTCAAAACTGATTTAAGTGAGTTGTAAAATAATTAAAGGGCCAGACAAACTTGGAATAATGGAAAATTAGGACTTTTTCTACAAGATTTTGGAAATAATTGTAGAAATGAACAGCAGATTTGTGGGAACCAACTTGTTTAGTCTATCTTAAGTCAAAACAGCAACATGAGACTTTATGATTTTGGAAACTGAACACTTGGGGGGACTCAAGATTCCAGGCGGAAAAGGGGGGAAAATGAAAAAGTGTCTTTCATCAGCACTAAAATATGAAAAATGATAGAAAATGCTTTGATATTTGAAATTCTTCAGCAGGTTTTTGAAGAGTGGAGTAAAAAAATAGAAGCCTCAATCTCAGCAATGATGTATGTATACATCAATGACTAGATTATGTCCTAAAGGTATTAAGAAAGAAATTACTGATCACCAGATAAGGCTGTCCTTTGCAGACCTCTAAATTAAATTTAAGAGTCATGGTGGCACAGTGATTAGAATGCAGTATTACAAGCTAATTCTGCCAACTGCCACCAGTTCAATTCTCACTGGCTCAAGATTGGCTCAGCCTTCCATTCTTCCGAGGTTGGTAAAATGAGAACCCGGATTGTTAGGGCCAATATGCTGATTCTGTAAACCACTTAGAGAGCGCTGTAAAGCACAATGAGGAGATATATAAGACTTAAGTACTATTGCTATTGCTATTAGGAAACTCATCAGCAGAGAATTTATTATTGAAGAAAGGCTGTTCATAAAGTAGCTCTTGGGAGGCAAAAGTATAGAGTACTTATTTCATCCCCTCTCGGGCATCTTTATCCCTGATGCACACAATCACTACAGAAGGAAACTCTGTCTAGAACAATTACAAAGGCTTATTGAATTAAAGTTTGAATACAGTTATCTCCTTAATAGAGTTTCCAGTTCCAGCACAGCTAATTAGAGATACACACCGATCAGTATGATTTTCCCAACTAAAATAAAAAGTTAGCTAAATTACAAATCAATAGTTACAAACAATTGTCATGTAGCTCTTCGATTCCAGAAAGATTTTCCAAGAAAAATAATGAGAGAAGTAGTAGACAGAATGCACCAAACAAAATAGTATGCTATAGAATAGAAATGCTTTGCATAGTACATGCAACCACTGCATTCTTCTTTTGTCATCTATTTTATACCAAAATGCTTTGGACTCTGACAAACTGGTTTTCATCAGCCTTGTCATGAACTATTGTTACCATTGATAAAACAATTGGGGGGAGGCTCTGTTAAGTCTTGACTGTGGAAGTTCTTGTCTGAATCTTGGTATTTTTATCCATCATCTTCGATGTTCTCCTGATAGCTGACACATTATTGTTCTAACATCCTGTTAAATATCCATGCATCTACCGTAGGCATTCAGATGGACTGTATGCGTTTTATAAGACTATATAATCATCCTAATAATTCATTGTCCATTATGGCCACTAGCAGAGGTCAATGCTGGGCAAGCCTACAAAGAGGTTTTATTCTGTTCATGCCGAGGATTTTCTCTGGTTCTCTGGGTTTCTGTATCTCTAAGTATTCTTCTAAAGGTAGCTGGCCTAAGAATTGGTTTATATAGTTTGTTTCATTAGCAGCTTCCAAGCAGCAATTGAAAATTTGGGAGCCTTTTATAAAAATTATGCTGGCTGGACATATTGCGAACTATACTCCTATACACCTGGAGGGTATCAGGCTGGGAAAGTCTGCCTTTTTCCAGGTTGAGGAAATCTGCCCTCATTTTAATAGATTTTAAAAGGTTATGAGTGATGGAGGGCACATTCATTTTCAGTTATATCTGCTATTGAACCAAACTGTCTGGAATTGTTTATGAAATGCTTCTATTGAGTTATGCAGAAATGCTAATCATAATCCTTCACTTCACTTAGGTATGCCATTATGAAAAGCAGCTTGAGGAGGCCAAGGCCAGCTATGAGGAGGGACAAGAGAACCTCCAGGAGAAGTACTATCAGGAGAGACAGTTGTTAGAAGAACAAATTGGGTGTCTGCAAGTCCAGGTTTCTGAGCTTCAGGGACAACTGGCAAGCCTGAAGCAGGCCAACTCCCAGCAGAATGTTGAAGGGAACAGTCTCCAGATATGCATGAATGAGAAGGCTAGCTTTATAGAATGCCTGAAGATCGATCATGAGAGGGAGCTCCAAGTCAGACTGAAAGAGGCAGAAGAAAATTTTAGTCATGAGAAGGAAGAGTTGATTCAGTCTAAAGCCTGGCTGGAAGAAAGAATGAGAACTTTAGCACAGGCCATCCAAGAAGAAAAAATGGAGTTAGAAAATGGCTTCCATGAGAAGTTGCAAAGACTGATGGAGAAGCATGCCCTGGAGATGGAGCAGCTACAACAAGAGCTACTAAGAGAGCATCAGCGAGAGCTCCAGGAACAAAAGTGAGTAACTTTTTTTTAATAACAGCATAGAATTTACCTTGAATTTACCATTTTATCTTAGGAACCCTGACAACTGCAGTTCTGGGGTAAGCATTGGGTAGCTTTAGATCTCTAATGGAAGCTAAATCATATCCTTGTTAATGAGTGAAATGCAGAATCTTTTAGAAGATTTCTGAGTTAGGATTTAGGAAAATCCAACAGAGGAAAGCAAGAAAAAACGTAATTGTATTTGTATCTGATAAATTATTTTTATTTATTTTATTTATTTATCAAATTTTGTAATTGCCCATCTCCTTCACAGGGTGGCTCTGGGCAGTGCACAAATAAAATATCAAAACATAAAAAAATCAGTATAATCAGTATAATTATCTTTCAAGAATGTATAATTGTATCTACATTAATTACATTGATCTGGGTGCTTTGCATATTGAGGATGCATTGAATTGTATATACATCTACATATATATTGAATTGTGATAAAGTATATTTTAAACAGTTTATTCAATATATCATTATAACAAATCACTATTTTTGCACTATTTTGTAGTGTGTTTCCTGTCTTGAACGATAATTTTTTGTTTGTTTTTAAATGGGGTATTTCCACCTCCAAAAACAAGCTTTGAATCTAAACCTATACAGCCCTGCAATGATGACAAGATCTTTAGTGAGATACCTTTTATTGTTCCAGCTTCTACTAACAAAATTGGTTGTGAACAATTGAATGACATTTTCCATCTGCGAAAAGATCTGTAGATCCCATCACGTGCAGCATATATTAATATTTTAAGGAGATCACTAATTTCATTTAAATACTACTATCTATATACAGTATTAATATCTATTAATACTTTACCCGAGACTGAGAACCATACTTACAACAATATCCCTTGCCTGGACATTATTACTGTTACAGTTATTACAACTAGTGCAATATTCTAGTCACTGTCAAAGATTAGATATTAGCTCAAAAGGCAGAACTTCTTAATAAAATAGGTTTTGAGACTGGCTATATACACATGAAGGATGGTATTATAGATACATCAAATGTGCTCTCAATGCTTTAAAACAAGCTGATATTATTATTATTATTATATGCCAGAGCAAGTAAGAAAATAAGTTTTGACTTATGGTAGTGATACAATACTGCTTTGTTTGATCATGGATCTCATATGTTGCCTCTGGTCAGTTTGATCTGCATAAATACAGTATCTCTTGTACTGTATACCCTGATTGATTGTTTGCTCTGCCCTATAAATGGCAGAAATCCCCAAGCAAATGATGAACTGATTTCAATAATATTTGTCAAGCCTTTGATGCCTCTAAATCTGTATCACACACACCCCCGGCATCCACCTTCTTTTCTTTGCAGAATGAAAGGAAAGTCCAAAGGCAACGGGCCTTTGATTTGGGAATTTAGCCCTGTTTTCTCGAGATTATACAGTATTTCCTCCGGTCTCGTTGTCTACATTGATAACTGAATGGGGGCAAGTGAACTTTAACTGCGAATGGGATTAATAAGCCTTACAATACATGAGGTCTCAGTTTGGGGATGCTTGACTTGGTTGGTCTTATAAATCATAGCCTATAAGAGACTCGAGGTCTCTGATACAATAGACTGAAATTCAGGACCAGTGACATCATACTGAAATGGTTTACAACAAGCGAAGAAGCCTTTTGTGGCCAGAGGCTTAGTCATCTTATATGTAGACACTTGCAAAGAGGCTGCCTTTGAAGAATACTTCAAAGTATTCAAAACAAATCCTTGGCAGTTATAAGCACACCTTGGTATAATTCCAGGTGCAATTCAAGGTGTTGGCTAAGATCTATAAAACCCTTCATGGCATAGGGCCTGACTGAAGAACCACCTTTCTCCTATTGCTTCTGCCTGACTGGTAAAATCTGCCAAAGGAGCCATGCTCCAAGGGTCCATCCTTAAAACCCATTCCATGTGATGTGACTTCAGCAGATACCTCTTGCAGCACCTACCCTCTGGATCCTATCTGAAAATTGAATTGCTCCAATCCTGCTCTCCTTCAACAAGCCTTACAAACCTAGATCTAATCAAGCACTTAATTAGGATCATGTGCCTTATTTTAGACCCTAATTAATTGCTTTGTATTATTTTTATATTGTATTGAATGAGGATCTTTTGTGTGCCACCCATAATTATTTTCAGGTGGGTTGGCCATTAATGTCAGCAAAGAATGTATAAAGAAATACACTGTACAGACAATTTTGGCAATTGGATAGGACTCTTAGTCTTACATATATCTGGGGCTTCAGGATGCTCATCCTTGATTCCTAGTATCTCTTGCTTCCGGTTTTACCGATCCAATAAATCTGGCTGGCTCTTTTTGTGAGTCACAAATTGAGTATGGACTTCAGCAATTCCAAACATTAGTAATATATAAATATGAATAAACCTAAGAAGACAGAAATCTTTTTCTTTTTGGATTGTGTTCAGGCTATTTACAAGATCATTGTACTCTGAGCTGATAATATATTCATTCAATATATATATATATATTTTAGATGATAATTTATTATATTAAATAGAGTATCCTGTATTAAGAAAATCTGTAGTTATTTTGCTAGGTCATTATTCTTAATTTAATAGGCTGTAACTTGATTGAACATTTTAAAAGGAAAAAGAAAAATAAGCAGGGAACAGAAATTAATTAGGCTAGGATTAAAAATAAAAAAATACCAGGCTAAAAATTACAGATGGCCATTGTTTCAATTTGCGGCTAAAACTACATTCCAAGTCTAAGACATCTAAAAACTAGTACAGTAGGTGGTCTACAACCCTTTGTCCCTGTATGTGTAGAGATTTCAGTAATGTATTGTGTTGACCACATTTAGGATAAAAATGGAAAATGAGTATAATGGAAGAATATTTCAGAGAGAGGAATGGTTCACCACTGAACAACAAACACTTGCAAGAAAGTATGAGGAAACCATAAACAAACTTGAGGAGCAGCATCAACAAGAATTGCTTAAGCTCTCCAGGCTGCAGTTAGATGAGAAATCCCAATGGGAATCTGAAAAAAATGAAATTCTCCAGGAAGGCATTGAGGTCCAAGCAAAATGGAAAGAAAAGCTGGAGAAAGAGAAAGCAATCTCTTCATTACTGGAACAAGACAAGAAACTTCTAGAGGCAAATTACAAGGAGCATGTGAACTTGTTGATCTTGGAGAAGCAGCAACTTCAACAAGACCTTCAGGACCTGAAAAAGCAAGAAAATGAGTGGTGTGAGAAACTTATGAAAATTCAGTCCAGCCATGAGATGGAGCTAAGGAAAAGAGAAGAAATGCCAACATCAGAGGAAGAACAAAGGCAACTTAGCAGAAAACAGAATTCTAAGGCTTTGGAGTATTTGAAGCAAGAGATGCCCAGCAGAGCAATAGAAGAAAAAAATGAATTGAAGTCAAAGATCTCAGTTCTTGAAAATAAAATAGAAGATCTACAGCAGGAATTGCAATGTCAGTCCAAACTGCAAAGCAATCTTGTTTCTTTAAACAAGGATGAAGAAGCAAAAGGAAGTGATTTTCTAGAATCTGTCAAGCACCAGGACTCTGGAAAGGAGATAAATGTTCTTTTAAAACAAGAAATAGTTCAAGATCCAGGAGAAGAAAATAGTGTAGGAACTACCTCTTTGATGGATGATTCTTTGAAAGAACCAGAAAGAGAATCAACCCAATACCCTGGATTCATCTCATTAGTTCCAGAAACATTTGTAGATGCTCAGCTCCTAAGTGTGACTGGCAAAGACAATCAAGTTGTAACAGAAGATAGAATGAAAAAATTAGACAAGATTGCAATTCCAAACATGAAAAATGGAGGGACAACAGTTGAAGAAACTATGGAGACTTCACATGTCTTGCAGAAGGCCTATGAAGAAATGTTGGCAGAGAATGAAGCCCTTAAACTGCAACAGAATCAACTTCTGGAGAGGATCGTTCTGCTAGAAACTGAATGCAATCAAGCAGCTCATGCTCGACAAGACATGGCTTCACAGGTTCAGAAGGAGCTTGAGGAGATCCTTAAAACTATCCCCCAGCCTAATGTGTTGCCATGTGCAAGTGATGAGAAGGGGGGAAGTTTGCATTGGGAAAAATTGCCTACTGGCAGCACAACAAAAAACCAAATGCACTTTGCTGAAGCTTTGGATACTGATTTAAGTGTTGAGGAAATAAGTGCCTATTCTCTTTTATTTGAGGCAGATCATGGAGAAGAAGTTAGAACTGACAAGGGAGACCTCCATGATGTAGTATCAGAATTTTGGGGTATGGATATGGTGGAAGATGCAGACTCCAGAATAGGACCTAAAATTTTCCAATTTCCAGAAGAACTCAAACTAGAAAACCAAGCCCTAAAAACAGAGATAATCAAATTGCTAGAACGTAACAATAAATTGGAGGGATACATGCCAATATTTATAAGCCTGCAGTCCAGGCTAGATGAAACCAACCAAGACTGCTTCACACTTAAGGAGGAGAAAGAGGAACTGTTGCAGAAAGTGAAAGACCTGGAAAAGAAACAGGACCAGTTGGTGATGGAAAATGCCAACCTGCAGACTTCCAAACTGATTTTGCAAAGCCAGCTTGGCAAACTAGATGAGCTCATGCTGACTCTGCAATCCCAGAAGAGTGGACGGCTGGGCCGTTGTGAGAATGTCACCAAAGATGCAGAAGTGGACAGGAAAGGGCTCCATGAGCTGAACAGGAAGCTCAAAGAGAAAATAGCAGTGCTCCTGAAGCAGAAAGGCACCCATACTCAGGAGAAAGAGAGCTTGAATGCTGTTCTTCACGGTTTGCAGAGCACCTACAATGAGCAGCTTCAGAAGATTGAGTTTTTGAGGTAATGTGGAATCCTTCCATGGTCTAAATCCTGCCACTTGGCTCTGCTTTTTGGAACTAACTACCTAACGCTTCATTGTCCACCTCGCATGACTTGGATTAACATATAGATTAACTTTGCCTAGAAGACAAATGCTCTGTGATTTCTAACATGAATTAATAACATTTCATAGAGATTTGAAAAATAAATAACCAAGTATAACTTTCATGGAATATTAGAAGGCTGAATTGTTTAGACGGCAGGCTTATCTATTGCGAGCTGTGCAAATTGCATGAGACAATCATTTTTTGTGTACTGCTTAGTTTAATGCTTTTATATATCCTCATTACAATACTACCTTTTGTATCATTCCTCTTCTTCTTCCTCATCTTAATTCCTTGTTTTTAAATGATAATAATTCTGATTAGTTAACCATTACCACTTTTAATGTATTTTGATTCAACATAATTTCATTGTAGCCATTTCCTATAAAATAGAACAAGTTATTCTGTATGCTTACAATATGGTAAGAAAAGCATCTTTGCAGGTTGATGGCCTGCATCATAAAGTAATATCAGGGCAGAATTTCCTTCAGGTTGATGACTTCATAGACATGATAATGGTGGGTTTTTTTAGGCAATAATATGGCAGTGGTTTGCTATAGAACGTTTCAACTTCCCACTCCAGTCTACAGATCTGCAATTTTCTAGGGGTCTCCCACTCAGCTACTAATAAAGTTTAGAAGCTTGGCTCTTTAAAATTATCTAAAATTAACTAGAAGAAGCTACCTGCCACAGGCATAAATAATATGCATTTCAACAAACTAATTCAGGCTGGAAATAGTTAAAGTATCTTGAGTATCTTAAAGACTATATTTTTGCATCCCAGATGTGAGCATCTTAGAGAGGAAAATACTGCCAGGAAGATTGAGATTGACTTATTAAATGAAAGAATTGCTTATGTAGCCAATATGTAACCAAGGGAACCTAATACAGGTAGTCCTCGACTTATACTGAAGATACAATGGCATTGAAAAAAGTGACTTATGACCATTGTTCACACTTATGACTATTGCAACATTCCCATTACATTTGGATGCTTGACAACTGGTTCATATTTATGAGGGATGCAAAGTCCCAGGATCATGTGATCACTTTTTGCAACCTTCTCACAAGCAAAGTCAATGGGGAAATCAGATTCACTTAACAACTGTGTTACTAACTTAACAACTCCAGTGATTCACTTAACAAATGTGACAAGAAAAGTCATAAAATGGAGCAAAACCCACTTAAATTTCTCACTTAGCAACATAAATTTGGGGCTCGGTTGTGGTCATAAGTCAAGGACTATTGTACTTAAAACAATCTTTCAGTTGTTGTGAGATGCTTCTATAGTTCCTATTTATATTCATCCACATAAGCAGCAACCTTCCCCTTTCACCCTCCAAAATATTTAGGCAGCCTGCCATTCAGCCCCAAAGTATCCAGATAGAGCTACCTGAGAGAAAATTGCCATATTGTTGAATGTGATGGTTCTATGTACTGTGCATTTTTAGGCAAAAAACAGAGACCGTACTGAAGGAGAAAATGGCCATGCAGAAGATAGCTGAAAGCTTGAAGAAGCAGGTAGGATTTTCTACATTTAGGCAGTCTTGGTTGGCCAAAAAACCCTGAATTCAGATTGATCGTAAAATTGATTGTAATTGTATAGGTCCCTCCCCAGTTTCCATCCCTGTTCTTGTAGTTTTGCATTAATTTACATTTCATTTTTACTTCTTTTTTAGAGTGATTGTTATATTATTAGTTTTATACTGGTCTATGAAAGAAATAAAACATAGACTTTGAATCAAGGGTGATTGAGAAAGGGGGTTAACAACTATAAAATTCACTGATGGCAAGTGCTAATATGAACTTTACTTCCAGTCTAATATGCATATTGGAACTTGGCTATTCCCCGCCTTTTTGCTTGCTCATCATAAGATAGGATTCATGAGTTAAACCTTCTCTTTTCAAAGTGCATTTTTTTAAAAAAAAAATGTTTTTCTGGATACTATGTTTCTAAATAATTATTTAGCAATCAAAGTTATATCGTTGCCCATCTCACAGAGACTCAGGCAAGCAAGAATCAGCAAGAATAATAAATAAAAACAAAAAAATGTATAACATAAATTTAAGCCTTATTAATAAATATCATAAACATGAAAATATAAACCACAGAAGGAGGATAAAAGTAGCCACTGGCCCTCAACAATGGGGCCATCTGAGCAGGTTATCTAGGAGCCCCAGACCTGAGGCCAAGACTTGTCGGCTTTGGGGAATATCAAAACAGGGATGGAACTAGTCTAATTTCGGGGTGGGGGGGTCCATAAGACAGCTGCCATGGCAGAAAAAGGCACATCTTCTGGAGCCCATCAAATGAAGATCCTTGGCTAATGTTACTCACAACCTGCCTACTTTGCTATACCTACTGGGACAGGCTGATGTAATCGGGAGAGGCAAGTCCCTCTGATAACTCAGTCCCATGCCATAAAGGACTTGAAAGGTTAAAACCAGAACTTTGATTTGGATCCAGAAGCAAACTGGTAACTAATGCAACTTGCAGAGCAGAGGTGGCATTGCTCATCTCTGCCAGGAACACACACATAGCTTTTTATATGCTGGCTTTTTACTGCATGAATCCTAGAGGTAAAGGTATTGATATTTTGGTTGGGGAACTATGGAAAATAAAATTCTGCTCATTGGAAGAATATTAGATTTATGTTAAAGTGATAGGCAGTAGTTTCAACTACCTACAGTCAATGCTGGCTTTTTCAAGAGAGTACAGTCCTCCTCATATCCTGAAACCAATTACGGTTGCAGAAGGAAAGAGGCTTGAAAAGTATTGTCCAAGGAAATTTTTCTTACCATTAATTTTTGTTGGGTTCTTGTTTCCTAATCAGGTATCTGAACTGAAAGCCAGGAATCAGCAATTAGAATTGGAAAATGCTGAACTTGGCCATCGAAACTCTCCAAATCGAGCAGATGTACAAGATTCTAACCAACAGTTTATGAAAACATTTCGGCAAAAGGAAAAGGAGACTAGGAAATACATGTCAGAAGAATGGGAAAGAGAGAATTCCCAGCTCAAAGAAGAATTGGAGAAGTCTAAAATTCAGGTACAAGATGCTACAATGAGTTGAATAGTAAGATGCCAGATTCAGATCTTAGTCTGATCTCCATCATTGACCTCCCCCACTTCCTCTTAATATTTGGAGAATAATAATACCTGCCACCATTATCATCATTGTCATTATTATTACTATTCCAATATATAGTCTGCTTAATAAAAAAGAGACTCAATGTGACATAAAGAACAAAATAAAAGCACATTTTAAAGAAAAAATTATAAATTAAAATTTTATTTTAGCCAGTTCTTAAGCTGCAAATTAACCAACCTTTGAGGCTTTCTGAAAAGGGTATTTGCCTCAACTTTCACATTTAATTTAATTTTCTTCAATTGACTTCTAGTCCTCATCATTGGTCTCATCCTTGGAAACAGAGCTAGCTCAGCTCAGAATTAAGGTTCAAGATCTGGAGCAGGAGAACCATTTCCTCAAAGAAGAACTGGAGAATGTAAAACAGGTAATGGTGGGCTGAATGCCTTTCTTCCCAAAGGGAATGAAGATCTGTTTCTGGGAATCAATTACTTTATGAAGGTCACCAGTGGTGGGTTTCAATTTATTTTACTACCGGTTCTGTGGGTGTGGCTTGGGCGTGGCATGGCTTGGTGGGCATGGCAGGGGAAGGATATTCTAAAATCTCCATTCTCACCCTACTCCAAGGGAAGGATACTTTAAAATCTCCATTCCCTCCCCAATCCAGGGGAAGGTTATTGCAAAATCCCCATTTCCTCCCAATCAACTGGGACTTGGGAGGCAGAAAATAGATGGGGACAGGGCCAGTCAGAATTTTTACTACCAGTTCTCCAAACTACTGAAAATTTCCGCTACTGGTTCTCCAGAACTGGTCAGAACCTGCTGAAACCCATCTCTGAAGGTCACTTCTGAGTTGCAGACAGCGTCCATTTAGCTGCAAACATTCCATAGACATTATTGAGAAGTTCTTCTTGAATGAGGTTTAAACATACTCATCTCAAAAATTAAAACAGAGATTTTTCCATAGCTACCCAGTTGCCTGGATCTTTCTGAGCTGGAGAATGAGATTTCCAGTGTCATCATAAAAAATGAGAAGCTACTGAAAGAGAAAGAAGCCCTCAGTGAAGAGCTGAACCAGTACTTAGAGAAGGTGAGGGGCATACAATAATATCCCATCCAAGTACACTTTTTATTTCAATCTACAGATACCAACACAATACTTTTGGGGGTGTGGTGCTCATAGCCATCTTCCTTGGTCTTCTTTTGTTTTTAAACTGTTTTTACTTTCTAAGATCAAAGATAATGCACAAGAAACCATACCTCTTCGTTATGTGTAAGTCCAAATAGAAATTAGGGGTAGATGCAATCCATTGCTTCAGCAGAAACATATTCAGCCATCCAAAAAATAATGATAATATGGGGAAACAAGGGAATGCCATATAAAAGCCAGGGATGCTATCTGGACGACTGGTGGCAATGGCAAGGTGACCAGAATGCATTTTCCCTTTCTTTTCTATCTTTTAATCCCCTTTGACCACACAGTGAAACCAAACTGGTGAAATGTGCATTGTGACATCATAACGCAAGTTTCACTTCTTAGGTATTTATATGCAACATCACGATGCAACTACAGAAGGGATGGAATTTACATCATGATACACATTTCCCACTTGGCCTCTCTTTGTTCCCTTTTGTAAATGTCCGTGCCTTAGTCTTTCCATTAAGGTGTTGCAGAGCACTGATAGTTCAACAACTCAAGTGGTTCACAAACATAATTTGATCCAATTACTTTGGTATTGAGACTGCTTGAGCCGGAAGAAAAACTTTTGAGGGTTAGGCACTGATGGTACATTTGCAGACTGCTAGGGTCTTGGTAAACTGACTGTAGATACTAATAGCAGTCCTACCTGGGCTTTACTATCTTTGCAGACAACTAAAGTTGCTTTCCTTGAGAGCCTCAATGCTTCCTTGAGGGAGGAGAACTCATCTTTGGAGCACCAGAATCAGCATCTGAAAGCACAAATGGCAGTATCACAAGAGAAGGTGTGTTATTGTCCTGTTAAAACACTTATGAATCTAATCTAGACTGTTGATACATTTACCCACATGTTGAAAAAAATGGCTTCTAGATGGCTTAGAATTTAACAATTAATTTGATTCTGTGCAGTTAAGCTGCAGCTATGATTTCTCTACCGCAAAAGCATTAAATTAACATATTTGTGGAGGAGAACAATATCATCATTACAACCTTTGGTTCCCTTCCATTTGCTTGCTTCCACAATAAACCAAAAAGTACTCTTTTTTCCCCTCTGCTCTTGCCTATGTATTTATCCATAAATGTCTCTATCCGTCAACTAAATATTAACTTTATTGAGCAATAAAATGTCCTTCATAGTACTATATGTTCGTTTCATCATTTTAAAAAAATCTGTTGAAGAGGTCATGCTGGCTGGTTCTGATTTATCTTTTCTTTCAGCTCCCACCTGTACTGAAAGAGTTTATGCTGCATTATCTTGATTGCTTCACTGTTTGAAAAATGTCTCAAGAACAAGAACTGTTTCTATACTGCAAGAACAGAGAAAGTGTCTTTGCTCTTATAAAAAGTTTTCTCATCCTGAAATACAGATGAAGTACTGAAGTACATACAGTATTTCAATTGAACAGGGAACAAGTGTGTGGGAAAAGCATCTTGTCTTTGCTGGAATAACAATCTATTTCATGCCCCCAACTTCTTTTTTCTTTGGCCCTTTTAGATTCAGAATTTCGATGATATTGTGCAAAATGTTAACCTTCAGGTATCCAGGCTCAAATCAGACCTGAGGGTCACCCAGCAGGAAAAAGAGAATCTAAAACAGGAAGCGGTGTCATTGAATAAGCAATTGCAAATGGCCAATGAGAAGGTACATCCAGATGGGAGGGTCTGATTTCAACAGTTGCTGAGTCATCCTGATATTTATTTAAGGGATAAATGGGCTGCTATTGAGAAGCAGAAGTCTTCCCACATCTTTAAATACAGGTGTTGACAGGTTTAAATAAATTGACATGTTTTAAGCATCCTTTCAAAACCCACCTTTTCATGCTGACCATTCCTGTTGCTGATTAATTAATATATTTCTTTTTGATGAACTATCTTTGTTCTCTATTTTCTGTTCTATAAGTATTGCTAACTGCTTCAGGATTGTTTGTGATGAAAAATGGCACACACACACACATACTAGTACCACTCTCTCTAAACCCATTGCAGGATTTAGGAAAATGACGACAATTTAATATTTGTTCAGTTACCATGAGGCCAAAATAGCTGCATGAAATGCTTTATAGCTTTTCAACAGAATACCTCACAGTAATTAAATTCTAAACCAATTCATTCTTCAATTATTCACACAGCTGGATTGAAATCAAAATACTTTCAGAGTTGTCTTTACCACTAGAGTAAATGAACAATGTGGATTAGGTAGTCCTTTCTAATTGGAAAAATATCTGTTTAGTTTGGGTATACCCCATCTTTTCTCTTCAGAGCCCCAGGTGGCAAATGGAGATCTCCTCTCATTCATTCCCCAGCCAGAATTTGGTGAGGTAGGTTAAATGCCAGTGACTCTCAAATTTGGCAACTTGAAAATGTATGGACTTTAACTCCCAGAAATGCACAGCCGAAGGAATAGAAGTTGGGAGTTGAACTCCATCTTCAAGTTATCTAGGTTGAGAAAGCATTGGGTTAGACTGAGACAAAGTGATTAGCTTCTCCTACTTTAAGGATTCCAAGTAGCTTTCAGATCAAGTGAAGGTTTCCAGGTTTCTTCAGTTCTAAACTAGATTAAACTATATTATGTGTGCTTTTTTTTTTCAAATTAAGTTCTAGATACATGTCATAATTATCTGTTTTCAATGGAGAGCAGTGTGAGAAATTAACTTCCACGTGTCTTTTGTTCCGTTAATATAAGCAGTTGCCAATCCATACCCTTTGTCTTGAATGTTAAAATGATTTCATATACTTCATAAATGTTTATTCACTTTTCAGCAATTATGTGCATCCCATCTGGGTTTGATTGAATGGAAAACTTTCAAACTATTTCCACCCCATTCAAAATTCTTCACCATAAGTTCTGTTGTAGGCTCATGGCTATATTAACCTTTAATTGCAGAAGTTCACTTTTGTTTTGCCTTTCCAATAGTCCTATACGGCAGCACTTTCTATTTCTTATGCTTTTTATGGGAATATAGCCAAGTTAAGAGGGAGCGACTTGCTCATATGAGTCAAGGTAGAATGGCTTTGAATCCACGCCTCTGATCAATCAATCTTCCTAGCTTGTATCATAAGTTTGACTCTGCTATCTGCTTGCTTTCTTGCTTCAGAGTCGATTCCTGGAAGCAGCTGTGCATTCATCAGGGATACAGAACCAGCAGAAGAAGCTTTGTTGGGGTGAACTGGAGCTGATCAAGCAGGAACAGCAGCTTCTAAGGCAGGAGAATGAGCAGCGGCAGAGGGAATGCCAGGGTGCCAAATCAGACCTATCTCATTCTAAGGAAAAGGTGAATTGGAATAATTGACAAATGCTAATACGTAGGCAACCCACTTTATTCCGAGATCCAGAGATAGTTGATCAAGTCTCTTGTTAGATATTTGAATGACCAGCACTAGATTGACCAAAAATTGCTGACGATAGTTATTTCATCATTATAATTTCTACTGCTGAAACAAAGAAGTTGGTTAAAGAGTGTGGGAGGGATAGGAAGTTTTGTTTGATTCCGATATTAAAAATGATTTACCATTTGAGTCTTACAGCTATATCTTTTTGCACCAGGCTCTGCTTAGTGAGCTTAAATAAATGAGAAGAATAGTTCCCACAAGATTGAATGACTATTCATTCATGTATAAAATCACTTCTATTCCTATTTCATAAAGAGTATAAGGCCTAGGACCTTCTTTTAATAAGTTACCATGGACCTGGGACTGATACAGAGCAATTAATACAACGATGTAGTGAATTTAAGTCCTTTGCTGCAAGAATTCAAATGAATCTGCAGTGAGGAAAGTAAAATCACAATTGCTACTGTTGTTGATGATGTCCTTGGTTCATGGTGCAATCTAGAAGGTTTCCCTCTATCAGTAGAGACAACATTGTAGGGAGAAGAGGAAGATTTCACATCACATACACTTAGGTAAATGTATAGCAAGTGAATTTAATTTAATTTGGGAATCTTTTCTAATCTTTGTCTATGACAGAGTTCTTCAACCTTTTGTGGGGGTGGGGGGGGAGAGAGGATGGTTCCATAGCAAATCTTGCTTGCATAGCTCCATTTGCCCGAGTGGGGATGTGTCACATATCCTCGCCCACCACTTCTGCATCCTGGTTCCGAAAGGCTCAAGGCCTGGTAGTGGGCTGCGGCCTGGGGATTGGGGACCCCTGGTCTATGGGGATTCTCAATCATCCAGATCATGGTTGTCCCAAAGATGCTTTTCAAAGGGCAACTGGGCTTTCTTGGGTTTTTTCTTGAAAGCGTTCTGCTTCTCATCCAAGAATCTTCAAGAGGTCTGATTGAATGGTAGGGAACAGGATTTATATTATTTTATGATCTGTTGTACAGTAAATCATTTAGATTTATTAATAGGTCCCAGTGTATCTCCTCTTACCCGTTCTGTGTTTTTGTGTGTGTGATAGAGAGAGGGGAAGAGAGAAAGGATATTTAAATTTAGATAGAGTAAATAAGAATATTACCAATCAGACCTAAATGCATGTTTGATGCTTTGCTGTATGCCTGACACTGATTTTATTTACCTATTGCTCTCGCCAAATAGAGCAGCTCGAATCTACTATTCCAAGGGTGTCAAACTCAATTTCATT
The DNA here is from genome assembly GCA_030761175.1 of Masticophis lateralis. NCBI lineage: Eukaryota > Metazoa > Chordata > Lepidosauria > Squamata > Colubridae > Masticophis > Masticophis lateralis. Next base: position 329,143,199 of record JAUDYJ010000001.1, read on the forward strand.
GAGGGCCACATCAGGGTTGTATTTGACCTCAGGGGGCTGAGTGGGCGTGGCTGGAGTGGGCGTCGAGCATTACTCATGTCGGTGGGTCTGTGGTGACCCAGGCATTCTGCCAGCAAAGACAGGCTCCCGAGCTCTGTTTTTAGCAGCAACAGCCTCCTGCAACCCTCTGCCAGCGAAAATGGAGCTTGAGAGGTCTGTATGCAGCCCTCCTCAGCTCTGTTTTCGCTAGCTGAGGAACCGTGGGCTGGTCCTTCTCTGTTTCCAGAGTGGCCCTGCAGGCCAGATTTAAGGACCCCATGGGCCAGATCTGGCCTGTGGGCTTTGAGTTTGACACCCCTGTACTATTTCAACCATCAAGCAACAGGAACACCAAAGCCAGTTATTCATTGAGCAAGAGAAGCTGAATGTGAATGGCTACAGAAGGAGCTACAGAAAGACTTTGGCCAGCAAGATCAGTTTTAAGTTGGGGGGAGGCTAGCCTAGAAAATACACTTTCATTTTGCATAATTATTGTAAACTTTGAGTTTATCACTTAGTTTTATTCCATCTTTCAAAATCTGCCAAATTATAAACAGTTTGTTGGTTCCATTTATTTTTACAGTGCACTTCTTTGGAACATATGGATAGTTTCAGACTAGTTCCTATGTTCCAAAACACAAGCAACTATTCCTTGCAATTGTTTTTATAGCTAGCCAATTAACTGCAGTTTCTGCCATAACCAACCAAATGGCTGTTTATCGCTATGTAGACAGTTGGCTGTAGACCATCAAGCAACTGCTACCAGCCATGACAGAAGATATCTTTATGATCAAACCCAATCTATACTGGTTGCTATAGAAGCAAGAGAAGGATACTGCTGCCATATCCTTCTTGTTCATTTCCTGCAGATCAGGGAATGTTGGCAAAATGATTATTATACTTTAGATTAAGGAAGTTAATTTCTTTTCACCAAAGCAACATATGAAAGATTATAAAATCTAGACCATGCAGACTTTTGACCTGTTTTAGCTGGGGATCTTATATTCTCAATTCCTGTATGTGCCAGTGATCTATTGGAAGGATGGAAGCTTTATAAACAATATTTCATTCCTATCCCTATAAACCTTGCAACTCTAAGGATTATAATGAAGTTCTAGACAATTTGCTAGATAACCTCTCTGTTGGACTATATGGACTATACTGACTATTGACTATTAGAAAAGATCTATTTGGTTACATGCTGACTATACCTGCAGGTATGTTTTGTTTTCTTTGGTTGGCAGAGTTAAAACTAAATAGATCATGCTACTTTTTCCCCCCTGAAATGATAGTAAAATCCTTGGGTTAGTCCAACAGAGATTTCCAAAATGGCAGAAGAATTAGCTGAACTTATCTTGATTTAGGAATTGACACTCAGCAAAGGAACAGAATCTTCTTAGCCTTGAGTGAGACTGACTTTGCAGTTTTCACTGATGTAGATTTTGCTATAAGAGATGTGAGCATAATTGAAAATAGATTTCAATTCCTGTTGGCTTGTGGGTTGTATTGAGTGATTTTGAGCTATTTATTATACCTTCTAGATATAATTAGGGTGGCATGGTGGCTCAGCAGTTAAGAAACTAGGCTGTTGTCTAGAAAGCCAGCAGCCCAGGCTCAAGACCTGAGTGCACCCAACAGGGTAACCTCCTGTCCTTGTCCAAGCTCCTGCCAACCTAGCAGTTTGAAAGCATGTAAATGCAAGTAGATAAATAGGTATCACTTCAGTGGGAAATTAACACCACTCCATGATGTCATGCTGGCCACATGACCACAGAAATATCTTCGGACGGTGCTGGCTCAATGCCTTGAAACAGAGACAAGCACCGCCCCTGTAGTCTGCAATGACTAACAGAGTAAAATCCACAGGGACTGCTTTTTTATATACCTTCTAAACTTACTACCTCTGAGTGATTGAAATAATAAAATTATAGATGTTAAAATAAATCACATGGAGTTTGGAAGGATATAAATGTAATAAATCAATATTTTTGTGGAAAAGGGAGCCACTGGGGGAGGAGAAATGGTGTTTGGAAAGTCAAGTTCAACATAAAATAGTTTCATTAAACTTTGTGATCCAAATGAATTCAGAAAAGAAACATTTTGCCCAATTTATTCTGATTCTACAAGTTACTGTACACTGTACCAACTGTCATCCAAGGTTTGGAAGTCCATTGCTGCTCTGACTACTAGAAGAGTGAAATATTGATTCAGCTCCCACCCACCCTTTGCTTCTGACATTTAATTGGACATCTCTTCACATGTTCAAACATCAGCCATAAGATATTGAAACCTGTTCTTACTTTTAACTCAAACCAAATCTCTTAAGAAGCTGCGTTCTGTGCATATTAAATGTACAGGACGGACGTAGCCCAGCCTATATTCGCTCAAAGAGAATAGACTCAAAAGGGAGTCTCCAATTACACGTCCTACCAGCAGCTCTTTTCTGTTTCTCTGAAAAAGTCCTTATTTTTTGTGTTTTACTACTCCTTTTCTGTGCAAGTTTCATTTGGCCCTTTTTGCCCTTTGATTCCCATAATTGTCTCTCCATCTTATGTTTTTCTTCTTCCTTTCTGGCTAACCTATGCCTAGACCTTGGTGGCTGGAACTAGCAGAGACGAATGCAGTGCTCTGCCTGACTTAACGTGTGAAGGTAGAACCAACTCTTTTCTTCTGTAATCCCACTGCATGGAGAGAAAAGAAATGACATTACCTAGTACCTGCCATCTCATCTTTCCTTTCATTTGTTACAGACTTGGTCCTGAGCATTGAGGCAATAACCTGTCTCATTTGAAGGAGCTACTCTTCATTTTAATGGAAATATTAATGGTCTTGCTCAAGCATCATAGGGTAATAGGCAAATAATTTCTCTAGTTTCAGGAAGAAAGTGGGCTTATCTTTAAAATCTGCACTTTCCAAGAATATGAGACAGGATGCTTAATACAAAATCAAACTTCAGGAAAAAAAAATGAAAAGTGGCTCTGAGATTCCATTTTCTTTTTCTTTTCCCCTATTTTTGTTAATTGTTGGATGGATTGTTTATTTCGTGAGATATCTTTTTTCTTCCATGGTTTCCCGCTTGCATGTCCTTAGTGGAATAGTGAGATTGACATTTGCATGGCCAGTTTACTGATCTTTGATGATCTCCAAACTATATAATTTCTTCCATGTTTCTTTACTTTGTACAGCCGTGAGCCATACGCTCAGGGAAAATGCTCTTGGTAAGCTAGTTGTGATTACAAAATTGTTCTCCAATTTGTATTACATTTTGAGCTCCAGCTAAATTTCCCATCAACGTTGTGCTGATGATGATTATGGTGGTTGATAGCTTGTATGGTTTTCCACAAAGTTCAGAGCATGTGAACTGGATGTGCATGCAAGAGAACAGTTGCACATGTCCTTTCCACTTCATTAGTCCTCCATTCTACCATCACCAAAAAGACATATAAAAGATTGTTTATATAATTAAGGTAAGAAGTAAATGCAGGTGATTTTTCCAAAGGAATCATCACAGAACCTTTGTCAGACCTGGAAGTCATGCAGTGGTGAAATCCAATTTTTTTTTACTACCGGTTCTGTGGGCATGGCTTGGTGGGCGTAGTGTGGCTTGGTGGGCTTGGGAGAAGGATACTGCAAAATCCCCATTCCCTCCCCACTCATGGGGGAAGGATATTGCAAAATCTTCATTCCCACCCCATTTTGGGGCCAGCCAGAGGTGGTATTTGCTGGTTCTCCAAATTGCTCAAAATTTTCGCTACTGGTTGTCTAGAACCTGTCAGAACCTGCTGGATTTCATCCCTGAAGCTATGATTAAACACAATATAAATCTGCTGCTTCATATTTGAATTTCAACAAATATTGTTTTGTATTATTTTTCTGTAATAGTCCAAATGCAACCTCAACCAACCTGGTGATTTCCAAATGTGTTGGAATACAAGACTGGGAACTTTGTCTGGGAATTCTGGAAGTTGCAGCTGAACATCATATTAGTTATATAAAATTGTATAAAACTGTACCATAAACTGGTTCTGATATTTCAGGACAAAAGCTAGTAAAATATTCTAACAAATAAATAGCATATCAAAAGCTTTCCCACATTGTTCAAAATTCTAATATTATAATTCACTACCACTTTAAAAGCTATTTTCATTATATTGCTGTATAGCTTTACAACTGCAGCTCCCTATAGAGCTCACAGCATAAAAGGATTACTTTTGAGTTTGTAATTAGCAAATTGTATGGTTGGTTTTATAATGAGAAAAATCTCCAACTAGAACTGCTGTTAACAATGTAATCCTAAGAGTTTTCTCTTCAGAAGGCCTGCTGAGTTTAATACTATTAATTCCAAGGTAAAGATATATTCAATTGCAATCTAATCTGGGGAGTGAGGACTGGGAGGTGAATTCTTAATAACATTTGGCAATCAATTATTTTTAAGCTACGTCCTAGGGTCAACTGCTTTTAGTCTTGGTAATGTCTGAGTTGGGGATAACACAGAACTGGAAAGGTGTTTTTGTTCCCTTATGAATTTACTGTGGATGTCTTCAACATAAATTTATTTTTTCAGCTCAATAAGTTAGAAGAAATAATAAACATGATACACATTCTATTTATATTAAAATAAATCTTTAGGGGTATGTAGTGCTTCAGATCCAGAGCCAACAATATTCTTTGCAGGGATATGGATGTGCACACCAGCTCTATTGGTGCCTCCTAAAGACTGATTGTTTCTATGCCATCAAGTCAGTGTTGAGGCTGAGGCTGAGCAACCACACGGAAGGCCTTCTTCAGAATGATCTGTCCCTACCGATCCTTCAGGTCTCCCAGCGGTGCAGCCATTGTCTCTGTCTCTCTTTGCTCCTCTTGTCTTTCTTTTTACCATTCCCAACATAGTGAACATCTCAAGGAATTCCTTAAGGAAGCAACACTTTTCCTTGAGCTCACTTTGTGAATCTGGGAGAAAATGTATTGAAGTTCAAGAGGCACCAAATGTGCGTCCCTACCACTTCAAAGTGCCTTTTTGGCCTCAGCTCCAAATTGTGGCATTATCTTATGAAGTACAAATATACACAGCAAACCTTCATTTAATAGAACAGCATTAGAAAAGTACTTTACTCCTGTCAAAGGCCATATTCTCTCTTTTTTTGCAATTTACAGGCTTCATGAAGCAAAAATTGTACAGGAAGATGCATGTTCTGAGGTTCTTCCAAAGAGGTTGCTTCTCCTAGAGAGAGAGACTTCCCTAACTAAAAACTAAATGTGTTCAGCTGAGACTCCATCATCCCCAGTCAACTTGACCAATACTGTCTGGCTGATGGCAGCTCTAGTACAATACTTCTGGAAGGGACCTGATTGGATAAAGTGCCTTAAAGTAGCAACCTAATGTGGGGGGGGGGGGTAGGGGGGAGGAATGGGACTAGTATGGAACTATGTGTTGTAAAGTATTGTGCTAGTGGTAGATTTAAATAGAGGGGAAAGAGGGGTACAAGCCCATGATTAGCAAAACCAGCACGCTTTTGCTGTTTCTTTCCCACAACTCCATTCCTCCTTTGGTCTGGAGCATGGCAGAAGGTGGTTGAAGGGGTTTTTTTTGGCCTAGATCTCAGATGAGAAGACTTACTTCTCCCTCATCCCCACTCCTTTTCTCTCCCTCTCCTTCATCGACTCCTTTGCCCCATCCCACCCCCCAAAATAATCTTACTGCATGGGCTCTGACAGCGTGCAGTAGACTAAATTTGTATGGTTTAAATTTGCACACACAACCTAAATGGAATGTTAGACCAGTTACTGGGAGTCCACCTTTGCATTCTTCCTGACTGATCCTGATGCTCAGATGATGAGAAGGGGTTCTTGGTCTAGACTGCAAGGCATCTCTTTTATATTTTTCTACCCATCTTCTCTAATGCAGCTGCTTCACTCAAACTCCAGCATGATGCTTAGCCCATCCCAGCACCCTCGAGAACTGCAGGAGATCCAGCAGCAAGGATGTCCTGTTGTCCCGTCCGAACAATACCAGCAGCTCCAGCACCAGTTCCTTCAGGCAGAGAGGAGGTGTCAACGCCTACAGGAGGAGCTTGAGAATCGGCCCTTGGAAACGAACATGCCCCAGGTATGTTACAGTCTGTTTCTTCTTCACTGAATGTAGATTAGTCATCTACCACTTCACTTTTTCTTCATTGTGTCCCTTTCTCTGTTTATGCCAGTTTCAAATTTCTAGTGCAACAGATATAATCTTTCCATATATTGCATCAAAGCATGCTTTCTTTGGACAAATGGCTATCTAATATCAGTTAAGAGACCTCTGGGAAGGGAAAGATGCCACTTATGATGCAGCTTATTCTATTGGTTGACAGTCATGCCCTCAAAAAAAAATTCTCCTAGTACCAGGTTTGAATTTACACCTCTGTGGTTTCATTTCATTGGTTCTTCTTGCCCTACCATCAGTAACAGAGATCATGCCCACTCCTTTCTTTATATGAATATTTGAAGAGTCCTACCATATCTCCTTTGAGTCTAGTCTATTGCAAGCTAAACATAGCCAGTTCTTTTCAACGTTCTTTGAAGGACTGACCATCTTAGTAGCATCCTTCTGTACAAGCTCCAGTTTGCAGTTAGTAAGATAGCAGTTTTAACAGAATTGGAAGAGCAAAACCTTTATTGGATTACCTGTACAGCACAATTCAGTAGCAATCTAAGCTGCTGATATTTCTCAGTTGAACATGGCAATCATTTAATATCAGGACAATCTGCATAAGATAACTTTTCATTTTGCAAAGTATCTCTGCACCAAAATGATTACGCCTTTATAATGAAAAATTCTGACAATCAGTAGCCATTCAGACATTGGATTCCAATTCTAATCTGACCCCAGCAAGCCTGCTAGTTAGTCAAAATGCATGTGAATTATTTTAGTAACATTTATATGGCCACAGGTTTCTCCCTCACATCCAATTCTAGAAAATGGACTGGGGGCTTCCTTGTATTCTGCTTATTGTACCATTTAGTTACAAAAATGCATATCACTACTAATCCGTGGCTTAAAATTAAGTAACCATAGATAAAATGTAGTAATAGAAATGGAGGATCCAGCAATAATTCTGATTTATGATAATTGTCAATATATAACCCTATTCCAGCTTCTATGTATGAAGTACTGGAAGGTAGGATAAGGGCTTTTTGCTTAACATATAGCTGACACTGAAATGTTGAATTTCATCTGAGATTTATGCTGCATCTTCCTCCTCTTCCTCCCTTTCTCTGCCTGATTCCATCTTTTAGATAAACCATTATGAATATTATATCTAAAATAAGATACTTTGGTTAACATTTTTCTCGAAACCTTAACTGAAAAGCAAGGTTTGAATAAGTTTCTAGTTTTGCAGTGCTATAACAAGTGCTATAACATGTGTAAATGATCGGCGTGATCTGTTTGGATGTAACAATAAATGACGGCTAACCTAAATAAGGAATGGGGTGATCATGCAAAGAGAGGAAGAGATGTATTAGCCTGAGGCTTAGAATTGGCAATGAACCTCACCCCAATGTCAGAAAATAAGAGTCATTGACTGTATGGTGTTTGCTCTTTTTAAAGAGCTATGGATCTTTAAAGAACTACTGTCTGCAATGCATGACCTATGTGGGTACGTGTGATTTCCTTGTTTTTGCAATGGGCAGTGAGAATAATTTTGAGAAACAAAAGGAAGAGCTGGCAACCAAGACAATGGTCAGATAAAAGAAACGTGAGTTCAAAGCAGAAATATAATTTGAGAAAACAATTCAGACTTGACCCTCCAAGTTCTCTTATGGGTAAAGGCAGGGAGTGGGGAGGTGCTTTCAGACTTGCAAGAGGCTGCTAAGGCAACAGTATAATAAAAGTAGTAGAATTCATAATTTTTGTTTCCTAGTCCGGTCTTACTTGAAGGGCTAACATCCATCTTATTCATAAAAGAATTAGGGAGGGTCAAGTTTGACATGTTTTCTCAAACTACATTTCTGCTTTGGACTCAATTTCTTTTATCTGATAGCAATAGCATTTAGGCTTATATACCACTTCATGATGCTTTTCAGCCCTCTCTAAGCGGTTTACAGAGTCAGCATATTGCCCCCAACAATCTGGGTCTTCATTTTACCAACCTCAGAAGGATGAAAGGCTTAGTTAACCCTGAGCTAGTGAGAGTCGAACTGCTGGCAGTTGTCAGAGTTAGCCTGCAATTCTGCATTCTAACCATTGCACTACCATGGCTCTTCTTGATCAGTTCTTCAAAGTTAATCTCACAACCCCTTGCAGTTCTTGTGTTTGTTTGTCTTGATGTGATGCTTAAATGGCACTGAGTGTTTGTGCTGCTTAAGTGTGATGTGCTGTTTTCAAAGGCCTGCGGGTCAAGTGTGTCCTCCTTGCCTTCTTTCCCCAGGCTTTGCTTCCGGAGCAACGATCATTGCATGCAGATACGTACAGGCGGATTGGTCATCTCTGACACCCCTTGGCTTCTAACGCACCGCATTCCTTACTCACACTAACTGGCATAAGCTGAGAAACCCAGGGATTAAATTGCATTTGTTGTTAATTTAAAATCTTTTTTTTTTTTAAATCTGTCTTGTATTTTCCCCCATCCTTTATTTATTTGTGTCAGAATCTATTTTTATGAGGGGGAATGGGGAGAGAATGAATCACATCTTTTTTATTTTAAATGTTTTAATTTTGTTATAAGTCAATTTCATTATTTATACTATTTAAAAATGGCTTAACCAGAGGAGTTTGGAAAGAGAAAAACTTATTTTCCCTCATCAATTGTATACTGTAAGTATTTTTTAAACAAAATGGTAGTAAATTTTTTATATATTGGATTTGGAGAAGAAATTTTGGGTTATTTATACAACATTTTGTACAAGATGTATAAATACTTTTTAAACAAGGAAAGAGCAAAACTTTGGGACTTGTAACTGGATAAATAAAATACACATTTTTAAATATCTCCTTGTCTTTTTGTCTTACTAATTAATAGGGTTTTTGGATGCATTCCTTGATGAAGCTAGAGTATTATTAGGCTGAGTCATTTTGCCATGGAAGTTCAATTAAGGCAATATTTTCTTCCCTTGGCAACTTCCAGATGTGCCTATATTAGTTCCCAGAATTCTTAGTAATAGTCATTGTAGTAATTTCTGAGAGACAAAGTCACACATCAGAGAACTGCCAACTCGGAAAAACATTGAATTAAGGCAAAACCAAAGCTCAGTGATAGAACACATATTCTATATGCAGAAAGTGCCATGTTTTATCTAGCATCTATAGTTATGAGTAGAATACTCCAGTCTGAAACCCTGGTTACAATTAGTATCAACAATGCTAGTCTCTCCCTCTCTCTCCCTCTCTCTCCCTCCCTCTCCCTCCCTCTCTCTCTCCCCCTCTCTCTCCCACCCTCAAACTATTTAAAAACAATCTGCAAGAAAAGTGCATTAGTTTCCCTAGCAAGACAACCACTTTGTGGGTTGCATAACTATGTTACCAGATCCCAAACGATAAAACCATGATTTTAGGCCCTTCCAGAAGATGACGTAAATCTGACATTGGAGAGAATGATAAAGAATAGGCGCCACGGCAGAAAAGTCTCTCCTCCTGGGTCCCATCAGATGGATCCCTTGGATGGAAATGGAGATCTTTATTCATGGCAGAATTGGATTGGATCCTAGTAAGATATGACAATAATAAAATCTTAGAAGAGCCTAACAATTTGAGATATTCATATGAGACAGCTATCAATTTGTTACAGGCAAATTTATTCATGACAACAAATTATTCCCTATTATAATAACAAAAACTGATCGCAAAAAAATTCAAAAGGATTTCTTTACAATTGAATAAACACTGAAATTTAATTATAAAATTTAGAAAATTGGGGCACAAATCCTATCTACATACACAACTACATAATACATAGCAAGGAAAAGAAATTGTGACGTGAATATGGATTGTTGAATTAAAACATTGACTCTTTTGGTGTTTATACAAAGGATAAATACATTTTAGGATATGCTGGAAAAGCATCTGAAAAAATAACTTACGTTATGACATCCATACTCTTTTAGAATGTCTGTACAAAATCTGGGGTGTGATTTCATTTGGAATATTGTGAGTGGAGAGCTGCCACATCTCACCAAATGTATAATATTTCTGGAAAGGATGCAGAAAGACTAACCAAAATTATCAAAATTATCAATTAAATCAACAATATTAATAGAACAGGAGCCACTAATTTGGATGTTTTAAAAGAGGATTGAGAGCAGTTTGGTGTAGTGGTTAATGCTAGAAACCTGGAGATAGAATTGTAGTCCTGCCTTAGACACAAAACTACTTGGGCTGGTCACTTACTTTCAGTCCTAGGAAGGAGGCAATGGCAAGCCACTTCTGAAAAACCTCGCCAAGAAGACTGCAAGGATTTGTCAAGGCAGTCTCTGAGAATTGGATACAATTGAAGAAAAAAAAAGGATTGGAAAATTTAATGCAGAATTCAGAACCATAAGCACTACATACTGGTATCTGAAAACTATCAGGGGAAAAACCTGAGTATGAGCATAGCTGCACTTAATAACAATTGAACAGACAGCACATCACAAAAGTCTCACTTTAGGATTCAGAGGTTTATTAGAATTTAAAGCATAGCAAACATAAAGCCTTTGCTGTAGGCACTTACATCACATTGCAATGAAGGTCAATCGGACAAGCAGTCAAAAGGGATGACTTGAGGCTGATCGGCAACCTCCCATTATTCAGCTTTGTCTTTTAAACCTTAAAACCACAACTCACATGATTTTCGGAATCTGTCCATACTATCATAGCAACAGGGACAGTGCTCCATTCCTTTAGCCTCAATGTTACAACATGGCTATTTGTACATGTACTTTAAGCAAAACTTCCTCTTTTCCCACAGCCTCAGCCCCCCACCCCTTATTTCGGCATATAGGGAAGTACAGTGTCCATGTCAGCTACCATTTCATCAGATGCATAGGCTAATTACAATTTTTTCTTTATACTTGCATCAGGCAATTTATGTCAATATTGAACCCATCTCAGCCCCCCCCCAAATTTTACTGTGCTAAAAGGAGATCCCCATTATTTTCCCCTCACAAAGCAACTGCTGGTGAATAAGGAGCCAGTTGCTTTGAGACTTTCTGGAGACTTACCAGAGATTTAGCTGAGCCTTGTGCTATAATGGAGGCTTGTGCCTAATCCAGCAGGTTTTTAGATAAATATAAATAGTTTTAGATGATCTTTTTTTTTAGTTTATGCTGGAAAGAATTACTGATCCAGCTCATCACCAGAATTTATGTTCTGTTTTATTTCTATGTTTTGTTTGATGAAAAATGGAAGAGTCTGCCAACTTAGTTTGGAATCAATTAAATGGCAATCAATTAAATGTTTTTTTTTACCAAATGATGCACTTTTGATGAAAAAAGTTGTTTCAAATTATGCAATGGCCTCTAGGAGTGCTAATTCCTTTATGAGATCTGGGGGCTATCTCATGACTACACCTACTGCTAAGAGAGGAACTATGTTCACATAATATGGCTAAGTAAAACATAGTTAAGACTCAATTGTGGCCTATTGAATCTATAAACTAACCACAATGGCTGGTTTTACATAATATGCTAAATTAAAATATGGTTAGCTAGTTTGATTCTAATGTATTGTGTGTGAATGCAGCACAAGACCCCAAACTGTTACTTGAAATAAATTCCTCTCTAATTCTGCTAAAGCTTTTCACTTCAAACAAAGTTGCTATCAGAAGAGCGTTCGATTTCACATGACAGACTGGAGACCCTTCCGGCCAACACAACTCTCCATAAATCAATGAAAGAAGATTGTTGCTTTAAGTAGAAAGTTGAAGGATTTACTATCAAACAGATGGAAATTGTTCAACCCATCTAAAAACAACAGTACAGCTGCTTCCGCTCCCACATTTTCTGCAAAGACTTTGAAGGGTATGGTGTCCATATAATTAAGATGCCCCTTGGATATGTTTCCACAACACATTTGATATGAATAGTGAACACTGTACTCTGATTTCACAAAATACTTCAACCTGACCAAAGCAGGATGGGTTTGCATAATAACCTAAACTACAAAAAACCCTCTGAAATTTAATTCTTCTCCAAATTTAATATATTGGACACATGTTGTTTATTATATCTGGAATTAACTCCTTGTGAGTTTTTAATTGCTAGGAACTGACAAGTAACACACACCCTACATCTCTAGAAGCAGTGTAGTTTTGACAGCACCTATTTAACTGTGGTTGCTCCTGGAAAACCAAATAATGTTAGAGTTAATACTAGTTGTATGGGAGGCTACCAGGAAATTTAAGAGACTTGACCATGAAGTCAGGAAAACGCAGCAGCAAATCCTCCACACACTCTTGACAAGAAAACTTTAAATCAGCAGAGTCAAGTTTAACTTCAGCTCTGGATACCATTTTTAGCTCTGAAGCAAGATAGACAATTGGGAATGACTACTACCTTCAAGTTTGAGGGGGCACTTAAGAGGTTTCAACTATTATCCACCCACCATAATACTGATTCACTGAGATGCTGATAAAGTAGACTTTGGGCTGATCCAATTGGGCTTTTAAGCTTTTTTAGTTTCATTTTCAGATTCTCAACATCTCTCCCAGATCATTTCATTACACATTGAAAAGTAGAGCACGTGATTGGTACATCTTGGAAAAATGGTAGCAAAGAATTATTTGTAAAGCTTTCACATATTCAGTTCTATGGAAAACCCTCCTGCTGTTCAGTTTTGTGCAGTTCCCTTGTGTGCATAGATCATGTCCATCTTGAAAGAGGCTGGAATCTGCCCATTCCTTTAAACATTTTTCTTGGATCTGAATATATTTGATAACTACTGTATTGCAACATTCCTGTTCTGGGGAAAGATACATCAGTACAGTGATTGCTACCATCTGCTTTCATTTTAAACATTGTTTTTAGTAGATTTTTATATGTATTGTATTTATATTCTATGTATAGGGTTTTTCCCATTAATATTATATTGTGGACATTTTAATATACAGCGATCTTGTCAGCTGCCAAGAGTTTTTTTGATTGTATCAAATCTAATAAACAACTAAGCAAATTTGAAATAGAGAATGACATGTACATAAGAAGTCTGTGTCTCTGGCTTGCTTTGCTTTCAGAATATCATTTTTATCTGTACAAATAACCCAACTATTTCTCAGTCTTTTGTTTTCAATTTTTTTTCTCCCCTGTAAAGCTTATGTTGAAAAAAGAACAACCAATCACCAAGATCTTCAGAGTACTGTAATTTTGATTTCATGCACACATGCTCCATTACAGGGTGGATATGAGCAGCTACTACAGACTATGGAGAAACGCATGATGGATGTTGAACAACAATTGAGGCTTGTGAAACAGCTTCTCCAAGATAAAGTTAATCAGCTGAAAGAACAGGTGAGAATTCTAAGTTGTTTCTAAGTCAATGTGCCGTAGCTGATACCTGAGGATTCCTTACACAAGATTTGAGGTAACGTTACAATCTAAGGCTGGGTTCACACTAAACTGTAAGATTTAGCAATATGTTGTTTGAAACCAACTAGCACTATGGTTTGTAAATCAGTGTATGGCCAAGCATACAGATGCATATTTTTCCAGACAGATTCTGAAACCTCAAAGCTCTCTTCTCTAGAGCTTCCAAAAATTGTTATAAATAGTAATTTGAATCAGACAAAAACACCTTTAAACAAAATGAAATCAAGTGTGGTTTTGTCCTGGATTCATTTACTACTCTTTGGAGTATAGTCACCACATGTACTAATCAGATGATCATAACTACCCCTTGGGCTCAACGAAGTAATGCATCCTTATCTTAGCATGATTTGAAAAAAGCAGGCAGTGGTGGTTTAGATAATAAACTGGGGTTATGCAAACCATGGTTTACTATATTGTGTAACTGCAGTATGAGACTTTTTGGAGTTGATGTCAAAATACCTCATCCCAATCCTAAGTAGATATAAATAGGCTTCATTGTGGATGAGTCCCAAATTATTTCATTCTAATTGTGCTGAATGATCAATTGTTGGCAATTTATTCTAGGTGGCATACACTTGTATCAACACTTAGATATGGCTTTATGGCGAGAAAATAATAGCTAAAGCATTATTGTTATTTACACGTAATCCATCCAATTTTTTTTAAATTTGATTTATATCAAATTAAACCAGTTTTTTTGACTGAGTTTGGTACTTTTGACTATTGGATCCTTCCCAAGGATCTAGGATAGTTAAAATGTAATTAATTTTGTGTATTTATTTTATTTATATGCCATCAACTCAAGGTGGCAAACATATTTAATATGTTTTCCTCCACCTATTTTCCTCACAATAACAATTCTGTAAGGTGAGTTGGGCTGAATGAAAATGACTGGCCCATGGTCACCTAAATGGCTTTGATAGCTAATGCGGAATTAGAACTCATGGTCTCCCAGTTTCTAGCCTGGTCCTAAGCACTAGACTAAACTATTTAGATTAATGCAACTGTTTATTACTGGTAAATTCAGATTCCACCCATTCCCATTGTATCAAAATGCTTTTCAGATATTTTGGTATTATTATTTACCATTTGTCTACCTAATGTATTTAGACAATATTCAAAATGATGACTAAGACTCTTTACAGTAGGGGTGTCAAACTCACGAGGACACATCACGTAATGTATTGCAACTTTTTCCCCCTTCACTAAACTGGTAGTGGGCATGGCCAGCACGTGATGCATCTGGCCCATGGGCCGTGACTTTGACACCCCTGTTGTACAGAGACAGCTTAAAAAGTAATACTGAATTTAGCTACAACTGGCGTGCATAATTGATTTCTTTGTTTTGTCCTCTATGTGGAACAAATGTACCATTTCTTAACTATGTTTCAGCTTGTAAGAAACACAAAAGCTGATGAAATGGTGAAGGATCTCTATGTTGAAAATGCTCAGCTACTAAAAGCTCTGGAGATGACAGAACGGAGGCAGAAGATGGAGGAGAAGAAGAACTATCTGCTAGAAGAAAAAATAGCCAATCTTGGCAGAATAATCAAAAATCTGACCTCCAATGTAGGATCATCAGCTCAGCTGGGATCTTAGTGCCTTTCTCCACTTGCATTTAACTGTAGTGCAAACATGTCTTGACCATTTATTGCAAGGCATTACCTTCATCTCATCCCCAGCCAATGTGTAAAACTTTTTCAGTCATGTTTAGCTGTATCAGTGTTAAAATAGTATTTCTCTACTTACTTTGACTTTAGGTGCAGCTCAACGCATGTACAATCTGATAGACTTACTATATTACCTATTACTTTAGGGGAAAGTCGGATGACCAAAATGACTTGAAGCAAAGGCAATACAGGTTGGATAAGGATGGGCAATTGGATAGCAAATTTCATGCTGGCATAGTCCCCAAAAGCTGTGGAAAGCACTTCAGGGGTGGGGAAAGACCCTAAACCTAACTACCTATTTATGCAGAATTATGCACTTTATTGAAAGGTGAACATTTCATCTATTTTAATAGATGAAATGTTCATCTGCATTTTGATAGCTGCAACTTTGGGGCTGTGCTCAAAAGAAATCTCACTACTCCTCAAAAACACAAAACTAATATGTGGGTGGATACACACCAAGCATAAATCCCAAGTGCCTTACTTTGTATTTTTTTGGTTTGCATGTTAGTTTGGAATGGTGTGAGGAGGTACCACGGCCTAAGAGGTTTCATCTATTAACCACCCACCATACTACTGATTCACTTTTCATGAGCCATCTATCCATTGTCCTGAAAGGCCAAAGCAGAATTTAAATGGCAGATATACCCTGAAACTTCCACCCTCTACTGAAGTTTTAGAGACAGTGGTACTATAATCATACTTTGAAGGAAATTTGGAAAAGTGTACATCCCCCCAGTTTTCCCAGATCCATTCAAAGGAACAATGGTAGCACAAACATCATCTTTTTGCCAGTTTCTAGGATAGTTAGACTAGGAACTTTCCGCCCTTTCAACTGACAAATACTAGAAAAGAAAGGTTAAGAAAGTAAATGGACATCAGAAAGGGAGAAGAAAAATCAAAGGAACACCAGAAGCAACAGCTTGACTCTTAAGGGAAACCACGGTCCCACCCTCAAGAAAATCATCTTAATGAGTAAGACAGAAAAAGGATAATTGTACAGGCAATCCTCAGCTTACAACCATTCATTTTAACAACTATTTGAAGTTACAATGGCACTGAGAAAAGACTGGAAGTTTTTAAGAAGAGATTGGATTGGAAATGATATAGAGTTTCCTGCCTAAGTAAGGGGTTGGACTAAAAGACCTCCAAGGTCCCTTCCATCTCTTCTCTTCTTCCTTTCACTTACAACCATTGCAACATTCCAACAGTCACATGCTCAAAATTTCGGTGCTTGGCAACCAGCATGTATTTATGATGGTTGCAGTATCCCAGGGTCATGTGATTGTCCTTTGCAATCTTCCCAGCTGGCTTCCAACGAAGTCAATGGGAGAAGTCAAACTCATTTAACAACTGCAGTCATCTGCTTAAACAACTGTGGCAAAAAAGTTGTAAAATCAGGCACAATGCACTCAACAACTGTCCTTCTTAACAATGGAAATTCTGGTCCTATTTGTGGTCGCTAAGTCAAGGACTATAGAAAAGTTGTGACATAGGGCTATATGGTATGCAAACTGATGAGAAAACAAAGAACTGAACAATTCCAAAATTCTGATGCTATCTGACACTAATGGTTTCTACTGTCAGCATCCACACTGCTGTGTTAATGGCTGCAGAGGACAGGAAAAATATCTTGATTTGCAGGACAAGCTATTAGTTGGTCGTAGTAGAACATTCTTTGCATGCAGAACATTCCTTTTAAGAATCTTAAATTCCAATAGTCTGTATATACAGCAGCAAAGCTTCATATGATTATTAAGGATTATAAACATCATGGCTGAGAAGTAGCTGACCTTCAGATACTAAATCCGAATACTGTTTGTATTTTTACTAACATTTTCAGGAACCCAAATTTCACATATGTACATTTGAAGAAAGAAGATTGCATTCTTAAAGAGAGTGATTCTGTTTGAAACCAGAAGTGACTAGCAATGAATTTTGGACTGCCTAATTATTCGGCTGGTTCGTTTTAAATTTCATGACTTTATTTTAAACATCAACTTGATATTTGACATTCTGGATTTACTGTGATTTATTGTAATCAGAGTTTATATTTATATATATGGATTCTTAATCAACCCAAACATTGTCTCTCAGCAATGGAAAAAGAATAGTTGCTTTCTCCATGCTACAGCTACACTGAATGTGTGACCTGTTTTTACCACACTACCAATTATAACCTGAATAAAGAATGCAAACAGTGAGGCTGAGGCTAAAACATGTAGACCAAAATATCCCCAGAACATTTAATTAGCCAATTGTGCCTTATCCTGTTTGTAGCTGCTTCTACATGCAAAGCATGTTGATTCCACCTCTGTAATAAACTCATCCAGAATTCTGCAGAGGGAAACCTAATTCTTTCTAGTGTACCAAATAATGGTCATTAGCATCAGAAAAAGGTCAAGGATCTCCAGCCAAGCAATTTTGGTGCACTTGTTTTTTGTAAAGAACATATGTGGAAAGACCTAACCAATCTTTGTAGTTATTTATTACAGGCTAGAATATTTTTTTTGTGGATGGGACCAGAATTTCCTGGGAGAGGTTGTGGGGAATGGGATAGAGAATGTTGTAATTATTATTTTAAATAATATTTAACTATCTTACACACAATTCAGGGCTTGCACTACACCTTCCGATTCTTTCCCATCTCAAAATAATTGAAAACCATGCCAGCAATTTCCAGAAATTGTGATTAGAGATAGGTATACAGAAGGGGCTACAAAAAACGGTTCAGAAGTCTGACTCCTGCCCTTAGGCAACTTTCCTCAACTGGATGCAATCCAGATGTTTTAAGGTCCTTTAGATTCTTAGCATGGTATCTGAGAATGCTGGGAGTTGCACTTCCAATGTATTTTGAGAGCATCAGGTTGAGTAATAATACCTCCCACTTCTCTGAACTTTGAACAATAGTTCCCAAAGGGTTGCACATGCACAAAAAATTAGGTGATAAACATGGTAAATTTGTCACCCAAACAGAGCCATTAATTTTGTTTTGTACGGGGCTGAAGAAAACTTGACTCAACTAAAATGAGCTCTTTTTTCACTTGGTTTTGGGGGTTTTTTGTATGGAAATTTATCACTCCAAAACTAAAGCAAGGGTCTCCAAATTTGGCAACATTCTATAGATTTCAACCCTCAGAATTCCCTGGTCAACTATACTATACTGGCTGAGGTGTTCTGGGAGTTGAAGTCCACAAGTTTTAAAGTTTCCAAATTTGGAGAGCCCTGATCTAAAGCAAGCAGTATGATAGAGTGGTTAAAATGCTAGACTGAAAGCATGGAAACCTACTCTACCATGATCACTCCCATCCATGAGCACTCAACCAATATCTTAATTTAACCTACCTCACAAAGTGATTGTGAGGATAAATTGAAAGTAGACTCTGAAGTAAAGGAAGGATAATCCTGTAGTCTTGAAAACTCTCCCCCAAAAAAGATGACTGATGCCAATGCTATGTTATTTGAGGCAATGGGGTAAGGCAGTCTATTTGCCAGATAGTTTATCTTGCTATAGTGTCTCAACCAGCATCATAGGATTTCTATAGCTTCTACAGCCTCTCAGATTTGTTAATTGAGGTTAATGTTGCCATTTATCAGATTTGTTTTTGATATAAGTATTTTGTTTCTATTGTACATTGCCCTAAAAGTAACTGGAGGATGGACAGTATTAAATATTTTAAATAAGTAAAATCAATCTTTCTTCTTATATTGTTGATCTCCTATTTTGCAGCAGCTTTATTTTTACTCTCATTATTTCTGCCATCAATGCACAGAATTTATATTTCATGACCCCTTGGTTAAGGCCTCTTCCTTGGATATATCTGCATAGTCAGATATGCATACAGGCTGGACCTGCATTACAGGCATCAATCTGGCACTGCAAAGTATAGTCTCCTGCGAGTTCAGCTCATCTCCTAATGAATTCATGGATGTGTCTGTATAGTTTTCTTGACAATATGGAAATAGCTTGCCATTTCCTTCTTGAGGGATTTATGTTGAATCAACCCCTGAAGCTCTTGCCTTTTTTCTGACCTCTGCTCCAAGATGGGATCAAAAATGCAAGGAGTACAGGCATTATAGCTGTTTTTTTTAAACTTGGCAATGTTAACATGTTGTTGGCTGGGGAACACTGGGAGTTGACTTTGACACATCTTAAAACTGCTGAAGTTGAGAAACACTGTATTAGAGCATCAGCCTTAGCTGAGAGACAGCTAAACCATGGCTGGGTTCACATAATACATTTAACCTAAGTATTAACCCATTTTTCTGGGCTTGAATAATGCACTGTACACTACAGTGTATACTATAGAGTAAGCAAATGATCTGAGTTCAAACAATCAAGTAAGCCTCCCAAAAACAAATAAATATAAAACAAGTTTTAACAAATTTGAATGTAGTTGCTATGTTGTAACAGATTTGCTGTCATAACTGGACATATGTTGTATTTTGGCAATGTGAGAGTAAGTTCCTCTCAAGGTTTGCTGTGATCCTATTGATAGGATCCTGGCTTGAGCATTTGAATGAGCCAATCAGACTGCAGCCTTTGGCTCTGAGTTTTCCCGGACCTTTCCTAACTGATCATGGCTCAGCATTTAAGCAGCTGCTCGTTAACAGCATTCAGAGCAGAGCAGGCCTCTGACCTACTCACTTTACTGATATGAAAGCTGAGCACACACACACACACACACACACACACACACACACACACACACACACACACAAACACACCACACTCTCTTGAGCTGAAGTCACTCTGGACTACTTCTGAGGAAGGAAGGAAGAGCTGGGCTCAAATTGTATGGAGAGACTCCAAGACAATTGAATGGACCTTTGCTAAGAAAAGAGATGACTTATTGGTATTTTTATAGGCTTTGTTTTATTTGTTTATTCATTTCCATTAAACTAGTTTTAGCTTTTCTAAAACTCCTTTCTGGCTTGTTTGTTTGATGTGTTTGCAAGTGAGTAAGGGTCATGATCCAGAAGGAACCTCCTAAATTTCTTAACAATTGGTAGCAGAGGGGATGGTTGTAGACCCTATTCACGTTGCAATACATTAAACAAGGATATCTATGATTAAGCCAACCCGAAAAGGGAAGATTGTCACACAAGCCTCCACTAGAAGCAAGGCACAACAGAGCAACGCAATGGAAGCTGAAACCAGGAAGATTGTAACTGAGGAGTTTCAAGCATCAAAGGGGGGGGGGGAATGGCTTTGAAAGCAAGTGCCCTTGCTCTTGAATCATTTGCTGCTAAAAGTCCTCCATCTGCAAAGAGTGAGAACAGAGGGACACCCCTTCTGGTTCCAGATGCAGTTTTGGGAGGAAGAGAGCAAATGAAAATAGCGATGCTTCAGTTTTTCGGCTTGCCAGAAACAAGTGAGGACCCAATTGCTGATATTAGTGCCTTATTGCAGTTTGTGGCCACGGAAACAGTGGCAAGGGACAGGAGAGAAACCCAGGATGGTGCTAGACCGGTAAGAGATACCCAATCCTGTCCTGCAACCCCTTTTACTGACTCTAAACCAAAGGTGGGAAATAATAAACTGTCCACTTTAAATTTAGTGCCTGGCCAAACCCCAATCCAGGGTACCAATTTAATATGGCGCCACCTATTGCCCAACCAGCTATTGATGGCTTGAGAAGTTTGCCCATCGAACTGGAAATCGCAAACGCAGTAGAAGTTTTAACAGCGGCTTTTGGGGCTAATTTTCAGCCACCTTTTACCCAGTGCGTGACAGCAGCTCGTCTTGATGATTGCAACTCGCTCCTTGCCTGTTTCAGGCACAGTGGGTCTTTCTGTGGCATTTCCAGCTTTTGCAGCCATTTCTGGGGCTGCACCAACCGAGGTTCAGGTCCCAGAGGCCAGCCAGAGGCGTTCTGCTGAGGAATGACCAAGGAGATCTTCGCATCTTGATCCAGACAAGAATAAGTTGTGAGCATGCCCAGTTTGGTGCTCTGACCCCTCCCACTAGGGAGGAGCAATCTTTGAACAGCCGGCAAGTAGCTTTCAAGCCGGCTGCTTCAATACCTATGCCGTATTGTCCTTTTTGAAATTTGCAATATAATGGACAGCAGCAATTTTCTGCATCCATGCCAGCATTCTGCTGCCTGGTTTTAAAACCTTAAGCATTAATGGCATTAATGGCAACCCTAAGCATTAAAACTTAAAAGAATGGGTAAAATGTATACAAGTAATATTAATGAAAGAAAATGTGTTATCATTGTTGTTAGAGCCTCCCTCCAAACCCTGGACTCTGGAGATTGACTTGTTACATCATAAGGCTTTTTGTATCTTGTTATTGTCAATTGATCCAGCACTGTATCCAAGTATCCCTCATGGTTTAAGCATATGTGAGGTTTGGGGAAAACCGTTTAATTTATTCTGCTGTAAAAACTCTAATGCAACTGCAGGATTTCTAGGGAGTTCCATTCTGCTAAATTGAGGGCAGGGGTGGATATGAACAAACACCTGTGTGAATTTAACATGATGAGAGAAGAATTGATCTTAAGGGGGGAATCTGTATCTGAACAGAGTTTAATTAGTATCATAATCAATTCTTTAGACTCTAGCTGGGATAGCTTTATTTCCCAATTGGATAATACTAGCTATGAGGATATGTCCCTGGAAGTCCTGTCTGGTAAACTGATTGCAGAGGATAATCTAAGGAAGGACAGGGCAGCCTTCCATAGAAAAAAGTGACCATCAAGAAGGTCCAATAGCCCTGATAAGGCATATACTGTTGGGGAATGTTTTAACTGTGGATACAGGGATCATTATAAAAGAGATTGCCCGCGTAATGTTAATGCCAGGGCACGCCAGAAGGGACCTTCAGGTGACAGGTATAGAAGGAGATCACTACCCCACATAGAAAGCCACAGCAAGAGAAGGGGTCAATGGCCAGAGGAAGTTGACAAAAGGGATAAGTTTAAGTTTACTACTAATTTTGCTGCTGTAATTGAGATTGTTGAATCAAGACTCTCAAAGAAGCAACGAGAGCAACTCTGGCTGTTGGAAAGTGGGGCAAGTAGACATATTGTAAGTGATCAAAAATTGTTTACTGAGTTAGAAGAATGTAAGTCTATGGTCAAAGTTGCCAACAGTAAAAAGGCAAGAGTTACTGGTATTGGGAAGGCTTTTATCCCTGGACTTGGGGAGGTTGGTGGTGTTTTATATGTACCTGAGATTGATCATAATTTGCTCAGCACTATGAAGATAAGTGAGGATACCAAAA
Organism: Masticophis lateralis; assembly: GCA_030761175.1. NCBI lineage: Eukaryota > Metazoa > Chordata > Lepidosauria > Squamata > Colubridae > Masticophis > Masticophis lateralis. Next base: position 329,165,654 of record JAUDYJ010000001.1, read on the forward strand.
TAGAAGTGTTGTTTACAGGGGGAACTGCTGTTGTTACCAACGGTAAACGTGTGGTTGGGGAAGTGTTGAAGATTAATGGTTTACCCTATTATTCCCCCATTATAAGGGCTGAGGAATTTAATATTAGTAACCATGTCACCATTTTTGACAGCGATGATGAATCCGAGTTGGAATCAGATTGTGATTTTAAGGGTATTCAAGAAAAGAGGAGGGGTTTTTTATTGAAAAAGTTTTACAAATACAAATCCCCCCCCCATTTCCCCCCTACCCCCCTTCCCTCCCTCGGCTTCCCTTATAAAAATTATTATACACTCCTCAAATATTAAGAAAAAAAAGGTGAAATCCAAATAATATCATATCATACATTTCTCTCATCTAGTCTACCCCCTATCAGTACTAGAAATTTCTAAATAATATACAAATAATAACTATCTACCTTAATTAATAATATCCACCCATATCTATCCCCAATATAACAAAATAATATCCAAAACATAATTCCACCCAATTACTCTACCCCCTATTTAAACTACTTCCTGCTTAGCATATTCTACATAACATTCTATTTTTCAACTAAATGCTATCTGATACTTCTTTGTTTGGTATTTATTCTGCACATAATCTATCCATTTCTTCCATTCCCAAACAAAGGTTTCTTGGGTCTTATCTTTTAAATACGCCGATATCTTCGCCATTTCTGCAAAACTAGCCATCTTCAGAGTCCATTCTTCAATAGTGGGTAAAATATCTTTTTTCCAGTATTGTCCAATCAGTAACCTAGCTGCAGTAATCATGTATAATATCAATCCTGTTTCATTCAATGAAAAGGCTTTAACTATACCCAATAAAAACAATTGTGGAGAAAATTGAAGCTTCTTCTTCAGCACATTTTGCATCACCCACCAAAGCTTAATCCAAAAAGCTTTCACTTTTCTGCAAGTCCACCATATATGGTAATATGTAGCATCTAAGCAATCGCATCTCCAACATCTTGGTTGAACATTAGGATACATACATGACAATTTCTTAGGATCTAAATGCCACCTATAAAACATTTTGTAAAAGTTTTCCCTCAAATTTAACATTTTGGACCCATATCTTTTCCCATGTTTCCATCATAACTGGTTCTGCAAAGTTTTGTGCTCATTTTATCATACAATCTTTAACCAATTCACTTTCAGAATCTCTTTCTAGCAATATATTATAAACCCTCTTAATATGCATTGGCCCTTTCTGTTTTATCTGTATCACCAAATCTTCTTCATGCATCATTAAACCAGTTTTTTGATCTTCCCTCCATCTTGATTGAAGTTGACCATACTGTAACCAAGTTATATTAATCCCTTCTTCCAACAGAGTTTTGAATGACTTCAAGTTCCAACTGCCCCCATCATTAAAAAGTATCTCTTTATATAAAATCCCCCCGACTGACTTTATATTCCGTATAATGTGACCAAGATCCAACCACAAAGGTATTTTGTAATCCAATTTAAGATGGTGCTTCTTCCAAACTCTCATCAAAGAGTTTCTGAGTATATGACTTCTAAATACATTATCAACTTTGTTTTCATAAAATAAATATGCATGCCAACCAAATTCCAAATCGTGGCCTTCTATATTCAAAATTTCAGTCCTTATCATTCCAAACCAATCACTTGCTTGTGTCAACGCTGCTGCTTCATAATATAGGCGTAGGTTTGGGACTTTAAGGCCACCTCTTTCCCGAACATCTTGTATAATTTTCAGTTTTACTCTTGGCTTTTTCTCATTCCAAATAAATTTGTTCAGTCCTTTTTGCCATTCAATCAAATTTTTATCACTTTTAAGCACCGGAATCATTTGAAACAAAAACAAAAATCTGGGTAGAACGTTCATCTTAACTGCTGCTATTCTACCAAGCAGAGATAGTTGCAGTTTTTTCCAAATTTCCAAATCTTTTTGCACCTTTCGCCACAACACTTCATAATTATTTTGAAAAAGTTTTATATTCGAAGCTGCAACTTGCACTCCTAGATATTTCACCTTTGAAACTATTTCAAAGCCTGCCACCCTTTCGAGTTCCTTCTTTTGACCTTCCAACATATTTTTAACTATCATCTTGGTTTTTTTCTGATTCAATCTAAATCCTGATACCAAACCATATTCTTCTATAATATGTTTCATCTGGATAATTGATTCCAATGTCGTGTTAGGGTAACCACCAGATCGTCTGCAAATGCCCTTGTTCTGTAATCCTTTTGCCTTATAACTATTCCATTCAAAGTATTCGAGTCCCATATTGAGTTCAACAAGACTTCTAAAGTTAAAATAAACAGCAGTGGGGATAACGGACATCCTTGTCTTGTTCCTTTTTGTATGTGAAAATTTGTTGTTAAACTCCCATTGATAATAATTTGTGCTGTTTGCTCTTGATAAATTGCTGAAACCGCCTGAACAAACTGGTCCCCAAAATTCATTTTTAATAAAGTCTTTAATAGAAAGTTCCAATTAACCCGATCGAAGGCCTTCTCTGCATCCAAAAACACCAGCACTGCAGGGATCTGTTTACTTTTCTCAAGATGTTCCAACAAACCTATGAGTTGCCTCACGTTATCCCTCATGTATCTGCCTTCTATAAATCAAACTTGATCATGATGAATCACCTCTTGCATAATTGGCATCAGTCTGTTGGCTAATACTTTTGCAAAAATTTTGTAATCCGTATTCAAGAGAGATATTGGTCTAAAATTTTCTGGTTTTGTAGAACCTTCCTCTTTTGGTATCAATGAAATAAAGGCCGTCTTCCACGAAGGGGGTATTTCCCACCCCCCTGTTGTATACTACAAAATAAGTCTTTAAGGTGTTCAATCATTTCTGTTTGTAAAGTTTTATAATACACTGCTGTCAAACCGTCGGTCCCTGGTGCTTTGGCCATTTTCAATTGTTTAATTGCAAAAATAATCTCCTCGGATGTTATTGCTTGATTCATTCTTTCCTTTTGCTCTCTAGAAATTTTTGTAATTCTAGTTCCTTCTAAATATTCATCTATAAGTTCAGTCTTTATATTGTCTTTGGCATATAATTTAGAATAATAATCTAAAAAGGCTTGTTTTATTAAGTTTTGTTGGAAAACTTCCTTCCCTCCATAATCAATGGTATCAATAATTCTGCTGTTTTCTCAATGTATAAGCCAACCATCTGCCCGGTTTATTAGCATTACAAAATGTATTATGTTTTGCAAATTGTAAATTAGTTACCGTTTGTTCCGCTATAAGCATTTGAAATTGGTCTTTCAGAAGTTTTATGGTTTCTTGTAATTTTTTATCCGGCTGATATTTTATATGTAGTTGTTCTTTTTTCTTTATTTCTACTTCCAATTCTATTCTTTTCCTTTGTTGGAGTTCATATAAATCAATACTCCTCGCATATATGCCTTGCTTGCATCCCAAACAATTTCAATGGGTGTGCCCTTGTTCAAATTCATTTGAAAAAATTCCTTCACATGTTTTTTAAGTTCAATTATATTCTTTTCATATCTAAACAAGTTCTCATTTAGTCTCCAGGATCTTCTCTCCTTCTTCCCCATTTCTATTTCTATCCATATCGGGCTATGATCCGTTAAGGTCCTGGGAAATATTTTCGTCTTTCTTGTTTTAGTAAGTAAATCAACTGTAACCAAAATAAAAGCAATCCTAGAAAAGGATCTATGTCGATCTGAAAAAAATGTAAAGTCCAGTTCTTTCGGATTCTGCACTCTCCATACATCTTTCAGTTCCAAATCCTCTTTCATGGCAAAAAAAGTCTGTGGCAATTTAACCCCTGATTTGGCCAAGCTCTTTTTATCAATTTTAGTATCAATCACTCCATTCCAATCTCCCATAATCAAAATAGATCTGTAATTCCATTGCAGTATTTTAGCATGTAATAATTTATACAAATTTTCCTGCTGTTGGTTAGGAGCGTAGATTCCAATCACCAGAAGTGGGTCATTCTGTACATTTAATTCAGTTGCAATATATCTTCCACAATCATCTGTTTCTATAACTTTGGCTGGTAATCTTTTAATTACATACATCACAACACCATTCTTTTTTTCTGGACTTGAAGATGTAAATTGTACACCTAATTTGAAATTTATCAGATATTTTTGGTCCTGGATTCTAATATGGGTTTCTTGCAAACAAATAACATCATTGTTAAATTGTCTCAAATAGTGAAATATTTTTCTTCTTTTCTGTGGGGAGTTCAGACCAGTCACATTCCAAGATAAAAATTTAACTGTCATTTTTGGTTTCACAAAGCGAATCGAGCATTTGCCGAAGTTTCTGTTCCAGAGCAGTAGTCTTCGGTCTAGCTCCTCCCATGGCTTCAGATTTCTGTGGTTTACCATTGGCCCCCTTCTTCTCTTGTGGTTTAATGGACCTCTGCTGCTGCTGCTTCTCTAACATTTGCTTCTGAGCTGCACGAGTTATACGTTGATCTTTAGGTTCCTGCATCAACAGTTCAAGGTCCAATGCTACCTCTCTTGTGCTTCTGGAGCCTTTTTTAGGCTCTGAAAAATCCAAAAATAGTTCATCTGAGAAACCACCTACTGCTCCTTGAGTTTCCTCTATTGCTCGTTGAGATTCTATTGCTTCCAATTCCATCTGCTTCCACTGTTCCTCAGTCTCTCTTTCAAATTCTTTGTCTTTATCACCTTCCTCTATAGTTAACACCATAGATGAACGTGGAGATGTTGCACTCTGTTTAAAAACATGATAGTAAAAATGTTCCGCCTTTTGAATGGTATTCAAACGATATCTCTCACCTTCATATCTCAAAATTATGCCAACTGGGGCATCCCATCTAAATGGAATCTGACATCTCTTCAATTCAGTCACCAAAAATCCAAAGTCTTTTCTATCTCTTAACATCTTGGGCAGTAATTCTTTGTAGACACCAATCTGATTTCCCTCTACCCGAATAGTAGCAAGAAAGGACTTCTGCAAAATATCATTCCTCATTCTTCTATCAGTGAAATGGACAACCACATCTCTAGGCAGGTTCCTTTGCCTCGCCACCCGAGAATTCACTCTGTAAACCTTGTCAATCCTACTAAAAATTACTTCAGGTTTTTCCTTTAACAGCACTGCAAGTGCATCAGCACAAACTACTCTTAGATCTTCTCTATTATTTTCCTTTAAGAAAACTCTTTAAAAGAAAAGAGGAGTTTTAATGGTAATTGTAGAAATGTTTTAAAGAGTAAAAAACATGTACGTTTTAATTTTAAACAAAATGAAGAGGAGCCTGATAATGCCAATTCAATTTCTATTGGCAAACCATTACATGATGAATGTGCTCACCTTTTGCATCGTAGAATGGGTCATATGAGTTTTCCTATTGTGCAAAAGATGTCTGAATGTTCAAATGGAGTTAGGATTAAGGATTGTAGCACCTTTCTAGATTGTTCTATTTGTAGGAGCGCAAAATCCAAAATTAAGCCCGCACCCAGGAAGTCTCAGAGTTATTCTGAACACATATTACAGCTGGTACATATGGACTTGGTAGGTCCCTTGAAACCCTCCATTGGTAATAATAGTTACTTCCTGACAATTGTTGATGACCATAGTAGGTTTGGATTTGTTTACCTTCTTAAATCCAAGGATCAGGCATTATCTAAGTTTAAGGAATTCTGCAGTTTAATCGAGAATCAGCATAAAGTCAATATTCAGACGATCTTGACTGACAGAGGAACTGAGTTTAATTCAGCCCAGTTCTCTGGTTGGCTGAAAGAAAAGGGTATAGTCCATTTATGGACCGCCCCCACTCCGCATTTCGGAACGGAGTGGCTGAAAGGAGGAATGGTGTATTGCAGTCAATGAAGACGTGCGCTCTTAAGGACACTGACTTAGACTATTCATATTGGGCGGAAGCAGCATTGTATGCAAATTACACTCTCAATCAGGTATGGTCTAGTGTGGTGCAAAAGACCCCATACGAGATAGTGTATGGCCATAAGCCAAGATTGACGCATCTTCATGTATTTGGAGTGATGGCCGATGTCCACATCCCAAAAGAACTTAGAAAGAAGGGGGATAGAGTCTCAATCCAATTGAGGTTTGTTGGCTGTGAGACAGGTTCTAAGACCTTTAGGTTTGTGGATTCAAACAGGAGAATAGTAATATCCAGGTCAGCCACCTTTTATGAAAGCACAAATTGGAGCAGGATCCACGCTAATGAGATCCCGACTCAAACCCCTCCTCGTGATCTGGACCAACAGGTGGAAGATGCATCAGAAAATCTATCTAGTGATAGTGATACATCTGATTTTGAGGATGATGAGGAACATGTATCCCCCACACCTTTAAATGGTATATTAAAACAGAGAGCAGGAGTAACCTGGAAAGAAGGGTACTCCACTTTAAAGGTTCAAAATGATAGCAATGAGGAGGACAACTCATCAGACAGTTCTGATATAGATGAAGAACCAGTAAGTAGGCCAGTTCAGTCCACTAGGGGCAAGAAGCCAAAGAAGTATGAAGGTTTTGTCACTTCTGTTGACCAGGTTTCAGTCATACCCCAGAGGTATGAGGATGTGTTGACTCTATCTGATAGAGAACAACAAAATTGGCATGCTGCGATGGATACTGAATTGGTAAGTTTGAAAAAGCTAGAAGTATTCACACCAACGGAATTACCAAAGGACAAGAAGATAATTGGCACTTCATGGGTCTTTAAGAAGAAACCTATTGATAATGGGAAGTTCATTTATAAGGCGAGATTGGTTGCACAGGGCTTTTCACAAAGGTTCCCTGATGATTACGTTGACACCTTCTTGCCCACAGTGCACCCAGAGAGAGTGAAGACAGCACTCACCATAGCCGCCATTTAAGGAGAGAACGTGTATCAATTTGATATACAGACTGCTTACTTGCATGCTAAGTTAGATAAGAAACTGTATGTCAGGGTTCCTCAAGGTGTAAATCATCAGGAAGGTGATGTTTGTCTTTTGAACAAAAGTCTATATGGTCTTAAACAATCTGGCAGGAGGTGGTACGAATGTCTTACAAATGGGTTTTGCAGCCTCATTGGCTAATGAGTGTGTGTTCATTAGAAACCACCAGGGTACTAAGGAAACAATTGTCAGAGTGGCAATCAGCCCCATTACCTTGCGTGGGGTAACTGCCCTCATTCTGAGTTGGATCATGACTTTTATCCTTCTGTATACTTTGATCAATAAAACCGGAACATATTTATTGTAAGAAAATAAAGACATCTCACTAATCTAAATTAGTTACATTTTTGGCAAAGAATCCCCAGCCAGACCTTAGCTGGCAGGAGAACAAAGGAAAGTTTTTTAGAAGAAGAGAAAAGGAATGCAGGACATGCGCAGTAGATACTGATAAGGAACTTGGCAAACTACGGTAAGACTGACAGTCCAGAAATAATAGCTCTGCTGGTAAATACAAAAATGCAGTGACAACAATCTTGGTTTACGTGGATGATATCTTGTATATCTGCAAGTCTGAGAACAGATGCAAGGTGTTCTCTAATGAATTAAGTAAGAATTTTGTCCTAAAGCCTCTGGATCGAATTGATAATTCTTAGGAGTCCGATTTGTAAAAACTGAGAAGGGGTTTGAACTTTCTCAGCAGGATAAGATCATGGAATTGATCAAAAGATGTAACATGGCAAAGGTCAAACCTTGTGACACCCCTATGCAAACAGATTTTCTTAAGAACATATATGCTGAAAGTGCAGCTTTTGAACAAAAGACACATTACAAATCCGTGATAGGGTCGTTATTGTATATTGTAGGTTGGACAAGGCCAGATATTAGTCTAGCCATAAATGTTTTGTCCAGACATTCTGAAAATCCCACACAATATCACTGGAACAGAATCAAAAAGGTTTTGAGGTATTTAAAGAGCACTGTAAACCACTCACTTTTGTTGGAGCTAGATATATCAGACAAACCAGAATTATGCTGCTACTCAAATGCAGACTGGGCAGGGGACATTAAGTCCAGGAAGAGTACCTCAGGTTATGTTATATTCTTGAATGGAAGTCCTATTCACTGGTACTCAGGTAAACAGAAGTTAATAGCTACTTCCACTGCTGAGGCAGAGTATGTATGCTTATCTAAAGCATCAACAATCTGATCTGGTTTGATGATCTGTTAATGAATTTGTGGGAAGAACCTGTATACCCAATAAACATTCATGAGGACAACATGGCTGCTATCAATATATCGCAGGCTGATGCTGTGGGACAAAGGTCACGTCACATTGACATTAAGTATAAGCATGTCAGGCAATTGTCAAGGACAGGTTTTATCATGACAGTTTTCTGGAGACCAAGGAACAGATAGCAGACATACTAAACCACTACCCCGGATCAACATCAATATCTCCTAAATAAGAGATCTATGGTTATATGAAAGTGTACCACTTACCATTGTGATGTGTGTATCCAATGATTTGTATGTACATGTACTTATAATCAATAGCCACAGAGAAGGGGATTGTGAGAGTAAGTTAACAGCATTCAGAGCAGAGCAGGCCTCTGACCTACTCACCTCACTGAGATGCAAGCTGAGCACACACACTTGAGCTGAAATCACTCTGGACTACTTCTGAGGAAGTAAAGAAGAGTGGGCTCAAATCGTATGGAGAGACTCCAAGAGAATTGAATGGATCTTTGCTAAGAAGAGAGATGACTATTGGTAATTTTATAGGCTTTATTTGTTTGTTCATTTCTATTAAACTAGTTTTAGCTTTTCTAACACTCCTCTCTATCTTGTTTGATATGTTTGCAAGTGAGTAAGGGTCACGATCCAAAAGGAACCTCCTAAATTTCTTAACAGGCAAGAATGGCAATTGACACAAAAAACTAGATCATAGAGGCTTTTATGCTTTTTTTTACTATTTACAGTGAAGCTACATATGACTAGTATTTATAACACAGCCCGTTCACCCAGTATCAGGTTTCTTCCTAAGTCTCCCACCCACAGACTCTCTCTCTAACTCTCCTGCTAACAGTCTTGTTTTCTTTCCATTTTCACTCCAACTCCCTCCCCAAGAGAGAGAGTGAGGAGGGGGGGGGGAAGAATGTAGCTGGAATTTTACTGTCCAATGCTCAGCACAACTTGACCTCATGAAAATGCTCAGCTGAATGCTGGCTCTTCAAAAACCTCTCAGGATCTTCTGCCCAGTCCTTTCCCAGAGGACAGGACTTTGCCACCAACAACCAAGCCTTCCCCTTTTGGGTCTTGGGTGAAGTTAATGCCTACACTCAATTGGGTTCCTCCTCCTCATCTTGGCTAGAGCTTCTGTCTCTCCATTTTCATTTCCCTTTTCAGGAAAGCCACTCCTGCACTTTTCTTCTCCAACCAGGAACTAACAACTCTGCACACTTAATTTCTCTTTCCAACTTTTCTCTCCAGCCACTAATGCAGTGACTTTTTGTTGCCTTCTCTCTCCAATTTTTGCAAGTAAGTTTATGGCTTGACTTGGGAACCTAATCAATTATGGTTTATTCAGTAAATCACGGTTATACAGGCTTCCATTTTATTTGAACATAATTGTATAAGATCCTGATTGCCTAAATTTAATTTTGGACAACCCATTTGGCAACCCATGTATTTTACACAAGAATGTATTGTGCAAACCCATAAAATGAATTCAGAATCAGATTGTTTTGTTTGCACAGAAAAAGGCTTTGGAATAATATGGATAAAGATTGGGCTGAGAGTGTTGATCAGTTGCGAAAGCAGGATATATAATAACTCAGCCATCAGTAAGCATTACCATATCATTGCATAGTGTCATCTATATACCCAATTGCATGGCAAAGCCAAGTCTTGGCACTCCCTTGGGATAACTGAAAAAATTTTGCCCTTTAAAACTTCAGCTAGGGTATAATGCAACATGTCCCATGAAACAGGTTTAACCACTTCTTTAAATCAGTTTTAATTTGATAATAAATTATAGTGTTCCAGAACCAGAGGTATCTAGAAATTCCTATTCCCTCCTTACCATAAAGTGATTGACTTTACACAGGATGTCCCCATTAATTTCTCTACAAGTTGAAAATTACTACAGGCCAGGAGTAGCAATATTCCTCAAAATGCCTCTTCATCACCACCACCCCAGAATTCAGTAGTAGTAAAGAGTCCCACAAATGGATTCCCTCATGAACACATCTGTATCATTTTAATTCATGTTTTTGCCCACTAGCAGTGTCAAAATCTCATTTCAAAAGCCCAAATCTTACCAGTGTAATCTACAACCCTGGGTCTTCCTGTTGGTCTCAGCCATGTAGAGAGAGAGAGAGAGAGAGAGCTAAACGTGTCCAGTTTTCTCGGCTATAATGTCCTCTGATGTCACAGATTAAAACTACAAATATATATTTTTTATTTATTCCATTTGTACTGATGCCCATCTCAGTCAACGATTCTGGCTGAGATGGGCATCAGTTTACAATTCAGAAAAAATATATCAAAAATATTTTTAAAAACTTTTTTAGAACAGTAAAAAGTGAAACCAATAAAAGCACTATTAAAAACTTCCAATTTACACAATACACAAGAGCAAGATATTTTGCCTGTTGGCAATACAGCCAGGAAACGGGGTCCTTGGCACACTCAGCGCCCCAGGCTTGGGAAAGACAAATTTTAGGAAAACTTTTAGGAAAAAGCTTCAGGAAAGACTAAGAGGACCGAGGCCGTCCTGATCTCCGACTGCAGTTTGCGCAAACTTTCACACCTGAGGGAAGGTCCTTTCAGCAACAGCGGCTTCCAACTGCCAGGGAACTCCAATCTTAACACGAGGAAGTATAAAGCCCTTTCCCCTCCAAGCCATGAGGTGGCGCACTCCCAACCGCCAGGTTTGGTTTAGTTCTAGGGTGTTGTTTTTTTTTCCCGCCCGCGAGTGGTTTGCCATTGTCTGCTTTCCTAGGGCTGAGAGAGTGACTGGCCGCCTGGCTTCATGCTAGAATTTACGATCTCTAGCCTGGTGCCTGAACCATTAGTTTACGCCAGACTGACTCAGACGGACACGCCCTCCACAATTGCCAGCTGCTCTTCCCCCTCCCTCCTCCTCCTCCTCCTCAGCTATCAACGCTCCCAGCGCTTGCCTTCCCATTGTTCCTTGCGCGGGCGAGCAGCCGCTGTTCCTTCAAAGCTCGGGCTGTGGGCGGGAACGGAAAGTTTAGTCTGGGAGCCTGTGAGTGGAAGAGGGAATAGGAGCGCGGGTCGGGTGCGCGGCCCCGCGCGCGGGCGCGCGCGCCTCCTTTAGAGAACTCTTGTCCCACCCATCCGACTCTTCTTTTCCTCCCCCCCCCATCCCTCCCTCCCTCCCTCCCCGCCTCCTCCTCCCGCTCGCGCTCGGGACAGGGAGACGTGGTGCGCGCGCTTGGCCGGTCTGAGGTGAGGTGGGGTGGGGGGGGGAAAAAAAGCGCAGGCGGACGATGGATCCTGACCGAGAAAGTGTCGCCCGGGGACGGCGGCGTTGGTGGCTCCTCCGGCGGCTGTGAAGGGGGCGGCGGCGGGGAAGGGGATGCTGTCCCGGAAGAAAACGCGCGCCGACCTCTCCAAACCGGGCGAGGTGCAGGGCAAGTACGTGATCAAGGAGACCAGCCCGTTGCTCCGCAGTGAGTTTTGAGACCTGGTCGGGGAAAAGGGGAGAGAGTGGGAGGAAGGGAAAAGAAGGGGGGAAAGCCCACCCCAAAAAAACAACAACCACCCTGAGGGGAAGAATGGGCCGCGCGGGAGGGCAGGGGACGGCGGGGTGGGGTGGGGTCTCAAAATCGCCGGGATGCTTCTTCCAAGGTGAGGGGTTGACTTTTACACAATGGTGGCAGAAAAAGACCCAATGTTACTTAGGTTTACATCCCGAGAACTTCTTGCAAGCTTTACTTTAAGCCGTTCTACATTTCTTAAATAGGGACAGCAGCTTCAAAAAGCACTTTTTTTTCTTTCCCACAAATGAAAGCAAAAAAAAAAAAGGGTTTGAGATCTTTTGGAAAATCTTTTGATAAAGTTAGATCAGTAGACGGTGCTGGTTCTCAGTTGTCTAATTATAACAACAAATACAAACTATTCCTTTTTGACCTCAATTTAAGATGCTCTTTTAAAACAAAAAAACCCAACTCCTTGGAGGGGGAGTCGAATATTTTGTGAACTGGTACTGCTGGCAAATAAATACCTGGGCTGATATATGCTCAGGAAGACATTTTTTTTTCTGAATTCTAAATATATGTCTATGAGCCTGTGTTTCATATGTTTTGGGGCCCTAGGGGGAAATAAAATATAACTGCCAAGCCTGAAGTCTCTCCACCCCTGTCAGAACTTCAAAGGCACAGATAGGAAGCTAACTGGATTTAAATCACCTGTAGTTGTTGGTGTCTCTGTGCATTTCTTTAAGGAGTGAAATCACTCTTGTTCAAAGGCCAAGTGTAGGCCATGTGACCTTAGCTTGTCACCTTATTATAATCTTTAAAGGATTATGCATGGTTAACCTAAAGCTTTCTGGTTTGGAGAGAAAACAGCTGTGACTGTGATCTCATTTCATTTGCAGGGAGAGAACAATTTTCTTTTGAATAAATTGGGGGAGAGATGCTGGTGATGATTATATAGGCTATACCTTTCTTATCTTCTTACTCATTTCTAAGTCTCACAGGAGTTCTCATATTTATGGTCTGTATCATCTGGGAAGCTGAGCAGGACGTAGCTTGAACTGATTTGAAAGGAGTTTATTTTTTTACAATGCATAATTAAATTGCAGAAACCTGCTTGAGTTGATCAAATAAAAAGTTTCAAAACTGGTTTGAATTAAATTTGCTTGCCCAAAGATGATACAGTTCTAATATTAACACACAAGAAGGATGGCTTTTATCTCTTTTCCCATAAACTTTCAATTGCTTTGCGGTAAGTAGAAATGGAATAAAGACCTGCCAGACTTTGGGTTTTATCTATCAAGGTAAATGAACTTCATTTTATTGAAATGAAGTTCTTTGATTAAAAGAACCCAGGTAGGGACCAGTAAATTTTCCTTGATTTTCTGAGTCCTGAATGCCCTGAAAGGTAGTTTGAAGTTATAATCTGAATTAGCCAAAGCTTTTTATTTCAAAAATAAATCCTATTATTACAATTTTCAAAAAGCCTATATGGTAACGGCTATGATAGGGATAATTAACAATTATTTTATTATAAATAATTAACCTTATTCCAATAGCTTGCTTAGATCCCTTTCTTTTATCTTAGAAAGTTAAGTTCTATCTTGCCTCGACTTTTACGGGAAGTGGTAAAGGTTGAGTTTGGAATAAAAATCTACATTTCTGTAGATTTTTTGTATTTATAAAAAATTAATTAAGTATATTTTTAAAAAAGGAATAAAAATCAAGTCTGTCTGATCAGATTTTAAAGAACATGTAACAGAAGAGAGAGACTACCAGAATTTCACATTAATTATTACTCAATGCTGTCTCTGACTGTCCTTAGCCTTGTGGGATAAGATTGCTTGGAAAATGGCTGTTTTCCTATTGACAAATGAAAAGGAGAGGCAAACTGAGTCACATTTAATATTAATAAAGCTAGAAATAGGTTTAGATCAGGTACTGTATAGCAGTCTGTGAGTGTAGGCTGTATGTATTTATAAAGTCCCATTTTTTCAGCTTTCAGACTTCCTTCTGACCATCATTATCTGAAACTGATAGCATAATTGCCTACCATTTTGAGGGGACAAATTGAAGATTGTAGGGTATGCATTAAAATGGCATAGTATGGGTAAAAATGAAACTCACTACTGTCGTTTGTTTTGCAGCCCTTAGTTGCTCCTCACAAATACTAATTGTGGCCCAAGGCTTTAAAAAGGGTTATTCACTTCTATTTTAGATGAAGTAGATGCTAAAATAATTTGACTTATTTTCCCTTAGAGAAGAGAAAAAGGTTTTCTTACTGCTTTCCAAAAGAGTTCCCTGAGGTTCTTTTATTAAACTATTTATTCTAATACTGTGGTGCTTAGTTCTGATTTTTGAAAAAGGGAAATTAGATTTTGGTTCAGTTTAGGTTCACATGTAGAAAAAGGTCTTCTCTGCACTGTTTCTTAGTTGATAGATTTAGTTATTGTGATGGAGGGGAAATTAGAGAGGGCTCATCTAAGAGAATCACTGCCAGGAGTGAAGAATCAGCTAGATTTCAAATGTTGTTGAACTTTTGTCTTCCAATAGCTTCAGCTTCTAGGCCATACAGTAGTATCTGGAAGGCTGCAGACTCCCTTCTTCTGAGGCTTGAAAAGTTGTTATAGCATTTTCTATGACAAATTCTCATAAATGGAGATTTGGGGAATTATAGTCCCAACATAAGGGCATTATGTCAAGCAAGTTCACCCTATAGAGCTGTGGGTCTCAACCTTCCTAATGCCGCGACCCTTTAATACAGTCCCTCATGTTGTGGTGACCCCCAACCATAAAATTATTCCTAAAACCATTGAAAATATGCGTTTTCCAATGGTCTTAGGCGACCCCTGTGAAAGGGTCATTCGACCCCCAAAGGGGTCCCGACTCACAGGTTGAGAACCACTGCTATAGAGTAAGAAATCAATATCAATGATATTCATAAGACAGTAGTAATGCATTTATATTAAACACAAAATAGTCTGTATTGGTTGCTGTACACACACACACACTCTTTTAAAATACCCTAGCTCATGCTACATTATTATGTTATATTGGAATTACAGCAAATAATTAAATAGTTAAATTTATTAGAAACGTCAATAATGTTTTATCCATCTTGTAATTCCTTAATTTCAGAAATAGACAGGTGATTATCATTTATTTTACATATCGTGATAAGCCAGCATTTGGCTAGTTTGAGGGTTTTTTTAACTGTCTTGTAGAAGTACCTATAATTACTGATGATATGCAAAGCAAATCATTATGTAATACAATATAACAACCATGTTATATTGAACAGTGCATGTACATACATCAGGAAAACTCTACAATCTAGCTATCTAATGTCTAATCTGGATCATGATTCCAAAAATATCAAAAGTACAAGTTCTATTTCAGAACATCCCACAAACTTTCTGAACATAATTTGGCATTCATGCTTATGAATAGTGTCAAGCCTGAATTTGATTGGGGTGTGGATGCATTACTTGGAACCTGACAGATAGATTCATAAAGTGACAGTGGAATACTGTATTTTCCTGCGTATAAGACTACTTTCTAACACACAAAAATCTTCTCAAAAGTCGGGGGGTCGTCTTATACGCCGGGTCTCATTTTCCTGTAACCAGGCAGACCAGCCCATAAGGCTCTGACGAGCCTTAAATGGCTCTGAGGAGGGTCGTCTTATACGCCCAGTCGTCTTATATGCCGGAAAATACGGTATTTTTGACCTGGCCATTGTATTTATTCATGAAGAAGTGAAATTGACTAAGCTGCATAAAATATATATAGAATTGCCTTACTTTAAAGAAAATAATAATAAAATTTTGCTAAAAACTTTGATTTCAGCATTACAAGCTTGAAACAAAATTTAAATACCTTGAGATTTCTTCCTAGAATGTTGTTGGAATTGTGCAATTTGGAGTTCATGTTCATATAAAGGACTTCTGGGCTTTCTTTTTGTTTTACAGGATTTAATATTTAATATTCCACTCTTCATTAACATTTGTAAATATCCTAAGTTCTATGTATTTATTGTTACTATAACTTTCTGCTACAGATCTGATGCCTTCATTCATCCGTCATGGTCCAACCATTCCAAGACGAACAGATATCTGTCTTCCAGATCCAGTGCCTTCTGCCTATTCAGCAAGCGGGGATGGCGCCCTTTCCAGACATCAGAGCTTCCTAAGGACTCCAGTGCAGAGGCCTCCTCATGAAATAGTACGGCGGGAAAGCAACAGGCTATCTGCCCCTTCCTACCTTGCTAGGAGTTTAGCTGAGGTCCCTCGGGAATATGGCTTATCTTCACAGTCCTTTTTAACAGAGGCCAACTCGGTTACTGAAAATGGAGATGCTGGATCCCGTTACTATTTTGGTCACTTTTATAATGATCAAAGACGACATCAATTGGGAGATCATCATGTTCCGGAAGAATATAGATACTATGAACATAATACTGACCTCATCCAAAGGATGTCACAAAATCAGGGAAGACACAGTTCAGGCAAGTATCATTGCGTTTTTTACACATAATTCTATTTTTCTTTTTTGGCTCTATGTGAAAACATTTAAACAGTATATTTTACGTTTTACTAGTAGAATTCAGTTGATATGACTGAACAGACCAACATCTGAAGCTGGCCGCCTGGCTTCATGCTAGAACTTACGATCTCTAGCCTGGTACCTGTGGAAACAGCAAAAAACTTGGGCGACAGCTGTGGACAACAACAATACCCTATTAGTGTGTAAGAGGATTTGAATTAAAAGGCTTTGACATTTCCTCTACTAATATGGATAAAGAGTTTATCTCAAAGAGCTGGTGTAATTTGCATCATTTAATGAGCCCATCCATGGACCCTTTTCAGAGGTAAAAGTAAAGGTTTACTCTTTCTAGTCGTGTCCGACTCTAGGGGGCAGTGCTCATCTCCCTTTCTTAGCTGAGTGAGCCACCATTGTCGGGAGACACTTCCATAATCATGTGGCCAGAATGACTATATGCTGAAGCACAGAGAACAGTGTTACCTTCCCACCATGGTGGTACCTATTTATCTACTCACATTTGCATGCTTTCGAACTGCTAGGCATGCAGGAACTGGAACAAATAACAGGAGCTCATCCCATTGCACAGCACTCAGGTCTCAAACCCGGGCTGTCAACTTTCCAGCTGACAAGCTCAATGTTTTTAACTGGTGAGCCATCACACTCCTTTTAAGAGGACTCATAGAATCTCAGCCAAAGAAGGAACCAGTTCTGAAGGGATCTTTCTCCTAAGCTCCTTTGTGTTTCGCTTGTTGGTATTTGCTTGACTAAAAATAGATTTATCATTCTGATTTAAATTTGTTAAACTAAGAACTAATGTAAAATTTTATTTATTCTACTAGACATGCTAGTGATTATTTTATCCCACTGCCTCCACAGCATATTTCTTTCTTAGCCTTTTAGTATGTTATATGTTTGAAGCTCAAAACTGAAAAGTTAATTTTTATCTTCATGACTGACTTTCATAATTCTTAGCAGTACTTTTTACTCTGATTCCTACTGTGTGGCCTGAGCCTCATCTAAATTTGGTTATATACAAAGTATTTCTGGTTAAACAAACCATATTCCAAGCAGTGTACTGTTTCATCTCCTTACTGAAAATATTGAATCAATATTTGAGGGAAAGGTTTTTAATTTGGGGAAAACAACTGATATATTTTAATTTTATATTTTGCTAATAGCATTTTAAAATATAAATTGCATACAAATTTTTGTAAGTATTCACTTATTGGAAGTTTAGCACCTGCACTGGTATTAATTACTTCAATCAATAAAAATTCTCATTAATTGTTCCATCTGTCTGTAAAACATTGTTCCAGTAATCTGCTGGATTATTCAGGTGGACTTTTGCGAACTTGAGATGGGTGGCAATGTGCTTTCTGGAGAGCACTAGTATTCTCTTCCCATACATGTGATTCTTGTTCAGTATTTTCATTATGGACTCATGAACCCCGACATCATATAATGCAAAAGTGACCTGCAGATCCATTGCTGTCAATTTAGAGTTGAATGCTACTTCTTGGAGTATTATATCCTTTGATCTTGGAAGAGTAACATTGGTATTAGATTTTCTTTATTTATATAGTGTCTATTGATCATGGATTGATGGAGGCCAAACACTTTGGCAATTTTTATAGTCATTTCCGGACTCAAATGTATTGACAATCTATTTTCTGTAACTTAAGAAATTTTGATTGGAACATGGTTCAAAGACATGACATGAAAAATGGTATGTATGTGGATTTTTAATGGGAGAGGGACCCTCAAACTCATGTTTATCTCATTGATTGGAACATCTAACTTACCCTCTTAAGAGAATTTCTTATTGTAGGACTACATATACTTTTTTCCAACAAAGAGAGCAGATGCGTTCAGGTGACCACAGCTAAGAGCATAGTACAGTATGTTGTGTGTGGTTTGTTTAATTGGAATCTGTATATTAATAGGACTTAAATGAAGCTCTGATCATATTGTTACAGGATCATAGATTTGAAAAGGGACTTTCAAGCTTTCCCCATTGTGAGGCCTATTCTACTAGATGACTTGTTTCACCAGACCAGAGATAGGCAACATATGAGGCCAAAAGTCAAGTTCCGCTTCTGGGCAGGCTACAGTAGGCCACGGTGCTACCAACAGGAAAGAATGGAATTACACATCTTGATATTTTTTATGTTTTAGAGATGTTTTAAAGATGAGAATGAAGACTTTGGGGGAGGTAATTCCATTTTGTTGCCAAAAACAAAAAAATTTATTGGAAGTGTGAAGTTGAGGTTCTGGAAGGTTGCATAAAAGCAACTTGTTGCCTATCCTAGCTTACCAAGATTTCTTTGTGCTTGTATATTGAAAGGTCAACTTTTATCAAAAAACAATATTAAACACAAAGCTGGTTTTAGTGCCAAGGAGGAAGTTTAACGATTTAGGAACTGCTATTTAAAAAAAAATAAAAAAAAGGAACTGCTATTAAAATGTGCACTGAAGAGTAAGGAATATCAAACTTTGAGGAAAAGCTTGATAGTAAAAAATATTTGTCTCATAAATATTTTTTTTTGGCTTAAAAACATGTCAGATTTTTGAATGTGGTTTTTGTGTTTGTGGGATGCAATAAATGTTTGAGTACCACCTGTAGAATTGTAGCCCTGGGAAGTCCATAAAGTGTTCAAAGTACAACACATATTACATTGTAGTCAATGGGATATATAGACTTGTTACTATGTACTCCTCGTATCTTATTACAAATTGTCTAGAGCAGTTTTGAAGAGAGAGAAGGATATGAGATTGTCTTTTCCCTTTTCCCTTTTTGCAAAAGATGGTTTTATTTGAAGAATTTCTGAGCCTCAACAAGGCAGATTGTTTGTAGTTTTCCCTTATGTTATATATAAAATCTCATCTTCCTGTAAGAGAACTAAGACATTCCTGTTCACTCCAGAGGTCATCTTTCAATTGGGCAACTATGCAGTCTCACTTGAATCAAAGCTGCAATTCCCAAGTCATCAGCCATGAGTCCCATCATTGCCCAATTCCCTCACCATCCTTTGCAAGAGTATAGTATCCTCATCTCCAGTCTCTCTTCCTCAAATCCTTCTCCTTGCTCCTGTTGTAAAAGGCAAGAAGCAAGCCACTTAGATAACATTGTGACACTTCCCTTCAAACCCATTCAGATAAGAGTGTGAACAGTTGAGGAAGGGAACCTACAGGCAGCCTTTGAGTCTCAGATTTTTTAAAAGGTAGGTTACCATGATTGCTCGGGAGGTCTGTAAATTCCTGGGCCTGGGAGATCCAGAACCTCATCTCCTTCCCAGATCTCTGATGGGTTTGCTGACAATAGAATCATGCCTGTGTTTAGCAATCCCACCTCTCTTTCTACAGAGCATAGTCCCTGGTGCATAGTACAAGCCCTATAGGCAATGAAAAGTGTTTATTCCATACCCCTAAACTGTGTATTTTTCCTCATCCAGTTCTAGACCTGCTCAAATACTTCAGCACATCTTTTTGTGGCAACCCTGATTTCAGGAGCTATCCTGAGTAAATATCCAAAGCCCAGGAAAATTGGGAATTTGCAGTGCAGAACACATGAGACAAGAATTTTAGCTGTAAGAGGCCATCTCAAACTTTTGCCAGTTTTTTCTTTTCCTGTAGGCTAACTCAACCATCTGGAACAAAGGATATTTAGGTCAGACAGACAAATTAACCAAGTTGGCCACCTTCATGGCAAATATTAGTCTGGACGGTGCCCAGTTCTCAGAGGCTCAGTGCCTAATATAGCTCCTAGAAGCAACTACTATTGAAGAACTGGAGTAGATTCTAAATCCAAAACATCTAATCCATTTGGTGCAGTCTAATCAAGACCAAGCATAAAAAGAAACCTCTGACCTTAGTTTTGATAGGGGTTTGGTATGTCTCATTTTAGAATGTCCTGGCTTCCCTGTAGGAAAACATCATCTTTCCCTGTAGGAAAAGACATAAAGGGTCTTTTTCTACATCAGAAACAGGGCATGAAGCCCACTCAGGAATTATTAGCAAAAAAAGATGTAACATCTATGGGGAAGAGGATTTAATTACAATTTTTTTATATTACGTCAATCCAAAAAAACTAAACTGATGCAGAATTATTTTATATATTTTTAAACTTTTCTCTGATCTCTCTTTCAAGGTTATTTCAAAGTTGGGAAATTAGTTACCTCATTCCACAGGAAACAACACCAGAAATTCTCCTAGTTCTAGCTTTGAAGTGAATGCATATAGAGAGCTAGGGAAATGGATTTGTAATAAATATTCAGAGACCATAATGTAAACAAGGGTAGAATGGGAAGGGAGATAGTAATAAGAAGAGATTCACAATTTCTCTCTGACTCATTGAGATAGAAGAGGAGAAGCACAAGTGGACTTTAAGATTTGTTATTATAGCCTTTCTCAATAAAGTATAGTTCTGGTCTTCCTGTGGAATGTGTTTCCTGATCTGGCCTACGTCAAAGGGCTGACAGTGGGAGAGAAATACCCACTTAGGATACCTATTGCTGCTGTGGTAGAAAAAGAACTACTGTGGCAAGTCCAATGTAGCATTTTGGTTTGTTTGGGAAAATATGCTTGGTATATATAGCATACTCAGATTGTCAGATCTCAAAATCCAATTATGTCCATAACTTTTTATTGGTATCTGATGATCTCCTTCCTTGTTGCTTCATAGAATATAAGTTTTAAAGAGCATGGGCAACTTTGGTGTTACTGGGGTTTCTGTTGTGGGAATGTGGTGGTATGGCTGGGCTGACAGTGGAAGCAAAATGAAAAATCACTGGGCTGTCTGGTTGCCTTTGTTTAATTCTGAGGTTTGAAAACAGTGACATTAAGACAGAAGAAAGGAAGGCCAAACCACAGCTAGTGCTTCTGCTTTCTCATGGTTTCCTTCTTAAGGCATTGAAATAAGAGAAAATAAGATGTTTCAGTGAAATGGCAGGAAATTACTTTGAATTCTGGTCTCAGAGTTTGGAAGGAAAAAAAAGGAAAGTTTGCATGTTTGAGAGATTGGAAGTAGATTGTTTCTTTTACCATTGGCGAAGAAGCAGTTAATGTATGAGTGGACAGAAACAAAAAATGTGGATTGTTTATTCTGTAGAAATAAGAGGTCAGAATAGACATATTAAAATGAAGAGGAGTGGCAGACTTCATAATATCCTCAGGCATTTATTCTGGGGCTTAGATACCCCCAAAATATAATTCCATGTTGAGTAGGTAAATTTAAATTGTAGGTAAGTTTTTTCACATTTTATAGAGGCAAAAGTTCTAAAAGAGGGTTTTCAAACTAACACATACTTGCTTAGGGATTATAGTAGAGAGGAGTTTTTACCCAATTACCCTAGTCAAGTGATGGCTAACCTTTTTGCCATTGTGTGCCAGGGAGGGGGGTCACACGCATGCGTGCCCACACCCATAATTCTACCCCCCCACCCCGCTCCTGGGACAAGATGGCACAGTAGGTCAATTTTTTGCTCTCCCCACCCTCCAGAGCCTTTCTAGGAGTCCGGGGAGGGTGAAAATAGCCCTCCCCACACACCCCAGAGGTCCTCCGGAGGCTGGAAATAGCCTGTTACCCTACTTCTGGTGGGCTCAGAAGGCCTGAAATTCAGTTGGCCAGTGCACACATGCACGCCGGAGCTGAGCTCACATGCCCACCAATATAGCTACATGTTTGCCATCACAGCTCTAGTCTTATCATGAAACTCTTCAAATTTAGGAGTACTCCCTAAACATTTTAGTACTCCCAAGAACATTTAGGCCTAGCCTAAATGGTTTTTAATGGGATTTTTAAAATTTATAGATTTGGGGTTTTAAATTTGGAGGCCGATTGATTTAATTTATTTTAGCTATCTTAACTTTTGTATTGTATATATTTTAACTTTGGCTGTTCACTGCCCTGAGTCCCTTTTGGGAGAAGGGCGGTATACTAGATAGATAGATAGATAGATAGATAGATAGATAGATAGATAGATAGATAGATAGATAGATAGCAGTAGGTCCTATATATTTCTTAGAGTGCCCTCAAATGGATGGCCTTTTAACACTTTAGTCAAAATGCATCTTGAATTCTTTTGCTGAACAAGATATTTTCTGGTGAGAAAAAGATAGGAAAAAACAGGAAAGTTCTTGTAATAAGATAGGTTACAACTGTAAATGATGCAATTCCCTCACCATAACATTCCTTGAATGAAGTTTTAGCATACCAAAAGTCTTGTCTGGAAGCACTCTTGGAAATATCTCATTTTAAGAGAATGAGATTGTTCTAAGTCAAACCAGATGCTCATATTTCTGTCTCCAGGCCTTGTCTCACAGGCTCTATCTACCAAGGAAGAAAAGAATTCGTGCATACAGCCACCATGACTCTTAAAAAAGCTGGAAAATGATACTAAGTGAATTAATGGACCACTAGTACCACACATCCCCAAAAGCATTAACATCAGGCAATGTGTTCAAAGGCAGTACCCATCAGCACAAAGAAATCTCTCATACAAAAGCGTCCTCATCTCCACCCTATGAGGTCAAAGAACATAAGGCAGACCCAAAAGAAGATGGAGAGACAACATCAAAGTTACACTACAACAACATTAATTAAAGGTGGTTGGGGCTGCCAGAAGAGCAAGAACCAGAACTTTGCATCTCCTTTGACACCTGAAGCAGTAAAAGAGGAAGAAGAGGAGGAGGAGGGGTGCCTCATGGTGCAGTGATATAGAGTTGCAATATTATTGAGCTGTCTAGGTGCAAATGAATGGATAACAATTCATGTAATTCCAATATAATACATTTTAGCCTCAGTGGTGTCATGCAGTATCTGCAACATAGTTGCCCTGTCCCTTCATGATGACTGCGCTGTACTAATGGCTTGGATAATTAAAGCTTTTAAAACATGTAAGATGATCTTCAGCAATTTTGTTTTCGCTTTTTTCATTCCCCTCCCCAAAATTAATCAGTGAAAGGCTTTGATCAAAGTGTTGGCTGTCTTCTCTTTTCCTTCTAAATTGGCCGAAGAAGCTGCGATGGTCTCATAATTCCTGCCAGTATTTAAAATAAGTCAAATTCTCCGTAAAATCAAATACTTGGGGAGAAGCTAACAAGGATGCCTGTGGTCATTGTGGCTTGATCACGTCCTGTAGAAAGTAAGGGCAATGACCTTGACAGACATATGCAAAAATGTTACTTAGGCAAAAGGAGCTTAAGCAATTCTGAGGTAATATTTAATATTCAGAAGTGTGTCAGGCAGATGCTGATTCACAGGACTATAAGAAGGTGAAGGAGGTAAAGCAAATCAGACTTGCAAGGTTCTATTATAAGTTACATTTCGACTTCCTGTGCAATTGATTTCCTGGTTTGGTCTACCTAGACTCAGTACCTAGAGGAGCGGTTCAGAGTAGTAGTTTGATCTACTCTACAGTAATAGTCTCTTTCAGCCATCAATGTTTTCCTCTGGAAAACTTGAGCCAACTAGTCCTCTTGTTTAGAGCAATGGTGCAGAACATCATTTCTGCAGGTAGCCAGTATTATTTTCTTTGACTTCCATTATATCTTCATTCTTTTTCACATGAGAGCAATAGAAGATAAACAAAAATTCAAAGTGATGAGATGGTAGATGAGAACTAAGAACCTCCTCTCCCTGTCAACTTAGAAAATTGATGCTATTTGGAATAGAATGTAGTAAATTACAGGAAGTTTAGTTAGCCAGTAACTAAACTTTCCCTAGATATTGGCTAAGGAAGCTTTGTATGCTTCATCTTTTCTAAGACTTCATGCCTAAAACCAAAGGAAGCCCTACTTACATTTTGTCTCTCTTAATTTCTCGGAAAACTTTGGTTCCAAGTTTTCTGACATCTTGGAAAACTAACTCCACAATAAAAACCCTTTTGTTTCCAGACAATCAGTTCTATATGATTTGTGACCTCAAGTATCTATTTATTTTTGTTTTCCTTATTGGAAAACATTTGAACTGGAAAATTTGAAAACTCCTTTTTAACTGCTCATTTATCTAGTTTAGAAGATTTTATATTTTTGACCATGTCCTTTACATTGTCCTCAGTGTTACTGAGTCATCTTAAGAATGAAGGGGGGGGGGGTTAAACTTTTCTTCTAAGGGCAAGCTTGTGCTAAAGCAAACTCTGGTCCATGATTAATTGGTCATATGGTCAGCCCCTGGCTTACTTTGGACTTAGAAAGTACACAGCTTTAGGCCTAATTAGTATTTAGAAAGGAGACTACCAGGGAAATACTTGGGTTTAGGCTAGACGGGGAAAGCAAAACCATCCTGGAAGAAGGCAGTAGCAAATCACGAATGTATTGTTACAACAATTTGTAATGTACTATTAAAACACTTGTCAACAAAGTGTCAAAAATTGAATTGACTAAAATATACTTTTCATAGTTTATTGATGAGTATATGTGAATTTCTGAAAGCAAAAAGAGATCACAGATACATTCTCCAGACAGGAACATTTACATGAGGAAACAGGATGCATAGATAATATATTATGAAACTGATCACAACCTGTTTTTCTGAGGAAAGAAATTACACCATTAAATATTATTTGGTTTATTAATACCCCGTTTGGCTTGGTTTTCCAGGCATTGGAAGGGTTGCTGCAACATCATTAGGAAATTTAACAAACCACAGTTCAGAAGATTTACCTCTCCCTCCTGGTTGGTCAGTAGATTGGACTCTTAGAGGAAGAAAGTACTACATTGACCACAATACTAACACAACACATTGGAGCCATCCACTTGAGCGAGAAGGTCTGCCTCCAGGATGGGAACGTGTTGAATCGGCTGAATTTGGAGTGTATTATGTTGACCACATCAATAAAAGAGCACAATATAAACATCCTTGTGCTCCCAGGTAATATACGTGTGATCTTCACTATAGAATGTTTGAATAGATAGAGATAACTGTGCTACAAACTAATCAATTTCTTTATTGCTTGTATGTATCTTCTCTTACTTGTTTCAACAAGACTATGTGAATACTATCAGCAATTTTGGATCTTTGCATGTTTGTTCACAAAACATGTTAAAGTTGATTGAGCAAAACATTCCTGTTTGGGGTAACACTTCAGAAAATATCCCATGAATATAAATGGTTTTCTAGCATTTTTGGAAACAATTGAAACTTAACACTCCTTCACGCAAAAATAATGGAACATTTCCAAACTTTTAAATCTACTGGATATTGAATACCCAACAATTTATTAATATGAGGTATCTATTATCAATCCCCAACTCTCTTGTAGTAGAGAAATTGACATTATATACAATTACCCCTACCTCTGTTCTACACAGTCATTGAACTCTGAATATTTATTTATTTACTCTGTCAAAGAAAGTGAGTAGGCCAATACTCATATTTTACAAACAGAAAATACTAAAATGGAAAGAATTGTGGTTTTCTAAATCTAGATTAGAAAACTTGAACTGAAATGAATTCAGGCTCCAGGTCTAGCACTAACTTCAAAAATTGTCTGGGTTGCAAGGTCAGAGAATTATTTTGCTTAGCATCCTTCTTGAAATCTAGTCATATTGGAAATTGTATAAATCCCGACAAATTTCTGAGAAGGATCATAATGTTTAATTTTATAATTGGCTTAAAATGAAGTCTTTAAAAAACAGTGCACTCAAGTCAAAATGTTCAAATCCTGTGGTAAAAAATTATTCCTATTACATTAATACTCCTAGATTTATGTCATTTTAACTTTGATATTATTAGTAATTGGAGCTTTAACAAGAGGAATTGATAACTACTATCTAGAGTTGCTGGGAGTTGGGCTGCGTGTGAATTTTAATAAATTATTAGTAGTATTAATAGTTCTCCTTCCCATATGCACTTGTGCATCTTACAGAAATTTTGCAGATCTGATGGAATGTAGTAGGTTGAATTCCCAGGAGGGAGGGGGCACATTCCTAAGGAATAAGTGGCAGCTCAATCCAGATAAAGAAAGAGATCCAATGTGAAAGAGGCTGAAGCCAACAACTCCGTAATAGTTCTTAAAGAGTATATGATAGATGCAGATAGCAGAGTTCTTCAGTTTGGCAAGATTCTCTCTATAGATGAGGAACAATAAAGAATTCAGGTTGGAAGAATCACCATGTGTCTTTCTTGGTTTTTGGGCCTGCCATCAATTGTTTTAATCCTCATGGTAAGACATATTGGACTACTTTAGATGTTGGAATAATTTGTATATAGGCAGATGGGTAAATATGAGTTTATAGAAATTAACAGTAAATTTAAATTATGACTCAGTAGCAGCACTTAACAAGTATAGGCTGATATCCCCCCCCCCCCCCCCAAAGCCAAGAAGAGTCAGATTTCATTAGTATTTGAGTGAGATTCACCACCAAACTTGGATGCTCTGCTTTGGAATGCACCATTTAAAACCACTTTCATATTGTTGCCCTAAACCAGTGTTGGCAAACCTTTTCGGCACCAAATGCCAAAACGGGTGCGCATGCTGGAAACTGGAATAGCAGTCGCCCAGGGGCGCATGCGTGCACCGGGAAGATTATCTTCAGGTTTCCGGCACTTGTATGAGCACTGGCCACTTGGCCTTCCAGTTTCTGGCATGCATGCAGCCAGCTGGTGCACATGCGTGCACTGGAACTGAAAGAACAGCCGCCCAGTGCCCATGCGCGTGTCGTCTCAGCCTCAGGAGCATCTGTCTAACCACGTCTTGCTCAATTTAATGTTTTCTTGGTCACATACGTTGCTAGATTGTGATAAAAATATTTGTTGTCTGGTTTTTGGTATGTCCCTTTGCAGCGTCCCCCGTTATGACCAACCACCTCCTGTGACATATCAACCACAGCCAGTTGACAGAAGTCAGCCTATCCTTGTACCTGCCAATCCATATCACACTGCAGAGATTCCAGACTGGCTGCAAGTCTACGCTAGGGCTCCTGTGAAGTGAGTATTGCTTAAACTGTTTTTCCTATGCCTGACAGTAAATATATTTTATAACAAATGTGTTATGTTGGAACCTTTAAGATACCAAGTGTAAATTATCAGAAATATTTCTTCTCTCTAAACCAAGTTTGATGTAGTGGGAAATGTTGAGTGTGCACTTCAGTATAGTGTTATAAATTAAAATGTTTCTGACATACTGAGTGACATTAGCCTTTCCTTTATATGTTTGTTTTATATACTCCTGCATTTTCTCACAGATACGATCACATACTAAAATGGGAACTCTTCCAGTTGGCTGACCTGGATACATATCAGGGAATGCTGAAGTTGCTTTTCATGAAGGAACTGGAGCGGATTGTGAAGTTGTATGAAGCGTATCGCCATGCCCTCCTCATGGAACTGGAGAATCGCAAGCAAAGGCAGCAGTGGTATGCGCAGCAGCACAGCAAGAATTTCTAAGCTCCTTTTTTGCTATGGACGTTGATGAAGGTTATTAGAACTCTTAGGGACTTCTTGCTCTCCTTAAAAAAATCGTGAACAAGTGCTTTGGTTAAAAAGGCAGCTTTTCCCTGGATCTTGCACCTTTTGTAATTATCTTCATTGTGCATCATGACTTTTGAATACAAAACGCTTGTTGTATAAAAAGTTTGTTTCCTATTCTGAAAGCCACTGTTGAGGAAAAAGGCAAAAACAACTTCGTGATTATTTTGTCTTTCATGTTTTTCTAGCAAATGGTTCTACTCTGAAGAAGCAAAATTTCCTTTTTCAAATGGGAAATGTCATTGCACATTTTTCTTGAAAGTAGGCAATATTTTTAAGAAATCCTAATTCCCATTGCACAGCTGGTGATTTCACAGGGGGTCTTGTATCTGGAGGATAAAGAGATACTTCTGCTGCAGCAAATGAATTGTAAAGTTTGTAGCTTTCATACACAAGGTAACCACATTGGGTTTTTTCCAGTGGTTGCCTTGCAGAATAATAGTTTTTTGTTTGAACCAAGCACTTAATAAATTACTGCCTTATTTTGTTCAACTTTGTTCTGATTTGCTACTGGGCATTTGTTTGAAAAAATGCCACATGTAGGCTGGTGGAAGCAGTTTGTAGCTTTGGAAGTATTCCAGGCAAGTAAGGACTGAACCAGCATTTAAGTTAAGTATAAACATGATATTGGAGGACTGAGTTGTCTTGGCCATATGCAGTAAACTTTAAGAGTAGCAGTGAACAGTTTTATAAAACCTGTATTTGGTGGGAAAATAGTTTTACATTCACAACTCCAGAGCAACTAATCTATTTTCATTCTGAACTGTTGCTTATGACTCCTCTATGACATGTTTTCTGTAAAATAAATGTTTTTGTTTAAAATTTGTAATACATTGTTTCTAAATTTCATACTTTTTTGCCTTGTCAACAAGAGGTGGGCTGTGGAATGGATTAACCCAAATCAGATTGCATTCATTACCCCATATTGAAGAAATTTACCTTTAAATGCCTTTTGATGTGATAATGTAGGGCAAAACACCATTCATAGGCCTTGTGGGTATGTTTGTGCAATATGGTTAGCCAGATTACTGAATTTATTTGCTTTCTAGATTCATATATGCCACATTCCATAAGCTTCCCTCATAGTCCAAGTTTGTGTTTGTGTAACATACTGAGCTGCAAAAATCTAATTAGAAATAATCCTAAATTCGCCCTATAAGAATTGAACACACAATTCAATTTTGATTGTTCTTTAAAAAGAATTTGTGCAGATTTTCCCCCAAAAAGGCTGCTGTTAAGGAAAGCAAAATGACAAATATTGCAAGTGAAACAGATGCAGTGTAAATTCTTGTATTTCGTGTGACACAGGGAAGTTTCTGCATGACTATTCAGAAATTAATAAAACAACAAATAGGTAATTGTCTTAGGAACAAACTTTTAATCAACAATAACATAATAAAACTAGGAACACTCTTTATGCACTAAACAAATATATATATACAGTGGAATTCTCAAAGACATGTTAAAAAAGGCTTTTCCATTTCTTTAACATATCATAGCAAAAGAAATTTCTGCAACTTCAGAGAAGGCAAGTGAACAAGCTGTTTGAAGAAAAGTGTGAATATCAAAACCTTTAGGTGTATATTGGGCAATGTTAGGATAACTCCACTTAAATAAGTGTAGAGTTTACAGGCAGGCCATGACTTTTGTTCATCAGGTTTGCCTCACAAAATCCTCCAAGTGCACATAAAGGTTCAATTTGCATACTTCCCTTCATCAAACTGCATGGATGTATCCATGAAGTTACCAGGATTTGAATTTGACTCAAAAGAGAGTCTTATTTTTTTTTCCCCTAGAAAGCCTAAAATGGTCTTAATGACTCAAGGGGCTCAGATTCAAAGAAGCCCAGACAAGCAGTTGTGTACATGATCATCAGCTGCACTGCTACTACATCCCATTCTTGCTTCTTTGGGATGGCATGGCTCAGCTGTGAGGAAAAAAATCTGGTGAAATGAGAAACAATTAGTATCTCTGGCTCTGGCCTTATGCTCTTAAAAAGTTCTGAAAGTAACAGCATTTTCTAGAGAACCAAAGAGTACTGAGTCTGCAACAAAATTAAGTCACTGCCTCCTTTTTAAAAAGAAAATGACAGTCATGCTGATTCATCCACTCTCAAGCAGGGCATTGTCCAAATTAAAGCAGCCACACTTAAGCCATTGGTGCATGTGAATGAGTTATCATTTTTCTCCATCTTCCGTTTTGAGGAGTGCCAGAGATTGGTACATGGATGCAGAAATGATTAACGTGTTTTAATGATGTATTTCTTGCACCTCTGTGGAAAGCATCTGGATTACATACTTTTCTTCTCTGTCCCTTCCTTGGGCTCTACCTTCTGGGCTGTAGGGAAAGCATGATGGTACAAATGTCTGTGTGTGGCAGCTGCGCTGTAAAGTTTGTACAAAGCCTGAAAACCAAAACATAAAAAAGTTTTCAGCTGTTCTTCTCACGACTACTCCTAAGCAGACAGATGCTGCATGTACTCAATCCTTTTCGCTTTATCTCAAGCTAATGCCTTGTCTTTTCAACTACTGAAAGAATTTATGTAAAATGTGAAAACAGTGCAAATTCCTCAGTTCAACTACATATATTCCACTGGCTGTAGAATTCTGCTTTTTGCCAGAGGAATTGATGTTTTAAGTTATTGCAGGGATGGTATTCTCTAGAGAGCTGACCCTGCTTCCTCTAGCATCAGGGACCTGGGATCCTTTCCCAGCAAACATTACAGGGAAGAGCAGCATATTTAATGGATACACAGGGCCCTTCTCCTACTTGTTTTGCTGTACAATCTGCGTGTAACAACTGGCTGTGCAGTATACCCTGCGAGTCATATTAAGCAGGTTTTTTAGTCTCTGATCTGAATTCCAAAATGAGGCAAGCAGTCAAATTTTGCAGCTGCCTTCCCAATTCCAGCCTAGGATGGGAAAGATTTTAAAACTACCGGTAATATGAATACCCTGAAGTAATATGAACCCACACGCACAGTTATTCATATATATGTATACTGATGGAGAAGGAATTACTTTTGCATAACAGTAAGTTGGCTTACCTCATTTGTGTTGCCCTGCAGAAAAGGCAGTTGTAAAAAGAAAGAAAAAACCAAGATGAGAGAAAGAACACAAGATGTCCTTGCATTTATATTCCCATTCCCACTGTACCCTGAAGCAGGCTGGAGAGGGTGCATTCAGTTTATTCGGCCTTCTCTTCCTCTTGCTAACTGAACCTATAAAATTGCCTCATTCATTTTTCCAGCCACCAATTCATCCAATCAAAAGCTATCTATTTGCAACACCGCCCTTCTATATTTAAGCTACGTACTGACTTAATTATTTTAATATCAATTCTATATATTTGCTGTTTATTCTGTTACTTCTTTTGGGGAGGGGTCTCTTGAACCATCAATAAAGGAGAGAGTTCAGATTATTAAATACGTGGTTTTCATGATTTTTGTCTGGAAGATAATATATAAACCATATAAACATTAGATAAGCCTAAGATCTGAAGACAAGGTTTCTAAGTGCATTATGCATAGATATTTATGCAAGGACTAAAACCCAGAAAGCCTAGTTCAACACAATAACAATGTAAACAAACCTTCCTCAACCTGTTGGATTAGAACACTCTTTGCTGTAACCATCAAGTAACTGGGCACCATCTGTCACTCTTGCTTATTTATCAAGGCACTCTTAGAAGAATCATCTTAGAGACTAATTTGGGCACAATCCAAATTCATGCATGTACTATACATTTGTTGTTGTGTAATGATGTTCCATAATTCACCTTTCAACATCATCAAATTGGGAGTGATTTTTAAACCAATCTCAACTACTCACAAAGCAACTTGGCCAATTCAGGTTACAAGAGAGGGCATTTGCTTTTAAATCTTTTACTTTAATTACTGAAAAGATAACCAGAGCCTTTTATGGCTGCCTTCTCATATCTAGAGGATAAATCCATTGGGGAACACTAATCTTCCCTCAAATTCTCTTTATATTTACTAGTAGCCTCTGTAGGGCACTGTTTTTCAACTGTGGCAACTTTGAAATGGCTGCCTGGGGAATTCTGAGAGTTGAAGTCCACCCATCTTAAAGTTGACAAGGTTGAGAAACATGGCTCTAGGGCTTTCCATACCTGGAGAAGTCAAGAGAGCAAACATTATTTGACTTTGATCTTTTCATTTACTGTTAAGATGCCTACTAGTGATTTTCAGCCCTCTAAATCTCCTTCATAGTCTGTGCAACTATTCCCTGCAATGTAAAAGAACACATCCTTTTGAACAGCAAACCTTCTCCAAACTGAGGGGTCACTGAGAGCAAACTCCACTCCTTATTAGCACTGATGATATTATACCTAGTTTGGGTAATGAAACATTTGCAAGAAAGCAAACTCAGAGAGCACCAAAGACTCCTCATTTCAACCCTGAGCTAGAAATACTCTTCTTTATTGGTTTCTCCAAACTGCTGGCTGGGGAATTCTGGGAGTTGAAGTCCTCCAGGCTTAATGTTGCCAAGGTTGGAGACCCCTGATCTAGGGGGACTAAAGGATTGATGCTAGTGTTAAGGCTCAAGAATGGTTAGCAAGCTCTTACCTGGTCCCAGAGTGCTGCTGCCACTTGGTCTATGACGGCCCCCAGCTCCCTGTACTCCCCGGAGTATCTGATGTATGCCCATGTGCAAAGAGTGATCAGAGTTAGCCCCATGATCATATTGCAGAGACTGGCTATGATGTCCAATCCAATGAAGCCTGTGACACCAGCAATGACGTAAGTGATGAAGATGACAACAAACAGGGTGGCTGGGGTGCGAGCAGCGTGGAAGATGTTTTTGCTGTCGTTGTGCTTGATATACTGGACATAGAGCTCATCAATTTCTGCCTCCAATTGCTGGAGGTAGCGACGGCTGAACTCTTCACCCCCCATCTTTTTCACACCACGGAATTGCCGCACTGCCTCTTCCTTGAGCTCCAGGTGTTTATTCTGAAGGTCACTGGGTGCAAGAAAAGGTTTGTCACCTCCACACACCTGAAACAAGCAAGTAAAGCATTTACAAAAAAAAACATCACAGGGTAAACCCCTGACCAAAGAAATGAAGCATCCAGCAGATTCGTTAGATTTGAGTTCCCAGAAGTCCTAGAGTAGACAGTATGATAAAAAGAAGTCATACTAGTTGGGAATTTGAATTCAATTCAACAGGCTGAGAAAGCTGGCTTATTCATTTATTTATTTGTCAAGCATGTATAAGATAACAGATATAAGTATAAACATGATTATGAATACAGGAAATGGATACGGATAAATGGGGAAAGTTAGGACAGGGACGGTAGGCACGTTGGTACGCTTATGCATGCCCCTTACAGACCTCTTAAGAATGGGGTGAGGTCAACAGTAGATAGTCTAAGGTTAAAGTTTTGGGGGTTTGGGGACAAAACCACAGAGTCAAGTAGTGTATTCCAGGCATTGACCACTGTTGCTGAAGTCGTATTTCCTGCAATTGAATTTGAAGCGGTTTACCTTATGTTTGTATCTATTATGTGCTCGTGTATTGTTGTGGCTGAAGCTGAAGTAGTCATTGACAGGTAGGACACTGTAGCAGATAATTTCGTGTACTACTTTAGGTCAGACCGAAAGTGGCGTAGTTCTAAGTTGTCTAAGGCCAACATTTCAAGCCTGGTGGCATAAGGTATTCTGTTGTGAGCAGAGGAGTAGAAGACTCTTCACTCATATAACATGTAACTAGACCATCACCCCCCTTGCTCAGTACAGGAATTGCAATTAAAAGATCCCCAATAAATGTCTATCTACACTCTGCTTGATTCCATCAAGTAAAAGGAAGTTTTGGATAACTACCCTGTTTCCCCAAAAATAAGATATCCCCTGATAATAAGCCCAATCAGGCTTTTGAGCGCATGCACTAAAACAAGCCTCCCCCCGAAAATAAGCCCTCCCCAAAAATATTTAAATGCAGAGGTGGAAATCAGGTAAGACCGCAAGAGGAGCTCCATCTTGCTCCACGTGCCCCAAAATAATAAGACCTCCCTGAAAATAAGACCAAGCGCTTATTTCGGTGTTCAAAAAAATATAAGACAGGGTCTTATTTTCGGGGAAACACGGTAGTTCCACTGTTGGACTGCCCTTAACATTTAAAGGATAGATCATTATTACATGTCTTTCCCTTGGAACAAGTCTTGATCTGTTTGACATCCATGGGAGTCCACGGAATCTCTCATTTTGGATACTATAGTGATTTAACATCTTTAGCTCTTTACATTTTTCTTCATAAGACTTAGTTTCTACTGCTCTGATTATCTTCATTGTCCTTGTCTGACTTGCTCTACTATCTCTAAAAACCTTCTTAAAATGCAGGATTTGGAAATGGATTCAAATGGGGTCTGACCAAAGCAGATTATCTAAAATGAAATGAGTTGCAACAGGCTGTTCAACGTTTTTAGTGGGATAAAGTATTTCAGTACAGGTAATACATAGCAGACTATCTGATTGTGTTTTGTTAATCATATTAGTCCTATATGATATATTATATATACCCGTGTTTCCCCGAAAATATTCCCCTGTCTTATATTATTTTGAACCCTGAAATAAGCACTTGGCCTTATTGCCATGTGTTTAAAAGCCCGATTGGGCTTATTATCAGGGGATGTCTTATTTGGAGGGAAACAGGGTATATACAAATCAGGAGTTAGTACTGCAGTGTCAGTGGTCCCTTATCCCAATTAAATCAAAATACATATTTTTAAAAAGAAAAGCCAGATTGAAATGTCCAAAATTTTGCAACCATATCGTCAATTCACAAGATTTCAGATGACTTTTGGAACAAGATGACCAGACCGTAATGCAGCAATGTCAAATGAATTCTGGGGGCTGAAAAGCTCAAAGACCTTCCCCTGAGATCCAAAACACATATTTTTGGAACTACACTGGCTCTTCAGAAGACACCGGATCACCCAAGGCCTTACATGGAATGAAGGAGCTACGGCTCTTTAGAAAAATGATGGGACAGAATCTGAGCCTTACCTCTTCCATTCGTTTGTTGTAAGTATCTTTTGCAGTGGCGACAGCTGCCAGATTGTTTGCTTCTGCAGTGGCCTATAAAGGCAGAATGGGGAACAGGGACAAAGAGGAAAAAAAATGTTGCTATGGAAACAGGAGGCCATTGACCATAACAGTTGGAAAATACTGAGAGTTTATTAATTGCAAGCAAGGAGGCTTTTTCTCCTAAAGCATCAGGGAAGCTCAAAGTCAGGATCAAGTAAACCATGTCAACCACTGGATGGTTCTGGAGGAATCATTCTCACTCAGCACAAGAAAAAAAACACGTTTTTTGGGAAGAAATGTTTTGCACATTGCCTTGAACCCTTGGAGCAAAGACAGGGATATAAATCTAAATCTTATATAAATAAGCACCCAACAGAATAGTACACAAATAGCTTCTCTACTACTTGTAAAAATTCTTTCACGGTGACTCCAATCAGTTCACTATTTCCATCCACAATCCCTTTTCTCTCCTAGCGAAGGCACATTTAACCTGGGAAGAGATTATTATATGCTTTAATTAAATACTTTCCACAAACTCTCTCCTCCAGTCCTCAGTTAATCAGTTAAGGAGCTGATGATAAAGCAGGGACTGCTTTTTTTCCTCACTGTTCAGCAATTTTGATGGAAAGGGGAGAAAAACTGAGATAAGGGAGATTCTCAGTCATCCAGGTCATAGTTGTCCCAAAGGTGCTTTTTCAAGAGGCAAGCGGACTTTCTGGTTTTTCTTTGAAGATGTTTCGCTTCTCATCCAAGAAGCTTCTTCAGCTCTCAGTTCTCAGCTGAAGATGCTTCTTGGCTGATAAGCAAAACATCTTCAAAGAAAAACCAGACAGTCCGATTGCCTCGAAAAAAGCATCTTCGGGAGAGATAACGGAAGCCATTTGGATTGAGAGCATCAAGCCAGGTTTTTGCAAGCTAAAGGAACAGTAGTGGAATTCAAATTTTTTTACTACTGGTTCTGTGGGCATGGCTTGGTGGATGTGGTGTGGCTTGGTGGATGTGGCAGGGGAAGGATACTGCAAAATCTCCATTCCCACCACACTTTCCTCCTTTGAAAGTAAACATTATTTTACTATACTTGAATAAAATTAATGTTTCAGTGTTTTTCAACCATGAGGATACACCCGTATACATTAGCAAAGCATCAAAAAAACTGGTTTATGGTTTATTCTGAAAGCAAGACTGGATTGAATTGTGAGTGTTTTTGCATGTTTCTAAAGAGAGATTAAAGCTTGTCGATCGAAGGGTCAGCAGTTCACCGGTTCAAATCCCTAATGCTGCATATCAGGGTGAGCTCCCATTACTTGTCCCAACTTCTGCCAATCTAGCAGTTCGAAAGCACGTAAAAAATGCAAGTAGAAAAATAGGGACCACCTTTGGTGGGAAGATAGCAGCGTTCCGTGTGCCTTTGGCATTTAGTCATGCCGGCCACATAACCACGGAAACATCTTTGGACAGCGGGACAGCACTGGCTCTTTGGCTTTGAACTGGAGATGAGCACTGCCCCCTACAGTTGGGAACGATTAGCACATATGTTTGAGGGGAACCTTTACCTTTACCTAAAGAGAGAGATCTCACTATCACCTCTTGGCCATTTGCACATAGTAGTGTGCTCTCTATTATGTTCTCCCATCACTGTATTCAATTCCATTAATTTGGTGCCCTTCCCCAATTAATGGAAAGTGCAAGATCTGAGCATCTCACACATCTTTAAAGGACTTGATTCATTCTGTAAGTCATCTCTCGTGATTGATAGGAATTGATAGGGAAAAAATGCTTTCTCCTTCCGATAGAAACGTATGTTCCCAACCCCCCCAGAATGCAGTAATTACCTGCAACATTGATTTTGGATGAGGGAGCTCTTCTCCTTGGTAGATCTTAATATAGGCCTGGGAGAAAAACAAATTAAAAAATTCCAAGTGATACATGGAACATCATTTAAAACCTGCCCCCAAAATATTATGTCAAAAAATGTCAAAAGTGTTTTTAAGTTCCTTATAGAGCTACAATATTAATTAACCATATTAACCATATAACTTCTACTATGTGGTGGATGGTATGCCTTTAATGATGATTCGAAATATATCTAAAAAATACTGTCTTGGGGGGGTTAAGTAATTGAATGGAAAAGCTGTGACTTCTAAATATGATTTAAGTGCAACTCAAATTATTAATTAAATAATATTATTTCAAATTATAATTATAAAATTATAATGATTAAAATTATAATCAAATTAGTAAGTCTTAATTACTAGCCCTGCCACTAGAGATGGTAAAATTCTACTTCAGCCACATCTGAAGGGGTTTAAGCTCTAAACTGTTTCTGGACAAATGTGTTCCCGTAGAGATTGCTGTCTGTTTCTACATGAGCCCAATATGGCAAGGGGGCCTTAGCCACTGATCCCTAGAAAATGGAGGCTTCGAAGCCAGAAAGCCTTCTCTTTCATGCTTGCAGCTCACCTTGAAATATTCCACAAGGCCTCGGCAGGTGATCTTATTTCCGTTGATCTCCTTGACATCCAGGCTCTTGGGGCTCAATAGCCATGGAATCAGGATTTTCAAGTTTTTGATGAAATCATCATCTATTTCTGTAAGGGGAACATGAACCCTATTTATAAGTGTGCCTTTTGTAATGCAAACACTAGAAACCCCAAGAACTGAGGAGATTTCAGAGTGAACCAATGATTATCTAAATCAAAATAATGAATTCTATATACCAAAGTGTCCAAAATACTGATTCCTAACATGACGTGGATCTTTTGGACGCTTTCTGTCAACGTATTTTTAATTGCTATCCATGAATAAGATATAAAGGCAGATATAACATAATGTCATTTATATTATATTAGCCAAGGTGGCACAGTGGTTAGAGGGCTGTACTGCAGCTACTTCAGCTGACTGCTAGTTCAGCAGATCAGCAGATCAAATCTCATCGGCTCAAGGTTGACTCAGCATTCCATCCTTCCAAGGTGGATAAAATGAAGACCCAGATTGTTGGGGGCAATATGCTATTTAGTATACTGTCGATTGTTGTAAGCCGCCCAGAGTCCTCAGAGAGTGGGTGGCATAGAAATATGATTAATAAAATAATAAATAAATAAATAAACTTTTCACAGTACCAACTGGGGATGAAAAGCTCAGGACAGCTCAGGTAGACATCGCCTACTTCATTTGACCCAAGATGATAAATTTTATCATGATCAGATAATCAACATAATAATAGAAGTTTCAACAATCAGAAGACCAATTGCTCATTAATGTATTGGCAAGAGCAGTTTGGTTCATACATTGTGCTAGATTTAAACTACAGCATGCTAAAGAAGCTACAATGACCAGGATCAAAATAAACCATTAATCATGGTTTACAAACCAAAACTGCTAAATTGATTCTACACGCAAAGCTAAAACCAAGCAGATCATATAATGGATTAACTAATTAATTAATTAGGAATCTGTTGGTGCAGTGGTTAGAATGCAGTATTACAGGCTAACTCTGACCATAGACTGGAGTTCAATCCTGATCAGCTCAAGGTTTACTCAGACCTCCATCCTTCCAACGACAGCAAAATGAGGACCCATATTGATGGGGGCAATATGCTGACACTGTAAACCTCCCAGAGAGTGCTGTAAAACACTATATGGAGTACTATATAAGTCTAAGTGCTAATGCAATGAGTGAGCCCAGCCACCATGCTCCTTTTGTGTAGTCCGGATTGTCCTCACTAATATTTTATTGGTGGACCTTCTGACATGATCTACCACCTTTTATGTACTCCAAGAGTGTATGCACCAAGACAAATTCCTTGTGTGTCCAATCACACTTGGCCAATGAAGAATTCTATTCTGTTCTGTTCTGTTCTGTTCTGTTCTGTTCCGTTCCGTTCCGTTCCATTCTATTCCACTCCATCCTCCAAACCTTTACCTGGAGATGGCCATGACTGTTAAGATCACACAATTCTTAAACCTGGAAGGTTGGAACTAACAGATCCATCATGCCCATCTTAACATTATACTGGGAATTGGGAGAGAACAATACCAGCAGTTTGTTCAAAGGTCTCCTCCTTCTCTGGACATTTCCATGGCATAGCCTGAGACACAGCATTTCTCCAAAGAATTTGACAGAATTTTACTTTCCTCCAAAAACTGTTGAAATCTCTATATCACAATAATGTCACTTTATTACTAGACGGGCCCTTTTGCAACCCTTAGTTTGAAAACTATTGATCAACAAATGTGTCTCTTAGGGCAAAAGAGTTTACTGCCTTTGCAAAACCTGGCTTGATGCCCATGAGCCCAGAGGCCAGTTAGAATGCCCAATCAGAAACTTAATTTGATCTTGAAATAAACCTTGTCCCTACATGATACTGCTGTGTTGTTCTCCTCTTCTGTGTAGAGGTCATGGTTTCCCCTTAAGGAATAATCTCTAATCATGTTGAAGGTATCTGAATGGGTCAAGAAAAATTCTTTCAGAATGGC
The DNA here is from genome assembly GCA_030761175.1 of Masticophis lateralis. Taxonomy (NCBI): domain Eukaryota; kingdom Metazoa; phylum Chordata; class Lepidosauria; order Squamata; family Colubridae; genus Masticophis; species Masticophis lateralis. The sequence continues at coordinate 329,204,821 of JAUDYJ010000001.1, forward strand.
AATCAGAAGAGTGCAAATTATCTGAGGAACTGTCTCACCCCAATGGCTTGCCCCACCTGCCCCTCTGCAAAAGAGGTCTCCCATTTAGATCCCACCGGCCTTCTCTGCAGTGGCCTCTGGAACATCTTGCCACCAGAGGTAAGATCCATCTCCTTTAAGTCCTTTCAGAAGTGCCTTAAATCCTGGCTTTTCTGGTTGACTCGGGGTACTGATACAGGGGCACTCTATGCTGGAAATGGTTGGTCAAGTGATAGATAAAAACCCACCCCTATATTGCTTCATCCTCTTGGTTTTTAGCCTTTACAGGTAGTCCTCAACTTACAACCGTATGTTTGGTGACCATTTGAAGTGACATCATTCAAAAAATGGTCCTGGGATCATTTTTCACACTTACAATCATTGCAAAATTCAGATGCTTAGCAACTGGCATTGTATTGTATTTATGATGGTTGCAGTGTCAACCACCATAAATACAAGCTGGATTGACTTAACAACCGTGTTACTAACTTAACAACTGCAGTGGTTCACTTAATAACTGTGGCAAGAAAGGTCATAAAATTCTTGCTTAGCAACAGAAATTCTGGGGCTCAGTTGTGATTGTAAATCAAGTAAGACTAGCTGTATTTATTTGTGGTTAATGTTAATGTTTTTATAAATATGCTTTTATGGCATTGTAAGGCTCCCAGAGTCTCTTTGGCTAATGAGAGGGGTGGCATATAAATAAACAAATAATGTATAAATCTCATCTAAGAAAAAAGACCCATGGGTATAATTAATTAAGCAGAAAAAAACTGAAGACAGGCATATCTCCTTTCTGCAGAACATGCAGTTCCACCTATCTGGTCAGTTTCATTCTCTTTTGAGAATGAAAAGTACAGATTAGGTGAAACCTGGATCAAAAACAGAAACTGTGAGAGGGACCTTGGGATCCTAATGGGCAATCACTTAAACATGAGCCAGCAGTGTGCGATGGCAACAGCCAGAAAGGCTAATACAATACTTGGTTGTATAAACAGAGCAGTAGTGGGTTTCAAATTTTTTTACTACCGGTTCTGGGGGGGGGCTTGGTGGGCGGGGCATGGCTTGGTAGGCATGACTTTGTCGGCGGGGCAGGGGAAGGACTGTAAAATCTCCATTCCCACCCCACTCCAGGGGAAGGATACTGTAAAATCTCCATTCCCACCCCACTCCAGGGGAAGGTTACTGCAAAATCCCCATTTCCTCCCAATCAGCTGAGACTCGGGAGGCAGAGGATAAATGGGGGCAGGGCCAGTCAGAATTTTTACTACCGGTTCTTCGAACTACTCAAAATTTCCGCTACTGGTTCTCCAGAATTGGTCAGAACTGCTGAAACCCATCTCTGAAACAGAGGCATACAATCAAATTCACATGAACTATATGTGCTGCTTTATAAATCCTTAGTAAGACCACACCTGGACCACACATTACAAAAAAGATGTTGAGACTTTGGAAAATTTGGGAAAAGATAATTAAAGGCCTGGAGACTAAAACATACGAAGAAAGTTGCAGGATTTCAGTTTGGCTAGTCTCGAGAAAAGAAGGTCTAAAGGTGACATGATAGCAGCATTCCAGTATTTGAGAGGTTGCCACAAAAAGGAGGGGGGGTCAACTTGTTAACCAAAGCACCTGTAGGTAGGACAAGAGACAATGGATGGAAACTAATCAAGGAGAGAAGCAACCTGAAACTAGAGAGAAATTTCCTGACAATGAGAATAATTAACCAGTGGAACTGTCAGATTTCGAAGTCATCTTGAATAAATTGCATTTCAAACAATGTCTTTGAAAAAAAACCTCTAATTTATTAAGCACGCACATTCTATCTCTGACTCATTGCAGTCAAGTCTGACTTCCTCAGGCAAACCCTCCTTTTCCTTTCCCCACTCCTCTATACTCATTGGCCATCTTCCCCGTCACTCTGCCCCTAATCTACTGCTCCTCTCAAAGGAATTTCCCCCCTCCCATCCCATCTCCTAGGTGATATTCTCTCCAGTGAAAATAAGTAGGTGAAGGGTCAAATGTCTCTTTCCAGATGCCTCCGCTTCTTCTTCTTATGTCAGTATTGGAGTAAGTGCAGCGTGAAATGCTGACATCAACAGCTTGCTGTCAGAAGTTCTGTGTGCTTCATCATAGGAGGTTTTTAAGAAGAGACAGGACAGTCACTTGTCTGAAATGGTATAGGGCCATGATGGCGGACCTATGGCACATGTGCCATAGATGGCATGTGGAGCCATATCTGTGGGCACGCAAGCGTTGCCCTAGCTCAGTTCCAGTGCGCATGCGTGTGCCGGCAAGCTGATTATCAGGCCTTCTGGGCCCACTGGAAGTCAGAAAACGGGCTATTTCTGGCCTCCAGGGTGGTGAGGAAGGCCATTTTCGCCCTCCCTAGGCTCCTAGAAAGCCTCTGGAGCCTGGGGAGAGTGAAAAACAGGCCTTCTGGTCAGAAAACATGCCATTTCCCAGCTTCCAGAGGGCCTCCAGAGGGGTTGGGGAAGGCGGTTTTAGCCCTCACCAGGCTCCAAGAAAGCCTCTGGAGTCTGGGGAGAGTGAAAAACAGGCGTACTGGGCCCACCGTGCCATCCCATGCGAAAAGTGGGGGGAGCGCGGGGGGGCACGTGTGCATGCATAGGAGAGGTGCATTGAATTATGGGTGTGGGCAAGTGCACACGTGACCACCCCCTCCTGCGTTCCCCCTGCTTTTGGCACACAACAGCAAAAAGATTAGCCATCATTGGTATAGAGTCTCCTCCTTGAATAGGAGTTTGGACTAGAACCATGATGGCGAACCTATGGCACAGGTACCACATGGAGCCATATTAGTTGGCATGTGAGCGTTGCCGTAGCTCAGCTCCAGCGCACATGTGTGCACCAGCCAGGTGATTTTTGGGCCTTTCAGTCCTACCAGAAGTTGGGAAATGGGCTGTTTCCGGCCTCCAGAGGGCCTCCAGGGGGATGGGGAAGGGTGTTTTCGCCCTCTCCAGGTTCCTAGAAAGCCTCTGGAGCCTGGGGAGGGTGAAAAACGGGCCTACTGGGCCCACTATGCCATCATGTGCTAAAGGGGGGGGTACATGCACAAGGGTGGGGCGCATTGAATTATGGGTATGGGCACAAACATAGGCGACCTCGCCATGCTCCCCTGCTTTTGGCATGCGACGGCAAAAAGGTTAGCCATCATTGGACTAGAAGATCCCCAAGGTCCCTTCCTGCTCTATTCTGATTGATTGAAAATGAATGTTATAGACACACACACACTTCTGCAAACCCTGCCTCAAATTTGTCTATGATACAGCCAGAGGTGGGCTGCTGCCGTTTCAGACTGGTTCAGGTGAACTGGTAGCTCCGACCACCAGCTGGGCCCACCCACCCGTCCTAGCGCTACCCCGTCTTAGCGCTATCCCGTCTTAACGCTATCCCGTCCTATGTATCTCACTCTCTGGCTTGTTTGCCCCGCCCATGCAGCCCAGCTGACTGGTTCTACTCACTGAAGTGGTGTGCTGGAAGCCACATGCATGAAATCACCGTGTGTTTGAAGCTGCACGCTCACATTTTCGGTTCTGCCCTAGGCGAACCGGTTGTTAAATTATGTGAAGCCCACTTCTGGATACAGCACCTTCAACTCTCAGTTTTTGTGCTGCTTGGTTTCTCACTGATGCCAATGAACTCACCTCTGAGTTTCCCATCAAAATTGGGATTTGTAGCTACTTTCAAACCCGGATGAGGTAAAAGGAAACAGGAGATGTTGGTGAAACAGGAGTGTATATGCTTCCTCACATTCTGCAGCTCTTCATGCTGGTTTCCAGAAACCTGGGAATAAACAGACAATTACTCGCATTTAAGGAGGACAAGTATAAATTCGTTATTCATAACTGGGGATTCCATTGTTGCATCTTGGTACAGGTAGTCCTCAACTTACGACCACAATTGAGCCCCAAATTTCTGTTGCTAAGTTGTTAAGTTAATTTTGTCCCATGTCTGATTTTTCTTGCCACAGTTGTTAAGTGAATCACTGCGGTTGTTAAAAGTTAGTAACATGGTTGTTAAATGAATCTGGCTTCTCCGTTGACTTTGCTTGTCAGAAAGTGACAAGAGATGATCACAGGATCCCGGAACATTGCAACCGTCATAAATATGAGTCAGTTGCCAAGCATCCGAATTTTGATCATGTGACCATGGAGATGCTGCAATGGTTGTAAGTGTGAAAAACTGTCATAAATCACTTATTTCAGTGGTGTTGTAACTTTGAATGAACTGTTGTAAGTCAAGGACTACCTGTATACAAAAAAAGCATAGAGAGATCCTTTCAAAGCATAGCCTCTACACCAATCTTTTTCAAACTTAGCAACTTTAAGATGTGTGGACTCCAATTCCCAGAATTCCTCAGCCAGAATCCACACACACTTATAGTTTAAAAAATACTGCTGTAAACTGTGCCCTGGAAAACCTTCTTGAATCAATGCCAGCCTCTATTTATCTGGGTTCATCCCTTCTGCCACTGCTGAAATCCTATGTGCAGCACCTAAGGCCCAAGTTTGATTGAAGAAGGCAGCTGCCACAAAGGAATCCTCACCTTCTCACCATGTGGCAGGAGAAAGTACTTAGTGTGCTTTTGCACAGTTGCATATATGTTTAAAAAAACAGGTTCATTAATGTGTCACACTTCTACTGGCACAAAAGTCCTAAAGTTATCCATCTCTTATTTCATGCATCACCTTTTGGACAAAAGATTTTGCAGGAACCATCCCACAGCTTGGAGGCAATCCTCAAAGCTCACTGTGCCCTCTCCAGACTTGGCTGTAATATTTTGATAGCAAAATTTCAAAATTTTTAAGAGTATGATTTTCTGTTTTTTAAGATTTCTTTGGCTTTAAAAGTGGCAAAATAAATGCAATCAGTTTTCACAAGACTTAATGCAACTTGTTTGTATTTTAACCATCCCAAACCTTAAAACAATTCGACCTTACCCACTTGACAAGATCAATCTTGTCACACCAATCGATGCACTGTCTAGATTTCTTAGAGGTCTAAAAATCATCATCATCCTTGTGTGGTCTAGCTAAAGAAAATGGTCTACTCTAGCCTCCTCACTGTGAGCCACAGACATAAGAACTAATCTGGAGAAAATTAGTCTGGAATAGGCAAAGAGATGATGCAAAGGCTGTAAAGTAAAGATTCCCCTCACACATAGGTGCTAGTTATTCCTGACTAGGGGGTGATGTTCATCTCCGTTTCAAAGCCAAAGAGCCAACGCTGTCTGAAGACATCTCTGTGTCATGTGGACGGCATGACTAAACACCAAAGGCACACAGAACGCTGTTACCTTCCCACCAAAGCTGGTCCCTATTTTTCTACTTGCATTTTTTATGTGCTTTCGAATTGCTAGGTTGGTAGAAGCTGGGACAAATAACGGGAGCTTACACTGTTATACGGCACTAGGGATTTGAACCACTGAACTGCCGACCTTTCGATCAACAAGCTCAGCGTCTTAGCCACTGAGCCACTGCATCCCTCGGTGTCTTAGCCACTGAGCCACAGCGCAAAGGCTGTATCAGGACGTTAACCTGTGTCAGAGGGAATGGGGCTAGAATTTTCCAGTTTTATTCCTGTTGAGAGAAGCTGCATGTTTTCTTTTAAAAGCATGAAGCCTATTTTAGGCTTACAAAAAAAAGGTTTTCATACCTTTCCATCACAGAAGTGCAGGAATTCACTTTTTTTTTCCCAGTCATGCCACCAAAATTGACTTCATGTTAAGGGGCTGTAAACACCACACAAAGAGTGTGATGCTCAAGTTCTCATTGGTCAACCAGCCTTTTCCTCTCTGCTGCCCTCTGCAGTAAATTTAACAACAGTACCTTAAAATTGTGATTGATTTTTTTTCCCCTGCATGAATGACTCTGAATTGATTTACTGTTAACTAAATTTAGTTTAATTTGATAACCTTAATCTGTGAAGATTATTTCATTATTGTCTGATCTGTTTTAACAAGCGTCTATTAAGCTGGAAAATAAAATAAGAACAAGTGCAACTGTTAATACCAACCTTGAGACGTTTTTCCAAAAATTTGGCTCCACCTTCAGCCCCGTAAGCAAATTCATAGGGAAAGCTCCAGTCACGAACAAGGAAAATAAGAGACTATAAATGTGATAAAAACCAAGAGCAAAGTGAATACAACGTGCAAGTGACGAAAACATTGCATTCATTTAAACGCATTGTTTGGTACGGAACAACAGGGTGTTTTTACCTGTTTAATGTGAGGTTTAAATAAACTGCTTCATTTTGAAGAAATCAGCTGACTTATAGCAAGTTGTTTATTGACAATTATAAACATTTGCAGTACTTATTTATTAACCTTCTATCCAGGAAACCTCCAGTGCTATACACTCAAATTTCATGACTGAAAGCAACCAATATGGGATTTTATAGAAACAAAAAATCGGCCTCTTTGATGCCTTACACTTCTCAAAGGAAAAGTCTTATTTTTTATTTATTTATATCCCTTTATTATTTTTGTAAATAACTCAAGACGGTGAGCATATCCAACGTATCTTGCTCCTCCTATTTTCCCCACAACCCTGTGAGGTGAGAGTGACTGGCCCAAAGTCACCCAGCTGGCTTTCATGGCTAACGTCAGACTTGAACTTAGTTTCTTTTAAACAAATTAATAGTTAAAACATCAGAATCAACAGAACTATGGTGTTAAAATCATGGAAATTTATAATTCCAGCATATTCTGCATTAATCAGAACTCACCTTGAATACTGAATTATATTTGAACCATATTCTACTTGTATATTAATTAATATTGTTTGAAGGTTTCGATGACCAATTTGCTTGCTATCTAGGTTACATAGTGTCTTTATTTTGTATTTTATTGCATTTTGTTTGGGTACGTTTTAACTCAAATTGTATTTTTATGTGTTTGTTTCAAAGCTCCCAGAAAGCTGTAGCTATTGGTCAGTTTAAACATTTTGAATGATTAGTTGGTTGGTTGATCGATCAACTGATTAGAGCCTCTCACTTTAAAGATTTAGACAAGAACAACAAAAATAATTGGGGGACTAGAAATGAAGTCCTTTGATAGAGACTGAAAATTGTTTAGGTTGAATCTTGAGAAAATATAAATGAGGGGGATAGGACTGTGCTTTTCTTTGACTGGAAGGGTAGGGTAGGGTAGGGTAGGGTAGGGTAGGGTAGGGTAGGGTAGGGTAGGGTAGGGTAGGGTAGAGTAGGATAGGATAGGATAGGATAGGATAGGATAGGATAGACAGGACAGGACAGGATGCTTTATTGCCCAAGTGTGATAGACACACAAGGAATCTGTCTCTGGTGCAGAAGTTCTGAATGTCACAGGGAGCATCTTAAGGAATGGCAAGAGGGACAGGCTGATATAAACTACTGTGTTTCCCTGAAAATAATAATTTCCTTGTCTTTTTTTTTTTTTTTTTTTTGCCACAAAAAAAAGTACCAGGTCTTATTTTCAGGGGATGTCATCAACTGACTAACCTCACTTGCGCACATCACCCCCGGCCTCCTTTTCACTATCATAGGCCTTTAGGAACTTCTTCTGCAGCCGGCAAGCCTTTCCTGAAGGCCTCTGCAGCCGATAACAGAGTTCCAGATCAATCTGGAACTCTGTTATCAGCTAGAGAGGTCTTCAGGAAAGCTTTGCCATCTGCAGAAGAAATGGGCCAGCGAGGCAGTTGTCGGGGTGTGTGAGGCCTGCTACAACTGTCCAAAGGTAAGTAGTAGGGTAGCTTCACACACAACCCTAGCTTAATTTTTACCCGTGCATTCTGGAGTGTGGGGGAATCTTAATTAGGGTTTATTTTGGGAGTAGGGCTTATATTGGGCCCACGTGTGAAAATCAAGCTAGGACTTACTTTCAGGGTAGGTCGTATTTTCAGGGAAACAGGGTTTGTTGCAAGCCCTGCCCTTTTCTGTGTGTCCTGTTGCTGCTCACCCACCCAAAAGAGACAGAGTTTAGGATGCCACTTCACAATGTGGTTTTCACCTTCAAAAGCATCAAGATCCTGCAGATGCCACTGTTTGTCATCAAGAAGATCCGTTGTCTGTCATTGCAGAGGACAGGGCATGGAAGGATTATCTTAAGTTATGGCATGGCAGGTTTAATGCAGTTCTACAGTGGAATCAATTATCCAGAAAAGGGGGAGCTTACTAGATGTATTCAAGCAGAGGTTGGATAGTCATCTGCCAGGGATACTTTAATCTGGATTTCTGCATTAAGCAGTGAGTTTAATTTGTTGTGTGAAGTGGCTCCTTCTACATCCCAGATGCTGGGGTGTGTCTATACCTACAAAGCTCAGAATTGTGCAGGGAATGGGATCATTGTCCATGGCTGTGCTGGATAGGAACTGAGAAATCCAAAATATCAGAATAATATTGGTGCGTAATGCTGCAGCACTGAATAGCAACTTGATGGATATAGCTGTATCCTAAGGCAATGGCAGGTGGTCGTTTTGAAGAACTGAGTTATCTCTTTGGAGTATAGAGCTTTCCATTTCTGTTTGAGTGCCACCTCAAGATTATCTGTGCAGTTTACAAAATGTAATTTCTGCAGGTTGCACAGGCAATCTCTCAATTATTTTCTTACCTGAAATGGCTTTAGGAACGTTTCTTCCATGGCTAGCCTCCCATATTCTGTGAAGAGCTGAAACAAGAAGGAAGCCAGGGAGAAATTTTAAACAAGACCTATGTGTTCACAAATAGTTTTGCTTATATTGCATTGACCAGAGTGCTTTATTTTTAAATTGGAGCTGAATATTACACTACTTCCATTGCTTTCAATTCAGAGTATTTGTCCTCTTCCCATCCCAAAGAACAAGTTAAATCAGTAAAACAACAAAGAGAATCAAGGGGAGCAGGCAACTTAAAATTTAATCAATTTATTATGGCATCAGCTCTTGATCAGACACATCAAATGTGAGTGTGTCAATGGACTCCAGTCTGTAAACTTTTACAGCTAAGTGATTTGTTACCTTTAAGGTGCCACAAAACCTATTGTCTTTATCTGGACAATTTTCATCTATAAGATTGAAAACAAGGCTTCAAGTATGAAACTGAAGGTGTATAGATTACAGTATGGTTGAATCCTTTTAATGTATTATTTTAAACTGAAGATACCACAAAGCTGAAGTTGTGACTTCTGTGTTATCCTTCCATAGCTCTAAAGGGATCTTTGAAGCTCACACATACAAATTAAAGGTGTCAAACATTTGGCCGAAGTCTGCTTTAAAAGTACAAGTAATTTGTCTGACGTGTAAATATTGTTAAAACCTTTATCCAAAGCACCTGAGGCCAGGCAAGGAATAATGGATGGAAACTGAACAAGGAGAGATTCAACCTGGAAATAAGGAGAAATTTTCTGACAGTGAGAACAATCAACCAATGGAACAGCTTGTCTTCAGAAATTGTGGGAGCTTCATTACTGGAAGCTTTCAAGAACAGACTGGACTGCCATCTGTCAAAAATGGTGTAGGGTCTGCTTGGGTGGGGGGTTGGACTAGATGACCTACAAGGTCCCTTCCAACTCTGTTAATCTGTATCTGTATCTATCCTTGGGATATTCCTATTCCTAGGCCTGATCACAAAGATATTGTTAGCAGTAATAAGATTAATGATAGTAAATAAACACATGAGATCAAAACTAATTAAATACTATCTGAAGAAATAGTAATAATGCTAAGTCACAATTGTATATCTTTGCACCATAAGAACACACAGTTCTTCTGTACAGAATTATAGCAAAAAGAACTGTCCAACTCTTATGGACAGAGCAGGAGATGGGTGAGCAGCACAGAGTTACCTGCAAGTGCTGAAGGTCATCTTCTTGTACGTTCTGTGACAAATTGTACACCTGAGTACAAAACAAAGCCAGAATTGTGTAAAAATGGCTGTGAAAATTCTTATCTTCTTGCATGCTCTGTGTATATGCAATTTATTTCCTGCTACCTATGTTGTACTCCTAAAGAGGTCCTATTTGGAATAATGAGAGCATATGCATCAAAGACAAACTCCTTGTGTGTCCAATCCAGAGGTGGTATTCAGCAGGTTCTGATGAGTTCTGGAGAACTGGTAGAGAAAATTTTGAGTAGTTCAAAGAACCGGTAAATACCACCTCTGACTGGCCCCGCCCCCATTTATTCTCTGCCTCCCGAGTCCCAGCTGATCGGGAGGAAATGAGGATTTTGCAGTAACCTTCCCCTGGAGTGGGGTGGGAATGGAGATTTTACAGTGTTCCCCTGTCACGCCCACCAAGCAGCACCACACCCACCAAGCCACACCATACCCACAGAACCGGTACTAAAAAAATTTGAATCCCACCACTGGCAATCACACTTGGCCAATAAAGAATTCTATTCTATTCTATTCTATTCTATTCTATTCTATTCTATTCTATTCTATTCTATTCTAGTCTAGTCTAGTCTAGTCTAGTCTAGTCTAGTCTAGTCTAGTCTAGTCTAGTCTCCCAACCTTAACAATTTTAAGACATGTAAGACATGCTGGCTGGGGAATTCTCGGAGTTGAAGTCCATATATCGTAAGGCGCAGAGGTTCAGAAACACTGAATTAATCCTTATCAGGCCAGACTACAGGCCAACGACAATTGTTGACGGCAATATGCAACTATTTTGTTCTCACCCCATCTTTTATATAGTTTGGCTCGCTCATATGAACTATCACAATTTAGCAGTTCCATCACCACCATTTTGCATTCACACATCCCTGTGTTTGCATTCAGGTACTAAAACACTGCATACACTGGCTCCTGCACTGAAAAGATTTTATGATCACTGGATCTTGCGAAAAGCAGGTCTTTTAATGTCTAGTTTGATGAAAAGAAGGACTAGGGGTGACACGATAGCACTGTTCCAGTATCTCAGGGGCTGCCACAAAGAAGAGGGAGTCAAGCTAATCTCCAAAGCACCTGACAAGAAGCAATGGGTGAAAACTAATCAAGGAGAGAAGCAACTGAGAACTAAGGAGAAACTTCCTGAGAGTTAGAGCAATTAATCAGTGGAACAACTTGCCTCCAGAAGTTTTGAATGCCCCAACACTGGAAGATTTTAAGAAGAGACTGGACAACCATTTGTCTAGAATGGTATACTCCTGTCTGAGCAGGGGCTTGAAGACCTTCAAAGGTCCCTTTCATCTCTGTTATTCCATTTTATTCTATTTTTTAAAATAATCAATGGTTTCAATCTTAGTAAAACAGTAAAAGGCACATAAACTAGAAAGAGCACTGCGGCTTTAACTTTTCCCCCTTGAAACCTCACCTACCCTGGGATCATGTAGAAGAGCAGAGAAAGCCTTATGTTGATTTGCTACTGCCTGGATAAGTGTCTGCAGTTTTTCTTTGCAAAATTTCAGAAATGGTTTTGGCATTGCCTCCTTCCTAGGGCTGAGAGAGAGTGGCTGGCACAAGGCCATCCAACTAGCTTTGTGACTAAGGCAGGACTAGAACTCACACTCTCCTGGTTTCTAACCTGATGTCTTAACCTCTATACCAATCTGGCTCTCTTATATGGCCTATATAGAGTCAATATCCATCACTGATACTACAGGTACTCCTCGAATAAAGACCACAATTGAGCCCAAAATTTCTGTTGCAATACGAGACATTTGTTAAGTGAATTTTGCCCCATTTTACGACCTTTCTTGCCATACTTGTTAAGTGAATCACTGTAAGTGTTAAGTTATTAACCCAATTATTAAGTGAATCTGGTTTCCCCGTTGACTTTGCTTGTCAGAAGGTCGCAAAAGGTGATCGATCACATGACCTCAGGACACTGCAACTGTCATAAACATGAGTCACTTGCCAAGCGTCTGAATTTTGATCACACAGCCATGGGGATGCTTCAATGGTTGTTAAATATGAAAAACGATCATAAATCACTGCATTTGACACTGCAGAGGCACTGCCGCTGACATTGTCTATTACCTGGATGGAGCTGATCATGGTGCTCAGAGCAAAGACGGTGGCTGAATCCCGCAGTGTTGACTGGCTGTCGAAGGTGCCCTGAGTATCCATTAGCAGTACAGCAACCTGTAAAATCATGAGAGGGAGAGGAGAATACAAGATGAGGCTCTTAGGCACTACATTTGCTTAAAAAAATCAAAGTCTTTGGCTTCAGTTGTGTTATGGCACTGGAAAAACTTCCAATCTGACTCATTTAAGGAATGTTCTCAATAGATTTTGTCTGCAACAAATGAAGATCCTATTGTTTTTCTAAGCATCTCTTATTTGGAGGGCTAAAGGTAGCCTATATCATCCAGGAATATAGGCTGAGGTGCTCAGAAGGCATTTTACTGTGAATTAATTACATTTCTTCCAAAGCTGCTACACTGATTACTAATACATTACTGAGCTAAGTTGTCAGTAACTTAGGCAAAATATTGTTAATGTAAGGATAAGTAATATGGTACCCAAAATATGCCTTTTGGATGCCTTCTAGTTTTCTGGACCATCTGACTTTTTAACAAAAAATAGACAGAAAGCTGATCTACTACAGAACAAAGCATTTGGCAGTTTTTAATTTTTATTATACAATATTATAAGCTTCCCAGAGTTACTGTATTAGTGAGATGGGCAACACAGAAATCCAATAAATTAGCTTTCAGCATCTTACTTATTTGCAAGCATGGTCTGGGGTCCCACAAAATCCCACCGGAATGATAGAAAGCATGTGTGAATTGGAGGGTTAATTTACCATCTGGTACATGGATGTTTTGTGATTGGCTACAACAACCATGGGCAATCCAAGGGTGAAATGCTCCCAGTTCGGACCGGATCACCCAATCCAGTAGCAATGGCAGCGGGTGGTTCGGAGAACCAGTAGCAAAAATCCCTGTCCCCCTCCCCCATGCCCAGCTGAGCCACGCGATCATCAGAGGCTTTTTTTTTTACTTTTAAAAGCATTTTTTCTAAAACCTCTTCGGCTGAAAAAATGCTTTTAAAAGTTAAAAAAAAAAGTTGGCCATACCCACCCAGTCACATTACCCCACCACCACCAAGCCACGCTCACAGAACCGGTAGTAACAAATTTTACATTTCACCACTGGGGCAATCATTTTGTGAACAAGCAGATCACCCTTAGGAGTCATTTTGTAACTCCTCACACATATCCAAAATTTTAAAGAAGTCTCCAGGCCAAAACTTTTGCTATCTCCTTTCTCAAAAATATACAAAGAGCAATGTAGCGTAGGATTGGATACCCAACAGATTATCTCTCTTCGGAATCCGCCTAGAAACTGAAGTCAAGACAAAAGGCTTTCTAGAAGGTGCTGCCCTTGCCAGATTTGCCATGTGACAACTCGAGGGAGAATATTTTTTTGATACAGGAGCCTGAATAATAGAATTCCCTCCTGGTTTATTACATCTGGTTGGCATCACCCCAAAACTTGTTAGCTTTCTCTGACAATTAATCACCTCCTTATTCACCCAGCCTTCGGCTTACTTCATACTATGATATCATTTAATGTGTTGTCATTGTTGTTATGGTGCCCTTTGGTTTGGTTTTAACTCTTTCAAATCTTCTACTTTTTTAGGGATTTGCTTTGCACTATTGTATTCTGGATATTTTTGATTTTTAAAAAAAGTAAACAACTGTGTGAATGAAATAAATGTACAATCAATCAGCCTTGAGAGACCAGGGAAGTCTACCGGAGCGGTCACAAATGGCAAATATCTGGGCAATCAAAGCTCAACCCCCTTTTGATGTGCTGTGCATACCTACCATGCACATAAAAGGGGCGGGGCTTCACCTATCCAGTCACACCCACAACTTTGACCTTGCTGACTAGCTTTGCAAATGTCCCTGTCTGATGCCACATATAAAGCCAGAAAAACGTCTAGTGGCTATCCAGGTCAATTTATCCATTCAGGCTAAACAGAGGCAATACTCCTCCCATTAGCAATGGAATCCTGTGTAGAAGGAAGGAAAGTCTTGCTGTTTCAACACTGTCTGAGCAGTGGGGGGAAAATGCAATAGCAATAGCACCTAGATTTATATACCGCTTCACAGTGCTTTACAGCCCTTTCTAAGTGGTTTACAAAGTCAGCATCTTGCCCCCAACCATCTGGATCCTCATTTTACTGACCTCAGAAAGATGGAAGGCTGAGTCAGCCTTGAGCCAATGAGAACTGAACTCTGGCAATACTGCATTCTAACCACTGTGCTACCACGGCTCAGTTAGTGATTTCCACTACCGGTTCCGGCGAACCAGTCCGAACCGGCTGAATACCACCTCTGGATGGGATTCTGTTTTATATAGCACAGTTGACATTTCCTTTTTCACATGTTGCCCATCTTGTTTGCATGCATTTCAGGATCTGGGACCTCAATTCTTCACTTCATTTCCACTTCAACTCTACATATTCTTGGGTTCTTTTAAGAGTCTATTTGTTCAATAAAGCAGAGTGAAGAATAGAAGTGGTTGTAAACCGATACCAGCAATGCCAATAAGATTGATTTTCTGAAAACTTGTATTTGTAAAGTTAGATAGTAAACAAGTGTAGAAAAACAGAAACCAATGGTTTGGTCCACACATTATGTTAAGTCATAACAAAATTTAGCTCTAATTTAGTGTGTTCTATGAAATGAACCACTGTGCTTTGCCTGCCTATGACTTAGTCTTACCAGGTAGTCCTCAATTTACAAGTTAGCTTAGTGACAGTTCTAAGTTACAACGGCACTGAAAAAAGTGACTTATGACATTTTTCACACTTATGACCACTGCAGCACTCCCATGGTCACATGGTTTATATTCAGATGCTTGACAACTGGTTCATATTTATGAGTATTACAGTGTCCCAGGTTGATGTGATAATCTTTTGCAACCTTCTGACAAACAAAGTCAATGCGGAAGCCAGATTCACTTAACAACCATGTCAGTAATTTAACAACTGCAATGATTGACTTAATAAATGTGACAAGAAAAGTCATAAAATGGGACAAAACTCACTTAAGAAATTTCTCACTTAGCAACGTAAATTCTGTGCTCAATTGTGGTCATAAGTCAAGGACTACCTGTAGCCAGCATTATAACTTATTCAATATATCACAGGTGGTTTGATACCAGCCAGTGGTTATGAGTATCCACAAGAAATCACCAACCTTGTTCCCATCTGGTTTGTCCACAAGGAAGACTTCACTCCAAATCTGGATGCCAGTTGTCTCCCGTTCAGACCCACCTCTCCAAGAAAATCCTGTGAGTGGTTCATTAAAATCCCCAATCCAATCAACCAACTCCTGCAAAGTAATGGGCAAGCAAGTTATTATCCTCAGAGCCATGGAAAATCATGTTTCTTTATCCCGATAGCTTATTTCTAGTATTAGTGGTCACCAAAGAAGCTAGCAACCAAACAATGACTGAGCAGCTGGACATTTTCAGTGATTGGCCATTTGAATGAGAAGTAAGATGATCCATTTCAATTTGGACAAAGCATTTTACTACAGAAGAACTTAAAGTTTATATTTCAAATAGGCAATAAAAAGTTTAATTGGCATTTTCAGATTCCTCACCGGGTGGAATGATTCATCAGATTACAGAGGATTATCTCTATTTGTATGTGAAATAGTTGAAGACATTCTTAGTTAGGAAATCACAGATGCAAATCTACAAAACTAAGTCACAGGCTACACTTAGGCAGGTTATTGCTCTCCCAATCTTAAACCTACAAATAGCTATACACAGCTGTGCCGTATCCTGAACCCTGTATATTTGCACAACACATGGCATCCCAGCCTGAAGTTTTGCTACCAATTTGGATGGATTCTGGCAGATGAATCCCACTTCCTACCCGCAACAACACATCTTATCCCTTGTGACATTCTCATTATTCATCTCTCAAGTATCAAATCTAATATTTGAGGGCACTTTACTTAATTACATCTTCTTAATTGCACCAAAAGCAAATCAGACATATATTGCAATCTGCAGGTTTGCTCATGTACTAAATTCCTGAGCACGAAGAATGAGGCCACAAACTCTACAGCAAACCAGGGCAAACCTACCATGTTGTGCATGTATCTCAGCATGAAGTCCATCAAGAATGATTTTCCCTTCCGAAAAGCCCCAGCCACGGACACAGCCACCACCTCCCGATCACAGACAGCTTTGGAGAGCAAGATGCGGTTGAGAGCATCTTCGTCCAGCTCAAAGGAGTGATCATCCTTCACAATGAGCACTTGTACTGGGTGGGCCTTCCCACCAGAGTCTTCCTCTTCTGAGCTCCATTCATAGCTTTTTTCCGAAAATCCACCTGTGTTTAAGACAACCATTGTCTGATTAATGTCCCAATGAGGTTACATAGAGGCTTAAGCTAACGTTGTACATTGACTTACCAAACATGGGTTCTTACATATCAGGTCACAGGAACATTGGGGGGCCGGAAGGGAGAAAGGATACAGCAGAGGGAAGGAAAAGATGCTTAGCCACTATCCGCCAGACAGGTTTAAAGCCTTCCCAATAATTGGCTGCCTCAAGGGAAAGAGAAAATTCCCTCTGACAATTACAGAAATAGACTAGCAGCTGAATTTTACTTTATTTATGAAACATATTATATTACTGTC
This sequence comes from Masticophis lateralis, assembly GCA_030761175.1. NCBI lineage: Eukaryota > Metazoa > Chordata > Lepidosauria > Squamata > Colubridae > Masticophis > Masticophis lateralis. The sequence continues at coordinate 329,221,427 of JAUDYJ010000001.1, forward strand.
TAATAATACCTCTTGCTAGTTTTCCGTTACGTTAGTCATATTCTGTGCTTACACCCAAAGATATTAGGGTAATTTAAAAGTTAGAAGGATGCTCACAAGTTGGTGCTCCAAGATTTCACTTCCATTCTCTACCCGGCTTCTGACACTACAATAGACATCACACTCTACATCACTGAAAGAAACCTTGGGATCTCAATTTTTTGTTTCAGATGCATGAAAGAAGTCATTTAAATGGCCTGAGACCAATGGCTGCTAGGGAAATCTGGCAGCTAAATGAAGAGGCAGCCACCCTCTTCCACCTCTGAATTCTCTCCTACAAAATCCACTGCCCCACATTTGTTTCAGAAGGCAAACAAAATTCATAATTAACACCATAGCCTCAGGTTTGCTCAGAAAGACTGCCTATACATTGCCAGGTCAGATACATAAAATAAAGAAGCATCTTTGTTCTGGCTGGGGAATCATGCCAACCAAACAAGAGACTATCAAATGTTATCAGACAAGAAAAATTGGCAAATGCAGTCCAGCTGTTTACATTGAAATAGTATATCCCAGGCAAATACAGTAGATAAAAGGATTAAAAAAAACTCTGCACTAGGATATTGTAGAAACAAGACACGTACATGCAGCTATATTAATACATGATTACTGTGTAATGAAAAACTGTCTAAACACTGAATAGTTATCTTCCCATGTTCCAAAGAGACATAGTGGCTCAGTGGCTTAATGACGCTGGAGATGGTCTCTGTTCTGGCGGTTCGAGCCTGTCAGGGTGAACTTTTGTCACTCGCCTCAGCTTCTGTCCAAATAACAGTTCAAGAGCATGTTCTATGCGAGTAGATAAATAGGTACCACTTTGGTGGGGAGATGAGTTGGCACTTCATGCAGGCAGTCAAATTTCTGTCAACTGAACCTTCCCGGCTGCGGCACCCATTTGCAAGGCGTCTCCAGGGAGGGAGGGGCATTGGATGACATTACAGGAAGAGCTGCTCATTTTTCTTTCTGATGTGAAGTCAACTCACCCACCTGTGGCACATCTTGGGAAGCGTGACAGCGTTTTTTACAACAGAAACCTGGCAGGTTCTGGTACCTTAGCAGCCAAACTACTACTCTGCAATAGCATTGTGGTCTGATGGCCAATTTAACAATGCCATACACTAATAATAATAATAATTCCCATGTTCCAGTTGGCCAATGCAGTTACCTCTAACCACAGCAAGGCTCTTCTGAAGTGGCATACACAGTTTCAAGTTTTCACCCATAAGGGTCTATAGGAAAATACATTTCCATACCATCCTAGTTCTGGAATACCATCCAGATTATACTGTAGAGTTTTACTTGGGCTGCCCACGTACTATAAATAATTTTCAGCCCCATACAAAACGGATCTAATTATACTAGCAGATATTTTCTAGTTAGAGATCTTTCACATAACATGCTCACTGAACCTCCAAATATTGGGGGGGGGGAACCTGGAGATTTTAGGGGGGATCTTAGACAAACACACACACACTACATAACAGTGGGCACATTAGCTAGTTTGCATTTCAGGATTGCTTACGAGAAAAACACCGATTGAAAATGGAACCTCCATCTGCAAGACCAATATAGCTAATAATACTGTAACCTGGAAGTCATATACCAATAAACCACCTTTTTCTGAAGAAAATGGATTCCTGTGGTTGGAAACAAGGCACTGGAGTGAAGAGCTTTTTAAAGGTAGTCCTTGACTTACAACAGTTGGTTTAGTGACCATTCAAAGTTATAATGGTACTGAAAAAAATGATTTATCACCATTTTTTCACCCTTATGACTGCATCTCCATGGTCACATGATCAAAATTCAGATGCTTGGTAGCTGACTCATATTTATGACGGTTGCAGTGTCTCCGGGTCATGTGACCAACTTTTGTGTCCTTCTGACAAGCAAAGTCATTGGGGAAGCCAGGTTCACTTGATAACCTTGTTACTACATTAATATCTGCAGTGATTCACTTAACAATTGTGGCAAGCAAATTCGTAAAATGGGGCAAAACTCATTTAACAAAGATCTCATTTAGCAACAGAAATTTTGGGCACAACTGTGGTTGTAAGTCGAGGGCAATCTATATTCATGGTGTCCACCAAGGCATCTCTTACAAATTTCAATATTATACTGCATTGTTGCCTACAGAATATCATACCACACTTGCAATTTTTTTTCAGCTATGCAGAATTTGTGCTATTTAACTTCTATTTTTTTCCCTCTCTCTCTTTTGTTTAAGTGCAAAGCAAGCAGCTCTTTCTCCCTTCCCAGCTACATGTTTAAGGGAGGAGAAGCAGAAGGAGGAATAAGAACTATGGGAAGAATTCTGTTAATCCTGACAACTGTTTCAAAGGAATTAACACTGGATGCTTGGCTAGAAAGAGAAGAATTTCTTCCTTAGTATTACAGCTGCTAGTATGCAATGTAAAAAACATCCAAGGGGGCAGGATGGGGAAAGAGGCATGACCCTTCCCCAAATGCTTTACTTTCATTTTTTCTTCTTGTTTGTAAAAAAGAAACCATTTCCTAATATTAAATAACAGAGCACACGATTTTTGCAAATCTAATCGTCACCATATCATCAGCATGCTAAAGCTAAACACCAAAATTATATCACAACTGCTGATTTTAGTCGCCGGCTGTTATTTATAGCAATAGCAATAACATTTAGACTTATATACCGCTTAACAGTGCTTTACGGCCCTCTCTAAGTGGTTTACAGAGTCAGCATATTGCCCCCAACAATCTGAGTTCTCATTTTACCCACTTCGGGAGGATGGAAGGCTGAGTCAACCTTGAGCCTAGTGAGATTTGAACTGCTAAATTGCAGGCAGCCGGCAGGCAGCAGAAGCAGCTTGCAATACTGAATTCTAACCACTGTGCCACCAAGGCTTATAAAAGATAACTTATATAGTGGGGGTTAATGCTGCACTTATAAAGCCCCCCCCCCAAATCAGTGGTGAAATCTGAACTGGTTTGCTACCGGTTTGCAATTCACACAAAACGCACACTGCACGATAGTGCACAGTACAGACCAAAAGGAGGCTTGGGAAGGTAAGTAGAACAGCGAGGGGGGGAGAAATCAGTTGTGGCGCGCAAACCGTTCAGGTGAATAGGTAGTAAACAATGTAGTAAACAATGTTTTAAAATGTAAAAAATAGGTTCTGACAATACATTGCTCAGATGAAAAGTTCGTCGGAACTTTTTTATTACATTTTTTTACTACCAGTTCAGTGAACCGGTGGCATGTTTTACTACCGGTTCGAGTGAACTGGCCCAAACCGGTAGCATTTCTCCCCTGCCCCAAAGGCTTTATGACCAGTTTATCTGAAAGACCCCCAACTCTAATTGTTTCTACCCATTTAATATACATTAGTAGAGTGGGTACACTGCAGGTCCCTTCAATTAATCTGTGTGAACTATCAGGATTTAGGAAACATAGCCTCTATAAAGGTAGTCCTTGTTTAGTGACTGCCTCATTTAGCAACTGTTCACAGTTACGATGGTGATGTAAAAGTAACTTTACAACCAATCGTCTATGGAGATTCTCAGTCAACCAAGTCATAGTTCTCCCAAAGGTGCTTTTTTTCAAGAGGCAACTGGATTTTCTGGTTTTTCTTTGAAGACATTTCGCTTCTCATCTAAGAAAACGAAGAAGCTTCTTGGATGAGAAGCAAAACATCTTCAAAGAAAAACCAGAAAGTCCAGTTGCCTCTTGCAAAAAGCACCTTTGGGATTTACAACCAATCCTTATATGTATGTCCTTCATAGAAGTAAAATCAGAAACGCAGTTGTGCTTTCACTTAGCAATTGCTGAATTGACAGTCCCAATTGTGGTAACTAAAGGAGAGGATGCTGCCTTCTTCTGGGGTGGTATCCTCCCAGGCTACCACCCTAATGACATCGCAAAAGTCTTTGAAGACCTGCTTGTTGTCCCAAGTTTTGGAGTAGAACCATGAAAACAGAACCTTCTAAGTCATTTCCTTGGTAGAATCCTTCATGCTCTCTGAGCTTGGCTGTTTTCTTGCAGTCATTTCATTACCAAACTAGGTAACATCATCAGTTCTAAAACTCATCTCACAGTGATGATGTTAACCAGTTTGATAATGAAACCTCTGCAAGGAAACAGTCAGGCTCAGAGAGTACCAAGGACTCCACAATTCAACCTAGAGCTATAAATATATACTCCAACACTGAGCATTTCTCAACCTCAGCAACTCTTAATATATGTGGACTTCAATTCCTGGCTGCTTGGGGAATTCTGGGACTTGAAATGCACATATCTTAAAAGTTGCCAAGATTGAGAAACACTGCCTTAGAACAACAAGGCTGTCAAGCGAACAACTGCTCTTATTTATTATTCACATATTTCAGCTGGCAGTGTTCAGCTAACTACTAAGAGTTCTCAGTAACTATGCCATTAAGATTACATAGAGTTCACAATGAGGGTAAAGTTTCAATCGTAGTCTGTACATATTTCTTTAAATTAACTAAACATTTCCCCCATACCCATACAAAATACATATTTATCCGGGTAAGCATGCACACTGTTGCACTATGAGCTTCTCAGATAAAACCAGGCCTATCTCCATCTATGATGTAGCACTTTGTAGCAGATCAAGAAATAAGACTCCACAGGAAGACAAGAGCTGCATTTTGATGAGTTAAGCTATATTAAGAGAATCTTGCAATCCCGATTGTTTCTATATTCTCTTCTTCTTATATCCCTGTGAATCAGGATGATTGATTGATTGCCCATCTTACCATAGGGTAATTCTGGGCGGCTTACAGTTACAGTACATAAAATCTAAAACATAAAAAGTTAAAAACAAACATTAAAGCCAAAAACACATGGGGTAGGTAGGATCTGTTATTACCCAATCAACCATCTGCATTGCCAATAGCAGAGAAGGCCCTCTTCCTGGACTCCGCCAGCCATAATACTCGGACTGACGGGACCTGCAACCCTCCCGCCTGTATGAGTGGTATGGACCAATCCCAGTGGGGCAAGAGGGTCCCTGGACCCATGCCAGGAAGGGCTTTAAAGGTGATCACCAATACCTTGAATTGCACATGGAAGCAGACTGGCAACCAGTGCAGCTCGCGGAGCGGTGGGGTCATTCTTGGAGGCCCCAAAACTACCCACGCTGCCACACTCTGCACCAGCTGTAGCTTCCAAATGCTCTTTAGGGCATGCTCTAAATGCTCCACATAGTGCGCATTACAGTAGTCCACTTGTGAGATAATCAGGGACTGATTAGGGAGTGCAGGGAATCCTGGTCCAGGAAAAGTCGCAACTGGCGCACAACATGAAATTACGCAAAGGCTCTCCTAGCCAAGACTGCCACCTGTTCCTTGAACAGGAGTCCCAAGTCCAGACGAACCCCCAAGTTTGTAGACTAGGTCTTTCTGGGGCAATGCCACTCCATCCAGAGTCAAAAATAACAAAGTCCCGGATCCAAAGCCTTTTTGTCTTACCAGGGTTCAGTCAAAACCTGTTGTCCCCCATCTAGGCCACCACAGCCTCCAGGCACCATGAAAAGGTGGCTACAACATCACTTGGATCACCAAGAGTTGAAAAGAGCTGGGTGGTATTACCTTGCTCCACAGGATTTAAGGAATGGTTTAGTCCTCTTCATTTATATAATACTTCTTGCCCATTTCCCTGTGTTTCTGATTTTACTTCAGTTTTCCTTTTCTTTACAGACCTACAAAGGACAATCATTTCTTCAGGATGGTATAAGAACTCCTGCCTTGGGAAGGAGGTTGGACTAGAAGACCTCTAAGGTGCCTTCCAGCCCTATGATTCTATGTTTCTCTATATACAATGCCAAGACTGGTTTATCCTCCAACTCCTTAAAGACACCATTATACTTTAAAGCTTCAAGACTGCATTTTGTTTACATAACATGCTGCCTATCCACATTTGCTGCCTGTTTCTCTCTCTTACAAAAAGATTTCATGAACGGCTGCAATCTGCATAGTAATGTAGTGCAAATTCTTCTCATGGACAATAATGAATTTCAGATATAAATTTTTTGAATTTGATCACAGAATCATAGAATTGTAAAGCTGGAAGGGACCACAAGGATCATCTAGACCAACTCTCTACAATGTGCAGTAAAATCTATCTATCTGTCCATCTATCTATCTATCTATCTATCTATCTGATTTATATGCTGCCCTTCTCCGGAGACTCAGGGTGGCTTACAATGCGTTAAGCAATAGCCTTCATACTTTTGTATATACCTCTTAGTAGGACTTTCGCCCCCCCCAAGCGGTGTTCTTTTTATACAAAGTCAGCTTATTGCCCCCACAATCCAGGTTCTCATTTTACCTACCTCGAAAGGATGGAAGGCTGAGTCAACCTTGAGCCTGGTGAGATTCGAACTTGCAGTAACTGCAGGCAGCTGGCAACTAAGTGCTACTTTAACAGCACTTAGTCCACTGCGCCACCAGGCTCTTAATTTAAATCATCCTCAAGCGATGTCCATCTAGATTCTTCTTAATGAACCTGCATGGAGAACTCACAGCCTTAGACTATTCCACTATTTTATAGATCTTACCATCAGTAGAGTGTTCTTTATGTACAAAGAATATTGTAAAAGAATTTAAAACTTACAAAAATGGGAAGGGAAATAGATAGATGGATGGATGGATGGATGGATGGATGGATGGATGGATGGATGGATGGATACCCAAAGATTTTGCATCCCATTCTTCATATTAATCAATATCCACTATCTATATGAGACATTTTCTGATTTAATAAGATCACATTGGCTAGGCATCTTGGGAGTTGTAGTCCTACAACATCTGGACAATATTGATGGAAGGCCCCTGTAACACATCTTGATTCTAAGGGCCTTGCCAAACACCATATCATTATACTTGTAGCAGAAGTCTATATTGGCATGAAGTTTGCTGTCCCTATCACCAATCCTAAACCTATTTCATTGTTTCTGTCCTGACATGTTGGCCAACTGATATGTTCTGATGAAGTGTCTCCAATGCATATGAAGCAATTGGTTAAGTCCTTTGGCTTTGCTATTCTCTCTCTTCTGAACAGAGTGCCTTTGGTAGATGGGCAGCTATATGTTAGTTTAATAAATAAATAAATAGGCAAACATCACCAGGCAGTGGAAGGAAAAAAATCATTTCTGAAACACAGTGCTACAGCAGCAGAAATGTGACAAGTCAGACTGTACACTGCCAATCACTAATTTAAAAAATTATTTATCTTTATTTTTTGACACCCAATCCAATTCCCAGTGGATTCTTCCTAATTCTCCACTCCTATATTTCATTCTTTAATAATCCAGGTTGAATAATCCTTTGTTTTAAAAAATACACTTTATTATGCCATCACTCTGCTGAACACCTAATTCTCACAATGCTTTCTAATATCTATGTGCATTTTACCCATGTAATATGGCTGTATTATTTACATTATTATATTCTTTACTCCCCCCTTTTTTATTGGTATGATGATGATGATGATTATCATTATTCTGTTGCTTTGCATATATACTAGAGGTACTGCATCAGACACTAATTCCTTGCGTGTCTAATCATACTTGGGCAAATAAAGTATTCAATTCAATTCAAAATCAAAAAGGCAGCTGAGTCACTTAGGGTCCCCTTCCTATTTCCTTTATACATATATACATGCATGTATCTGTGTGTGTGTGTGTGTATGGATGGATGGATTGGGAGGCACAGGGCAAGGAAATGCAGACTTATCTCCATCACTCTGCTTTTTTTCTAAATTAGGAAGGCCAATAGAATTAAAGCATTTCCAGGACTGCTGTGTGATATTATGCATTTCTAATAGACTACCAGTACAACAGTATCTGGTTTTTTAGGAGGACAGCAGCAAAATTAGGTTAAACGGTGACTGGAAGAACAGCAGTATATTCTGGAATGAGTAATAAATACCACTCTGATGCCATCTGGGCTTAAAGGGGAAAAGACTAGTATCACTAACGCCAAGAATGGCTCAAGACGATCTCACTCATGGGCTGGGAATGAGATGAACTCAATGACATATAGTCACGGGAACAAAAATGTTGCCAGTTATGATTTACAGGTACCAGACAAATACCTGCTAGCCAAGACATTTATTTATTCATTTATTAAGAAATGTTATATGAGTGCCAAACACACAATGATATTTGTATCTCAATCAATGTCTCAGCAACTCCAGGCTGACCTAGAAAACAAAAAAGGATTGGCCTAGTTTAGTACTTAGATATCACCAATGGATATCAGAGCTTTAGTTTAGACTGGGAAATGAAAACAAGAAGCCTAGAAGAAGACCATTCATTTTGATGAGCAACATAGCATAGAGATATATATAAGATATCCATCTCCTTACATATACAGTGATAGATAACTCAATGCCTGCTCCATCAGGAAATCCACAAAAATAAGGTGTAGATGTATGCAGATTCTTTTGGAGTGGGTGGTCATTATGAAGTTAATTAATAAAGATAATAATTCCTCCTGTTAAACTGTTGAGCCAGTGTTAAACATTCCATAGCTAAACCTTCCTTAGCAGGTTACAAGATGACCCTGGGAAGCACAGGAGACCTATTTTAAAATATTAAATGTGTTCAGATTACTAATTGAAGTACTGCTGCAGATTTAAGATAATAATAAATAAATTACATCTGTAATGGAGATGGGGTCAGAAGTGAAGGCTCATACAGCTCAGATTAATGCTTTATATTCTTCCTTATGGGGCTAATGTAACTTCCTTTTCTTCTTTGTTGATGCTGCTATTTTATTTTTGATTCTACAGTTAGTTTTAATTTTCAAGGTTGTTTCTGCTGTGTTTATATTACATCATCTCTAGCTAGTTTATGACTGTAAATAAAAATACCACCAAAGGTAGGAAATCTAAAATCAGAATCTTTCCAGCAAATTGCAAAAGATACACTTGGTTTGTATCTTTAAATTATGAGATTATCATATCTGCTTTTGTTAATACTAAAACTGCAAGATGCCTCCTTTCTTAAAGGAGATAATTATTGGATTCCCCTCTGAGAGGTGAAATTATAGGCTTGTCTCTAACTTTCCATGGCAGTTGGGAGAGAGGCTTCTCATTTAGAGGAAGCAGCTGAGAGGCAGATTGTCTTGACTATTTTCAAACTGGCTTCAGATTGGGCTAAGCCTGTTTGGGTCAGTCTAAGAGGACCTGAGTCAGGTTTGCTTTTCTTGACCTTTTAGTAGTTTTGTTCACAACCATATCAGAGAATGGTTGTGATTGTTACCCTGTATTTCTGATGAATTTCATCAGTGGTGGGTTGCTACCGGTTCTACCTAGATCGGCGAACTGGTAGCAGCAGCGTTGGGAGGCTCCACCCACCCATGCCGGACATTTCTGAGCATGCTCAGAAGCATCGCACGTGCGCGCATGAGCGAACTGGTAGTGATGGGTTTTGCAACACATTACTGAATTTCATCTTAGACAGATGCTCCTTGAAATAGAGACAAATACATGGAATCTCTTACGACTTTATTTTTCTCCAGTGCTTTTCTATATGAAATTCCCTGGGAGATATCATCAAAAAAATTGGAGCTGGGAGCTATCAATTATACCAAATTCTAATTCAGATTAATGGGAAAGCTCACAATGCCTGAAGTAACACACTGGATTAACCCTGTATGTATGTATGTATGTATGTATGTATGTATACATTTTATATCCTGCCTTTATTATTTTATAAAAACAACTCAAGATGATGAACATACCTAATATTACTTTCTCCTTCTGTTTTTCCCATTGGGCTGAGAGAGTGTGACTGGCCCAGAGTCACCCAACCAGCTTTCATGCCTAAGGCGGGACTAGAATTTATTTATCAAATTTATTTGCCACCCTTCTCGAGGCGACTCTGAGCAATGACTGGCCCAAAGTTACCCAACCAGCTTTCATGCCTAAGGTGGGTCTAGAATTCCTGTTTTTTAGCTTGGTTCCTTAACCCAAACAGAATTTGAATGACCGAGGAGTCACTATGCCAGAGATAGTGGATCACTCTGTTGTGAATGGGGCTTTGCTGTCCCAGAAATAGCAGGTACATCAATTACACCTGGAAGGGATCCAGAACTCTTTTTGGTTTCCCAAAGTGAGGCCAGTGGCTTTTTCTTCTGCTAAGCCAAATGAAACAAACATACTGTATGTTAAAACTGTTGCTCATTTTATATTTCTGGTATTAATTTTGGTTTTATCATTTTATTGTATACCGCGGCAAGACTTTGATAGTCAATGTTATAACTAGTTAAAGAGAAACGTATTTCTTTTAGGCTGGATTCACATGAGGTTAGCCCATGATTTATTACATAACAGAATTTTTCAGATTTCTACAATACATGGAGCCCTCAAACAACATACGGGTTTGATTTGCACAAAACAATAGGTTAAAATAGTACTGTGTGATTTATTGTATCTTGCAAACACAGCCTTAATGTGCAGCAGAAATATATATACCTGTAACTTAAATCTAAAAGTTTCTGCTTTCTGGGTAGTCTTCCACATATTTGAAGAGAATGATCGTGTCTTCATTTATTTTACTTATTAATCATATTTATATGGCCTCCCATCTCACAAGAAGCAACTCTGGGCAGTGTACAAAAACCAATAAAACAATTATAAAAACAATCATCATAAAATATATGGTAGTAAGTCATATTAAAAATGAAAAACACTCCAGCATCTTCTGGGTAGGGAGTGCCCGAGTCTTTCATATCTCTGGCCTCTTCTTCATGTTATACGTTGTCGGCTCCTTTTACATTTCCCCATAAAAATTAACTAGAAATTTTTATTAACCTGTAAAATTGGGTGTCCGAACCAGCCACAGTTCACCAGATAAGATCTGGATCTATTAAAAAAAGAAACCTTGACTTGGTATGACTGGGAAATTCTAATAATGGAATTTAAAATTATGTTAGTCTTCTTTGCCACCATGTCACATTGCTGACTCACTTAGGAAGTGATTACAAACTCAATTCACTAGTAATATTTTCACATATTCTACTGTTGCCCATTCTATTTATGTGCATTTTTCCTGACATTAAGAATCCTTTTCTTTTTCATCTAAAGTCTACATTTCTATCCTCTTTCATCCCTACCTTCTGAATTATCCTTTATCCATTGGATATCACCTACATATTTAAAAAAAGAACAAACATGAGGAGCTTTTAAAAATTACCTGTATTTTGTTAGACATTTTAGCATTTCCAAAGACAGGCAGGATAGAAATGAACTAAAATGCATAGGTTCTCACTCACATTTATTTAACATGTGTGCAGGCCACTCCTTGCCGACTTCCAATAAATTAAACTACTCCTTTTCTTCTTTCTCCCCACCGCATATAAAACTGCAGTCTAAAGAAAAAATTTTTCCTGATGTGGAAAACTGGCTTCCGGATCCCAAATTAAATGTAGGGTTTTGCTCTCTGGTTTCCTGTTCTGAAGAAGGGTTCCGAATCCCGTTAAGGCAACTGAGCATGATATAAACAGCCATACTTGCACTATTTTGTGCTCATTTGTAAACAAGAACTCCAGATGCCCCTTTCCCAAACCGCTGTCTCCAGATGTGCTTGGGACTATCCCTCCCATGATCCCCCAAAGAGGTTGCTTGTCTCCATACTGAGGAAGGCTCTTCTGAGGGGAAATTATTTTCCGCTAAGCAGCTTTGAACGTCCGCTCGGAGACCCTCCCATGGTGGAACAGAGTCAGACCCATCAAAACCAAACCGAGCAAACCCCACCCTATCCGCCCCCTTCTAGCCGTTTGGAAGGAGGGCGGACGACGATCGTGGCAAGCGACGGAGCGGGAGCTGCACTTCACCATTCGCCCCATTGTCTCCCTTCCGCTTCTCTTCGCGCACCCCCCTCCCCAGCCCCCCACTCCCGGAGAGGGGCAAACACAAGGAGCGAAAGAAAAGACGGAGGGTAATCACGGAGCAAAATAAAGCCAGGAGCGAAATCCGTTAGGTCTGGAGACACAGCAATCTCCTCTGCCCAGCCCAGCCCAGCCCACGACTGGGGGACGATGGGCGGGGCCGTTTGAGACCCATCGCCACCCCTAGCCTAGCCCGGGCAGGGTCCCGGCGCGGCGATAAGGCGTGTCTGAGCATGCAACGGGCCGAGGCGGGGAAGGCCGACTCTGTCCTGCGCCCCAGCAGCTCCCAGGCCCTCCACCAGCTACGGATGGAAGTAGCCCAGATGCCGAACCAGCCCTCCCATTCCCGGGGCTGGTCCTGATCACCTACCCCAGCTGTTCCTCTCCTTGCGGTTCTTGGCCATGGTTAATCCGCCCGGCGGCTACCTGCTGCCTTTCGGATCCGCCGGGCTCAAGGCGGCGGCGGTGGCTGCCGCTGTTGCTAAGATGAAGAAGGAAAGCGCCGCCGCCGCCTAGCCAAGAAAGGCGTCTCTCAGCTCAGCATCTCCTGCGGGAGGGTGCAGGGAGTATCCGAGACGCGTCCGGCGCAAACGCGGATCCGCAGGGGGAGAGAGAGAGAGGCTACGACGGCGGCCCGAAGCTTGCTTCCCCACGCACACGTGTCTGGCCGGAGCTGGGAAAACACCTCACTCTCTTCTAACCAGCCTGGCGCGCACCATCCGCACGACCTGATCGCGCTGCGGAGCACCTGCGGACGAGGACGCGCGCATCACGGGGCGCGGCACCAGTATGCGCCTGCCCACCGGTGCGGCGGAGTTTGGGCACACCCTAAGATGGGAAATCGGCGCCCGCGACGCGTCGCCACTTATTTTGGACCCGTGGCTCTAGGACTGGCAGAGGGAAGAGTCTGAAGCCACGTGCGAAACTCACGTGCTTGTTCGTCCCGGCCGATAATTCGTATTTTGTATTTTGGACTTGGGGTGCGGAGGTTGCATTGTTTTTACGCGGCTGGCACCATCTGTCCGTGAGAGGACAGCCCTTGAGAGATTACCAAGACGCAGGTCCCCGCCCTAATAGTTTATAACCCAGTCTGGAAGAGGGCAGTCAGAGGTGGAGAAAACAGAAAAATAAGCATGGCTGTCAGTAGTTGAGAATATTACACGTTTATTTCAGTGACTGGATTAGCAATAGCAATAGCACTTAGACTTATATACTACTTCATAGTGCTTTACAGCCCTCTCTAAGCGATATACAGAGCATATTGCCCCCAACAATCTGGGTCCTCATTTTACCGCCCTTGGAAGGATAGAAGGCTGAGTCAACATTGAGCCTGGTGAGATTCGATCTGCCAAACTCCTGGCAGCTGGTAATCAGCAGAAGTAGACTGCAGTACTGCATTCTGACCACTGTGCCACCGCCGCTCATTTTCTCCCATAGGGATTCTCCCTAAGAAGCTTTGCTCCCAGGTCAGTATTCCTGGCTTTGCATATATACTGCTCAAAAAAATAAAGGGAACACAAGCAGAAGACATCCGAGATCTGAATGAATGAAATAACCTTATTAAATACTTTGTTCTTTACTTACAGTAGTTTATACACTGCTCAAACGACTAAAGGGAACACAAAACTACTGTATGTAACAAAGTATTTAATAAGGCTATTTCATTCATTCAGATCTCGGATGTCTGCTTGTGTTCCCTTTATTTTTTTGAGCAGTGTATAAATTATAGGCAGAGGTAGGATCTGTACAGGCAGAGATGAGAAAAGAATTATAACTAGGATGCACACATGTTTAAAATTTTGGAGTGTCAAGGAAGGTTCCTTCAGGCTAAAACCTCAAGGGTCCTGGTTGAAAGAAAAGCTCCAAATAAAGGAATCTCTGAATAGTCCTTAACGGTACTAGGTCTACATGGAAGGAAGGAAGCAGTGGGGTACCACAAGGTTCCACCTTAGGCCCAGTACTCTTCAATATCTTCATAAAGTCTAACTTCATAGATTTAGATGAGGGACTAGAAGGGGAATTTACCAAATTTGCAGATGATACTAAGCTGGCAGGAAGCGTCAACACCTTAAAAGATAGGCTCAAGAAAATCCAGATTGATCTTGACAAACTTGAACACTGAGCCCTAACTAAAAAAAATGAAATTCAATGTAGAGAAAAGTAAAGTCTTACACTTAGGCAAGAAAAAACAAAAGTATGCATGTAGATTGGGAGAAACTAGACTTAATAGCAGTAATTGTAAGAGGGATCTTGGAGTCTTAGTGGTCAACCAATTAAATATGAATTAACAGCGCAGCGGCAGCCAAAAAAAGCCAGAGGAATTCAATCAAGATCACTTGAGGTACTAATATCACTTATAAAGCCTTAGTAAAACCACACTTTGAGGACTGCATCCAGTTTTGGTCACCACATTATAAAAAAGATGTTGAGACTCTAGAAACAGTGCAGAGAAGAATAACCAGGATGATTAGGGGATAAAACATATGAAAAACATTTACAGGAACTGGCTAATCTAGTGAAGAGAAGGTCCGGGGGAGACATGATAGCAGTGTTCCAATATTTGAAGGGCTGCCACAGAGAGGAGGGAGTCAAGCTATTTTCCAAGGCACCCAAAAGCCAGACAAGGAATAATGGATGGACACTGAACAAGGAGAGATTCAACCTAGAAATAAGGAGAAATTTTCTGACAGTGAGAACAATCGACCAATGGAACAGCTTGCCTCCAGAAGTTATGGGAACTTCATCATTGGAAAGCTTTCAAGAAGAGACTGGACTGCCATTTGTCAGAAATGGTGTAAGGCACGGGCGTCAAACTTGCGGTGTCACATTGCCGTCACATGATGTTTTGCAGTTTTTTTCTCTTTGTGGAGCTGGGGTGGGCTTGGCCTGTATATGACACATCTGGCCCGTGAGCCGCCAGTTTGACACCCCTGGTGTAGGGTCTCCTGCTTCAGCTGTTAGTTGGACTAGATGACCTACAAGGTCCCTTCCAACTCTGTTATTCTGTTCTGTTCTGTTCTTATTCTATTCTAAATTCAGATTTATGATTACTAGAGCCTTGGGGTTTTGTGGCCTCTAGCTTATTTTGTAAAGTTGAAGATGGCTACCCATCAGAATAGGGAGAAAGAGTCCAGAACAGCCCTCTTAATCAGCTGATCCCCATTTGTCTCCTGCATGAAGGTAAAACTCTGTCTAGGTTCAGCTTTTCAGAGTTTTCCTGATTTTCACAAGTACCCACTATGACCACTGTTCTGTTGTTTTCAAAATTGTAATTAAAAATATCCTGTCTTCTGTTCAAGAATTGATATGTTAAATTAGATACAGAGGCTCTATTCAAAATGCTCTTGGAACTCAATCAGCCTCTAATTTGGCCCGATTTCTTTACTAAAAGTGTCAGCAGTGCATAAGCATGTGTACTGAGCTTTTAAAAACACCTTTTGGAGAATACAAACATCACAATTCATTTTCTCCAAAAAGCCCTAGGAGTCAGAGGTATCTGCAGGATTTAAAATTTTCACCAACTAGACAAAAGCTACATGAGTCTCTTGTGACGCGAGCTCTGCCATGTTCATATGTTCATGTGATTTAACGACACACGTACCAAAGGAGTTTTGTTATTTCCATCCCCCGAATACCATGCTTCTGCCATGAGCATCAGTAAAGAAATGAAAGGCTTTATCCTCTTACATTGGAATGGGTATATTAGTCAATAGTGGGAGGTATATTCTATATTGTTTAGTATGGCAATGTACAGATAGTCCTCAATGTATGACCACAATGGAGCCCAAATTTTTTGTTGCTAAGTGAAACATTTGTTAATTTTGCTCCATTTTACGACCTTTTGTATCACGGTTGTTCAGTGAATCACTGCAGTTGTTAAGTTAGTTGTTAAGTGAATCTGGCTTCCCCATTAACTTTGCTTGTCAGATAGTCACAAAAAGTGAACACAGGACCCTGGGATACTGAAACGTCATAAGTACGGGTCAGTGGCTAAGCATCCGATTTTTGATCACATGACTATGTGGATACTGCAACGGTCATAATTATGAAAAACGGTCATAGGTCATGTTTTTCAGTGCTGTTGTAACTTTGAATGGTCACTAAGTGAACTGTTAGTTGAGGACTACCTGTATTCTATAATAGGTCTTGTTTTCAAAATTGCTCTTGGCAATTGAAAACAAGACTTTATTGGAGTGAATCTCCAGATCTTTCTTAAAGATTGAACACTGCCCATTTTTGCCCAACATGTCTGATGGATCTGTAAATATCCCAAAGACACAGGAGGAGAAGCTGCAGACAAGACAATGTCAGATATAAGGTAGTTTAACCTACAGAAGTAACAGGGGCAACGCAAATATCCCAAAAGGAATCCCTTTCTAGGGTTTTTTTTTTCTTTTGAACGGTAAAGAAAATGGGGAAGCGATGTACTTTCAGACTTGCAAGAGTCTGTTACTTTAAAATAAAGATAGTGTTAGTATCCATGGTTTGTACTCTTTATCTGGACCACAAAGGGCTGATGGATGTGAAAAAATATCAGTGGTAAAATGGCAGTTCCCTATTCAACAGTGGTGTACAGTCTTCATGGATTCATATCTCTTGCTTGATGAGCAGGTGGTAGCTGTGACCTGGAAGACCTGGTGTGCCAGTTGCCCAGTTGTCCCTCTTCCTAGATCAGGAGGCCCTTCGGGATAGTCACTCATGCCCTGGTCATCTCAAATTTGACTTGCAATACATGGAGCTTCCCTGGAAGATCATCCAGAAACTTTAACTGGTCCAGATTGCAAGGACTGGGCAGTTTCCTTCCAGATGCAATTCAAGGTGCTTGGTTGATATCTATAAAGTCTTACATGGCATAAGGCCTGCCTATATCTGTTTGACTGCTTTGATTTGGCAGGGTCAGTGTGCTCTGGATTCTTTCCCTTGACTATGCTACCTATTGGGCCCCTGAAATGTACCCTCTCTGTCATAGCAGCTACCTTCTAGAATGAGGTTCCTCCCACCTGAGATCTTAGTGGATCCCACCCATTTCTGAAAGGCCTCAAAGTCCTTGCTCTTTGGCTAGGATGGGTGTAGCCCCTTTCAAGAAAGAGATGTGTGCTTGCTGCAGCTTGATTTTGCCATTATTGGTCTTCCTTTATTGCTCTATTGTTTTATTGTTTTATGGTTCTCGTGCCTTCTTGTGACTCCCTCAGAATCACTGAGGCAATGCAAACTTTGAATAATATAAAAATAAACAAATAAACAAAAGCACTGGATTTTTTTTTCCAAATGTTTCCCGTTGTCACCATTCCTTTGTTCTATTGAAAAATCCCTTTGAATTTACAAAGGTGAAGTGCTGGCCTGTCAGCAATTTTGCAACTAGCAGCTTTTGGATTGGGGGATTGGGAAATTGAGGTCTAAACAATGCACATTGAAGCAGTTGAACTCCAGGAACAGGAAACAAAATATCCACAGGAGGTGGGGTAAGACAGAAGTAGCTTTTTTAGCTCAGGAACTGGGCAAGAGTTTCTGTCTAGAAGATCTGCAGAGTCACAAGGGAAAATACCAGCTTTACTTTGTATTCCAATAAGATGGAGAAAAATCAGTAACCAGTCAATAGAGCTTCCATTGACAAATTATATTTCTAAAATCAGCCTAGTCCACAGCCAGTCCCAAAGTGCATAGCATTCATTGGTTTAGAGGTGCCTATAGTTCCTTCTCATTGATTCTTTTCATGTTTCCTAACTAGGGCTACACTTCAAATTCAGAAACTTGGTTGTAAATGCTATAATTACACAAATTCTTTGTAAAGGTGAAAGACAGAATTTATGTTAGTTTCTCTTTTATACAAATGGCTATGGCCCCCATTATTTTTTGGAGGGAGTGGGGCACAATTTGAATGCTGGTTCTATCCAACAAGATCTTAAACAGATTGATCCTAACCTATTTAAGGTGTGATTGGACAGAACTAATATACCCTAAAACAGTGGTAGTTAACTTATGGCATGCATGCCAGAGATAGCACTCAGAGCGCTCTCTATGGGCACACCCCAGCCCAGCTCCATCGCATTTCTCCCGCAGAGGAGAGAGAGAGAGAGAGAGAGGGAAAGAGAGAGAGGGAGAAAGAAGCAGGAAAGAGAGGGAGGGAAAGAGATATTACAAAGTTTTTTTATTGTTAAATGTAATATTTCAAAAGCAGAAAAAATGAAGGGGCATAAAAGTGCATTTATCACACTTTTCTTACAACATTTAGCTGAACTGTGCCTTGTTTATCATTATGTTAGGTAGTAAAACCTCATTATTCAGGTTATATTGCCGTGTTGGCACTTTGTGATAATTAAGTGGGTTTTGGGTTGCACTTTGGGTGCTCAGTCTCTAAAAGGTTCGCCATTACTGTCCTAAAATGTTGTCTTTATCACTATGAGAATTAAGATTTTCTATCAATACCATTCTTGCTGTCCCTTCAGATTACTGTCAACTTGCAAAGCATCCCTGACCTGCTCTTGAGTTGCCATAGGCAAGAGGGATGGGAAAACGAACTCTGCAGCTGTGGCGAGGCAGCATGTCAGTCAAAACAAAAGCACATTCCAGCCATATCTCTCAAGGCCATCTCCATGGTTATAAACAGTGGCTGGAGGGGAGTGATCTCTACAACCCATGAAATTACTTCATTGGAGAATGTGACTGATGACACACCTTGGGGGGAGGGGGAAACAGAGTCAGAGGTGGAACGTAAATTACATAGGGTCAGTGTTGGCTTCCCTTGGGATGTGCCGACATTTTTTTGGAGTATAAGACGCACTTTTTCCCCTTAAAAGGGAGTGAAAATTTGGGTGTGTCTTATACACCAAATGCAGTTCCACCCACCCGCTGGCTCCCACCTGCTGGTCTCTGCCTCCCAGCAATTTACCTCCTTGCAGCAAGCAGCAAACAGTCTGTTTCAGCTTCAGAACAGCCTAATTAGCACAAGCAGTTGATTGTCGGTTGGATTGGCCTCCCAATCCTCAGCTGCGGGGATTGCTATTGCCTATTGCAGCGCAGGCCTTTGCTGTTTGCTGCAAGGAGATAAATTGCTGGGAGGCAGATTTTTTTTTTCTTGTGCTAATCAGGCTGTGCTGAAAATGAAAATGAAACTAAAGCAGGTTGTTTGCTGTTTGCTGCAACAAGGCAAATTACTTGGAGGCAGAGGTAGATTTTTTTTTTTGCTTTCCTCCCCAAAAAAGATAGGTATGTCTTATAATCTGGAACGTTTTATACTCTGAAAAATATGGTAACTGGATTTCTTTTGAAGCTTGGCTCAAGACTCATTATTTAATTAAGGCAGGAACCCTGACAATTACCTTGCAGTTACAATGCACGGAAGGCATTTTTCTTCTCCTGAAAGATGCACAGTTCCTTCAATGCTTGTATTTAGGGAAGTGATTGAAACATTTCTTTTTAATCAAGCTTGTGAACCTGCCCAGATATTCTGTGGACGGTGTACAGATAGTCCTCGATTTACAACAGTTCATAGTGACTATTCAAAGTTACAATGGCACTGAAAAAGTGACTTATAATTTTTCACAGTTACAGTTTTTGTAGCATCCCCATGATCATGTCATCGAAATTCAGATGCTTGGCAATTGGTTTATATTTATGGCCATTGCTGTGTCCCAAGGTCATGTGAACACTTTTTGCAACAGAAATTTTTGGCTCAATTCTGTCTGTAAGTTGAGGACTACCTGTATTTTATTATTTATTCTTGGTTGTGATTTTGAATATGTACTGGTATAATGGAAGAGCCAGTTTGGTGGAGTGGTTAAAGCATCAGGCTAGAAGAAACGTGAGTTCAGTTCTGTCCTAGGCACAAGTCACCTGGGTGACTTTGGGCCAGCTACTTTCCCAGCCCTAGGAAGGAGGCAATGAGAAACCACTTCTGAATTGCAGAGACTTGTCCAGACAGTTTCCAGGACCCAACACTGATTCAAAGGCACATACACGCACACACACAAAATCATAATATCCTGAGGGAGGAAGAGAGGAATAGAAATTATTTTAATTACATTAATTTAGATGATGAAATAAAAAGTAATCAGTAAATTGAGCAAAGAAAATTAGGAAAACAAGACAGGAGTCTTTATCAAGGGATTAATAACTAAGTAATTTAAAATAAATAACTTGGAATGCTTTGATTCATTCTCTACTGCCTGTAAGAAATAATTATTGAGATATATATATATATATATACAGTGTGTACACACAAACACATTTACACAATGTAATAGTAGTTCACTAGTGGCATGGATAAATTGCTTGGTGGCAGACCATAAAAATATTTTTTTTCCTTGAGGATTACAGTTGATATCTGTCTGGAACCTGAAAAGCAGGTTCCAATTCATTGATAATGTTGCAAGGAGTTTCATGATCTTTTGCTTTCACAGAGAACTTTCAGATCACAGGCTGTATAATATTGCAATAGGATCACAAACAAAAGCATAGTTTTTTAAGAGAAGTTCTTTCCATCTCCCTGCCCCATCTTAGTGCGAGATGATCGATCTGTATTGTTGGAAGAACACCAAACATTAATGTGTGTCATTCAGTGTTTTTAAACCTTGGCAACTTTTAAGATCCGTGCACTTCAATTCCCAGAACTCCTCTCCCCCGCATGCTGGCTGAGGAATTATGGGAGCTAAATCTGCACGTCTTAAAAGTTGCTACAACTGAAAAACACTGGTGTAGATGATAAAATGTTCAAAAACCTTATGGATCCCTGAGAAAATTCACAAGCCAAGGACCAATCAATTCCCCTGAAGCACCCATTTAAGATTTTTGGGTTAGCAAAACTCAGAAGCACTGACAAATTCCCCAAATGCTAATCATATATCCCAAAAGGAAACTATGATCTATACTAGAAATTATCATTGGGGATAATCAATTGAAATAATTTCCCCAGGCAATTCTGTGGCATAAATAATCAACCAGGGCAACCAATGCTATTTTCCATCCCAAAAGTCTTAGAATTCAGATGTGGAAAAAATCTCAATGTGTATAATTCAAAGAAAATCTATACTTTCATTTATTTTAAAGGGAAGGTTGCCAATGTTGGGTTCACACATGTCAAGGTGGACAGTGGTTTGTTTCAGGGGTGGGTTCTACTTACTTTTACTACTGGTTTGCATGCACAGATCACTGATGATGACATCCAGGGCAGTGAGCGGAGCCTCCCGCCAGTTTTACTACCGGTTCTTGAGAACCAGTCCGAACCAGAGGCAACCTTCCACTGGTTTGTTTCACTTTGGCTTGTTGGATTGTATGTACCCAACCATTGCATTTTGCAAATTATAATTAATGGCTTTGCATACTGTAGGAAGTAAACCCACCCCTCTCCTAGAAAATGAAATATTTTGGGAAATATTAAAAAGGGCAGATTTCCCCCTAAAAGGGAGGCAGAAATTCATTCCCATCACCTTTTGTCAATGGGCCATTAAGGCCTGAGCCAGTTCCTTCTACATAACAAAGATAGGATTAGCCTCTACCCATCTAGCAAAAGAAACTCACCACATGGCACCTGGGAAGATTACATCAGCAAGCAAGGCTAGCTAAGACCCCTGCCCCCTGGGAGTCTGACAACCAATCAGGATACAGGAACAGGAAACACTAAGGTGGGGCCCAAGAGACGGTATAAAACAAGGGACTCTCAGCATCTCAACCCTTTTTCCTTTTTCTTCACCCAACATCTTGAAGCATATGATTGCCTTTTCTGCCCAGGACCTCAAAACTATGTAGTCCTGTCGACCATTAAACCATCTTTCCAAGCAGTCTCCATGTTTCCAGTGTCTTCTTCCCCACTTGGAACTGAACCCAGAAGGACATTTCTTCCAACAATACTGTGTAAACACAGTCACTTGTGATATATTCAGTTAACTGTGGTTGAGTGAGCAATGGCTTAGCACCAATATATAAACCTGGTCATAATACAGTGGAAGTTCATGGAAAATGTAAGAAGTCTCACAAAATAGTTTTTAAGAGGAGTTGGGCCATACATCTCTTTCAAAGGGATTACAATCCCATTTTCCCTGGTCAAGTCAATTTCAGGCAGTTACCAGTACAATTATTTATTTGTTTCTTTGTTTATTTATCAGAGAGTCAGAATAAGCTTTATTTATTTTCCCATTTTATCCTACCTTTCTGCCTAACCATTAATCAAACAAACCGTATAGGTCATTCGCTACTGAACAATCTATAATGGATTAAGCTCAGTAGATCACATGACCATATCCAACGTGTGGGAAGAAGAGTGTTAAGATCCACTCATCCTATTCTCTGGTGGCTTCAACAGGAAAACTTGTTATTTTTCTGGATTGTTTAGTAGTGAAGTGTTTAATTCTTGACTCTTTGATCTTTTGAAAGAAGATACTTTCTCATAAGATTAGAGAGCAACATTATGTTGCCAAGGAGTTCTAGTGCTAATGTAAATGGCAACCTAAAAAAGACCTTAGATGAAAATGGCCTCTGTTTATGTTCACATACAAACACTAACTAAGGTCAAGAATAATTTACAATAAAACAAACACTAGTTTTAAAGCATCACAGGGGATCGAATTCTTTTGTGGAAAATTTCTAAAAGGGCAGATGGGAGTCCTGCAGTAATTAGTTTTCTTGAAGCTCCAATTAATTACTTCAACACTTAAGTTTGTAAAAATTGCAGTGGTTTCTAATTAACTTTTAAGAAGGTTTAAAGCTTAATTGTTGAAATATATATCCCTAAACCACATGGGATGAGGATATGTTAATAGAATAGTGTTTCTCAACCTTGACAGCTTGAAGTTGAATAGACTTCAACTCCCAGAATTCCCCAGCCAGCACAGCTTTGTTAATCTATGATGGCAAAAAACCAGGAGGTGGATATTATAATGTCTAATGATATGTGAGAATAACTTTGGAAGACAAGAGGAAGAACCAAAGATTAGACCATGGCAGCTGAATGGAGATGTAGCAGAAGGGACCCTCCTTAATTTCTTGGACTGCAAAGGCGAGGGGAGGGGGAAAAGAGATATACTTACAGACTTGCAAAATTATTGTCAACGTTATGAGATAGTCCAGAGAAGAAGCACACCCTGAAATGCTAGCTCTAACTTTATTGTAAAGTTACATGGATAGAATCTTACAAAACTGAAAATACATCTCGCCCCCTTTCACCTGTGCACTCCAAGACACTCAGTGGGGGTCCATTCTGCGACTTTTGACATGTCCCCATTCCTTCTACAGACTCGGAGCCTCTTATTTGACAAGTCTAATCGGCAGCTCTTCGTCTCCCAAGGCTATTCCCCCATACCATTACAGATATCTGTCTAACAGAAGCTGCCTAGTTCATCAGCTGCATGCAGTGGCTAGATTGATGCAGACCAGAGGTGGTATTCAGCAGATTCTGACCAGTTTTGGACAACTGGTAGCAGCGATTTTGAATAGTTCAGAGAACCGGTAAATACCGCATCTGATTGGCCCCACCACCATCTATTCTCTGCCTCCCGAGTCCCAGTTGATCGGGAGGAAATGGGGATTTTGCAGTAACCTTTCCCTGGAGTGGGGTAGGAATGGAGATTTTACAATATTCTTCCCCTGCCACGTCCACCAAGCCACACCACACCAAGCCACGCCCACAGAACCAGTAGCAAAAAAAATTGCATCCCACCACAGATGCAGACCTCAAAGTGACTCTTTTGGAAAAGCAGAACTCTTAATAGATCATTAATTTTAAAAATTGAATTCACACACATCACAAGGTTACATGCAATCTCAGAAGAGTTCAACAAAGGCTTTCTAGCAAAGAAAAAATGTTAAGTGACAAGGCGTTAGTATTTTGTTTGATAGGTAACCTGTATCTGCATAATCAACCTATATTCTTTTCCTCCTCACCTTATCCCAGTTTAAATCCTATGTTAGTCTGTGTAGCTGATGAAGAGAGCTGAGTTTCAAAAGCATAAGCCTTTTCCTACAATTTGTTAATTAGGTGATCTAAGAAAGTCATATTGTAACATTCAGATGGCAAAAATCTTGCATCTTTCTGGCTAGGCCTGCTTGGTTGTAGTTCATAACAGGATGGCTTTTCTCCCTGTATTTGAGGACACCCCTACACTATGTTGTTTAATTGAAGAGGCTTTTCACCCAAACCTTCCCTATACAAATAACTGAGGCAGTCTGGTTTCTGGCCTTCCATTCTCCTTTCCATTTTAAATTCAGGTGACACACTTCAGAATTGATATCAATGAGATACTAGTTGGACATTTCACTGCCATACTGAAAAAATGGGATTAAAAAACAAGGCAAATACAAACCACGTCCATATTATTGCCAGGAAAATCTAAGTGGATGTATCCATGAAAGAATCTAGGTCAACCTGAATGGATTTTTACAAGCTTTAACTCTTTTAAGGTTGTATTTAATTATACTTTTGAAATAAGATCTCAAACCTTTTTGAGATCATTTATGAAGTGTGCCAAATCATTAAAATGATTTGGAATTATTCGATCCAACCTCTCCTTCCTTCCCACTCTGTATATGTGTACTGTATGGTCCCAAAATATACTTGAGTCACCAGAATGCCAAAGAGAGCCACTGCACTGCACTGTTCTATTATTATTATGTCCCTTCAGCACACACAGACGTTTCCTTATATTTGTTATGTAGAGTAGGACCTATTGGTGACTGGCTGAGGGGGGTAACTGAGCAGGTATTGCTGCTTAAATTTAAGTTTATTTATTTTGTCAAGCATATATAAGATAACAGGTAAAAGTATAAACATAATTTGAATACATGAAAAGAGTAAGTAAAAAGGAATATTAGGACACGGATGGTAGGCACGCTGGTGCACTTATGCACAGCCCCTTACAGACCTCTTAGGAATGGGGTGAGGTCAACAGTAGACAGTTTAAGGTTAAACTTTTGGGGGTTTGGGGAAGAAACTACAGAATGAGGTAGTGCTTTCTGCTTAATGAATCCCCCCTTTTAAAATTACGAATACATGCATACATTTATAAAAAACCTCCATGACAGTAAAACCCTTTTGTTTATGTCTTTATCGCCACAGGCAGTTCGGGCAGCGTCCTCGAAAACGGGCGTGCATTGAGAGAGAGTTAGAGAGAGAGAGAGAGATCAACTGTTCCTTAGCATGATTTGATATAGAAATATGTAAACGGCGCGGTTTCTTTGTGGGGTTGGTCGAGGCTGAGAATAAACATGGATTAAGCCTCCGCGAGGATCCTCTACGAGGACATCCCTCCATTCATCCAGACCTCAAGCAGCCCTGTCGAAATTTCGTCAGGGAAGCCGGTGAGTCAGTGTTCCTTCCGAAGGGAAAAGAAAGGCAGGCAGGCGGGCGTGCTGGAACCGAGGCCTCTGAGGCTGGGACGGTCGTTTGCCTCGAAAACAGACCCATTCGGAAGACCCACGCCGGGGCGCTGTCGCTCTGCTTAACCCGGGTCCGGCCCTTCTGTATGCTGTATGCCGCCGCCGCCGCCGCCGCCGTGAAGGCGGGACCGAGAGGGCGGGATTCCGGGGAGGAGGTGGCCACGGCGGCGGCTCATCTGTCTGGTGTGGCCCGGCCCGGCGCGGGTTCGAGCGGGCGCGCTAGGAAGCGAGTGAGGCCGAGCAGCTCTGCCCAAGCCGACCAGGCCGTACTTGCGCGGCGGGGCCGGCCGCAGAGCAATTCGCCGGGCCCCCCGCTGACCTCCGCCCGGCCGAGCGAGGTGGGACAAAGCGGGGCCTCCTCCTTCACCTCTGCGACTCCGACCAAAGGAGCTGCCCGACTCCACTTGGAAAGAGGTGAGACGCCCCGCGGGATCGGGGCCTGCACACGGGGTTGCGGGCTGGGTAAGCGGAGCCTCCTCGATCGCTTCGGCCGCGGCCGGAGGAAAGGGAGGCGTCCCGGATCGAGCGGGAGAGGCCTCCCCGTGGTGGACCTTCGGGCGAAGAAGCCGAGGAAATTGAATGCGTGGTTCTTGGGGAAGCCGAAGGCTGCAGGATCGGGGGATAGGCAGGGAAGTAGACGGCAATCCAGGGAAGTATCTCCAAGTCCCCCGTGCAGAGACTGAACAAATCTCTCTTACTGCGTTAAGATGCAGGCTGTACTTGCACAAGGCAAACCATGGTTAAGTGAGCTATGGTGTTTACCCAACTTTGCAGGGCAGAACTGTTCAGTAAAGTAACTATAGGCTGACTAGGTTGGTTCAATAGACAGGAACAGAAACTAGTCAACTGCATTTTAGTCTAGCCTGTTGCATGACTCCTAACTATATGCATGGGTGGCAGAGCTGCAGACCTGGGACAAATACACACCTCTTTCTCAGGCTTGTTCCTGACTGAAAGATAAACTTCTGCTTTGTGGCTAAGGCTGAAGGAAGCCTGACATCAGGCTTGAGCCATTTCATTTGTCAACTTGGCTTGGTGACCAGAAAAGCTCCCTTGATCTAAGTCTAAGAGAAACCGTGGAGGAGGCCAGTGGCTTCCTTTGGCACCCATTGCTAATTTTAAAGAGTGAAAAATAACCAGACGTTCATCAGCTTCTGGCATTAGGCCTTTCCCCAGCAGAAGTGCTATTTCCACATCTTGGATGCTGTAAGACCGTATATGAAATTTGCTGTCCTCAATTCCAGTCCTTCTGTTTGCTTCTCTTTGCCATTATCTGACTTCTCTCCAAGATAATGTCTGATAAAGCCTGACAGATTTTATATATTTACTTAGGCAGTGCTGGGATTGGAGGTGGGTAAGGATACTGTTTTAAACTAGTGCAGGTAAGGATCACTTAAGATGGTTGCACTCATGAGATGGGAAGGATATTCATATCCTTCCTATCATAGCAATATCATAGTAATAGTACAGAAAAAAATGTTGCCAGGATAGGTTTGTACATAGGAAAGATGCTCAAACTGGTTCTGATGTTGCTATATTATCTAGTCATTCACATCTCTAGCTTTAAGCTTGCTTTGAAAAGATCTAACTCTTTTATACAAATTTCCTGAGTCAAAAGCCTGCTGTTTGCAATTTTATCTTTGGCCTCCCTTTAATATAATTAACAAAATACAGTAACATTTTAAAGGGATTCATGCTAAATCAATTAACTCTGGAATAACAGGGAAGTGTTTGTTGCAGACTTGTTAACAGAGGCTGGATAACAGATCCTGTTATAAACAAACTGATACTGGACATCCGTGCTGTTCCATGAAAAGCTGGATGCTGCAGTATACATAAATGCGCTAAACAAACAAGGTTGCTTACATTAGCTTATTGTGCCCAATTCAGCTCCAGATACTGTGCAAGTTTTATTTGATAGATTCCTGAACTGCAATTTCACTTACCTCAGCAGTGTGTCAAATACTTACCGAGAGGAAAAAACTAAAATTTAATGGTGCATATTATGGGGATGGCTTTTGGGAGATTGTTTGATGCATTGTCATCTTGCCAGTTCTTTTGTTTCTGAAAACTGTTGGCTGTTGGACTCTGTGGGTATCAGTCTTAGACATCTGTCTTTGTAAGCTTTGCTTCTTATCCTTCTGTTTGTATGTTGAAATTATAGATAGCTTGACTACTGTTAGCTCTTTTCCCTTTGCATACTTCCTCCTTATGTTCAGGTTCCCTGGCAGGATCAAAGATATTTATGCCCCAGATATCCAAGTAGGATTGCAATTTATATTTGCATGCTACAATTGAAATCCTTCCCTACTGAGCAATAGGTTTTGAAACCTCGTGTTTAGTATTGTTTAAATAGATAGTCATTTAAATATGTGATTTAAATATGGAAATGGTAATGATGATATCCAGTTCTACAAAAAAAAAGAAAAGTGGAAGATATCTGCCGAGAATTGGTGAGAAAAAACAGCTGTGGAGAATTTGCAAAGGAGAAGTGCACTATTAATGTGGCTTTTGCGGAGTGGAACATGGATGGTTTGCAGGTGGGCTTTCCTTAGAGTTTTTCATGCAACTGTTACTGTTTTGATCTAGAAGGCAAATTGAGAAGAGATTTTTTAGATTGGAATGTCTACTTTCACCCTTTCCATTTGAGTTGTGGGCAGATATTGGTCATGAAGATAATATCCATCAGACTGAAGATCTTACATCTTTTGAAAATACTCTAATGCAAAATGCTATGATGCTGTAGCTTGCAAATGTTAAAATCGATGTGAATGGATACAAGAAACAGATATTCCTAAAACATTATGGAAGCCCCCCCCCCCCTTGTAGTTAAGGTTTATTTTTATATTGGAGATAAGTGTTAGCCAAGTATTTGCTTTCTCTTACCCTGAGCTATACATGGTAGATTATCAAGAGTAGTTAGTTGGGGATATCATTTGATATACAGTGATTGAAAGTTAAAATGCTTCCCCCCCCCCCAAGAAAATCTTTTTTCTTTTCTTGGAAGTGTTAAAAATAGTATAATATTGTGCCTAAGTCACAAATTACAAAGGATCCTGTTTCAACTTTGATAAAGTGCAGAATTTTATGTGGTGCAGACACTGATTATCTTTATGGCACATGTTTTTTTCTTTGGAGCCACAAAAAATAGACCGGAATTAATGGAGTTCCATTATTAGCTTTTTTCCTATGCTATTAATATAGAGATTGAGAGAGAGATTTGTAAAGGAGGATCAGCAGGAATTAATATCATTTGTTCTCCTTGGGCAGTTTTAAACTATTTTTCCCTTACAAATGCCTGAAGGCTGTTTTTTCTTGTTGACACACTGAAGTCTATATTTTCTTCTGAATCTTTAAAGAATTACATATTTCCCAATCCATATTTAAGTGGCATGTACAGTTCATTGCCTATTCAAATGATACTAAAAATGAGATTTCAAAAATGTATCCATTGCTGCATTCTGATGAAAATAGCATGTTAGGGCTCCAGAATTGCACTGGCACAGCTGGGATCAATATTACTGATGGGTTTTGGAAATAGAAATCAGCAAACCAGGATTATATTCCTCTTCCTCTTACCACCAGTTGTCCCTTCATAGATCCCTTCTGTCTGTGCCATGTCTCTTATCTTGGCAAATGTTGCGATGGAAACATATCTTTGGAATTGTAATACCCAGTTTATTTTATTTTTTAAAAATTGCTGTAGGTTCCCATCTTATGCCAAATTCTGGACAGGTCCCAATCAAGAATTAAAACATTAATAAAATAAAACATTAAAATAGAAAAACCATAAACATTCAAAGCAAAAAACAAAACAAAACACCCTGCCACCAAGTTAAGCTTCCAACATGTAGTCACCTCATCCGGTACCAGGGCTTGGGAGAAAAGCCAAGTTTTCAGTGCGTTTCGGAAGCCTAGGAAGAAAGAGACTTGCCGAACTTGCTTATTCCTATGAGTTGACCAAGAATAAAATGGGAGTTCAACAAACTCAGAACTTAATTTTAGCTTTTCTCTTAGTATCAGTCCTGATACCTACACTTTGAGGCAATAATGCCAGAATTATAGAATTGAAAAGGTAGATATTAATATTTGGCTAATAAAGCAGGATTGCTAAGGTTGTTTTGTTTTTTTGTGGCCTGATGGAAATGCAACTATCATGTGATGAACATAGACTTATAGGGCGGGAAGGGACTTTGGAGGTCTTCTAATCCAACTCCCTGCTCAAGGCAGGAAACCTTATACCATCTTGATCAAATAGTTGTCCGGTCTATTTCTGAAAACCCCCAATGATGGAACCCCCACAACTCCGGGAGGCAAACTATTCCATTGATTAATTGTTCTCACTGTCAGATAATTCCTTCTTATTTCTAGATTGGATTCTCCATAGGTACCATTAGGGCATGAGGCTTGAAGATGGCAGGCTGTTTCCCAGTTTAGGCTTATTGAACTGAATGGGCATTGGATAACAGCATCACATTTGTATCCCCTATTCATTAAAGTAAAAAAGTTAAGGAATCTTTGAGGATTTTACTCCTCTAATCATTGCCAACTACCGTATAGGGGCCGGTGCTCATCTCCATTTCAAAGCCATAGAGCCAGGACTGTGTGAAGACATTTCCAAAGTCATGTGGCCAGCATGACATCACAGAAAGCTGTTACCACCCCAGCAAAGTAGTACCTATTTATCTACTCGCATTTGCATGCTTTCGAATTGCTAGGTTGGCAGAAGCTGGGGCAAGGATGCAAGCTCACCCTGTCACATGGCGCTTGGATTTCAAACCTGGGCTGCCAGCTTTTCAGCTGACAAGCCCAGCATCTTAACCGCTGAGCAACCATGCCACTTTCTATTCATTAACCAGAAGAATTCCATTTGGTTTTCCTTCTTTTAGTCACAAAATGTCTCTGCTTCTGTTTGAAATAAAAATCTCATCCAATTTCTTCTTCTTCTTTTTAAATATTAGACCCAACAAAGAGTGGACCAAAGCCATGTATTCCTGCCAGCAGACAGTTCCACTAGGATTTTAAGGACACCATTTGCCTGGCTTCAGGCAAAGGCAACTGTGCATCATTCCTGTTCCCCACCCCGTGGGGAAGGGGAGAGTGAATTAGCAGATTATGGATCCTCTGACCCGCCCAAGTGGAGATATTATGCGGCGGAATCCACAGCAAGACTACGAGCTCATCCAGAGAGTGGGGAGTGGCACCTATGGAGATGTCTATAAGGTAAGGCCAGCAAATACTTCTTTGTTAGCTAAGAGAGTAAGTTTGAATTCCTGCCCCTTTCTTTTCTGAAAATAGCTTGAATTGGTTCATGGAACTTGCAAGATGATACACCATTGGTTATTAGATGGATTTGCATCAGTGGTGATATTCAGCTGATTCTATCCAGTTTGAATGATTCTATCCGCCCACCCACCCCCAGACTTAATCACATCCCATTTATCCTTGTTTTTGATGCTCTGCGCACGCGCGCACGCTCACATTTGTGAACCAGTAGCAAAAGTAAGTGAATACCATCCCTGTTTTGCATGGATTGCATCCAGCCTTAATTGGATCATTTTCAAATCAAATCAAATCAGAATAGAGCTGGAAGGGACCTTGGATGTCTGCTAGTCCTTTTGATTTATATAATGTAGTGTGTGAACTAGCCATTGTTGTATGGAAGCCAAAGTCATCTATGTTCATCTACTAACTTGAAGCATCCCTGAACCTGGAAGAATGCACACAGTATACTTTTCTCATTAAAAAACAAATTATCTTTCATCATAGTAACATGATTTACTGACTTTATATTTGTCTTCTGTTTCTAGCCTCCATCCTTTTGTGAACTCATTTGGACTTTTGATTTGATTATATATGATACTGCATTGCTCTATATTAAATGCATTTAAAGTATACTTCTCCCCACTCCACCTCCTTCCCTTTTACTTTTCATCTCTGCTCCTGGGCATGGCTAGAGGAAACTGATCTCTAACTAGTTGGAATTGTTATATTGTATTAAGTTAGTGTCTAGTTCTAGATTTTAGGATTTTACAGAGAAACCTTAATTCCTTGTAACATTTTTCATGCTGCAGAATAGTGGCTTAAGTAAAGAGGGTTTGAATGCATTGTAGTGCTGCCCAAGTATGTATTGAACATTAATAGTAGTATATTCATGAGCAAATAGGAAAGTTGCTTGTTGTAGTAGCCATGATACTGCTATGGAAGCAACCACATTTATAACATATAACACAAACCACTTCAGGTTTCTGCCATGAAGAACTGTTTCGTTTTGTTTGCACTGACTAAGCAGTGATTTGCTTATCCACATTTTGTTAAATGAATCACAATTGGCTAGATTCATCTATTGCTAAGAAATATACTAAGTTTCATAAACTACAATGGGTTCACACAGCACACTATGATTTCATGTGTTTTGTTGGACTTTGGGGTAGCATATTAAATGAATTGAGTCATTAGGTTTAACACGAGATTGGAGTAACCTTTTTAAGGCAGCATGTGTGTTAATGAACATACTTGTAAGAGGAATATATCATATATCCTTTTCTACTTTAAAAAGTCATTCCATAGCAATCATAGCATATGTTCAAAAGGATTTGGGAAAGTATTTAAAAACAATTATTTCATGACCTGAGGAAAAATTGATTTTTGAAGTGGCCAATTTTGAATATCATAAAGAAGCAGCAGTTGGGGAGAAAAGAGAATAGGCATTATGCATGAAACAAGTAGTTTCTTTCATTATATTGGGGTACATGCCTGATTTTGCTCCATGCAAATTAGTGAAAAAACCAATTTTGACTTTTCACTTGGTCTATTTTATTAGCCTCTTTAAGTTGTATTGCAGATATATTTAGCTGGGCTGGCATCAATAAATATATAATGTGTGTATATCCTCCAGGAAATTAAAAAATCCTAGAAAACTCATAGATCAGGGCTATCAGACTCCCGGCCTGTGATCTGGATGCGTCATATGCTGGCCACATCCACACCCGGTTTAGCCAAGGGGGGGAAAGTCCCGATATGAGTTAGATACCCCTGTCCTAGATTGTCCATGATATAATGCAGTGTTGCTAGCATTAGATATGACTTTAGAGAACTTCAGACAATTTATGGTTGATAAAGAATATTTCAGAAGCAGCAGAAGAAACCCCTCTTGAAGAATATATGTACTTTGATTGTGTCCATGTTTATATTAGTACATAACTTCAGAATATTGATTAATATTCAATATTCTTTTAATTAGTAATCTTAATAGTTTTGCTTGTACATTACTTCTGTTGATATCCAGCTGAGCTGTGAAATTGAGTGCAATTCTTGTGTAAAGCTCACAATAGTTTTCAGTTACAAACTTGGAATATCCCACAATACCATATTCTAGTTCCTCTGACATTCCATAGGGTTTTATTTTTTTAGAAAATTGTCCTGCCAGTCAGTTTTGTAGAAACAGTGAAGTGATTCAACATTTATAGTTCTGTTTAAATGCCCTTAACTTTAGTTATTCAGTAAATATTCTATTCAGTTCTGTTTGAATTGAACACTTCTTTTAACTACTGTGGAATTCCATGTTCTCAAAAATAAAACATTTGAATTTTCTTCTCATTAATGCCTGTTTATAATTAATTCATCTTTCAGTTCTGAAAGCATGAAGCAGATATACTGATTACTATCAGTATATAACAACATCTATTTGAAATCTTTCTAATCTGCTTTTAAAGGCATTTTTCTCAATATGACGTTTAAAATAAAATTTAATTAAAAATAAAACTTCAGTATTAAAAATATTAAACCCTGGAAAAATTAAAACTGCCTTCAATACTAAAAATCATAATTCCACTTGGAACTCTGACAGACATTGAAGTTAGTGTTCATTCTTAATAATCACATAGATAGAACTTGTTTAGGATATTCTGAGGGAAATTTTAAAGAATAAATTATTCTTTATTTATTATAAATTATTCTTATTCAAAGCTGATAGTGATGGGGTATCCACTGTGTAAGGCATTCATCCCCTGGTGAATCCAGATGAGGAAAAGAAAGAAGCACCTGACCATAAAGAACAGGTAGATTGATACAGGTGAAACAATCTGACCCCAACAGTTTAAAACTTTAAAATTAGGAAACAGCACTTTGAACTGGACTTAAAAATGGTGTAACATATTAGTTGCATTTCTGAACAGCTTGCCCTTGCCAGTATTCAGTTTTCAAAGGATGCCCTAGGTACATGATGGTGAACCTATGGCATGCATGCCACAGGTGGCACCTGGAGCCATATCTGTGGGCACACAAATGTTGCCGTAGCTCAGCTCTAGCGCACATGCACACGCTGGCCAGCAGATTTTCAGGCCTTCTGGGCCCACCGGAAATTGGGAAACAGGCTGTTTCTGGCCTCCGGAGGGGTGGGGAAGACCATTTTCGCCCTCCCTAGGCTCCAAGAAAGCCTCTGGAGCCTGGGGAGGGGGAAAATGGGCCTACCGGGCCCACTGTGCCATCACATGCCAAAAGCGGGGGGAGCATGTGGGGGTTGTGCACATATGCATGAGGGCGGGGCACATTGAATTATTGGTGTGGGCACATGTGCGTGTGACCCCCTCCCCCGCGCTCCCCCTGCTTTTCATTTCATTTCATTTCATTTATTTCAATTTATATACCGCCCTTCTCCCCGGGAGGGGGACTCAGGGCGGTGAACAACCAAATTTAAAACACATATAATACAAACATTAAAAGAATTTTAAAATTGAATTAAATCATTGGCGTTCAATTAAAAGTCTCAACCCCATTAAAATACCCAATTTAAAACCCCTGAAATCAATCGACAAATTTTGTTAAAACCCCATTAAAATCAGTCAAGCAAGGCCGGCTTGTTGGAATAAATAGGTCTTTAGGGCCTTTCGGAAAGTGCGGAGGTCCGGGATCAAACGAATTTCTGGAGGCAGCTCATTCCATAGGGTGGGTGCCTCCACAGAGAAGGCTCTCCCCCTGGGGGCCACCAGCCGACATTGCTTGGCTGACGGCACCCTGAGAAGGCCCTCTCTGTGTGAGCGTACTGGCCGGTGGGAGGTTATCGGTAGCAGCAGGCGGTCCCGCAAGTACCCCGGTCCCATGCCATGGAGCGCTTTAAAGGTCAAAACTAACACCTTGAAGCGCACCCGAAAGACCACCGGAAACCAGTGCAGCTCGCGTAGGAGAGGTGTCACATGGGAGCGCCCTGTCGCTCCCATAATCACCCGCGCGGCCGCATTCTGGACCAGTTGGAGCCTCCGGGTGTCGTTTTGGCACACGACAGCAAAAAGGTTAGCCATCACTGCCCTAGGTACTACATTACAGAGCTTAATTTGGATGTCAGTACTTCATAAAATAGGAGAGCACGTTTAAAATGTTTTAGAAACAAGAAGTGGGGAAATGAGGGTGTGGCTAGTGATATGGCAATTCAGAACTTCCTCCGTGGAAGAGTGAGCAGCAAGAGTGAGCCTGAATCTTAAAAGATACTTGATGTGGAAGTCATTTCTGAATACGTGCTGCATCATATATTGCATTAGCATTGGAAGTGAAAGAACTCACAGATATACAATATGTTGTATTACCAATGAAAGGTAATGTAGAAATGAGACTTTGGTATTTGATGTAAACTGCTTCATAACCTGCTTCATAACGGTTAAAAAGTACACTATCCCTAAATTAGGAATAGTGTACTTTCCCTAATTTCCTAAATTTCAGGAAGAAAAATCAGATAAAGACACATGTAGAATGAACATATTTTAATGTTCACAATTCGGTAGAATGTTGTTTCTGATTTTCTGTCTTAGACCATTTGTGTGGATACTCTAGGTTCTAATTAATCCTGTGCAATTGTAATAATATTGCAAAGACTTCATGCAGCTCATATTACAAATGAAGAACACTCTCTTAGAGTGAGTCAAGATACTGAGGCCCTCGGTTGAGTTCTCATGTACATTGCAAAACAATCCAGGAAGTCTTTTGAAGAGTGGAATTTAAAAAAGCTAAAATAAACACATACAGATAAGACTGTCTGGATTTGTTTTTGTTTTTTTTTGTTGCTGCCTTCAATTAATGAGAATAGAGGAATAGCTAAAAGCCACAAAGGCCTCTGCTTGAGTCTGCTCTTCATTCCGAATTCATCTGGTGGCCTTGAAACCAGTTGCTGCTGATGTGCTGTAGTGTTTCTCTTGCTATATCTGCAATATGGATATACAGGTAATTCTTGCTTAGTGAGGATAATTGGAACCAACAGTTCCATGCTAAGTGATATCGTACAGCACGTGACCATGTTGATTTATCAAGGCAGTTGTGACAGTTGCTGCTGCCGCTGCTATTGTTAACTTACAATCCTGTGTGATGTCACATGATTGCTGACCACCTGCTGGCTTCCCAATTGACTTTGCAGAAGCTGGCAATGAAGGTTGCAAATAGTGATCACATGACTGCAGGATACTGCAATCATCATAATTGTCAGCTGGTTGCCAAGCATCCGAATTGTGAACATATGAGCATGAGGACGCTATGATAGCTGCACTGCACAGACTGGCCACATCTCATTATTTGATACCATCATAACTTTGGACAGTTGTTAAACCAGTGGTCATGGAATGAGGACTACCTGTAATAGCTGTGATCTGCTTTATAATGCCAATATAAGCTTGACTGAAAATATTCAAAAATCACCATTACATACAGAGTATATATTTATCTGAGAGACCTGTTCATCAAAGACCTTGCATCATATGTAGATACTATTTGAGGAGTTGTGTGGTTATGGGCTAAAGAGATCCAAATTCCTTCCTCCATGCAGAAGTCATAATAGCCCATTCATGCACTGTGTTTCTAAAGAATCAGGCTAAGGTTTGAAAATTAATGTAAATTGGTTTGTTATGCTGTCTCCTTGTGTGAAGGTTTGAAAGGAACTACAGTCTCTGTTAATGAGAAAGCCTTCCAGATGCTTTTTTTGAATAGATTTAACCACAGGCATATTTTGGAGGAGTTGTCCCAGCATTCTTTTTAATCCATTGAGTATTGAATTGGAAGGAATGAAAGGTGACCTGGGTCTAATTTGGGGATTGGCTCCTATTCAAGCACTGCAGAGGGAAAAAAAAAAGAAAAGAAGAAACATTCATTTTTAGTTGTCTAAATCTTGCACATTTATCAAACCTATCAAGATGTAAATGGTGTTGCCTGTGAGGTTTTGTGAGAGCTCATGCAGGAATGTAGAGGGTTTGCAACATTTTTGCTATATTAATTTAATGTATTCATGTTTTTTAAAATGGAGGTTGAGCAATTCAGAGCACCCCGCCTGTTGAGGCAAAGGGTAAAAATGTGAAGGGCGCAAAGTTGTCCATGGAAAAGACTCTCTAGTTTCACTTAGAAGTAGACTCTCTCTTCTGAATCTCTCTCACAACATAGAAATGTGGATTAGA
The DNA here is from genome assembly GCA_030761175.1 of Masticophis lateralis. Classification (NCBI taxonomy): domain Eukaryota; kingdom Metazoa; phylum Chordata; class Lepidosauria; order Squamata; family Colubridae; genus Masticophis; species Masticophis lateralis. The sequence goes on from JAUDYJ010000001.1 coordinate 329,258,149, forward strand.
GTCTCAGAAAGGACAAGGTTGTCCTGTTCCCGGCTTCATACTTTTTTACAGTACTTCTTGTTCTGACCTAGGCTCCCTTAAAAAGCAGGAAGCAGAGTCTTGCTCCCGGCAAAACCTCTTTTATTTACGCGACTGTGAATTACTTTTATTCACAGTCAGCAAAGCCTGTCCAAGCAGTCTTTCAGAGGAATCTTTATCAACACACCTTATCCCATTTGGCAAGCTGCTACGTAACTTGTTTCCAAATGCAGTACAAAGCACAACTTGGCACAGGGTCTCTCAGAGTCATGGAACGAACGAATTGTTTCCTGCAAAAGCCCACTCCCCGTTCACTCTTCTTTTGTTTCCTATGGGAGGGGCCAATCATCTCCAAGGTGTGGCTTTACTCCCAAGTCAACCCTGCTTTCTTAGTTGTTCTTGTTTTCTGGCAGCTCTGCGCATGCGCACACTGGGAACGGGCTCCAGCTATTCCTCTGCCTCACTGCTGTTGAGCTCCCTCTCTGCCTCCGATGCAGAGCCCTTGTTTGAGCTTTCCCCAGCCCCCAGGATTGGCCCACATTCTTCCGCACTGTCAAATTCTGCTGCCAGCTCTGCTGGCCACCGGCATGCAACAACACTTCTCACATGAATGGGACGAATGTCTGCCTAAAGTCTGCTTTCATTTCTGGCCATGTTCCTGGGATATCCCCAGAGTAGGAGGAAAAGGCAGAGTGTCACTGAAGCCGTTGCAGAGTTGAGGGGAAGAAGGAATGTGGTGGGTGAGGAGAGTAAGTGGGCAGTTGCTATTATATGCAACATTCCACTTCTAGCATTGTCAATTTTCGGGTGTCACTTTTTTTAATACTGCAAATGTGGTGATCCTTGCTATGTTAGAAGGATAGAATTATCTAGTACAAAGTAAAAAAAAGTATTTTTTTTCCTTCTATTCAGTTGTGTGTGATTCTTGGAGACTGCCTGTACAAATACTTGCATTTTCTTGGCAAGGTTTTTTCAGAAGTGGTTTGCCATTGCCTCTTTCTGAGGGCTGAGAAAGAGTGACTGGCCCAAGCTTGGCTTTATACCCAAGGCAGAATTAGAATTCATGATCTCCCAGTTCTAATCTGAGGCTTTAAATAAAGAAAAACTGCATCTCTTTTTTTCACTGTTTGGTATTCAAAGCGGAAAGAATAATTTCCCACAAAAGTAGTGAAGCAGACAGTATAAATTAGACTTCCTTCTATGCGCCTGCTGCCCTTTCTCTGCTATTAGTGAGATGGCCTAGAAAAATGTCACATGTTCCATTTTGATTACTTCCTGTACATAAGGAGGATGAAGTGGGAAGTAAAGTAATTACCGCAAGGGAATCTCTTTCCAAATAAATTTCTCCCTTTCAAAAAAAAACTAAAGTCAACCAGATTCTACTTTTACTTCCACTTTAAAGATGCTGAACTGATCTCCATAGTAAGTGGCACTTAATGTTGTTTCTGAGCTGAGAAAAACATTGAATGGTTGATGTCCCATCCAAACTGATTCTGAGTAGTACAGGTAATCCTTGGCTTATGACAGTTGGAACCAGAGTAATGATCACTAAGCAAGGCAGTTGAGTTGTGCCTGATTTTATAACCATTTTGCCTCTGTTAAGCAAATTACTGCAGTGGTTATATGAACCATGTGGTCATTAAGCAAGGGGTTTAATGTGGTCATTAAGCAATGGGCTTCCCCATTGACTTTGCTTGTCAGAAGCCAGTTGGAAAGGTCAGAAATGGGCCATCCCATGACCCCAGGATGTTGGCAACTCATAAAAACACGCCAGTTGCCAAGCTCCTGAATTTTGATCACATGACCCTGGGAATGCTCTGACAATCGTTAAGTGCAAGGACCGGTTGCCACTATTTTCATTGTCATTGTAATTTCGAACAATTGCTAAATGAATGGTTGTAAATTGAGGAATTCAACCAACATCAAGTAATTTTAAGAAGAGTATTACATAAAAGGAAAAGAGTTGGAAGAAGGATTCTTTGCCTACTATAGAAGAATGGACGTTGAAAGTAACAAATTTAGCTGAAATGGCGAAAATCTCAGCATATTTGAAAGATCATACGCAAGAAAAATATATTTTGGAGTGGAGAAAATGGATAGACTACATTAAAAACAAATATCGGATGCGAAGATATCAAACTGTGTATGAATGAATGTAATGCAAAGATTTATTGTGTTATCTATAAGGGAGTTAAGGTTTCAGTGGGGGGATTTGTTAATTTAAGGATAGTTAGGTTAATTTAGATTATGATTGTTTTTATTTTTTCTAATACCCTGTATTTTGCTCTGGGAAGTTGGGGGGGGAGGGAGGATAGGGGGAAGGGTGGTGGGGTAAGGGGTGGGAGGGAAGGGGGGATTTTAGGGGGGAGAAAACGTTTTTTTTTTTGTTTGTAAAACTTTTCAATAAAATAAAAAAAAGGAAAAGAGTTGTGTTTTATCAAAGCAAAGATCTTCATACAATAATTTACCATTCTGTTACCACATTAATGAACCAGACATTTTTGGGAGCCCACAAGCAGGACATGAATACAATTCCACTCATGTACTGTAGCAACTATATGCACTGAGGCAAACTGTTGTCATAATTAATAGTCATTGATAGCCTTTGTGGATTTTTCTGAATTGCTTTTTTCATTAATCTGTCACTAGTTATTCATTAGCACTTCCACACTATCACCATTCTCATTTTCTAGATCAAGTGTGTCAAACTGGTGGCCTGTGGGCCGGATTTGTCACGCTCAGGCCACGCCCACATCAGCAAAGGCAAAATACTTTGTGATACGTCACGATACGTCACGTAACATGATCGAGTTTGATACCTGTATTTTAGATGCTGAATAGTTTGAAATGCATACCTGATGCATTTACTTCTGGTTCACTACTGGGAGCAAGAATCAATGTTCCCTTACCACAATTCTACACAAAAGCGAACCATTGCCAGCATTCAACACTCTACTCCAGAGGAAAGTGACAAAATAATTGTCACTTTCATCTCTGCCCTTTTGGTTCGGTTAAGGAGGAAGAACTGCAAAGCCATTCAGCTGCTTTTTCCTGAAACAACCTGAAACTTGGGAGCTGGTAGGAATAATGGAACAAAAGTTCCCTTCAGTGGGGAACCACAGCCACAGAGTTTTAACATCACTCTTCTCCCCCTCACTTAAAAAAACAAACCCTCCCTAGCTCTGTAGCAGTTTGACTTGTACTGTATTCAGTCTTTATTACCACTAGGAACACAAAGCTCCAGAGCTGTTTTCAGGCTTCTGCAGAATCCTCACATGGAAGGGCCATCCGTATGATTCCTGGCGAAGGATCTTGTGTGCATACATGAGAAAGATACCTGAACTGTGCATTACTTACCCGTTTATATTTTTATTACATCCCATCTCTCTCTCTCTCTCTCTCTCTCTCTCTCTCTCTCTCTCTCTCTCTCTCTCTCTCTTTCTCTCTTTTTCCTTTGATTGACTGTTTCTAACTCTGTGGCATCCTCTTTGACCTGGCCAAAGCTCCAAATAGTTCTCCAACTGTAATTGCAGTATGTGTAACTCCGTGGTGAAATGTAAAATTCGTTACTACCGGTTCTGTGGGCGTGGCTTGGTAGGGGTAATGTGGGTGGGCGTGGCCATTTTTTTTACTTTTAAAAGCATTTTTTTACAACCTCTGAAGAGGTTGTAGAAAAAATGCTTTTAAAAGTTTTTTTTTAAAAAAAAGCCTCTGATGATTGTGCAGCTCAGCTGGGCATGTGGGGGGGGGGGCAGGGATTTTTGCTACCAGTTCTCCGAACCACCCACTGCCATCACTACCGGATAGGGCAATCTGATCCAAACTGGGAGCATTTCACCCCTGGTGTAGGGGTGTGTGTGTGTGTGTGTGTGTGTGTGTGTGTGTGTGTGTGTGTGTGTGTACATGTACACAAACACTTGTGGAGGGATATAAATAAGTAAAATATTTTGATAACTGACTTTTCCCCTGTTTCCTAATCATCTCCATGGCTGAATTTCTGTTTTTCCCAGTTGGTGCAGGAAGGGTTGACACATCAATTAAATTATAGCCCCAGGATGTCTTGCCTAATCATTGTCAGTTCAAAGCTCATCAATTTTCTATGTGAAATTAGGACATTTTGCTGCAGTGTATGTCACTTTAATGAACTTGATCAGCATTGCTGTTTTAATATCCAGCTCCTCTTTTAAAGTTCAAAATGGCATCCACAGTCTAACTATAGAATAAAAAGAATTATTTTTTACTTAGTTTAGATACTGAAATGCATTAGGCACCTTTTCTGCATCCAGGATAATAGAGTATGGGATGTGCTGCCAGGTACATACTTCTGGAGAACTTTAATAATAGTTTTTAGCTTCTCTTGGAGCATAGTGACCAAATTTTGTTCAATATAAAGCGATAGATCTTCATTCAATGTAGAGATTTAGAACATCATAATTTGTCTATACATTTTGCCCGGGGAAAGAACCAAGTTGAAGAACTGTTCACATGGAGTTGAACAGTTACCCTTGGCTTGTTAGAAGGTATGAATTTCTCAGAAACTCAATTAGTCATCTATATAATAAACAAATGCCGAAAGATTGAATGTGTTGTCCGTTGCACAATATTCCTTCTGTTGTGTAAGCTAATAATAATAAAGCTCTCATCTTTTCTCCTCATAGCTTTTTGTGTTTTGCTTTCGTCTTAGTCTTGTGATCATGCAACTGGCCAACAATTTTTAAACATGCTTCTCCCCACCCCACCCCCTTCCCTTTTACTTTTCATCCCTGCTCCTGGGCATGGCTAGAGGAAACTGACCTCTAACTAGATGGAATTGTTATGATGTACTAAGTTAGTGTCTAGTTCTACATCTTAGGATTTTACAGAGAAACCTTAATTCCTTATAACATTTTTCATGCTGCAGAATAGTGGCTTAAGTAAAGAGATACACTGGCCAAGCAACTGGGCTTGAATGCTTTGTAGTGCTGCCCAAGTGTGCATTGAACATTAGTAATAGTATATTCATGAGCACATAGGAAAGTTGTTTGTTGTAGTAGCCATGATAACTGCTATGGAAACAACCACATTTATCACACATAACACAAACCACTTCAGGTTTCTGCGATGAAGAACTGTTTCGCTTTGTTTGCACTGACTAAGCTGTGGTTTGCTTATCCACATTTTGTTAAGTGAACCACAATTGGCTAGATTCATCCATTGCTAAGAAATATACTAAGTTTCATAAACTACAATGGGTTCACACAGCACACTATGATTTCATGTGTTTTGTTGGACTTTGGGGTAGCATATTAGATGAATTGAGTCATTAGGTTTAACACGAGATTGGAGTAACCTTTTTAAGGCAGCATGTGTGTCATTGAACATACTTGTAAGAGGAATATATCATATATCCTTTTCTACTTTAAAAAGTCATTCCATAGCAATCATAGCATATGTTCAAAAGATTTGGGAAAGAGAAATTTCTTATTCAAGATAAAAATAGCACTAGTCTGTGATGTTTGGGGCAGAAAATGAAAAGTCTAAATTAAATTACATTTCCAGATACGTATCTGTGAAGTTGCATAGTCTTAAATAGATAAATGGGGATGCAAAACAGTGTTAAACTTATTTTTTATCTTCCTGTGTGAGTGAAAAAAGCTAATTCAGTCAAGTAGAATGAATTTTGTATCACTTTGGATATAGCACATTTTGGTATACTAGATAATTTTTTTATGCATGAATGAACGACAGATAAGGGATGTACTATTATATATGTAGTTTACGCACTCTAGTCAGATGTGTATTTTAGTGAATTCCTGTGTACACAGGCTGATATAATTTTTGTGCAATATAAACTTAAACACAACTTTCTGCAAATTTGAATACATATTCAGTGTTTCTTGATGTCATAGGACAGTGATGGCTAACCTTTTTGCCACTGCGTGCCAAAAGCGTGGGAGCGTGGGGGGGTGACTCACATGGGTGCCCATACCCATAATGCCCCCCACGTCCCGCCCATGCTCCCCCTGTTTTTGGCACACAACGGAAAAAGGTTGCCGGTGGGCCTGGTAGGCCCGGTTTTTTGCCCTACCCAGGCTCCAGAGGCTTTCTTGGAGCCTGGAGAGGGTGAAAACTGCCATCCCCACCACCAACCTGAGGCCCTCTGGAGGCTGGAAATGGCCCATTTCCTGACTTCCAGTCAGCCCAGAAGGCCTGTTTTTCACTCTCCCCAGGCGCCAGAGGCTTTCATGGAGCCTGGGGAAGGTGAAAACGGCCTCCCCTACTGCTCCAGAGGCCCTCTGGCAGCCAGAAACAACCCGTTTCCCAACTTCCGGTGGGCCTAGAAGGCCAAAATCAACCGGCTGGTGCACGCACGGACGTTGGAGTTGAGTTAGGGCAACACTCGCATGCCCACAGATATGGCTCCGTGTGCCACCTGTGGCACCTGTGCCTTAGGTTCGCCATCACAGTCATAGGAAGATTCAAAATAAGAAAAACTATATGTCTGATTCAAAAATTTAGACATTCTTTCAGTCAATGATTTGCAATACCTCTCTTGGCAGATGTGCCAGTGTCCAAATAGTTCCTATGCCCAGCTAAGAGTTAAATGTTCTGGAGAATATTTTAATTGATGAGGGGGTGGATTTTTTTAAAAGCTGCTTGTAAATGAGTATTTTCATTCCTATAACCCCAAAACTGGTGGCAGCAGCTAGATAACCTTAGATCTTTTTTTTTTTAAAAAACTAAGCAGTAGTGGATTTAGTTGTATTTGGATTACAACCACTAGTAAATCTCAAGACTCTAAATTAGTTTGGAAAATCAGAAAAATAACCCAGAAAGAAATACCAAGCAAATGATTTGTTCATGTAGTCACCAGAAATTAAACTTATGCACTTATTTTCTTTTTTCCTCTGGGTTTTAATGGTTTTTTTCTCCTCGAATTACAGGGAACTATAACCATGTTAATCAGAGTAATTTGGATTGGAGTGTTGTTAGATTGCATTAAATGCTCTTCCAAAGCTTGGTGGGAGGAAAACAAGCAAATGTTTGTAAATTATTCTCCACCCCCATTTTGGAAATACAAATTCCAGCTGTTAAAATCAAAATAGTTTTCATTCTATGTGGGTTAAATTTTGATAACTGACTATTCATCTAAGGAAAAAAGATATGATTGTACTTAATATTATACACCCATTTTAGTTCAGTTCTTTTATTTTATAGTCACTGACTTATTCAGACCATTTCTTTATATATTATATTTAGTAAGGTCTCTAAGGAAAGTTTGTTCTGAAATGTGCTTGTCTTAGAATAAATTTTACTTGTGGCATCTAGATTTTCTTTATAAATAGAATAACAGAGTTGAAAGGGATCTTGTAGGTCATCTAGTCCAAACTGCTTAAGCAGGAGACCCTGTAGCATTTCTGACAGATGACTGTCCAGTCTCTTCTTGAAAACTTCCAGTAATGAAACTCCCACAACTTCTGAAGGCAAAGCTGTTCTCTTGGTTGATTATTCTCACTGTCAGAAAATTTCTCCTTATTTCTAGGTTGAATCTCTCCTTGATCAGTTTCCATACATTATTCCTTGCCTTCGGGTACTTTGGAAAATAGGTTGATTCCCTCGTTTCTGTGACAGCCAGTCAAATTTGGAAGACTGCTATCATGTCTCCCCTGGTCCTTCTCTTCCCTGGACTAGGCATGCCTAGTTTCTACAACCGTTCTTCATATGTTTTAGCCTCCAGTCCTCTAATCATCCTTTTTGCTTTTTGCCTATTATTAAGGGCCATCTTAATTTTTTCGCTTATTCTTTAGAATCTGTGAGCATCACCTGTAGTTTATTTTATTTTATTGATTATTATATGCTGCCTGTCAGTCTGGAGGCCCAAAGTGATGCACATAGTGCTCCCTCTCCTTATTTTCCCATATAACTACCGTTTGATGAGGTAGACTGGGCAGCAATAGGACAGTTTCATAGGATTGTGCTTAGTGACAAAGTACCATATTTTTCAGAGTATAAGACACATTTTTTTTACCCCTTAAAAGTGGGTGAAAATTTTGGTGTATCTTATACAACGAATGTTGCAGTGGGGGGAGGGGAGTTGGTGCGGTGCCATTCAGCTATTCTAGAATGGGTGGTGGTGAATGGGATGCGGCGGCAGCGAACGGGCCACCCTGAACAGGCCACGGCGGTGAATGGGTGGCGGCAAACAGGCCAGATGAATACAGAATTCTGGACTCTGCTGGGAGGCAGGGGCAGATTTTTTTTCTTGTTTTTCTCCCCAAAAAGGGTAGGTACGTCTTACAGTCCAGAGAGTCTTATATTCCGAAAAATACAGTTTATGCTCTGCCTGCAGAAGACCTGAAGTTGTATTCCAGGCAATTCCATGCAAAATACGTGAAAAAATGTGATCCACCCCTTAGTCTCTCTTAAAGTGTCAGAGTGCAGTCAAGTGAATAGAGCTGAATATCTTCCTTTTCCTCTTATTTAGTTTATTTTAGGAGAGTTAAGAATGTGGCTAGGTGATTTGGGGCCAGTTACTTTCTTTTAGCTCAGCCTTGCCACACAGGTGAAAATAGAAGCAAGAGCATCACGTACGCTGCTTTGAATTGCACAAAGGCCTAGCCCTTTGGCAAGGATGATTGACGCCTTTTCTTCCTTTTCTTTGTTCCTATCCAGTTGTTTTTCTCTCTGACAGCATTGTTCCTTTGTTTTGTATTGTTTTTGTGCTTTTTGTATCATTCCATGTTTTAAATGTTTTTTAACAACTTGTAAACAACTTGCCCAGAGTCATTTTGAAGTTATGCAGACTATAAATTTAATTGATGATGGTATGAATTAAACAGAATAAAATAATAATTTTTCAAAAGTCAAGTGCAGCTCTCAGACTAAGAGATGACAGCTTTTGCTCTCCCAAACCTACAGATAGTCGTCAATTTACAATCACAATTGGGAGCAGAATTTCCATCATAAGTCGTTGCGGTTGTAAACTGAATCATACCTGATTTTATGACAGTTTTTAAGGGGGTCATTAAGTGAATCCAGTTTCACCCATGTATTATTTGTACACCACCTAGAGCTGTTCTTCCATAGGGAAAGCTGGTTTCTAAATGTAATGAATAAAAATAAGTATTTCTTTTGCCAGAAATTGGCAAAAAAGGTCCTAAAATGCAATCATGTGACTATGGGATGCTGCAACCTCTAAATGTGAACCAGGTGCCAAGCATGTAAATTGTGTCCGTGGAGGTGGTATGCTGGTTATAATTGCAAAGGTGTTGTAAATTTGAACTGTCGTTAAATGTATAGTCGTAAGTCCAGGACTTACTACTTTCCCTTACTAAAGTATTCCATCAGTTACTAAGAATTTTTCCCCTCTATCTCTCTTTCAGCCTTGCTCTTACAAGCAGCAGGGACAGGGGGCCTAGACTTCTTCCTGATAAATTAGATTTCTTCATGGAAGAATGCATGTATGTTTGGGTAGAAGATAGTCCTCGACCTGCAACAGTTTATTTAGTGACCATGTAAAGGCGCTGAAAAAGGTGATTTATGGTTTTTCCACATTTACGACCAGTTCAGCATCTCCAAGGTCACTTGATCAAAATTCAGATGCATGGCATATTTATGATGGTTGCAGTGTCCCAGGGTCATGTGATCACCTTTTGCGACCTTCTGACAAACAAAATCAATGGGGAAACCAGATTCACTTTACAGTTATGTTACTAACTTAACAATTGCAATGATTCACTTAACTATGGCAAGAAAGGTCATAAAATGAAGCAAAACCAAGGGGTGAAATGCTTCCGGTTCGGAACGGATCGCCCGATCCGGTAGCGATGGAGGCGGGTGGTTCGGAGAACCGATAGCAAAAATCCCTCTCCCCGCCCCCATTGCCCAGCTGAGCTGCGCAATCATCAGAGGCTTTTTTTTTTTAATTTTTAAAAGCATTTTTTCTACAACCTCTTCAGCCGAAGAGGCTATAGAAAAAATGCTTTTAAAAGTAAAAACAAAGCCTCTGCCGATCAGGCAAGTCACCTAGGATCGTCAGAGGCTTAAAAAAAAGAAAAAGCCTCTGCTGATCAGGCAAGTCAGCTGGGATCGTCAGAGGCTTTAAAAGCATTTTTTAAAAGCCGAAGAGGTTGTAGAAAAATGGTTTTAAAAGTAAAAAAAAAAAAAGGTTGGCCACACGCACTCAGTCATATTACCCCCGCCCCGCCCCCACCAAGCCACATCCACAGAACTGGTAATAACAAAATTTACATTTCACCACTGGGCAAAACCCACTTAACAAATGTCTCAGCAACATAAATTTTGGGCTTAATTATGGTTGTAAGTTGAGGACTACCTGTACTGTTGTATGCTTAGTATATGAACCTCCACCTACTCTTTGAAACACCTCAAATTTGCACATTAAGGTTTTCAGTTCTTGAACATTCCAGATTTTAAATACTAGTAGCAATTTGAGATAATTCTGCTTATCCCATATTGAAGGTGTTCATAGAATATGATAAAAAAAGTCAACATGGCCACTGCTCCAACTGTTTTTTTTATGTACATCAAGCTTCTCAATTGCAGCTACCATCTTGACTTCTTTAAAAAATAATTTTCTTCTCCTGCGTCAACCAGCTCCATTTAGTAAGTCCGTTCTGGTTTAGTATGAACAGAAGAATCGTATAGATTCTGCAATGGCTCTGAACAGTATCCCAGGTCTGACCTATACAGAGGACTTAAAGTGTCTATAACTAGAAGAATAGATGATGCAGCCCCATCCAGTTCTTGAACGGAAAAGGTATTTTTGCTAGAACCTGATTGTTGATTGGCACATGGAACACTCCTAATCCTTCAGACGATATTTATCTCAGAACTGTTTTCTTCCCTTTCTTCTTTCCTTTTCAATAATAGCCATATTAGTAAGATGTGTGCGTGTGTGTGTACACACACACACACACACACACACACACACACATACACATATATATACATATATATATATATGTATATATAATGTATAGCCACTTAATGCCCAACAACTCTGGGCAGTTTACAAATTGTTAAAATCACTTAAAAACAAGGAAACACACAAAACCAACACAAAAGAATGAAAAAAGATGGCAGAGAAAACAAACTTGGATGAGAACAAAGTAAAGGAAAAGGTGCATCAATCATCCTTGTCAAAGGACTAGGCAAATTGTCACATCTTCATGGCCCTTTGAAATACCAGTGGGGTGGGAGCTGTTCAAATCTTGGGGGAGGGGGTGAGACCCTCATTCCAAAGGGCAGGCACTGCATGCTTCTGGCATCCCAATAGATGGCATCATTTAATTGATGAAACCCAGAGTGCACCAATTAAACTGGCTGGGCAGATAGTATGGCAGACAGGTGACCTCTTGTGTAACCAGGCCGTATGCCAGTGATGGCTAACCTTTTTGCCATCACGTGCCAAAAGTGGGGGGAACGTGTGCATGCGTGCCCACACCCATAATTCAATGTGCCCTGCCCCCCCTCCCGCCGCATGCGTGCGTGACCCACATGCTTTCCCCCTGCTTTTGGCACATGATGGCCCGGTGGGCCAGGTAGGCCCATTTTTCACTCTCCCCAGCCTCCAGAGGCTTTCTAGGAGCCTGGGGAGGGTTAAAAAGGGCTTCCCCCTCCCTCCGGAGGTAGGAAATGGCCTGTTTCCTGACTTCTAGTAGGACCAGAAGGCCCATTTTTCGCCCTCCCCAGGCACCAAAGGCTTTCTAGGGCCTCCAATGCCTTCCCTACGCCCCTGGAGACCCTCCGGAGGCAGGAAACAGCCCATTTCCTGACTTCTGGTGGGCCCAGAAGGCCCAAAAATCAACTGGCTGCTCACATGCTCATAGATATGGCTCTACATATCTATGAGCATATATCTACATAACTTTTGCCATGCATGCCAAAGGTTCGCCATCATGGCCCTATGCCATGCAGGGCTTTATAGGTAGCAATCAGAACCCTGAATTACACCTGGAAGCAAAACTTGCAATCAGTGCAGCAGCAGCAGAGGTGTTATGTGGGTATACCCCAGTATGCCCATTGCTGCCTATGCTGCTGCACTTCTCGTGGGACCAGCTAAAGCTTTTTGTATTCAGATCCAGAGAGCTGCTTCCTCATTAAGAGTGAAACGTTGTGAATCGGTTTATAACCAAACCCAATCATGGTTTCCAATTCCAGTCTGAAAGTCATGTACAAACTATAGCTTGCTGATTCAATAGGAAATAGGAAATGACTGGTAGAATCTGGTTTCAAGGACCGGATTGTATAGGTCCCAGCCCTTAGTTTCGGGTGGATTTTCTAGGATTCAGACGTTAGAATTCAAGTTTTCTCTTTTTGTTACAACTGCCCAATTTGTTGGTTTCAACAGACTTCCTGTCACCGTGAAATGTGATGCCTGAAGTCAGTTGATATTTGTGCAGTTTTCCTTTTCCTTCCTGATCTTATTCCCTGTTCAGTCTAGGAGGTGTGGCGCTTTCTCTCCCTCAGTTTTACAGCACAGTCTGTGCTAGTCTTGCAAAAGTTGAAATTGCATAGGAGAGCAAAGATCTGCAACTTGGAAGTCCGCATTCTGCAGAGCTGGGGAATCACATTTCTGTATACACTGTGTGTACCTTTATACTTTAGGTAGAGCAGTGCTGGGTAACCTGCTGTCTGTCAGACACAAATGGAAATGTCCATACACAAATGGAGGCCAGTAGCACCATACCACCTGTTCTTACGTTAGACAATATTGCACTAGATAGAGCAGTAGCTAGATTAGATATAGAAGGAGCTGTGGAAGGTAATAGAAGGCCTTCCTTCCTTAAAGACTTTCTGTGCCTTCTATAAAAATGCAAGACGTAATAGCTGGAGGTGGGGAAAATGTCATGGTATCGAAATAATTTGAAAGGAACAATTTATTTTGTCTGGACACGTTGAAGCTTCTGTTCCACAGATCTGTTCTCCTAGAGTTGTCAGATAGATTGTTGATCATTCGCAGAAGCAGATCATGTTCTGTTCTTAAACCTCTTCCCACAGGGCTGATTCAATTTACTTTTGCCAAGCTTCAAAGTTACATTTTCTATATTCTGGTTCTGCTTAATACATTTTGAATTAATTTTATTCAAGAATTATGATTTGATTACATTTTAATTTGATGATTGGCATTCACTGGTATTTTGTGACTTTTTTTACTGAAGCCATCTTCAGAGAGATTATTAGGTAGGCAGAAAAAGAGATACAGGTCTCTAAAAAAATCTTCTGGTGGTATTTGCACCACCCTGAAACTTTTATACTTTTTATTGTTGTTGTTTCTTCTGCTTTGCTAAAGTAGACAAACCAGTTTGGGGAGTTTTGGAAACTTGCAGAAGTTTAAGAATTTGATTCCTGTTTCCTTCTACTGCTATAAACACTGGATAGTAATCTCTATTGTCATAAGTGATATGTACTAAAGATAACATGTCCACTCACACAAAATCTTCTTTGGTCTGACTTTTTTTTTGTTGAGATGGTGATTATCAGTCCAGAGCCCTTCATATAGCTTGCTACCCTTACACAATACATTTAACTCAGCTCCTGAGTTAACTCATTTTTTGTGTTAAAATGATATACTAAACCTTAAAAATATTTCAGATAGATTAGCGTAACGTGCTAAGGCACAAAACAATTAGCCATGCTAAAACTAACCCAGCTTCCTGCGTTGTGCTAATGTGATTATTAGATTTCTAACTGATCTGGTTGCATATGTTGTATGTCCAGTTTATTACTGTGATGTGATTTAGTGCACGCACACACACACACACACACACACACACAAACAAAATGTAATTTCTTTCAAAGGGAGGGGTACATAAAGAGTATCTTCAAGCATATGTTGTTACGTCTAATGTGTATCATAAAATGTAAAATCCGAAACAATAGGAAAAATCCTATTTCTTGATAGATAGCAAGCGATAGGCCTTTCTTTCCCTCACTAGTATTTTTTCAATTGAATACATATGTCCCTTTTTTCTAATCTCATAAATCGTTTAATGGAGGATGTGAGTCACTGTTACTTATGAATATTCTCACCAGCCCACAATTGGAGCCATTCCCCGATTTTCTCCATGCTCATGTTGACTTCTATTGAATCAACAGCTTCCATTCCCATTCATCCTTTATTGTGAAAGATTGCATTCTTATTAGTGATAATAATTTTCCACACTTATAATCTTGTAGCATCCCCATGATTTTGTGATTTACATTCAGATGCTTGACAACTGGTTCATATTTATGACGGTTGCAGTGTCCTGGGGTCATGTGATGAACTTTTGTGACCTGACAAGCAAATTGAATGGGGAAGCCAGATTCACTTAACAGCGGTGTTACTAATTTAACAACTTCATTGATTCACTTAACAAATATGGCAAGAAAAGTCGTAAAATGGAACAAAATTCACTTAACAAATTTGTCAATTAGGAACATAAATTCTGGGCTCAATTGTGGTCGTGAGTTGAGGACTATCTGCAGTGTTTGTTTTTGGCTTAGGTGGGTCCATCCAAGGGGTTGGAGCTTTGTACTTAAAGGTTTTCCAACAGCTGCATATATCAACATTTTCTAGGAGCTAGCTAAGCATCATTGTCCTCTTCTAATTCAAGGCCATACTACAGCCTTTTTATATGGGATTCTCCTACCAGTGTCATACAGGATAGCCCCTTGGCTCAGTCTTTTACCTTTATCCCACATTATAGTCTGGACCAGAGGTCTCCAATCTTGGCAACTTTAAGACTTATAGACTTCAATTCCCAGAATTCCTCAGCCAGCAAAGCTAGGAGTTGAAGTCCACAAGTCTTAAAGTTGCCAAGGTTGGAGACCCCTGGTTTGGATCACTGTTCTCAGACGGATGAACTTTAATCTTTCCTTGGGTCACGTTATGAGCATTAGTCATTCCTCCAGGTAGCTCTCATGGTCTCATGATAAAGTACAAATAATTCGTCACTTCCGGCTGAAATTCTTTGAGCTGTCATTTATCACTAGAACTTGCTCCGTTGGTAATGAGAGATGCCATAACTCAACTTGGGATGCCTTGTGTCATTCTTAGACATGAAGGTATTCAGGAGCTACGTGAGTCTTGGATGCTATCCCAGCAACAAGCATTCATCTTTCTGCTCCAGTCGAAGTCCATTTAGCTATATCGACTTCACCTCTCTTCTTTTAATCAAGAAGCTTGTATATCTTTTTGTTTTAGGTTTCTAGTAACATTGAAAGATGATTTCTAGTTAGTGTATTATATGTACAAACATATCTTGTTTTTCTTTATTTATCTATCTCTCTCTTGCTCTCTACCCCCCTTTCCTTCCCTTTGAGGGGTTTGTTTTGTCTTGTCTTGAAAAGGAGGGCCATGGCCAGTTCTGAGAGGCAGATCTGAAGTCTGTGAAGGCTCTGTTTAGGCAATGTTTTCCCAAACACCCTTTCCGAGAATGGAGCCTGTCACCGCTTTCTCTCTCTTAGCTCCAGCTGGCTAACTGTACAGAATCCATAATTGCTGCGAGCAGTGTGGAAAATGAAAAGGCTGTGAACGGTACAAAAGACTGCTGGGTTCCCTTTCCCCCCCCTCCCTCTAGCAGCTCAAACCAGCTTCCTGTTTGCTTAATAGGTTGTTGCTGATGGACCTGCAATAAATCCCAGGGATACCAGATAGTTTTATCTTGTAAATTGTTTTGAAGGTTGCTGTGACCAGGGTATAGTGTGTATACTCAAGTAAGTGGCTTTCCTGCTAGCTGTGGGTCAGCCTGATGTAGCAGAATTCCCTCCATCAATTTAGAGTACAGTAAAATTGATACAAGAAAGAAAGAGATAATAGGAATAGTACTTACCGTAACGACCGTGGCAAAAGTAAGCAAAGATAGCACCAATAGTGTTAGGCACCTTGGCTGCAATCCCAAAACATTTAGAGCACCATTTGAACACCATCAGCATTTAACAAACTCGCCACCGGTCAGTTGCAAAAGGCAGCTTTACTTGGAACAGCTCACATCCTGTGACAGTATCTTTAATAGTATTGAACAACAACATCTATCTGCCTATCCTAGGTCCCTGGGAAGGGGGGTGGGACTTCATAGGGAGATAAAAAAGCCAAATACAGCCTAAAAATCTGGCTGTCTATGGGACAAACCATAATAAGAGTAACAGCTCATCAACTCCTGAATAGCTTGAGATCCTAAAGCCCACGGAGGCTTTTAAATGGTTTTAGAGGCCTTCCTAAAGAGAACAGGCCAAGGACTACCCAGGCAGTGTGTTCCTCAGATGTTTGGAGTAGGCAGGCAGAATCATTCTTGGTATGGTGGAGCCTGCCATTTCCCCGTGCATCTCCGTTTAGGACTTAATGGGTAAATTACCAGTGCTTTGAATTCAGCCCAGGTACCTATGGTTGCCACTGTGGCAACCCCAAGATAGGAGTAATTTGGCAGAAACATGGTTCCCTGGTCTGGCTTCCATATTCTGCACCAGTTGCCTCTTCTGAGTGTCTTCAAAGGCAGCCTTATGGAGTGATAGAAAGAAAACAGTGTTGGAAGCTACAAATGTGCAGATAAGAAAATTAGCAGACCAGAAGATTAATAGGTTGACAGGCGGTAATGCCTGGATTGAGACTGGCCAGACACAAAAAGCTACTTTCTGGGCCAGGTTTAGGCAGTCATTGCCTCAGTCTAACAGCGCAACCTTTCCTAGCCTTGTGCCCCACATCATGCTTACAGGTATAAATAATAATAACGTTTTGGTGTTTATTAAATTAGATATATTTTAAGTTCTTGGTTATTTTAACAGAAGCCATAGCTAAACTTCATCATTCTATCCTAAATTAGGTTGGTAGAATCCTTAATTATATTGCAGCTTAGATGTAGACTTGTATACAAGTCATCCCAGAAGATGGCTTATAAATGCATTTGTTTATATTTCTCAAATGCCTTGCAGTTGGCCCTGGTCTTGCCTTTCTGCCTTCCATGAATTTGGTTCAGATTGGTGGATTTTTTTTCACTGTAAAAACAAATTGAAATATATTTTGAAGTTACTCTAAATGAACAGTACAGAAAAAAATGTATTGTATGTTTGTGTGTTTGTGTAAAAAATAAAAAAAAACTTTTTATAAAAAAATAAATGAACAGTTAACAAATTTCATAGCTGATTAAGTTGGTCTCAGCTAGTCAGAGATTTTGTTGAACTGAGCTAGGTACCCTGACAAAAAGACTAGCTATGAAAGTGATTAACCGATTAGAATTACATCTTTGTTTCCAAGATCAGTGTTGTATTTATGCCTCCAATTATATACCTTTTTCTCAAGGTGTATAATCTTTTGAGAATGATAAAACGAGAGGGAATATGAAAACTAAAGGTCAGAACTGGGGAGCTAGAAAGTATTTTGGGGACAAAGAGGAGATTTAGGAAGATACGTTATACTGCAGCTTGATCTCTTGACTACTTTTTCAAGCTTTCACCATATTATTCACCTATTTCTGCCATCATCAATATTATAGAAGATTTTTTTAGTTAAAAACTACAATTTTCAAATCAGCTAAAGTTGCATCAGGTACCTGTTATTCTAGCAGTGTCATGGAGATGATGATTTATTAATTTAGTAAACAAGTTTATGTAACCACCCAACTATACACAGTGACTCAAGGTGGCGTACAATATTAAAAGTCCACAGTTTTTTTTAAAAAAAATCAAAGTTACACTCTCCTCACCCCCCATAACAGAATTAAATAAGCCTTTTGAACAGTTTAAGACACTGGTTGGATTATATTCTGTTGTTTGTGTTATGTTTTATTATAAATTGCTATTCTTTTCAGCATAGTTAAATACTACCTGGTTATAATGGGGGAGTTTTAATTAACACATAAGAGAGAATTAAATTCAAGAAGACAGTTTCAATCAAAGAAATCTACTTGTTTCCATCCCTATAAACTTCCAGTTCAGCTTTTAAGTAAATCTTACCATTTTTCATAATCTTTATTGTAATTCTGGACTCACTTAGTTTTGTATTTAAATTGCTAAATACTAGCAATTTATGCTGATGTGTAATTTCACAATCACTTTTTAATTTCTTATTTAGGTACTTTAGTTTCTGAGATTAATGTTTTAATTGTTATTGGGCAATAGACAAATGCCAAGGGATGTGATAGCACTTGGCTAACCTCTTCTTGTCTCAGAGGTTAATCAGGTTCAGGCTAGGATAGTGTTTGTATAAGCGGCTCCCAGGGAATACCAGGGCTGCAGGCTAGACTAAGACGTTCAAAACATTATAGAAAAGAGGGATACAAGCCATTTTATACTAGAACTTTCAATTGTATATTTACTGAGCGTTTTTATTTGTTCTGGTCTCTGGTCTAAGACTGTAATAAACTGATAGATTGATCATCTGGTTATAAAAGGCTATTGCATTTAAAAAATTGATGAGGGTATTAAGATGAATTTTGGAAACATAAAAACTAAAAAAAATCCCACAGAATAAGATCAAGCAAAGCAAGATTTAGTGCTTTGTTCAATATCCCTTGCCGGTAGCAAAACTATTATTGTTTTTGGTGCCAGTTGTGTTTAATTTAATCCGTTGTCTGATGTTTATGTGTTTAGATCTGCATGGAATTGCTTGCTAGTAATGGAGGAGAGTGGTAGACTGAATTGTTAATTTCCTGCTTGATGTGATTACTATAGTTTCCCCACAGTTTTCCTGCATAAACGTTTAGCTTATTAAGATCAGCAGCCTTAGCATTTTGCTAAGGGTCTTGATCAACCTGTTTCACCTTCCTGCCATACCCAGGAGGAAAAGGAAGGGATTGAGCATTTGCAAGGCCACAATAGCTACCTGATGCATTCAGTTTTCTGGTTTGTAGATTACATGAAAGAAAAGAGAGGGAAGTTTTCACGGTTGTCGCTGCTGTTACCAGGGATAGAATAAACAGCCCAGTCCAGTTCAAGTGTAATCTTACGAGTCTTAACTCTGCTGGTATTGTCATGAACTATACAAGGCAACAAGAGTAACCTGTATTTTCTAAGATATCTATGGGTTGTCTGCTGCCTGCTTGGAGCTGCTGCTTCAGTTTCCTCAAAATCTTCCATGTGCACTTCTGGTAGTTCTATGATTTTCTGCAGATCTGTGGAGAAATGCTACCAGGAGGAAATGGGATATTTGAAAGCTAGAATTTTAAGCTACCATTCAAAGCCTCCAAATATCCATAGCTATGGAACAACTTCCTCATAATCCTTTATAAGGGCTGGTGGATGTTTTTTTTTTAATCACATTTTTATTTTTCAAAATTCTGCTTTATCACATGCAGAGAGGACTGAATGTACCCTGCTTTGGCACAGATGTCTTCCTGCAGCCAAAGAAGGAAACAGCTGTCTTCCTGGATTTAGGGTGACCCTCCTAGTCCTTTTACCCCATTATGCTGTCAGGGAGGAAGAGCAGAACGGGGACTTGTGTGACCCAGAAGATTAGGATAAAGCAGAAGAAAGACAAGTGCAGGAAGGTGAGGAAAGCCACCTTCATCCTTTCATTGGTAGCATTGAGAATACCAAGGCTGCAAGCACTTATTGGGAAAATTTAAAGTACAACGTGGAATGTGGGCATTCCTTTAAACATAGAGATCTGAATGTCTCCGAACACTTTTGAAGACATCTGCATTGGCTTTTCTGAAATTTGCACAATTAAAAAGAGTTCACCTGGATATATTTTCTTGGATATGTTATTGTTCCAAGGGCCAAGCTTTATTCTTAATGAGAACTATGTCTGCAGACTATGCATGTTATTTTAGGGCTTGGTTTACATGTTGTCTTACGGCTAAAACAAAATGAGATTTGTTGTGAAGATGCTGGGCTAGAGAGAGTCATGCCCAGGTTTATCCTAGTTGGGGAAACTCATTAGATGGCATAAGGCCAGTTTCCCATCCCAGCCTCCTTTTCTGGGCGGCTGTGGAAACAAAAATTTGAAGGAAGATCCTCTCTATGCTCCTTTATAGGTAGTCCTCGACTTGCAACGTTTCATTTAGTGGCTGTTCAAAGTTACAACAGCATTGTAAAAAGTGACTTATGACTGTTTTTCACACTTCCAACCATTCCAGCATCCCAATGGTCACATGATCAAAATTCAAACACTTGGCAACTGACTCATATTTATGATGGTTGCATGTCCCGGGGTCATATGATCACTTTTGGTGACCTTCTGACAAGTAAAGTCAATGGAGAAGCCAGATTCATTTAACAGCTGTGTTATTAACTTAGAAACTGCAGTGATTTGCTTAACAATTGTGACAAGATAGGTCATAAAATGGGGCAAAATTCATTTAAAAACTGTCTCGCTTAGCAACAGAAATTTTGGACTCAAATCATGGTCATAAGTCAAGGACTACCTGTATATTCCCAGAAGAAAGGCAGGATATTACTCTAGCAAATAAAGTTTTGTCTTACCATGTTACCTAACCATTTTAGTTTGGTTTATATTATGCTGTAGTTGAATCTGCTCCATGGTGTTTTTCAGTGAACCATGTTGAAGCAAACTGTGGGTTACTTTAAATGTAAATTCCTTTAGAAGGTAGAGATTGAGTGATGGACTAAATTGAAACATTTAAAATTATTTCCATTTTTATGGGCATTCATTCATTCATTCATTCAATTTATATTGCCGCCTATTAGCCCATGGTGACTTAAGGCGGCTTACAGAGTGTAAAACTATATTTAAAACAATAAAACTAAAAAAAATCAAATAAATTAATATAGTATAATGTAATAAATACCTGTCACCTTCCAGCCCTGGTGACAGCAAATCACACGAGCCATTCAATGAGCTCCATCCCGCTCTGGATTCCCCAGGCCTGCTGGCAGAACCAGAGCTTTAGCACCTTCCAGAAGAGTATTAGAGTGGGGGCCATTCTAATTTCTGGGGGAATGACGTTCCAGAAAGAGGGAGACACCACAGAGAAGGCCCTTCTTCTGGGTCCCACTAGGTATATCTCCTTCAGTGATGGGACCCGCAGCATTCCCTGCCTCCCTGCCCTGATGGGTCGGGTAGATGTGACCGACAACAGACTCAGATAATGGTCTTATCCATGCAAGAGGTAGTAATAGTCATGCACATAAAACACATATTACTAACAGAAACGCTCTTCTTGTACCTTCTCTGGTTTCACTAAATTTCAGTACTACAGACTATTCATCTTAACCAACCATAGTTTGGCTGTAAGAAAAACCTGGCTAACCATACTTTTTAAAAGGGCTGTTTCAACTGACTGGATTTGCTCAACACATTAAGATATAACACTTTGTAAACAAAAATACTTTAGTTCATATGTTCATTTGTAAAAGCCAAAGACTCATAAATTTTACCTTGTTTCCCTGAAAATAAGACAGGGTCTTATTTTCTTTTGAACCCCGAAATAAGGATTTGGCCTTATTATTGGAGGGGGGATCTTATTTCAGGGGTACAGTAGGCCTCAGGTGGCCTGCACACTCACAGCCAGGAATCCGGCAGAGAAGGCTCCCTCCACGCGCCACCAAGCCCCTCCCTTCTCACAGGGTGTGTGTGTAGAATGCACACACACACACCCCCGCTCACGCGCCTCTCAGGCCTCACCACATTAATGTGGGCGAAGCCGGTGACCACCAGGTCCTTGAGCCCATAGCCAATGCCGCCGGCACCCACCACCGGCACCTGCGTGGAAGCCATGGCTTGGGCCAGTTCCCCCGGCAGAGTCCAGCTCCAGCTCTAGCCATCACCATAGTGTGAGAAACACACTTCCAGAGTGGCCGCTGTCCTGACTGAGGTTTGGAAGCCACAGAGGTGGAATTTGGGGGAGAGAAAGAAAGACTTCTGCTGCTTTCCTTGCATGCAGCCAAAGGCAGAAGCAGCAAAAGTATTTCTTTCTCTCCCCCAAACTCCGCCTCCGTGGCTTCCAAACCCCAGCCAGGGCAGCAGCTGCTTTGGGAGTGTGCTTCCCGCTCTATGGTGACAGTCAGCCTCCCCTCCCCCCCGCTCCTCTATGCTCCGATCACCCCACGATCCCCCCAACTGTACACTGACCAACCAGAGTGCCCACCGGCGAGCCCAGGAAGCCCCTCTGCCTCAGGAGTCACTGGATTGGACAGCGACCAGGCCAGACTCTTCCTGGGGAAAGGAGCCTTGCGGGATCCTTGCCCTTCCTCCCAGAGGCCCCGCTTACTCTTTCCAGGTGCCCAGCAGCAAGATGCCGGGCAGCCACACCAAGAGCAGCCTCAACACACACAGCTTGGCTTGCCTAGCCACGGCAACACTCCTCTCCCGCGGCTGAGCTTTGCCAGAGGGGGCTGGCCAGGGCCTCTGAAGGCGGAGGCGGTGGCAGCAGCAACATCTGCAGCGCTTCAGCCATTCCCACCAAGAGACCTGCATCCAGTTGCAGGACACGCCATGCCTGTTTTTGTAGTCCTCTGTGACTTCCCCACCACACAGCTGTCGTCCTGTCCCCACCGGAACCATGTGTGCCGACTTCTGCCTGCCAGGCATGGAGGCCTCTCTGCCACTGGTGGCCACCCTTCCAAGGAAGGCCCGGGATGGTGATGTTGGTGCTGGTGCTGCTGTGGTGGGTGCTCGGTAGCACGGGCTATGTGGACGCTGCACCTGGGTGCAGGGGGAAGAGCAGGCAGACCGCCACCATGGAGCAGAGCAGGTGCTCGAGGTCTATGGTTGGTGCCACAGTCGGCGGAAGGGGCAAGGGGAGCAGGAGTTCATAGGGATATGGCTGCCTTGGGAGGGTTGTGGGGGTGAGGGACCTGTGTGTGCATATGTGTGTGAGAGATGGGGGGGGGGGGAACGAAGAGAACATTGCTACCAGCCCTGGATAACTCCCCAAGGTTGGATCTCTCTCTCTCTCTCTCTCTCTCTCTCTCTCTCTCTCTCTCTCTCTCTCTCTCTCTCTCTCTCTCTCTCACACACACACACACACACACACACACACACACACACACACCATTCTTTCTGTGGAATCACAGCATAGACGCCCCTCCCAGGATTGCAAGGCTGAAGGCTTTGGATGGAGCATTTTTGGGATGTGTGTCTGTGCTGCGGTCCCAAGTAAAGAATGATCAGCAGGAAAAGCGGGAGGAGGTCGGCAGCTGGAGATCTGGGCTGAGTTGCACAGCCCTCGCTGGCTCAGCTGATCAGCGAGTAGCAATTAAGGGGCTGAACCTCCATGAGATAATCGGGGAAGGGAAGGGCTGCCTCCTGTGTTGGCCATGCCCACCCCTTCACTAGGGCTTATTTTGGGGGGAGGGCGTATATTTAGGCCCACCCCAAAAATCAGGCATGGCCTCATTTTCGGGACATGTCGTATTTTTGGGGAAACACGGTAGTGAGATACAAGTTTAAACATGCTTGGGATTAAAACATGTCCATCATCGACAAAAATTGTAAAAATAAAACAAATTTTTAAAAATACATAAATTAAAAAGACAACAAAACAAAAACTCAAAAGGCAGTCTTGATGTCCACTAGGTTTTTTCCTACCATCAGTTTTTTTTGTTTCTGTATATGAAATTGTTCTTAGCCTTAATTACAGTCACTAATGCAATACTTGACTTTTAGTGAAGGGGGAATTCCCAACAGAGTCTGAGAAAAGGGAGTGCATCAACTTGTGGTTCACTCTCCATTTTGCAACCACAATTAAAAGATGGCTTTAATTGCAACTCCACCTTTACAGCATTGGTCATGATATAAACACAATATGAATTGCTGCATACTTTGTAAACAGGTAGCATTTTAACAGTAGTTTTTTAATATTTGCCAGAACAAATAAGTGCAAACCTACAGAAAAAGAGACCCTGTAGTCTTTCAACCTTGTCTTATTTATTTGCAAAAAAATTCGACAGCAGCTAACATCTGTTCAAAGAAATAACATGAGTAATAAAAAATAATGATCCTGTTAAAAATAGAAATGTTGGAGCAGCAAACAAACATAACCACAAATAATAACATTAAAATTAATATTAGTATCCCACATATTGCTTTGGTAAGACCATACTTGGAATACTGTGTCCAGTTCTGGTCAAAAAATATGTTCATGACATGACAGCAATCTTCCAATATTTGAGGGGTGGTAACAAAAAAGAGGGAGACAATCCTATTCTCCAAAGAATCCGAGGGCCAAGACAAGAAGTAACAGATGGAAACTTATCAAAGAGAGATCTAACCTAAAACTAAGGAGAAATTTTCAGTGGAACAACTTGCCTTCAGAAGTTTTGGGTGCTTCATCCCTGGAGGTATTCAAGAAGAGATTGTATAGCTATTTGTTTGTAATGGTATAATGTCTCCTGCTTAAACAGGGGGATGGACTAGAATATTTCCAAGGCCCCTTCCAACTCTTGTTATTTTGTTATTCTGTTAAAAGCAGTAACTTTTAAAAAATATTGGAGATGATCACAGAAAAGACTAGCTTTTTCTTTCTGTAGCTATCTTTATTTTCTACATCATCTTTTGATAAGGACATCGACACAATGCATATAGTTCTGTGGAGTGATTTATAAAGCTTATAAATGAGTAAACAGATCTGTCAGGAATGTGCAGATCTCATGATTTACAAAAAGTCCATGTGGCAAAAATCTAATACCGTATTTTTCAGAGTATAAGTGGGTGGAAATGTCTGTGTGTCTTATACTCCAAATATTGCAGGGGGGCAGGGGTTGGTGCGGTGCAGATCAGCTGTTCTAGAACGGGCCGTGGTGGCAAATGGGCCATGACAAACGGGCCACAGCAAACAGGCCAGATGAATACCAGATGGTTGCTGGGAGGCAGAGGCAGATTTTTTTTCCTCCTTGTTTTCCTCCCCAAAAGCTAGGCGTGTCTTATAGTCCAGAGTGTTTTATAGTCTGAAAAATACGGTATATTGCAGCTACTGCAAAAGGTATAAAATATGGAAAACACAGATTTGGTTCTGATAATACTAAGCTAGGATTTTTAAATTACGGTTTATGGAACAAGCCATAATGGTCTGGTTCACCCATATCATTAAACCATATAGTGAGTAGATTTATACAACAAACCAGTTAGGTTATATATAATCTAACCAATATTATAGCAAACTGTTATGGGTAACTATAATTTAACTGTCAAATATTTCAGCTCATCTGCATCAATAGGAAAGAATTATATTTGCTTTCTATGTAACATGGCTCGCATTGGAAAAACTTATGCCTGTAGTTGGCTTTCATCTCATTCTCATATTTGTTTCTCTAGGCCAGAAATGTGCACAATGGCGAGTTGGCTGCAGTTAAAATTATCAAACTAGAACAAGGTAAGCTTTTCTCTATTTTCTAATGGTACTGAATTGGTTTTCTTAATTACACTGCTCATCAAATTCTTATTCCAAATTCTTATTCCTGAGCTGTCCTCTCTTTTCTTTAGTTTATCTCTTTCAGCAGTAACCCTGGGATAAGAACCAGTCTTTGAGCGAAGGTCAGATATCAAAACTTCAAGGATACTTCAACAGGAATTAAATGTGCCTCTCCCCTCTTCAGTTCTAGTGTTTGATATTCTGTGCCACATTTTTGGAGAACTATTAGTCTGGAATACTTGCTAAACAGAGAACAAACCCTATGTTCCTCCTATTTCTGTTTAATACTATCTTCTGTTTTGTCTACCTGTTATGGCTGGATTGGACTGATTTTTTAAAAAAACATGACTTACTAGTTGCAGTCCATTGCATTCACATTTTAAACAGTTCAATAAAATCAGATGTTTTTCCAATGTAATACAGAGCACTTAACTTTTCAACTTGTTTCCTTTTTGGGGGCACAACATCTGAATGTTAATATGAGTTAAGACCCTGGATTAATGTTTCTCAATTTTCAAGAAGCACGGACCACTAAATAAACAATCAGAAATTGCAGTGACCACCCAATCAAACAACAGTCTCTTTTTTTTTGCTTTTAAGAACATGAGAGTTCACTTTTTGACGAATAACAATTTTACAGCGGTTGTATTTGTGTATGTCTTTCCATCTCTTCCCATTTTAAAGATATTTTAAAACCAAAATCTATGTCAAAAACATGAACCCCAACTTTATCATTTTAATTATATACCTCATGCCATAATGAATATCTAAGCACAAACTTTCTAGTAAAACTGTTTTTAATGAATGGATGAGTCAACCTTGAATGCATTGAAATCCTAATTTTAGACATTCATTACATTTCTTATTCACACTTTTTCTTTTCAGATTGCTTGCGTAAAATCACTTAGTAAGAACATCGCACTTAATTCACTGTTTCCAAGACTATAGGTTTCCAGAGTGACATGGACCTAGGGGCAAATGCTGGGCATATTCATATAGACAGTGATTTCATATGGAGCTTTGTGACATCATAATTTACAAACCATTCTCCATGTTCTGTAAATCCTGGCTACTTTCTTTGGTTTGTCCTTACTAACTGTTGGTTGCAAGCATTTTAGTTCTGCAGCCTGTTGACTGTGAAACTTGAACTGGGAGTCTGGGGGTGTGGTAGGCAGTGTTTTGCAGTGGGTGGGGGAGCATAGGGAAGGGTGTCACCTGATGTAGAGGTGCATTGGGGAAAATGTTTCCCAAGGTTGCAGACTAGCTGGGGTTTTGGCTTTGCTGTAGTACCAATCAGTTAACCATGTCATGCAGCTGTTGAGTGGGATGACAGACTCCTTCAGTTCATACAGAAAGTATTTTGGATCATCATTCTGATTGAATGGGAGATAAATTATTTCATTATTTTTACGGCAGTTATATATTTAGTCTGCAAAATTTTATTTGTTAGATATTTAGTCTCTAAAATGTTACTTCATTATTCAGCCAAAGGGGCTAACAGAAACAGTTTGCTTTTTGAAAAAAAAAAAAGAATAACTGCAAGAAAAATAGTTTCTGTCCCTAGCCTTAGTGTCCCAAAGCCACAACATTAAAGGGAGAAAAATGAGGAAGTAAGAAGAGCACTCGTGTATACATGGTTCTTTCAGTGCCCAGATGGAATGGAACTGTCTCGGAGAAGCTTAGGCAGATTATGATTAAATGTTAGGGTAAAAAACATCCTAATGATAAGAATAATTTGAGAATGGAACAGCCCTGATTAAGTCAGAGGTTTAGGATCCAGTCTGTCTGTGATGCTTGAATTAGTATTTCTGAACTGAGCGGAGACTGATGAGTGTATGCTATGAGTCGTAGAAGTGCTCAGTATTCAGACCTGGAGCAAAGATGTTTTAGATCCAAATACCACCCACTTCTGGGCTGTCAAACAGGCCTGCTGATTTGTCCTCCTGCTAACAGCTTCTATTCTTCAAGGGTTGGGTAGTTGCCAGGCTGCATGCACAATCAATTGCCATCTGCTGACTGGAATAAAGAATTATTTTAAGTAGCTGCAGCTGATTAAAATTGATTTTGCCTGAGCAAAAGATTTAAGGAGACAATGTTTAGAAGATGGGCCCAGGTATTACCCGTAGAAGGACTAGATGAAACCCTTGTGCATTTGCCTGAAATCCCCTCAAGTGGGAATGGAAAAGGTTCTGTCTGAGTTGACTCTGAGTTTTTGTATGACGTACTATCTTAGCATTGAACCTACAGTAGTTGGGAAACAAACCTGATGAATGTCTGGTAAAAGATCAAGTTCAATCACCTTAGCAACAGCTCCCTCTGCTGTCAAGGCCAAATAGCCCACCAATCTTTGTATTGCTTGAGACTTCCTGTTTATTATTATCAGCAAACAACATGAGCAAAAACCATTGTTTAAGTACAAAGGATTCTGTTTTATAGCCTCTCCTTTATTCCACATTGTGTTTCTGGGGTGCTAACAAGGGCTTAACAGTTAGGTAGAATATTAATCACTGAATTAGGAGGCTACATCAGACTGTGGATAGAGTAACTAACCTATAACAAGCTTTGATTACAGAATGCAGCCAAAGGACTCCTTCAGAGCTATGTTCTGAGTCACAGTTTGGATTCAGTGGAGACAGCCAAACCAACCATAATGTGGTTTAGTTGTTATGTAAACACAGAATTGTGCTGACAAACCACCTTTTCTAAAGGTTTAACTTTAGAAAAGTCAGATCTTCTTAGCTTGCGTTTTAATCTGACATAATTTTAACTCCTCAAACATATATGACAACAAGTTTTTTTTAAACATTACTGATGTGGTTTATAGCTCAAAAATAGGAAATTGAAATGTCTTTTTGGATATGAGGAAAACATGTGCTTTAAAAAAATCTGTATTGGGTAAAGGTGTGCAAATGTATAACATATTGATAAAAACTGATAAAAAAGACCTCTGTATATTGAGGAAATACAGATGTAAAAATGAGCATATTTTATAAAAAGTGCTTGTTAAAAAACTGGTGTTGTTTGAAGCAGTCCAGTTTAGGAAACAGATTCCTCAAGAATGACTGGAGATCTATTTTATTGAAGTAGGCTCTAGCAGCAGAATCTGGAAAGTTTAACTGTGTTTTCCTTTCCCTTTTTATACGCCAGGAAGTTAAGGCAGAGCCGGTTTGAGTTTGTCTAATGTTTTCTTAAAATATGGACTGAAAATATGTTTTGGTAACCATTACCAAGTAGTTTCTTCCACCTGTGGTTTTCCATTGGCATAATATCTGAAGACCAGAGAGACCCAAGTTCAAATCTTCCATTAGCAACAGAGGTTCACTGGATGGTTTTAAGCCAGTCACTATTTCAGGAGAGTGGTTGGGAGTGAGAGAGATTGATTGAACAAGATAGGGTTATGTGCTTTTGGGGGAAAGTTGGGGTATAAATCTAAGAAATACATGAAGCAGATAGAAAATATCAGAAACTGATGAGAGTTGAGATATATATCAGGATGAAAGAACGAGAAGCTGAGCAAATTGAAGTTGAATTTGGTACAGGAGGTTATCTTTTGTGTTTATTTATTTATTTATTTAGATTTATATACCGCCCTTCTCCTTACGGACTCAGGGCGGTACACAGCCGATTAAAAACTAGCACACAAAAGTTAAAATTTCATAAAAGAACAAATATAAATGGCCATAAATTAAAACTAATTCATATAAAAGATAATAAAACTCTAAAATGATAAAATATTTACAGGAATCAGGCTAAGCCGGCAAGCTGAAAAAGATGAGTTTTTAAAGCCCGCCGGAAAGTCGGGAGGTCGGAGATTGTTCTTAACTCTGGAGGCAGATCATTCCAGAGGGTTGGTGCTGCCACAGAGAAGGCTCTCCCCCTGGGGGTCGCCAGCCGGCATTGTCTGGCTGACGGCACCCTGAGGAGGCCCTCTCTGTGAGAGCGAACCGGCCGGTGGGAGGCAATTGGTGGCAGAAGGCGGTCCCGTAAGTACCCTGGCCCTAAGCCATGGAGCGCTTCATCAGTTCATCAGTAAGATCATTTGGTGGCAATTCTGCTATATCCCCTCTCATTTTATTTCCTGTTCAGACATTCTATACATTCTTATAATTTTGTCAGGCAAACATTTTTTTTCTTCTTTATCAGCATATCTGTGTATGCCTGAATGTGCATATACCCACAACACACATTTACAGTGGAGCGCTTCTTTCAGTTCCAAAAGCTTCAGGCTTCATCTTAGTGTCTTGTCAGGTTGCCAAAATTCCATGCGTGATACGTATTTTGAAAAACCTGTCAGCCGGTTCTTTTTCAATTTTTGCATTATGCAGGTTGAGATTTTGATTACACAGCTCAGGAAAGACATACATCATTCACAGCTGTCAGAGATGAGCATGACGTATGCATAACAAAGTTAATGTAAAGTTTGTTACTGAAAGTTGTTTTTGCCTCTTGACCTGCCTGTGGCCTCTCATTCTTTGTCTATCACTTGAGTGCTCTTTTCAGCAGTGCTTGCTTCAGATCTCAAGGCTGCCATGAACATGGTAAAGAAAGACACTCTGCATCTAATGTACCAAGGAAGTGCATGTTCTTAACTACATGTAGTCCTCGCTTAGTGACCAGCAAATATACAATGGATCGTCACCATTGCAACTGGCCTGCGTTTAAGCTCTTTGCAGCTTCCTGTGTTTCATATTATAATGTTTTACAATGATTTTGCCTAAAACCGGTATTTACTTCTGGTTTTTGGCATAATGGCCTATAGTGAACAATGGACTCGCTTTACAACTGCTACCTTCAGTTAACAACCATTGCAAAAAAAGTTTATAAAATAGAGCCAGTCATACCGTGCCCTGCTTTATGAACCTCATGACTTACAACAGTAATGGGCAGGATTCATTACAGTTATAAGTCATAACAGTTATGTCATAAGTTATAAGTCTACCACTATCGTAAAGAGTGATAATTGAAGAATCAATATGAAATGAGACAGCAGCAATAGGGAATATAACTGTCTCCCCTGCTGCAATCATAATTGAAATAACTTTCCTCTGAATGGTCTGGCTGCATGGAGGGGTGGGGAGTTTTGCTTTCTTCCTTCTCTTTGCTAAAGAAGCAGGAAAGTGTCTCCAGTCTCACTGCTTAATCCCCAGACTCTGGGGGATGGGATTTGGCTGCCTCCTTGATAGCTTGCATTTGATTAATTGCTCTTTCTCCAAAAAGAATTGCACAAGAATCTGTTCTACTCTATTTCCACTGATATCATGCACAATAACAGTAGTTATTTTTCTTCTTAATGCAGCCTCAGACTATAAAGCTGCTGGGCCTGATGCTGTCTTGGAAGCCTCAAGACTTCCTCCCTTAAAACAACTTTTATATAGTTTAACAAATATTGTTATAAGTAGCTATTGACCAGTAGGAAATATCACACAACTGTTGTCTCCAGGGGTTGATATGTTCCATATTAGATACTATGTTTGATCCTTTAAAGGGATTTGAACTCACCCTTAATTCCTGTACAGTGCGTAGAGTTGTCTTGGCCTCTGTGTCAGTAGCTGGTAGAAAGGGAGGTCTTCCTGCAGGAATCTATATAAATATGCCTTCCTTTTTACTATTGTTTGCTTGTACTATATCACAAAAATTTATCTAGTATGAGAGCATATAGCAAAATGGAAGGTATACCTATAGCTTCTATAAGTTGCTATCATTGCTACTGACCAACAGGAGGCACTGACCAATCACATAGTGCCTTCTACTGGTCAGTAGCAATCATAACATTCATTATCAGAACTTTTATAATGTATGCTACAGGAGAGAAAAACCAAGAATAATTGATTCTTCTCAAGAAATGTGAGGACAGGCCGGCCCCTACTAAACACATTTGAGTAAGGTAGCTACTGTTGTGACCTAGGCCCAAGTAGCTATTACCAGACACAATCAGTCCTAAACAAACATATTTTATTAGAACAGCTGAGAATTACTTCATTCTCAGCTTAGTCCAAATTAATTCCAAAACAAATCCTTCATAAACAATCCTTTGGCCTAACCACAAACCTTTGTCTTCTTTGGCACCCTGCCAAAGGCTTTTCTTGGCAAAAACCCCACAAAGTTCAGAAGCAAGAGTTGCCGACAAGAAACAAATGTAGCAACAGTGCTTTCCTACAAAGATCCCAAGAGCCATTGTTGCTCTTTTAAGCCTTCTGGGAGCGGCCAATCACCTCCTTTTTGCTTTAGTTGCACTTGCCTTCTGGCAGCTCTTTGCATGTGTGTACTAGGAACAGGCTCCTCCAGTTCCTCTGCCTCTCTGCTATCCGCTTCTGGAGGCTCTGGAGTACTCGCATCGCTCCCAGATGGCCCTGGCCCCATCTCTACCTCCGACACAGAGCCCTC
The DNA here is from genome assembly GCA_030761175.1 of Masticophis lateralis. NCBI lineage: Eukaryota > Metazoa > Chordata > Lepidosauria > Squamata > Colubridae > Masticophis > Masticophis lateralis. Next base: position 329,289,843 of record JAUDYJ010000001.1, read on the forward strand.
ATCTGGGCCTTCCCCTGACTCCAGGACTGGCCCATTGTCCTTCCCAGCCTCCTCACTGTCCGACTTCGCTGCCAGCTCCACAGGCTGGTGGCGGACCACAACAGTTCCTTTTGAGTGCCATCCTGCTCAAGCAAGCCTGTCCTCTAGACATTGTGATGAGCAGTCTCCCCCAAAAAGAGCAGTGTTGCATCTTCCCACTTTTTTGTTTAGACTTTCCCAAGATCTTAGCTGCATTTCTTAGAGAATAAGGCCAGTTTTACAGCAAGAATGCTATGTTAATTTTTCCCAATGATAAAGAGTGAAATCAAAGTAAGGCCTGGAGATTGCCATATTGTCCTGTTTTCCCTCTTACAACCCATTTTAATAGCTTGCTGTCATTTTAGTAGCCTGCTATCTGATAGTTGGGCTTTGTGTTTGGCTTTAGATCCGTGTCTGCCATTTATGAGTTTCCAGAGCTGATTCTCAGCTAGTTTATTTGTTGGCTGGGCTCAGCTAAAGGGTAGGTTCCTAAGATACAAGTGTAGGAAATGTAATGCGGTGAGAGCCTCAACCGAGTCTCTGCATGTGGTTGGGCCATCTTATCTGCACTAACCATCAGCGACAGCTTGTTCTCTTGTACAGATGTGGGATTTACAACTTCCACTTCAGGGTTTGTGGCTTCCAGTCAGACCTGGCCCTCCTATCCTCCCACAACACCTCATTCTTTAAAAAGAAAGTCTGTATAATAGCAAAGCTGACATGGTAGTATCGTTTCCCCTCTGGGTTATTTATAGGGTTCTGTCAAAGTATGCAGAATTTTACAGAGTTTCACACAGAAGAAGAGACCACATACTGTAGAAAGGTGAGGGAAGAAGCCATAGTTTAAACAGAGCTCCCATTTTTCATACCTTTGGGCTGAAAAAGAGAGTAGTATTTATCTCTGTCTACTTTGAAATGCATGATTTTGAAGCCCTCAATGTTATTTCCCATTATCTTATTTCCAAATACAGGTAGTCCTAGGCTTATGACCACAGTTGAACCGCCCCCAAAATTTTTTGCAGGATCCCGTGACACATATATTTGCCTTCATTCGTGAAAATTTCTTTTGCTAAGCGTTAAGTGAATTTTGTCTCTTTTTACAACCTTTCTTGCCACAGTTGTTCAGTGAATCTGGCTTCCCCATTGACTTGACTTGTGAGAAGGTTGCAGAAAGTGATCACGTGATTCCAGGATACTGCAACCATCAGAAATGAGTCGGTTGCCAAATGTTTGCATTTTGATCATGTGACCACAGTGATGCTACAATTGTCATAAGTGTGAAAAACAATAATGAATCACTTTTTTTCAATGCCATTGTAACTTTGAACAGTCACTAAATAAACTGTTGTAAATGGAGGACTACCTGTAAAAAAAAATCTCAAACATTCTAGTCTTTTCTGATGGGGACACGTGATCAAGCTCCCTGATTATTTTAGTTGTTCTCTCCTGTTTGCTCTTCTGTGGTATTATATCATTTTTCAGTTAGATTACAGCTTTATTCGGTATGTATTCTACATGCAGACATACTATACCACAAAAATGTATAAGGGTGGCAGTGTTGGCAGTTTCATTTTTAGTCCCTTTTTGTAATGTTCTTCGGCACAGAATTTGCTTTTCTCCCAGCTGCTGTACATTGAGTCTATGTCGTTGTTTTTTAAATTTGGCAAATTTACGATATGTGGACTTCAATCTCCCAGAATTCCCCAACCAGCATGGAAGTTGAAGTGCATACATCTTAAAGTTGCCAAGTTTGAAAAACACTGCTTTATGTTGACTCCAAGGTCTTTTCCCTGGTTAATTCCACATGTCTCAGACCCTATCAGTGTGTATGAAAAATTAAGGATCTTTGCTTATCACTGTACACTTTCCTTTGTTTAACAGGGGAAAAAAGAGTAGTATGAATTGAGAAAGTCAGAAGTAGCAAACAATTCCAATTTTCAAGGGTCAGCTGTCTGTTTTGCATTTGAGAGCTCTAGACTTTTGAATTCTATCTTCAAAAAAAGTAGTGTGTATGCTGATTGGAATTTATTATTTATTCCTTCCAGGCAAATATGCACGGACACTGTTTTGATGGCCCTGGGCAAGACCCTATCATGACCACTGATGAATTTGTGGTTATTGTGATTATAGTAGCTGGGAGCTCCACCATTGCTACCCCCACTCTATCCTTGTGTGTTGTTGTGGGGTGATAAGCACGTTGATAGCCAATCATATATTTTATTTTTATTTATTTATTTCGTCAAGCATGTAATAGGTAACAGATATAAGTATAAACATAATTATTCCCATCTGGACTACTGTAATGCTCTCTACATGGGGCTCCCCTTGAAGAGCACCCGGAGGCTCCAACTGGTCCAGAATGCGACTGCGCGAGTGATTATGGGGACGACACGTTGCTCCCATGTAACACCTCTCTTGCATGAGCTGCACTGGCTCCCGGTGGTCTTCCGGGTGCATTTCAAGGTGTTGGTTACCATCTTTAAAGTACTCCATGGCCTAGGACCTGGTTATCTACAAGACCGCCTTCTACTACCGACTGCCTCCCACCGGCCGGTACGCTCCCACAGAGACGGCCTCCTCAGGGTGCTGTCGGTCAAACTATGTTGACTGGCGACCCCCAGGGGGAGAGGCTTCTCTATGGGGGTCCCTGCCCTATGGAACGAATTGCCTCAGGAGATAACGAAGGATTCCTGACCCCTGCACCTTCTGTTGTGCCTTTAAGACCGTGCTATTTCAGCAAGCCGGTCTGATGGAATGATGGGTTTTAATGGATATTTTAATTTTGGGGTTTTAATTATGGCCTAATTATGGAATTGTTTTAATTGTTTTTTAACTTTTGTGTCTTTATTGTTTTTATTATGGCTGTATGAGCCATAATTTATTATGAGTCCTTCGGGAGAAGGGCGGTATAGAAGTGCAATCAAATAAATAAATACATATATACATACATACATACATACATACATACATACAAATATAAAAGGAATACATATATACATATACATATAAAAGGAAACATTAGGACAGGGACAGTAGGCACTATATATAATTCACTGTTCTCACTTAGCATAGGCTTAGAAGCTGTTTTCAATACTTGATGTCAGGAGTTCTTGATTTGTCCAACTATTTAGCTAGAAAAAGCATTTATAATGGGTGAAAAACAGAAGTCAGGACAGCTTCCCATGACTGCTAGCTTAATGGGGGCAGCCAGCCAGCTGGATAGAGGGATCTGTTTCTTTTTTGAATTAAGGCAACCAGGAACGGTGGGAAACTGTTTTGCAACACTGCATAAATTGTTCGCTGCACCATTCTCCGACATAGCGCCTACAGCAGTCAGGATTGGGAGTGGCAGGTCTGGTATCCAATTAGACCGAGCCTACTGAACTTTTCTGGCACCTCCCCTTCCTGCTAGTCCAGTTTTTCGGCTCGGTCTAATTCGAGACCAGATGTGTCTGTAGATCCCTCTCGCCTTTTTTTGGCTTTTCCTGACTTTCTACTTCAACTTCATCCACCAAGTAAGAATCCGGCGTGAAAGGCAGGAGCCTGTAGCCGCCGAAGGCCACCTAAGGCAGGAGCTGCCTTCGGGCGGCTCCCTTTGGGGCGCATGAGCTAATAGCTTTTAGCTCTGCCGCTTCCTTCCTCTCTCTCTCTTCTCCTGGGCTCTTTTCCTTGCTGGGAGCTGTGAGGAGTGTGTCCGCGCTCCCAGCGATTCAAATCTTCTATTCAGGCTGCCGCGGCTCCTTCAAAGGCCCGCTCATCAGCTGTGAGGCGCGGGCACCATTTTGTTTCCCCCCCCCCACTTGCCGCTTTATCCTCCAGCGCTCCGGCTGCTCTCCGGCCTTTTTGGGGGGCCCAGTCTTAGCAGGGGAAGTGCAAGGAGGGTGTCCGCCTTCCCCTGCACTTGCCTGGGGGCCTTTGCATCGATTTCTGGCCCCTTGTTTAACGCGGGCGCCATTTTGTTTCTGGCGTGGGCGCCATTTTCTGGGCCCTATTTTCGCGCCATTTTTTATCTCTCTCCGAGGACCTTCTAGCGAAGGGGAAGTGCGAGGAGTGTGTCCGCATTCCCCTTCTTCCTCCTAAGGTTCCCCCTCCTCCTCTCTCAAAAAAAAAAAAAAAGAGCCCTTTTGCCCCTGAGGCCTCCAGTGTTAGCCTCATAGCAACCTCGCTTAAGGCCTTTCACCGAGAGAGAGAGAGAGAGAGAGAGAGAGAGAGAGAGAGAGAGAGAGATATCAAAAAGGGGGCTTTTGTCCATAGAGGTTTGGCATTCCTCTTTTCTCCTGGCACCTTTCTCTGAATAGAGAGCCAGCCCTGAACATGGCAGATCTTCCTCCTCAGAAGCCAGGCCGTACCAGATCGAGCAAAAGGCCAAGGGTGGAAGACCCTGGAGAGGGCCCCTCCTCCCAAAGAAGCAAGAGCAATCCTTCATCTGCCAAAGGCACTTCTTCATCCAAATCGACCATGTCCAGGGATGAAGGTCGCAGACATAAGGCCATGGAAAAGGCCTTTGACAGGGCTCAGGCCAAGAACCTGCCCCAACCAAGATCAACGACAGCAGCTCAAAGGAGCTCTTCCCGTCGCACTTCTGCTTCATCTGTGGCTGCTCGGGAGGCTTCTCCCCATCGCACTACCACTTCTCTGTCTCCTGATAGGTCTCTGGCAGGAGATTCTGTTCCTCCTCAGGTTGCTGCCTCAGTCTTTCCAGCATGTCCGGGATCAGCTACTCAACCACTGCAGTCACCTCCTAACCCTTCGGTTAATCCAGGTTCTTCTGCTCCAACTTCTGCTGACCCGCAATCCCTCCTCCAGAATCCCCTCCTGCCTCCAGATATGAGGCTTTCTTTAGCTGATTTGATTTCTGAAGCCATCCGGCAGGGCATTGCTCAGGGCCTTCAACAGCATCACGTGTCTTCTTCCCCTAAGCAAGGGGATCAATCTCGCCCTCGCTCCCACGCTCGTACAGAGGAAATCACGGAAGACCCCTACGATCGGGACTCAGACAGCCAAGCGTCTCTATCGGAGGGAGAAATTCTTCCTGACCAGGACCTCTCCGAGGATGAAGGGCTGGAACCGGACCAACCTGCTTTTGTGGGATTGTTCAAACCTCACATTTTTCAGTCCCTTCTTCACAAGGCCCAGTTAGTCACCGGTCTAGGGGCTCCTGCTACTCCTCCTGAGGCTTCCGCTGGGACTGCAACCTCATCCTCAGTCCTCTTTCAAGAGCCCACTGCGCATTCCGACATTGTTCCGGCGCCAAAACTATTCTCTGATGTCATGAAAAGACAGTGGTCCAATCCCAGCTCTGGACCTGTTCCAAATAATCTAGACAGAAAATTTTATAATGTTTCCCAGGACTACTCTTCTCTGTTACAGGTCCCTTCAGTGGATCTTCCAGTCGTGGCCCTCTCATCCTCCTCTCCCCTCACCGGTCCCTCCGAGGAATGCTTAAAGCCAGAGGATAAGAAGGCGGAGAGAACCCTCATTAAAAACCACCAGGCCTCTGCATGGGCTGTCCAGGCATCCTCGGCGGCCTCGTTTTTCAATAGGGCCACTATTCTATGGCTCAAGCAGCTGCAAGAGCGCATTCCTGCAACGGAACAACGAACTCATCAGGACATCAATAAAATCCTAGCAGCCGTGGAGTATTCCGCAGACGCCACTCTTAACGCTGCCCGGTTTTCCGCCAAAGCCATTGGATCCTCAGTCACTTCCAGACGTCTCCTCTGGCTTCGAAACTGGCAAGCGGACGCCAGGAACAAATGGCGCCTCGCTTCTTCACCTTATTCCAGAGACAAACTCTTCAGAGAGCAACTAGACCCCCTCCTGATAGAAACCAGGGACCACCGCAAGATTCTCCCTGCTCTTTCTCGGCGTTCAGATCTTCGCCACCAAGGGTCCTTTCGTTCCTCATCCTTTCGGCCATCGGAGTCTGCCTTCTCGTTCCAGCGTCAACAAAGGAGCTTCCCTCCGAGACAACGCCAACACGACAGTCAGGTTAGGCAAGGCCCCCAGTTCAATACCAAACGGTCCTTTCGGGGTGGGAGATCCAGGCCCTTTCGGAGACCTCGTTAACTACAGCCCAGATCCCGTAATTGGCGGGCGCCTATCCCGGTTCACAGATCAATGGGACTCAACTACCTCTGATCTTTGGGTCAGAAACACCATTAGATTTGGCCTGTCCCTGGAATTTTCTTCACCCCCTCCCAACCATTATTTGCCTTGCCCTCTATCGGCTGACCTGGTTAAACGGGCTCAGCTCGATGAGGCCATCCAGCATTTATTAGCCATCAAGGCTATCCAGCCGGTCCCCGCTAGCCACAGGGGTCTAGGGTTTTACTCCCGTTTGTTTTTGGTACCAAAGTCTTCTGGAGGTTGGAGGGCTATCCTTGACCTAAAGTCCCTCAATAAATACATTGTTTATCATCGCTTCAAGATGCAGTCCTTAAATACCATCCTGCTCTGCATTCGCAACGGAGACCTTATGTCTTCAATAGATCTTACTGAAGCTTACCTCCACATCCCCATCCTTCCCTCCCACCGTAAATTTTTGCGTTTTTCATACAATGGCCGCCATTTCCAGTACGCGGCCTTACCCTTTGGTCTTTCCTCTGCTCCTAGGGCGTTTACTAAAGTCATGGCCGCCCTCATGGCTCATATTGCCTCTGTCCCTATTAGGGCCCTTTTTTATTTAGACGATATTCTTATACTCTCCCAATCCCATTCCAAGGCTATTCAGGATGTCTCCTCCACCATTGCCATATTACAACGTCACGGTTTTTCTATCAACTGGCGTAAGAGCCAGCTGTCCCCCTCTACTCGCATTCAACATCTAGGCGCTCTCATTGATTCGTCAACCCTTCAGGTCTCCCTTTCCCTTGACCGCCAAGCTAGCCTTTCTGAATCGGCTGCCCGCATCCTGAGATGCGGATCCTCCTCTCTCCTGGGCCTCTCCAGCCTTCTGGGCAAGATGGTATCAGCTTACGATATTGTCCCCTGGTCTCGCCTACACAGCAGGGAGCTCCAATGGCTTTTACTCCCGTTCCAACGGACCAAGCGTGCCACCTCAGCCTCCAGGATCGCCTTGCCCCCTTTGGTAACAGACTCGCTGACCTGGTGGACGTCGTCGGCAGTATCCCGGGGCTCTTTCTTCGGGCAAGCAACCAGGGCTGTGATCACAACAGACGCCAGCCTCTCGGGCTGGGGAGCCCACCTGGATGTCCACATGGCTCAGGGCCTATGGTCCCCTCCAGAACAGCGGCTCAACATCAACGTCCTGGAGCTACGCGCCATCTTCCTGGCCCTCCTGGCCTTCGAGTCTCATGTCCTTGGCAAGGATGTCTTGATACTTACGGACAATGTCTCGGCCAAGGCTCACATCAATAGGCAGGGCGGGACTCGATCCCGCTCCCTACAGAAGGAGGCAGCCAGGTTATTCCTTTGGGCCGAGGCTCATCTATCCTCGATCAAGGCCGAACACATATCGGGGGTGGACAACACTCAAGCGGACTCCCTCAGCCGTTTCCAGATCGATCCCTCCGAGTGGAGTCTGCACCCTCTTCTCTTCGAGGAGCTGATATCTCGATTCGGGACCCCAACTGTCGACCTGTTTGCCTCGACCTCCAATCACCAACTGCCCCGGTTCTTTTCTCGCTTCCCCTGTCCGGGAGCAGAGGCGGTGGACGCCCTCCGCAGCCCTTGGCCGGTGGGTCAGCTTCTCTATGCCTTCCCCCCCCCTTCCAGTTCTATCCAGGGTAATCCGCAAGATTCTGCTAGAGAAGGCGGAGATCATCCTTCTGGCCCCCCACTGGCCTCGACATCCATGGTTTCCCGATCTGTTGTCCCTATCGGTGGCCCCTCCCTGGAGGATTCCCAACAGCAAAATAGTTCTCCTTCAAGGTCCTCTTCTACACCCGGACCCTCAATCATACCAGCTGACCGCTTGGAGGTTGAGCGGCGCCTCCTCGCTAGAGCCTTAGTCTCTCCGGACGCCATCACCATCATCCAGGCAGCCAGGCGCCCTTCTACCTTGCGCATATATGACTCCACCTGGCGCTCTTTCGTCAAGTGGTGCTCTAAGAAAAGAATTGTTGCTACGGAGGCCTCCATTGCACAACTTATAGACTTCCTCCGGGACGGTTTCCGCTCAGGCTTGGCTCCTAATACCCTCCGCCGGCAGGTGGCGGCTTTATCCTCCATACTTTCATGTGGTTCTCCATCTACATTAGCCAATGATCCGCTTGTTCATTCCTTTTTACGAGGCGCTACCAATCTCCGGCCTCCCGTGATCCACCGGTTCCTGACATGGGACCTGAACAAAGTTCTACAAGCCTTAACCGCTCCTCCCTTCGAGCCTCTCCGCACTGTCAGCCTGAAATATCTCTCCTTCAAAGTTTCCTTCCTGATCACCATTACCTCCACACGTAGAATTTCCGAGCTGGCAGCCTTGTCTGTTCGTGCTGATCTATGCATCTTCCATACAGACAGGGTAGTCCTTAGACTCGACCCGGCCTTCATCCCCAAGGTCAATGCCACTTTCCATCGCGCACAAGAGATCATCCTCCCGGATTTCTGCCCTTCTCCCAGATGTCATCAGGAGGCGGTTTGGCACAAGCTGGACGTCCGACGGGCTCTCCGTATCTACCTGTCTCGTACCTCTTCATTTCGTCGATCAGAAGCCCTGTTTCTATCTTTTCAACCATCTTTGATGGGTGCTCGAGTCTCTTCAGTCACAATAGGCCGTTGGCTTAGGGCCACCATCGCATCCGCTTACGAGTCACAATCTCTGCCGGCTCCCCGCAACATCACCGCTCACTCCACCAGGAGCGCATCTACTTCCGCAGCTTGGGCCACACAAGCATCGGTGGAGGAAGTCTGCCGGGCAGCCACGTGGGCGTCTGTGACCCCCTTCGTCCGGCATTATCGTCTCGATTCCTATGCATCGGCGGATGCAGCATTCGGCAGGAGAGTTCTCCAAAGAGTCCGGCCTATCCCGCCCTAAGAGACACCAAGCTTTGGTATGTCCCAATCCTGACTGCTGTGGGCGCTATGTCGGAGAATGGGCGTTGGTCTTACCTGATACTCCCGTTCTCGATGAGGCGCCCACAGCAGTCAGCCCCACCCTTGGCCGTACTAGGATTCATGGGGGTGGGTGGATTTTCATTTTCTTTCTTATATATCTACAGACATCTCAGTCTACTGAACGAACTCGCCTCCAAACTGGACTAGCAGGAAGGGGAGGTGCCAGAAAAGTTCAGTAGGCTCGGTCTAATTGGATACCAGACCTGCCACTCCCAATCCTGACTGCTGTGGGCGCCTCATCGAGAACGGGCATATCAGGTAAGACCAACGCCCATTCTGTACAGTGACCTTCCCTAATCTAAATGGGTAATGATATATGTGTAGTCCAGCACATCTCAGTACAGCCAATAAGCAAAATGAAGGGGATACTCAGATCTTGAGTGAGAATCCAAAAATGTTGTGAAATTTCAGCATTGTCTGCAAGATTTCATATGGACAAACCTTTCCCTCCAACCAAGCATCTTCTTTTTGTAAAGTTTTTTTCTAAAGTTGCCATAGGCAATTTTAGAAAAAATTGCCTATGGCAACTATTCAAATTCAGCTTGCTTTGAAAAGCCTTAAAAGAAGAGATTGGCATAAACTATATAATTTTTTGACGTATCCTTAAAATCAGCCTGCCACAAATTTAGGCAAAAGTCTTATTGTCCCATTACCTCATCCTAAGAATATGAGAGAAATTAATGCTAAGTTAGACCAAGGGCGTGTTTGGTCCAGCCTCCTGCTTCTTCAGTAGCTGATCAGACCAGAGACCAGCAAACAGAACAATAAAAGCCCTCTCTTAAATTTTGCTTTTAAAAAATGCCAAAAAATACAAGACATCATGATTAGCAGCCATTGACAATTGCATTCTCTGTTAATTTTCTAATTCTCTTTCAAACCCAACTGTACTAGTGACTCATTATGTACTGATACGTTTGTTATAGTGCCATTCCTTTCAGTTGAAAATGCCAGGATTTGAACCTAGGACTTTCTTTGTGCAAGGCATATACTCTGCTGCTGTGACACAAGAGCTTATCCTGTGATATAGCACTTCAGCCTTTATTCAAAACTCTGGGTGAGAATGAAGCCTTTCCTTGAGTCTTCTTTGAACGCCAGAGGAATCATGGAATCTAAGGAAGCTAGAAGTGATCTCTTTCACAGCGTGGCAAATCATCAAAGATATCTTCCCACCACCAGTCCTCCTAGTCTCATTTAATCTTTCCCTGAGGAAGTTCACCGGATGCAACCAGTTTGAAAATTGGAATGGTTCTCCATATCCAGCCTATTTTATCATAAAAGACCAGAGGAATTGCAACCAGCAGGCTTCATAAGATGTTTCCAGTCCTTTGGGGCTTGTGTGCATTTTTCCAATCACTGTGGCATGCAGGGTTGCTGGCCCTTTTGGCTCTCAGCTAGAGGAAAAGCATTCATGAATATTGAAAAAGCAGTAAAATGATGCACTGAGTGCATAATATTTTGATGTAAAATGGAGTCCAATTCACATGATTAGGCAATGTGCTTTGGGAATTTTTGGTTAAGGATCTTACATGTCTGCTTGGTTACTTTTTCAGGTTCTTGTTTTGTGCTGTTTCTTTCTCCTCTTTTCATATGAGCCAGTTTCATTTTCACATACCTGCACTGGGATAATTTTAAATCCCTCACCTTTCCCCCAATAACCATGGACGAGTGCCATTGTTCTGGGGTGCCTCTCTGTTTCAATCTCTGTTTGCTTATAGATTCTAGTTCTTCTAATATTCTTACTTGTGTATGTCATTGTGTATGGTGTTTCCCACCAGCTGACCTATTTCTCTTGCTGGGACAGGATACAGCAGTATTCCTCCTCCCCAGGAGACACATTGTTCCAGAGATGCGTGTATACTTACCTCTACACAGCTTCAGTGTGCTACTGAAACTCATCTAGCTGAACTGTACTGCCAGATGGGCAGAAATCCTTTCTGGAGCCTGTAAATGCTCTGGCTTCATAGAATTGCTGGGAACCTTCTTGTAGTTGTAAATATTCTAAGCTAATTTGTACACCGATAGCGTTCTGTAAACAATCAAGGCTACTGATTTAGTCTTTTATTGCATTTTGTTTCTGCTAGGCTGGAACTTATTCATGGCTGCATTTTATTTAATCTCATTATGTTGCAATGAAGAAGTAAAGAGGCAGTAAAATGGGGAAACTATTGGTTTTAGAGTGACAACATAGTGTTGTTTGTACAGTTCAGGACCATCATGGCAACAGGTATAATGAGTGTAATTCGATAAAACTATGTTTATACTCAGTAATACTAGCTTGATTTGGCAGCTTCTAATTATTTGTTCTAATGAACAAATTGGTTTCTGAATATTTCTTAAAGAGTTTCTTAAGGTCAGATGGTTGAATTTGTGGCACTATTATTTTTCCAATAAATTGTTGAGACTGTTAAATTTGTGAAAATGGGCAAAGCTGCTGGTGCAGCTGCTTGCATCTGCATCTTTGGAGGGATTTACTATAATGTTTTTTTTTTTCAAATAAAGTTTTCCCTTCGCCTTTTATGAGGCTTATATAATGGAGATAATGAAACATGGTAAGGAACCTTTGTAATGTATAAGCTATCATTCAGTTTCATTACTAAATGTACATGTTAAAATATGGATTAAACTTGGGCATAAACACTATAATGTGGCATCATGGTGACAAATGTCAGGTAACAGACCGCAGATTGATACTTATTGATTGAGTGATTGATTACACATATTCATTGGCCACCCAATTCAAAAGATTCCTGTCAGTTATAGAGTAGAAGCTCAGTCAAAGTAAATCATTGGTTGTTGGATGTGGAAAAAATTATTTAATTTGTGGAACTTGGTGTTTTGATGTGGCACTGTAAAAATTTCCTTCTGTTTTTAATCAACTTAATTAAACTGATACTGCATCCATTTTTAGTGCTTACAAATTGAGTAATTTCTTCACCTTTTAGGCCTCTCCTGGAACTTGACAGCAATATCTTTTATTTCCTCTCATAATTAATTTGCTATTGAAACCATTTACAGTTTTACAATACTGTACAGTCAAAAAAGACTTTGCATAGTGTTGTGGTCAGAAAAAATATTCCTCTCGAAATGTTTATCTTGAGACTGATTGAAGTTTCTCTTCAGATTCAAAGCCCCTGTTTCCTTTTCCTAACTCTTGAATGTTTCCTCAACTGTCTGAAATGGGATTTGGGAATACAGTGGGGGTGGAGGAGGCAGTGATTGAATGGAATTTGCAAACATAGTAGACATAGCAAATCCTGCCAGTTTTAAGACAATCAGATGTAAAGTATTTTAAGGTTTTAATTTTTCTCAATTGAAAAGAAAGAATGCAACTTCTAGAACAGTTGCTGCTACAAATTATATCCACAGCTAAAAGCAAATAATGTGTTGGTGTATCCCCTATCCCCAAAACTCCTGCTCTCCCAGCAGTTCAAAAGCATGCAAATGAGAGTAGATAAATAGGTACTACTTTGGTGGGAAGGTAACAATGTTCCATGTGGCTTGGCATATAGTCATGCTGGCCATATGATCACGGAAATGTCTTTGGACAATGCTGGCTCCCTTGGCTAAGGAACGGAGATGAGCACTGCCCCCTACAGTTAGAAATAATAATAATAATAATAACCTTTATTGTCACTGCACAACATATGTACAATGAGATTGGTGGAGCACCCTCAGTGCACCCCCCACCCCCAACACAATACAACTCACAGTGGAAATAGAAAATCCCTAACCCAATAAATCATATTAACAAACACCCAGTGTGAACATGTTACACATTGTACCGGCCCTGCAAGTCCATCATACTACATAATTATGATGTTATTTCGCATTCAGGACTCTGACAGCTAATAGATAAAAACTGTTCTTTGGCCTGTTTGTGCAGCTGGCTATGCTTCTATATCTCCTTCCGGATGGTTGGAGGGTAAAGAAGTGGTGACCAAGGTGTGAGTCATCCCTGAGGATTTTCCTCACTCTTCTAAGGCAGCGAGCCCTACCGATCTCATCTATCTAGTGCTATCAGGGGACAGCACCATGTTTTGTGCTGTGCTCACCACCCTCTAATGTTTTTCTATCCGCGGCTGTAAGGCTGGCATGCCATACCGTGATGCAATAACTGAGAATGCTTCTACTGACCGGACAGGTGAAACCTTTACTTTACCTTTTACCCCCCAAATTATTGTTACATGCAATTGATGCACATTCAGTTAATCACCACATCGAAGTAATGAACTAAGATCCCTTTCCAAATTGTAAAACCTGTCATCATAATTTGCACAATCTTTTTTTTTTCTTCAGGAGATGATTTCTCATTGATACAGCAAGAAATCTATATGGTTAAAGAATGCAAACACTGTAACATAGTAGCATACTTCGGAAGCTATCTCAGGTAAGACCCCTTGCTTTTTATCTTGGCCTGAATTATTTTCCCTGCCAACTTTCTGGAGGTAACCAAATTCATCTGCAAATACAGCTGGAAGCTGTGGTTTGAAAATTTAGCCCTCAGTTGCAAAATGCAGTTTACTAAAGCTTTATTGCTAGGTTTGGAAGCTTTTCTTTGTCTATGATGACATAACAGTGAACTTTTCCACTGAACTTAAAAGTGATCTGTTTTCCAGTTCACTGGAATGCAGCATTTCATTGAACTTCATCCTTCACTAGAGTTGATCTCATTTCAAGCACACATTGTTAAGGCATCTGATAATTGAAAAGGTCCCTGTCTGCCCTTAGCTTTAAGAGTAGGTGAGAAATAACAGCACGCCACGTTTAAAGGCTGCTCAGTTGCTGTTGTTTTGTAAATGGAAATTCTTGTGGCCTACATTCAATAAATTGAATGGTAGCTGCATGTTGTTCAGTTTGGATTGTTTTAGAATATTGATTCTGATCATTTCTTCTTTATTTTTTTAGCCATGAGAAGCTATGGATTTGTATGGAATACTGTGGAGGAGGGTCCCTTCAAGACATTTACCATGGTATCCAAGGATTTTATTTATTGTATTTACTTTCATTGTGTCCTTCTTCTTCCCAATTTTGTTCCATTTTGTATTCATGACAATTTTAGTGAAAAAAAATAACATACATACATACATACATACATACAAATAATAAATACATACATACATATATATATATATATAAAACACAAGGTTATTTCCTATTAATCATGAAAGTGGTTGCCTATTATGAAGCCCCTGTGGTGAGCAAGAGGTTTGCTAGACCAATGTTTCTCAATCTTGGCAAGTTTAAGACACAGGGACTTTAACGCCCAGAATTCCCCATTCAGCATAGCATAGATTAGCTGAATTGAAATGAGAATAAAGATAAATAGAAAATCGGGGCTGCTCAAATACCATTTTAGATTGAACTGAAAAGGGAAACAACAAGAGAGAGGGGAAAGAGTAGAGAGAGAGGGCGGGAGAAGAGAGGAGAGAAGAGGGGGAGAAAAGAAAGGGAAAAGGATAAGAAGAAAAGAGAGGAAAGAGGAGCAGAAGAGAAAACTAGAAGGAGGTAAGAAGAGAGGAGTGGGGGAAGGGAAGGGGAAGTAGGAAAAAGGAGAGGAAGAATGAAGAAAGTAGGAGGAGAAAGAGGAAGGAAGAGAAGGGGAGGAGAAGAAGAAAGGTTGTGGTAAAGGTAAATGATAAAAGAGCAGCCCCAAAAAAGTAAAAATTAAAAATTAAAATTAAAAGTTAAGATGAATGAAAAATAATGGCTAAATGACTGTACATGTAAATGTGTCTATGAGAAATAAAAATGAAAACTTTTTTGGAAAAAAAAAAAGATTAGCTGAAGTCCCTGTGTCTTAAATTTGCCAACACTGGTCTAGACAAACAGGCAAGAACTTTTCTGAATTGAGAGAAATTGCTTTTATTTGGTTTTCTTTTGAACAAATGAATAATATGATCCCAGGCCTGCGGTAGATTTGTGTTCAGACAATTAAGACTGAGAAATCGGTAGCCGGGGAATAAGACATGCAGCAATCAAGTTCCAGAGCAGTAATGTTGTAAGAAAGGCAGAGGCATCCTCAAAATTCGATAGATTCAAGAATCAGTCAAAAAAAGCAAACAAGCATTAAGGTAGAATCTTGCAGAAGTGGCAAATAGTTATCCAATTGGTAAAGTGAGCTTTAATAAGATGTAATTTGGTTTTTTTTTTTCATCAGCTGACTAGAACTAACATAAACTAGATTACAAGAGGCTGGTACTATAGATTACCTCAGAGGTCTTCAAATTTGGCAGCTTTAAGACTTGTGGACTTCAACTTCCAGAATTCTCCAGCCAGCCAGATAACAACATGTATTTCTGGGGAAGGCTTCCATAATAGGAATAGCATTGCAGAAAATAATCTACCCAAATCAGTTATTTTGTTGACACATGAAGATGCCTGTGGGAAGATCTCAGGGTATAGATAGGGTTAGAGAAAGTAGTTCTTCATCATGAAAGCAGACCGTTTAGATTTGTTTGATTCCAGAGATAAGCAAAGGGGATGTTATCACAGCTATATGTGCATCCAAATTCATGTGGCATGTCACTCTGAAAATTTGAGTGCGATGCTTGGATGAATTTGTGTGCTAATCTTTTGTATTTTTTATTTCTTGGTGTATCAAATCCATTACAGTATGTGGGGTTGGTTGGTTGGCTTGTTTGATGCTTTTGTTAAATTTAATTTAATCAAGACTCTGCTGCTGCATATTTCAGCATTTGTAAATTTGCTTTTCCTTTCAGTAACGGGCCCTCTGTCAGAGTTACAGATTGCATATGTTTGCAGAGAGACATTGCAGGTAATGAATTGCCTCAGGTCACCAAGTCACTTCTTTGGCTTGAGCTAAACTGGGAAGGGGGAGTACATTTCATACTAAATCAGCTATTGTTCTGTGTTTATTGACAGCAAAACAGGTATTTTGCATATATCTATTAAAGTATCTCTGTGCATCTCAAAGCAAATAGTACCTTCTAAAGTGATACCTTAAATTAATTCCATAACCTCTACTTAACAGTGAAAAGAAGGAACAACAACAGGGATAAAGTCATAAGAGCTAGGATAAGACTTAATATTTCTGTGTTTTTGCATATTAATTACACAGGATTGGTATAGTTTCTAGAAATTCCAGTTCAAAGATGTCCATCTGAAAAGAATGGTTGAAACCATGTTACTCAGTGGTGGGATGTTCCCGGTTCACACCGGTTCGCAAGAATTTAGTAGTTCGGAGAACAGATAATAACATTTGCTGGCCACACCCCGGAACCAGTCCCCGGCCCAGTCGCCCGTTTCTTACCCCGTCCACCTCATCGGAGACTTTTTTTTTAACTTTTAAAAACATTTTTTTTACAACCTCTTTGCCTGAAAAAATGCTTTTAAAAGTTAAAAAAAATCCTCTGATGATCGCGCGGCTCAGCTGGGATCTTCAGAGGCTTCTGAAAACATTTTTTCTGCAACCTCTTCAGCCGAAGAGGTTGTAGGGGGGAAAAAATCCCTTTAAAAGCTTCTGGCGATCCCAGTTGACTTGCCTGATCATCAGAGGCTTCTAAAAGCATTTTTTTCTGCAATCTCTTAAGGTTACTTTTAAAAGTAAAAAAAAAAAAAGAGAGAGACAGAGACAGAGACAGTGAGAAAAAAAATTGGCCATGCCCACCTAGTCACATTACCCCAGGCCATGCCCACAAAATAAGCCACGCCCACAGAACCAGTAGTAAAAAAGTTTTAGAACCCACCCCTGATGTTACCATAGATTAAGCAGAGAGGCAGAACGGTACATTATGAGCTAGGAGGTGCCTTGCGGAAAGGGAAGCCCCTGGCAAGCAGGGCACAGGCCGGGCAGAAGTTTCTCCCTGCTCTGGGGCTGAAAATCCTGCTTGGATTTTGGCAGGGAGAATTTTCAGCTCCCGGGTGGAGAAACACACATGGCCTATGCGAGGCCACACAGGGTCTTCCCCACCCCCATGAGCACCTTACAGTTCTTACCTGGGACTCTGTCCATTTAACAGTCTGCAAGATTGCTTAAAAACCACAACTGGGAATGCTGAGATTGTGGTCATTGAATGAAACAGTCACACGATGTCTTTCTTAGTGACTGCTTCACTCAACAACTGAAATTCTAGTTCCAATTGTAATGGTTAGACAAAAGACTACCCATACATCAATTGTATTAGGACTATATTTAACATGAAGTTTTGGCACTTAGTGTAACAATATTCAGAACATATTGTAACAAGATATCTGCAACAAATATACAGCTGGAGCTTTTATGTTACCATGTAGACATTTCTTACCCTAGTAATTAGTGGATAGCAACCACTTACTCATAAACACTTGGATTGAACAATTTCTTCCTGCCCAAGAATGTGTAATGGCTAATTTCCAAATAATCATACTATGCCACATTTTTCTACAGCCATTTGCTAAGCATATAAATTGCAATTATTTTTAGTTTGGGGCCAGTGTTATTAGTGTGATTGTTCTCAACATCAAATTCCTTTCTTTGTTATCAAAAGCATATTTTATTAATACCAATTTAAGATAACCCTTTTCCTTGAGTTTCTTGAGTAGCCTTTTCCACTAACCTTTACAGTTATTTAATTTGTCTTTTCCCTTTATCAAACCAATTAATCTGTGGAACGGCTTGTGTTGTGGGTGCTCCATCATTGGAAGTTTATAAAAAGAGTTTGGGCAGCCATTTGTCTGGAATAGTATATGGTCTACTTGAGCAGGGGATTGGACTAGATGACCTCCAAAGTCCATTCCAACTCTGTAATTCTGCATTGTGTAAACCTGCTGCCTTCTACATATGTTGAAAAAGAGTTTCAGCACACCCACCAGCAATGACCATATTACTGGGGATGATAGCAATTATAGTACCACCATTATCTGAAGGCATGAAATTACAATTTATCCCTAAGGTTGTTAAATACTAAAAATTCATACTTTTTGTTCTAAATTGCCAAGAGATTTGGCAGTACAAATATTTAAATCATCATCCTGCCTTATTGTATAGATAGTTTAGATATTTTTAAAAATCTAATAGAAATTGTATCCTTATACTAATTGTTTCTTTTTCTAAATTTTTTTTTCAGGGACTTGCTTATTTGCACATGAAAGGCAAAATGCATCGGGACATTAAGGTATGTGACT